>CM066210.1:37351887-37951887 GCA_033675395.1 Rhodiola chrysanthemifolia | reverse complement strand
GACGAACTTAGCCAAACATTAGAATGAGTCTAACGAGCCTAACTTGGGACGAACAAAGACAAACGTTAGTCTCATTCTAAGGTTTGTCTAAGTTCGTCCCAAGTTAGTCTCTTTCTAAGGTTTGTCTAAGTTCGTCCTTAGAAAGAGACTAACTTGGGACGAACTTAGACATACCTTAGAATGAGACTAACGTTTGACATTGTTTGTCCCAAGTTAGTCTCGTTAGTCTCATTCTAAGGTATGTCTAAGTTCGTCCTTAGAAAGAGACTAACTTGGGACGAACTTAGACAAACCTTAGAATGAGATTAAAGTTTGTCTTTGTTCGTCCCAAGTTAGTCTCGTTAGTCTCATTCTAAGGTTTGTCTAAGTTCGTCCTTTGAAAGAGACTAACTTGGGACGAACAAAGACAAATTTTAGTCTCGTTGTAAGGTTTTTCTATGTTCGTCCCAAGTTAGTCTCTTTCAAAGGACAAATTTAAACAAACCTTAGAATGAGACTAACGAGACTAACTTGGGACGAACAAAGACAAACGTTAGTCTCATTATAAGGTTTGTCTAAGTTCGTCCCAAGTTAGTCTCTTTCTAAGGACGAACTTAGACAAACCTTAGAATGAGACTAACAAGACTAACTTGGGACGAACAAAGACAAACTTTAGTCTCATTCTAAGGTTTGTCTAAGTTCGTCCCAAGTTTGTCTATTTCAAAGAATGAACTTAGACAAACCATAGAATGAGACTAACGAGACTAATTTGGGACGAACAAAGACAAACGTTCGTCTCATTCTAATGTTTGTCCAAGTTCATCCCAAGTTAGTCTCTTTCTAAGGACGAACTTAGACCAACCTTAGAATGAGACTAACGAGACTAACTTGGGACGAACAAAGACAAACTTTAGTCTCGTTCTAAGGTTTGTCTATGTTCGTCCCAAGTTAGTCTCTTTCTAAAGAGGAACTTAAACAAACCTTAGAATGAGACTAACGAGACTAACTTGGGACGAACAAAGACAAACGTTAGTCTCATTCTAAGGTTTGTCTAAGTTCGTCACAAGTTTGTCTCTTTCTAAGGACAAACTTAGACAAACCTTAGAATGAGACTAACGAGACTAACTTGGGACGAACAAAGACAAACTTTAGTCCCATTCTAAGGTTGGCTAAGTTCGTCACAAGTTTGTCTAAGTTCGTCCCTAGTTAGTCTCTTTCTAAGGACGAACTTAGAGAAACCTTAGAATGAGACTAACGAGACTAACTTGGGACGAAAAAAGTTAAACGTTAGTCTCATTCTAAGGTTTGTCTAAGTTCGTCCCAAGTTAGTCTCTTTCTAAGGACAAACTTAGACAAACCTTAGAATGAGACTAACGAGACTAACTTGGGACGAACAAAGACAAACGTTAGTCTCATTCTAAGGTTTGTCTAAGTTCGTCCCAAGTTAGTCTCTTTCTAAGGATGAACTTAGACAAACCTTAGAATGAGACTAACGAGACTAACTTGGGACTAACAATGACAAACTTTAGTCTCATTCTGAGGTTTGTCTATGTTCGTCCAAAGTTAGTCTATTTCTAAGGGCGAAATTAAACAAACCTTAGAATGAGACTAACGAGACTAATTTGGGACGAACAAAGACAAACTTTAGTCTCATTCTAAGGTTTGTCTAAGTACGTTCCAAGTTAGTCTCTGTCTAAGGACGAACTTAGACAAACCCTTAGAATGAGACTAACGAGACTAACTTGGGACGAACAAAGTCAAACGTTAGTCTCATTCTGAGGTTTGTCTAAGTTCGTCCCAAGTTAGTCTCTTTCTAAGGACGAACTTAGACAAACATTAGAATGAGTCTAACGAGACTAACTTGGGACGAACAAAGACAAACGTTAGTCTCATTCTAAGGTTTGTCTAAGTTCGTCCCAAGTTAGTCTCTTTCTAAGGAAGAACTTAGACAAACCATAGAATGAGACTAACCAGACTAGCCTGGGACGAACAAAGACAAACTTTAGTCTCATTCTAAGGTTTGTCTAAGTTTGCCCCAAGTTAGTCTCTTTCTAAGGACGAACTTAGACAAACCTTAGAATGAGACTAACGAGAATAACTAGGGACGAACAAAGACAAATTTTAGTCTCGTTCTAAGGTTTCTCTAAGTTCGTCCCAAGTTAGTCTCTTTCTAAGGACGAACTTAAACAAACTTAGAATGAGACTAACGAAACTAACTTGGGACGAACAAAGACAAACTTTAGTCTCATTCTAAGGTTTGTCTAAGTTTGTCCCAAGTTAGTCTCTTTCTGAGGACGAACTTAGACAAACCTTAGAATGAGACTAACAAGACTAACTTGGGACGAACTTAGACAAACGTTAGAATGAGACTAACGAGACTAACTTCGTACAAACAAAGACAAACTTTAGTCTCATTCTAAGGTTTGTCTAAGTTCCTCCCAAGTTAGTCTAAGTTCGTCCCAAGTTAGTCTCTTTCTAAGGACGCACTTAGACAAACCTTAGAATGAGACTGACGAGACTAACTTGGGACGAACAAAGACAAACCTTAGTCTCATTCTAATGTTTTTCTAAGTTCGTCCCAAGTTAGTCTGTTTCTAAGGACGAACTTAGATAAACCTTAGAATGAGACTAACGAGACTAACTTGGGACTAACAAAGACAAACTTTAGTCTCATTCTAAGGTTTATCTAAGTTCGTCCAAAGTTAGTCTCTTTCTAAGGGCGAACTTAAACAAACCTTAGAATGAGACTAACGAGACTAACTTGGGACGAACAAAGACAAACTTTAGTCTCATTCTAAGGTTTGTCTAAGTTCGTCCCAAGTTAGTCTCTTTCTAAGGACGAACTTAGACAAACCTTAGAATGATACTAACGAGACTAACTTGGGACGAACAAAGACAAACTTTAGTCTCATTCTAAGGTTTGTCTAAGTTCGTCCCAAGTTAGTCTCTTTCTAAGGACGAACTTAGACAAACCTTAGAATGAGACTAACGAGAATAACTTGGGACGAACAAAGACAAATTTTAGTCTCGTTCTAAGGTTTCTCCAAGGTCGTCCCAAGTTAGTCTCTTTCTAAGGACGAACTTAAACAAACCTTAGAATGAGACTAACGAAACTAACTTGGGACGAACAAAGACAAACTTTAGTCTCATTCTAATGTTTTTCAAAGTTCGTCCCAAGTTAGTCTGTTTCTAAGGACGAACTTAGACAAACCTTAGAATGAGACTAACGAGACTAACTTGGGACGAACTTAGACAAACGTTAGAATCAGACTAACGAGACTAACTTGGGATAAACAAAGACAAACTTTAGTCTCATTCTAAGGTTTGTCTAAGTTCGTCCCAAGTTAGTCTAAGTTCGTCCCAAGTTAGTCTCTTTCTAAGGACGAACTTAGACAAACCTTAGAATGAGACTAACGAGACTAACTTGGGACGAACAAAGACAAACCTTAGTCTCATTCTAAGGTTTGTCTAAGTTCGTCCCAAGTTAGTCTCTTTCTAAGGACGAACTTAGACAAACCTTAGAATGAGACTAACGAGACTAACTTGGGACTAACAAAGACAAAGTTTAGTCTCATTCTAAGGTTTATCTAAGTTCGTCCCAAGTTAGTCTCTTTCTAAGGGCGAACTTAAACAAACCTTAGAATGAGACTAACGAGACTAACTTGGGACGAACAAAGACAAACTTTAGTCTCATTCTAAGGTTTGTCTAAGTTCGTCCCAAGTTAGTCTCTTTCTAAGGACGAAATTAGACAAACCTTAGAATGAGACTAACGAGACTAACTTGGGACGAACAAAGTCAAACGTTAGTCTCATTCTTAGGTTTATCTAAGTTCATCCCAAGTTAGTCTCTTTCTAAGGACGAACTTAGACAAACATTATGAAATCTACTTGTCTTAGTCAAGACGAGTTCCAGATGGTGTTCGAACTGCGTCTCGAACACTTGTTGGACAGTTTCAGGTTCTGTTCTAACAGAGATTGGAACACCTCAACAGACAGTACCTAAACAAAACAAAATAGGAGCACACACGATATGATACCCAGTTCGGCCTCGCCTACTCTGGGGGGCTTCCCACACCCTAAAGGGTCACAAATCTTATTACGAGTTTAGGGTTACAAGAGGTCTTACTCTTACACAACACCTTGTTTGTAATGGCCTCACCACTAACACTCCGTCTCTCGGATTTGCAATCTCGGTTCACCGCAGCTCACCTCAATCCCCTATGGGTAGGACGAGACTTCCCTCTCGACCTAGTCTTGGACCTCCCATAAGCCTAGTCGCCTTCTCTCGAAGACGTGTCTTGATCACCGTGTGTGTGTGCGCTTTGTTCTTCAAGAACAGTCTGAACAGCACCCTTAACAGACTGCTTCTTCGCCGTTGATATTCCCGTGTGGAATACTCAGCCGGCCGTCGCTCCTCCTCCAATCTCACGACTGCTCTCGTGTTTTCTTTCTCTCAGGAAGCGATACAGATCTGGTCACCCTAGCCTTGTATTTATATGCATAGGCGAATGTCCAAATCTGTTCCAAATATCCTCATCAAATATTTAGGAAATATTCTTCCACGACAAGTCAGCCAATCCAATCGTAAATCTGATCAGGAGATATTCGTTTGAATATCAGAATCTTCGAGTTCCTCGCTGGCCGACTTCAGATTGAAATATTCTTGTCAAATATTTCGGAGATAATCCTAAATATTTGATAGATAGTCAATCTTTTCCATATCGAATCTTTGGAGATTACTTCCGTGCCAAGCCATCCAATATTCTCGAATTCAAGCTGAAGATATTCATTTGAATATTTGATCTTTAATGATGACTCGTCAATTGATCCCAATCAGATCATATCTTCGATCTTCCGAATTAGGAAACGTTCTTCTTTCCTCCAATCTTCAAGAAGATCTCGATCTTTCTTTCTCACCAAGTAATTCCAAATCTTCTTAAGCGACTCCTAATTGATGAGAGGATATTCATTTGAATAACTGATCCTCTAATTTATTGATGAGCCGACTCCAATCAGATCAGATCTTCGATCGTCCAGATTAGGAAACGTCTTATCTTCAGATCTGCTGTATGCGAGTTCCAGTAGTCGGTTGAACACTCCTTGAACTCTTGCTCGAACTGTCTAAAGCCGTTTTGCCAAAGCCATGCCATTCATGGGAACATCAATCTCCCCCTTGGCATTTTGGGAAAACCAAATCTACGCTTTAAACACAACTTGAGGAACCAGAACAGTTACCTCAAAATACTCCCCCCTTTTGCCACAAACTGGCAAGGGGTCCAATCGAGCAAACCGGTCTCCTCGGCATCTGGAAACATGTGAACTCCCCCTCGAACATAGCCTGGGTCAGTGACACATACTGTGAGTCTGTAGGACCCTGGTGTCTGAGCAGCTGTTTGACCACGGGTCAACAAATGATTGGTTTTTGATGATCTGGTTTCTTGAACTGATTCAGCTCGTCCAGTACTGTCGCGGGGTAGTCCTTCTCCACCTCAAGGGCTTGACTTCGTATAGAGGACATATCACTCTTTGGCTCATGACAGCATGTCTTTTTATTTCTTCAAGTGTATTTTCAACGACTAGATAAATCAAGGAATTCTGCCTTTTCTTCAATCAGGACATCAACTCTCTCCGTCTTCGTCATCATCACTGGGATACTTGAGAGCGCACACCAATTGATTGATTCTTTTCCTCTGCTTCTGTTCGACCTCCAGTATGATCTCTACCTCCTTCAGTAGCTGTCCACGTTCAGCTCGAGACATCTTCTCACCGACAACTCTCCTCATAGATAACTCAGGAACATTCTTCCTCTTTCGCTCGGGGTCTTTCAGATCGTTCTTATGTCGACTCTTAAACAACTTGTGATCAACCGCCAACTTCAACGAAGCACTTGACAGTCTGTCCTGGTCAGTCTTTAAATCTGGATGCTGGTTGATGTTCAGCTCATAGATTGATGGGAAGATTATTTGGTGCAGAGACTTTGTAGATATGGCGTGTTCTGCAATCTGGTCGAACATAATTCTTCCCATGTCAACGAGCATCCTGTTTCCAATCTGGTATAGCAGCTGTCCCATCTCCTTACTGACCGTGGTTCTATGGTGATGAAGAACAACATCGAGTAGAATATAGTCAGATCTGCAACTAGGATGGAACTGTCTTCCCACTTGGCTGCTGCTTCTGTACTGGCACACCATCCTTTTTTTTCACAATTCAAGTTGGAACATGGGCAGGAACAGATCTGGACAATACATTTTCCTCTTCTTAGACGCACTTGCTCCCCCTGCGTCTGTGTTCCCATTCATCTTGATAGTTGCCTTAGATGTGCATGCTTGGAAGGTCACTATCTTCTTGGGTTTCTTCTTTTCAGCTTTCTTGAGCTCAGACAGTGAAACTGTGTCCTGATCGTCCTTCTGAGTGTTCTCATTCTCAGCCTCTTCTTGATCAGATAATTGCATCTCTACATCTGTATTAGCAGGATGTTCCAACTCAGTCGGCATAGTTGGTGCGTCAGATGCTTTTTCTTCAACATGTTCATTTTCTGATTGTGCTGCAGACCCAATATGCACATCTCCTTCCTTCTGTTTCTCTTTTACTACAGTTAATGATCTAGGATTTTGACCAGCTCTCTGTGCGTGAGTACCAGCACCATGTTCTGCTTCAGTCATGATTACTTCTTGGACAGCTGACTGCTTTTCCTTCTTCTAGACGACAGGTTCAATAACAACTTGCTCAGTCTCAGAGTCTGACATAACAAGTTTTTCTCCCCCTCACAGCACTAATTCGTGCAACGTATTTCCTCAGAGTTCCATTCCTTCTAGGCACGACTTTCATGCGGATTCCTGTCTTCTTCAGCACGAAGTCAGTGGCATCTACCTTTGCATTCAACAACTTCTTCTTATCAGAACCACAATGAAAGCCCTACTGGCTTCACCTTCTTGTGCAGCATCGACCACAGAATCTACAGCCGGTTTCAATCCCTTCGGCTTCTCATTAATCACTTTGTCATCCTTATAACTCACTGAATCTTTACCAAACGCCCGTACTTCCTCATCAATAGAATTTAGTGCAGTACCTTAGGAGTGAGAACAAGGGATTACCTCATTGAGGGGTGGTTCAGTCATCGCCTGATTTTCCTTCGCAGTCTGCACACTCCCTTTAGTTGGATTAGGATCAGCCTTTGAAGAAGCTTCTTTCAGTTATGTCACAACCGCTTCTTCTCCCTTCTTCGATCTTAGGGTTTGCTGATATGGTATCCTCATCCGACTTCGATTCGACTGCCTTTTGATTTTCAAATATTTGGACTCCTCAACTTGCCAAAAACTGTCATGTGTTTATCTCTTGAGATATTTTTCCAATCACCTCTCTCCTCCTTGATATGTTCCAACACCTCATAAAACTGCAAATAGGTTGAATTTAGTAATCAGTTCCAACCACGTACCATCTGTTCCAGCCCTCTTCTTTGGTAGGTCAACCCATCTAATTTGCTGGAGTTCTGCTCTTTGCTGACCTCCTTCTGGAACACTTAGTTGGTGATAACACGCGGACCCAGAGAGGGTCTTAGTGTTTCGAACTGAGCGGCGTTTGTCATGTGTTTCGATGTGATGACCTTCTTCTCCACTAGCTCTCTGATGAAGTGATATCTGATCATGGAGTGTTGTACTGAGTTCTTGGGCAGAAACTTCTTCACCCGTTCCACTCCGTGTTCAGACAGATTCTGCTTCATCAATAGGAACTGAGTGCACCACCTCCCTGCAGCGATGCTCTCTTGCACTCCTGCAGCGATGCTCTTCTGCTCTCCCAGCATCTGGTCAACGTGTGTTCCAGGAAGGTGTTTCATCTCTCCCACCATGATCAGCTGGAGCTGCTTTTGTATCCGTCTCACGAACTGTCCAACCAGCTTCTGTGCACTCGTGACGAACATATGCTGCTTCTCTACTCCCCCTCGCTCATAGCCATGGTCGATGTGGAACGTCTCGTACCATGCTCTGGGTGCTTGTGTGAGTCCGTACATAGTCTTTTTTAGTTCGTGACTATGCGCAAGATGATATGACTTCCATGCTTCAGATCTGGTGAACTCTCCCAGTTCCACGTGAATGGCCACCACCCAAATCTCATTAATAAATGCTTTGTTGACATTCTTCGGACTGGATGAGCATGAAGTGAGTTCTCGATACTTGATCTCATTCGCTCGACTCTTCATTACTTTAGATGGATCTTCAACAGTTTCCGTGATTGGATAATGCTTGAATGTTCTCCATGAGGGTTGCAGCGTAGGTGCATCGTCAAGTGTCCCAGCTGGAGTAGGTGTGACTTCATCAGCTGGAACTCCCTCCGGAACTTTATCTTCTATAGACTTGGTATGAATGGGTGTTTCAGACGATGTCCCACCTCTAACTTTATCATCTTCTGGAACTGAGTTTAGGGCAACGTCGTCTTTCACCTTTCCAGAAGAGGACACCATACCCGTCCCTTGCAATTCCATCTCATATATCGTGTTTGTCGGACAGACAGTGGCAGCTCCTGTTCCAACTGTGCCTAGAAAGTAGCTTTTGTTTGTTGACCTACTTCCTTCCATCAGTGTGTCTCCATTCATATCCAGTACTTGACACGAATCACGAGTGAATGTAACAGACTGTCCTTCATCACACAATCTACTGATACTAATCAGGTTCACCTTTAACCCATCCACTAGGAGGATATCCTCGAGCTCAGATAGATCCGGAACCTTTAATGTCCCACAGCCGATCACCTGGCCCTTCCCTCCATCTCCAAAAGTAACAAACTGACGCTTGCGAATAGGTTTAACATTGATGAGATATTGAGGATTACCTGTCATGTGAGCCGAGCATCCACTTTCGAGGTACCAGCATTCTTCCTTCATGTAACTGAATGAGCTAAGAGCAACGAAGCACACTTCTTTCCTTGTTTTTGGTTTCCCGACTTATCTGACTCGAGGGTTACTCTGGATTCCATTACTTTTCGCTCAGCCAGAAGTAGTCGGCACCTTGATTTGATGTGCCCCATCTGATAGCAGTACCAACATGTACGATTGTTTCTCCTCCATTCAGTACCATGTCCTCCACGGTTTGGCATGAGCTGCCTTCTTCCTTGATTCCCAAGCTGCTTCTCAGGGTAGTGGTTTACACTCTGTTCTGCTCTCTGTCCAGGTTTCAGTTTTGCCTTAATAAACGTAGTCTTATCTGAGCCACTGTTACCATTGAAGCCGAGACCTCTATGTCCATCTTCAATTCTTTGAGATCTTAGTATGGATTCTAAGTTCTTTGAGCCTGAGTTCAGCATCTTCGCCGATCTTTTTAACTTGCTCAATTCTTTCATAGTAGCAGCATGATTATCTCTCTCCATCTCGATTTGTAACTCCAGGGATTCTACCTTGTTCAGAAGATGGACTTCTTTGCGGCTCAAGTCAGCATTCTTTCTCCTTACCTCCACCAAACATGCAGGATGTGTTTCTATATTTTTCTCCATCTCAGCTTTCAGAACCGATACGGTGTCTAGCAGTTCCACCTTCTGTGCAAGAAGTGACGAGCGTTCTTGATTCATTCCGATCATCTCGTGCTTCAAAGCAAATATTTCCTCCTGATGTTTTACCTTCTGGGCAACGAGAAGTTCAACCTCCTGCCACTTTTTATCTTTTTCTTCTGTCAGGCTTGCCACTATTTCTGTGAGCTTCTTGTTCAGACCAATCACCAATAGCCACTTCTCATAAAGTTCCTTGTACGTCTCGGCCGAGGTCTCATGAGCAAGTCCTTCGTCATCACTGCTTGAAGCGTCGTCAACAGGCTGTTCAGACAGTGCATTAGAATATGGATTTTCACTTGTCTTACTGTAGTCTTCAATAGTGACTGCAAGTCCAACGAGATTGACATTCGCATGTTCTTCTTCTTCATCGTTAGATTCACTGTCTGGATCCTCATAGGCTATTCTGAGAATATCCCATGCTTCCTTGGCAACCTCACATTCAGCAATCAGTTTGAACATGTTCTTGTCCACTTCTGAGAAAATTGCATACAAGGCCTTTGAGTTTCCAGTAGCAGCTTTTTCATCTGCATCAGTCCACAGAGCTTAAGGTTTTGGAACAACTACTCCTTCAGGGTTGGCCATCGTGGGTTCTGTCCATCCAACCAACACAGCTCTCCAAGCCTTTTCATCGAGGGATTTCAGAAAGACTTTCATCTTAGACTTCCAGTAGGGATAGTTTAGCCCTTCAAGCAACGGTGGTCGGTCAGTGCTCCGTCCTTCCTTGAAACTCATCTTGAACAGTCGCCGGATCACACTCTGTATGTTGAGTGTCTGCTCTGATACCAATTGAAATCTACTTGTCTTAGTCAAGACGAGTTCCAGATGGTGTTCAAACAGCGTCTCGAACACTTGTTGGACAGTTTCAGGTTCTGTTCTAACAGAGACTGGAACACCTCAGCAGACAGTACATACAGAATAGGAGCACACACGATATGATACCCAGTTCGGCCTCGCCTACTCTGGGGGGCTTCCCACACCCTAAATGGTCACAAATCTTATTACGAGTTTAGGGTTACAAGAGGTATTACTCTTACACAACACCTTGTTTGTAATGGCCTCACCACTAACACTCCGTCTCTCAGATTTGCAATCTCGGTTCACCGCAGCTCACCTCGATCCCCTATGGGTAGGACGAGACTTCCCTCTCGACCTAGTCTTGGACCTCCCAGAAGCCCAGTCGCCTTCTCTCGAAGACGTGTCTTGATCACCATGTGTGTGTGTGCGCTTTGTTCTTCAAGAACAGTCTGAACAGCACCCTGAACAGACTGCTTCTTCGCCGTTGATATTCCCGTGTGGAATACTCAGCCGGTCGTCGCTCCTCCTCCAATCCCACGACTGCTCTCGTGTTTTCTTTCTCTCAGGAATCGATACAGATCTGGTCACCCTAGCCTTGTATTTATATGCATAGGCGAATGTCCAAATCTGTTCCAAATATCCTCATCAAATATTTAGGAAATATTCCTAAATATTCGATGGATATTTCCAATCCAATCTTTGGGAAGATCTTGATAATTCTTCCACGACAAGTCAGCAAATTCAATCGTAAATCTGATAAGGAGATATTCGTTTGAATATCAGAATCTTCGAGTTCCTCGCTGGCCGACTTCAGATTGAAATATTCTTGTCAAATATTTCGGAGATACTCCTAAATATTTGATAGATAGTCAATCTTTTCCATATCCAATCTTTGGAGATTACTTCCGTGCAGAGCCATCCAATATTCTCGAATTCAAGCTGAAGATATTTATTTGAATATTTGATCTTTAATGATGACTCGTCAATTGATCCCAATCAGATCATATCTTCGATCTTCTGAATTAGGAAACGTTCTTCTTTCCTCCAATCTTCAAGAAGATCTCGATCTTTCTTTCTCACCAAGTAATTCCAAATCATCTTAAGCGACTCCTAATTGATGAGAGGATATTCATTTGAATATCTGATCCTCTAATTTATTGATGAGCCGACTCCAATCAGATCAGATCTTCGATCGTCCAGATTAAGAAACGTCTTATCTTCAGATGCGAGTTCCAGTAGTCGGTTGAACACTCCTTGAACTCTTGCTCGAACTGTCTAAAGCCGTTTTGCCAAAGCCATGCCAATAATGGGAACATCACATTAGAATGAATCTAACGAGACTAACTTGGGACGAACAAAGACAAACGTTAGTCTCATTCTAAAGTTTGTCTAAGTTCGTCCCAAGTTAGTCTCTTTCTATGGACCAACTTAGACAAACCTTAGAATGAGACTAACAAGACTAACTTTGGACGAACAAAGACAAACTTTAGTCTCATTCTAAGGTTTGTCTATGTTCGTCCAAAGTTAGTCTCTTTCTAAGGGCGAACTTAAACAAACCTTAGAATGAGACTAACGAGACTAACTTGGGACGAACAAAGATAAACTTTAGTCTCATTCTAAGGTTTGTCTAAGTTCGTCCCAAGTTAGTCTCATTCTAAGGTTTGTCTAAGTTCGTCCAAAGTTAGTCTCATTCTAAGGTTTGTCTAAGTTCGTCCCAAGTTTGTCTATTTCTAAGGACGAACTTAGACAAACATTAGAATGAGACTAACGAGACTAACTTAGGACGAACAAAGACAAATGTTAGTCTCATTCTAAGGTTTGTCTAATTTCGTCCCAAGTTAGTCTCTTTCTAAGGACGCACTTAGACAAACTTTTGAATGAGACTAACGAGACTAACTTGGGACGAACAAAAATATACTTTAGTCTCGTTCTAATTTTTGTCTAATTTCGTCCCAAGTTAGTCTCTTTCAAAGGACGAAGTTAGACAAACCTTAGAATGAGACTAACGAGACTAACTTGGGACGAACAAAGACAAACTTTAGTCTCCTTCTAAGGTTTGTCTAAGTTCGTCCGAAGTTAGTCTATTTCAAATAACGAACTTAGACAAACCTTAGAATGAGACTAACGAGACTAACTTGGGACGGACAGAGACAAACGTTAGTCTCATTCTAAGGTTTGTCTAAGTTCGTCCCAAGTTAGTCTCTTTTTAAGGACGAACTTAGACAAACCTTAGAATGAGACTAACGAGACTAACTTGGGACGAACAAAGACAAACTTTAGTCTCGTTTTAAGGTTTGTCTAAGTTCGTCCCAAGTTAGTGTAAGTTCGTTCCAAGGTAGTCTCTTTCTAAGGACGAACATAGACACACCTTAGAATGAGACCAACGAGACTAACTTGGGACGAACAAAGACAAACTTTAGTCTCATTCTAAGGTTTGTCAAAGTTCGTCCCAAGTTAGTCTCTTTCTAAGGACGAACTTAGACAAACCTTTGAATGAGACTAAAGAGACTAACTTGGGACGAACAAAGACAAACTTTAGTCTCGTTCTAAGGTTTGTCTAAGTTCATCCCAAGTTTGTCTCTTTCTAAGGACGAACTTAAACAAACCTTAGAACGAGACTAACGAGACTAACTTGGGACGAACAAAGACAAACTTTAGTCTCATTCTAAGGTTTGTCTAAGTTCGTCCCAAGTTAGTCTCTTTCTAAGGACGAACTTAGACAAACCTTAGAACGAGACTAACGAGACTAACTAGGGACGAACTTAGACAAACCTTAGAATGAGACTAACGAGACTAACTTGGGACGAACAAAGATAAACTTTAGTCTCATTCTAAGGTTTGTCTAAGTTCGTCCCAAGTTAGTCTCATTCTAAGGTTTGTCTAAGTTCGTCCAAAGTTAGTCTCATTCTAAGGTTTGTCTAAGTTCGTCCCAAGTTTGTCTATTTCTAAGGACGAACTTAGACAAACATTAGAATGAGACTAACGAGACTAACTTAGGACGAACAAAGACAAATGTTAGTCTCATTCTAAGGTTTGTCTAATTTCGTCCCAAGTTAGTCTCTTTCTAAGGACGCACTTAGACAAACTTTTGAATGAGACTAACGAGACTAACTTGGGACGAACAAAAATATACTTTAGTCTCGTTCTAATTTTTGTCTAATTTCGTCCCAAGTTAGTCTCTTTCAAAGGACGAAGTTAGACAAACCTTAGAATGAGACTAACGAGACTAACTTGGGACGAACAAAGACAAACTTTAGTCTCCTTCTAAGGTTTGTCTAAGTTCGTCCGAAGTTAGTCTATTTCAAATAACGAACTTAGACAAACCTTAGAATGAGACTAACGAGACTAACTTGGGACGGACAGAGACAAACGTTAGTCTCATTCTAAGGTTTGTCTAAGTTCGTCCCAAGTTAGTCTCTTTTTAAGGACGAACTTAGACAAACCTTAGAATGAGACTAACGAGACTAACTTGGGACGAACAAAGACAAACTTTAGTCTCGTTTTAAGGTTTGTCTAAGTTCGTCCCAAGTTAGTGTAAGTTCGTTCCAAGGTAGTCTCTTTCTAAGGACGAACATAGACACACCTTAGAATGAGACCAACGAGACTAACTTGGGACGAACAAAGACAAACTTTAGTCTCATTCTAAGGTTTGTCAAAGTTCGTCCCAAGTTAGTCTCTTTCTAAGGACGAACTTAGACAAACCTTTGAATGAGACTAAAGAGACTAACTTGGGACGAACAAAGACAAACTTTAGTCTCGTTCTAAGGTTTGTCTAAGTTCATCCCAAGTTTGTCTCTTTCTAAGGACGAACTTAAACAAACCTTAGAACGAGACTAACGAGACTAACTTGGGACGAACAAAGACAAACTTTAGTCTCATTCTAAGGTTTGTCTAAGTTCGTCCCAAGTTAGTCTCTTTCTAAGGACGAACTTAGACAAACCTTAGAACGAGACTAACGAGACTAACTAGGGACGAACTTAGACAAACCTTAGAATGAGACTAACGAGACTAACTTGGGACGAACAAAGACAAACTTTAGTCTCATTCTAAGGTTTGTCTAAGTTCGTCCTAAGTTAGTCTCTTTCTAAGGACGAACATAGACAAACCTTAGAATGAGACTAACGAGACTAACTTGGGACGAACAAAGACAAACTTTAGTCTCGTTCTAAGGTTTGTCTAAGTTCATCCCAAGTTAGTCTCTTTCTAAGGACGAACTTAAACAAACCTTAGAATGAGACTAACGAGACTAACTTGGGACGAACAAAGACAAACTTCCGTCTCATTCTAAGGTTTGTCAAAGTTCGTCCCAAGTTAGTCTCTTTCTAAGGACGAACTTAGACAAACCTTTGAATGAGACCAAAGAGACTAACTTGGGACGAACTTAGACAAACCTTAGAATGAGACTAAAGAGACTAACTTGGGACGAACAAAGACAAACTTTAGTCTCATTCTAAGGTTTGTCTAAGTTCGTCCCAAGTTGGTCTAAGTTCGTCCCAAGTTAGTCTCTTTCTAAGGACGAACTTAGACGAACCTTAGAATGAGACTAACGAAACTAACTTGGGACTAACAAAGACAAACTTTAGTCTCATTCTAAGGTTTGTCTAAGTTCGTCCAAAGTAAGTCTCTTTCTAAGGGCGAACTTAAACAAACCTTAGAATGAGACTAACGAGACTAACTTGGGACGAACAAAGACAAACTTGAGTCTCATTCTAAGGTTTGTCTAAGTTCGTCCCAAGTTAGTCTCTTTCTAAGGACGAACTTAGAAAAACCTTAGAATGAGACTAACGAGACTAACTTGGGACGAACAAAGTCAAACGTTAGTCTCATTCTAAGGTTTCTCTAAGTTCGTCCCAAGTTAGTCTCTTTCTAAGGACGAACTTAGACAAACATTAGAATGAGTCTAACGAGACTAACTTGGGACGAACAAAGACAAATGTTAGTCTCATTCTAAGGTTTGTCTAAGTTCGTCCCAAGTTAGTCTCATTCTAAGGTTTGTCTAAGTTCGTCCCAAGTTTGTCTAAGTTCGTCCCAAGTTAGTCTCTTTCTATGGACGAACTTAGACAAACCTTAGAATGAGACTAACAAGACAAACTTGGGACGAACAAAGACAAACTTTAGTCGCATTCTAAGGTTTGTCTAAGTTCGTCCCAAGTTTGTCTATTTCTAAGGACGAACTTAGACAAACATTAGAATGAGACTAACAAGACTAACTTGGGACGAACAAAGACAAATGTTAGTCTCATTCTAAGGTTTGTCTAATTTCGTCCCAAGTTAGTCTCTTTCTAAGGACGAACTTAGACAAACTTTAGAATGAGACTAACGAGACTAACTTGGGACGAACAAAAATAAAATTTAGTCTCGTTCTAATTTTTGTCTAAGTTCGTCCAAAGTTAGTCTCTTTCTAAGGACGAACTTAGACAAACCTTAGAATGAGACTAACGAGACTAACTTGGGACGAACAAAGACAAACTTTAGTCTCATTCTAAGGTTTGTCTAAGTTCGTCCCAAGTTAGTCTCTTTCTAAGGACGAACTTAGACAAACCTTAGAATGAGACTAACGAGACTAACTTGGGACAAACAAAGTCAAACGTTAGTCTCATTCTAAGGTATGTCTAAGTTCGTCCCAAGTTAGTCTCTTTCTAAGGACGAACTTAGCCAAACATTAGAATGAGTCTAACGAGCCTAACTTGGGACGAACAAAGACAAACGTTAGTCTCATTCTAAGGTTTGTCTAAGTTCGTCCCAAGTTAGTCTCTTTCTAAGGTTTGTCTAAGTTCGTCCCAAGTTAGTCTCTTTCTAAGGACGAACTTAGACAAACCTTAGAATGAGACTAACAAGACAAACTTGGGACGAACAAAGACAAACTTTAGTCTCATTCTAAAGTTTGTCTAAGTTCGTCCCAAGTTTGTCTATTTCTAAGGACGAACTTAGACAAACATTAGAATGAGACTAACGAGACTAACTTGGGACGAACAAAGACAAACTTTAGTCTCCTTCTAAGGTTTGTCTAATTTCGTCCCAAGTTAGTCTATTTCAAAGAACGAACTTAGACAAACCTTAGAATGAGACTAACGAGACTAACTTGGGACGGACAAAGACAAAAGTTAGTCTCCTTCTAAGGTTTGTCTAAGTTCGTCCCAAGTTAGTCTCTTTTTAAGGACGAACTTAGACAAACCTTAGAATGAGACTAACGAGACTAACTTGGGACGAACAAAGACAAACTTTAGTCTCGTTCCAAGGTTTGTCTAAGTTCGTCCCAAGTTAGTCTCTTTCTAAGAACGAACTTAAACAAACCTTAGAATGAGACTAACGAGACTAACTTGGGACGAACAAAGACAAACTTTAGTCTCGTTCTAAGGTTTGTCTAAGTTCGTCCCAAGTTAGTGTAAGTTCGTCCCAAGGTAGTCTCTTGCTAAGGACGAACTTAGACAAACCTTAGAATGAGACCAACGAGACTAACTTGGGACGAACAAAGACAAACTTTAGTCTCATTCTAAGGTTTGTCAAAGTTCGTCCCAAGTTAGTCTCTTTCTAAGGACGAACTTAAACAAACCTTAGAATGAGACTAACGAGACTAACTTGGGAAGAACAACGACAAACTTTAGTCTCGTTCTAAGGTTTGTCTAAGTTCGTCCCAAGTTTGTCTCTTTCTAAGGACGAACTTAAACAAACCTTAGAATGAGACTAACGAGACTAACTTGGGACGAACTTAGACAAACCTTAGAATGAGACTAACGAGACTAACTTGGGACGAACAAAGACAAACTTTAGTCTCATTCTAAGGTTTGTCTAAGTTCGTCCCAAGTTCGTCTCTTTCTAAGGACGAACTTAGACAAACCTTAGAATGAGACTAACGAGACTAACTTGGGACGAACAAAGACAAACTTTAATCTCGTTCTAAGGTTTGTCTAAGTTCGTCCCAAGTTTGTCTCTTTCTAAGGACGAGCTTAAACAAACCTTAGAATGAGACTAACGAGACTAACTTGGGACGAACAAAGACAAACTTTAGTCTCATTCTAAGGTTTGTCTAAGTTCGTCCCAAGAGAGTCTCTTTCTGAGGACAAACTTAGACAAACCTTAGAATGAGACTAGCGAGACTAACTTGGGACGAACTTAGACAAACCTTAGAATGAGACTAAAGAGACTAACTTGGGACGAACAAAGACAATCTTTAGTCTCATTCTAAGGTTTGTCTAAGTTCGTCCCAAGTTAGTCTAAGTTCATCCCAAGTTAGTCTGTTTCTAAGGACGAACTTAGACAAACCTTAGAATGAGACTAACGAGACTAACTTGGGACGAACAAAGACAAACCTTAGTCTCATTCTAAGGTTTGTCTAAGTTCGTCCCAAGTTAGTCTCTTTCTAAGGACGAACTTAGACAAACCTTAGAATGAGACTAACGAGACTAACTTGGGACGAACAAAGACAAACTTTAGTCTCGTTCTAAGGTTTGTCTAAGTTCATCCCAAGTTAGTCTCTTTCTAAGGACGAACTTAAACAAACCTTAGAATGAGACTAACGAGACTAACTTGGGACGAACAAAGACAAACTTCCGTCTCATTCTAAGGTTTGTCAAAGTTCGTCCCAAGTTAGTCTCTTTCTAAGGACGAACTTAGACAAACCTTAGAATGAGGGTAACGAGACTAACGTGGGACGAACAAAGACAAACTTTAGTCTCATTCTAAGGTTTGTCTAAGTTCGTCCCAAGTTAGTCTAAGTTCGTCCCAAGTTAGTCTCTTTCTAAGGACGAACTTAGACCAACCTTAGAATGAGACTAACGAGACTAACTTGGGACGAACAAAGACAAACTTTAGTCTCATTCTAAGGTTTGTCTAAGTTCGTCCCAAGTTAGTCTCTTTCTAAGGACGAACTTAGACAAACCTTAGAATGAGACTAACGAGACTAACTTGGGACGAACAAAGACAAACTTTAGTCTCATTCTAAGGTTTGTCTAAGTTCGTCCCAAGTTAGTCTCTTTCTAAGGACGAACTTAGACAAACCATAGAATGAGACTAACGAGACTAACTTGGGACGAACAAAGACAAACTTTAGTCTCGTTCTAAGGTTTGTCTAAGTTCGTCCCAAGTTAGTCTCTTTCTAAGGACGAACTTAAACAAACCTTAGAATGAGACTAACGAGACTAACTTGGGACGAACTTAGACAAACCTTAGAATGAGACTAACGAGACTAACTTGGGACGAACAAAGACAAACTTTAGTCTCATTGTAAGGTTTGTCTAAGTTCGTCCCAAGTTAGTCTCTTTCTAAGGACGAACTTAGACAAACCTTAGAATGAGACTAACGAGACTAACTTGGGACGAACAAAGACAAACTTTAGTCTCGTTCTAAGGTTTGTCTAAGTTCGTCCCAAGTTAGTCTCTTTCTAAAGACGAGGTTAAACAAACCTTTGAATGAGACTAACGAGACTAACTTGGGACGAACAAAGACAAACTTTAGTCTCATTCTAAGGTTTGTCTAAGTTCGTCCCAAGTTAGTCTCTTTCTGAGGACAAACTTAGACAAACCTTAGAATGAGACTAGCGAGACTAACTTGGGACGAACTTAGACAAACCTTAGAATGAGACTAAAGAGACAAACTTGGGACGAACAAAGACAAACTTGGGACGAACAAAGACAAACTTTAGCCTCATTCTAAGGTTTGTCTAAGTTCGTCCCAAGTTAGTCGAAGTTCGTCCCAAGTTAGTCTCTTTCTAAGGACGAACTTAGACAAACCTTAGAATGAGACTAACGAGACTAACTTGGGACGAACAAAGACAAACCTTAGTCTCATTCTAAGGTTTGTCTAAGTTCGTCCCAAGTTAGTCTCTTTCTAAAGATGAACTTAGACAAACCTTAGAATGAGACTAACGAGACTAACTTGGGACGAACAAAGACAAACCTTAGTCTCATTCTAAGGTTTGTCTAAGTTCGTCCCAAGTTAGTCGAAGTTCGTCCCAAGTTAGTCTCTTTCTAATGACGAACTTAGACAAACCTTAGAATGAGACTAACGAGACTAACTTGGGACTAACAAAGACAAACTTTAGTCTCATTCGAAGGTTTGTCTAAGTTCGTCCAAAGTTAGTCTCTTTCTAAGGGCGAACTTACACAAACCTTAGAATGAGACTAACGAGACTAACTTGGGACGAACAAAGACAAACCTTAGAACGAGACTAACGAGACTAACTTGGGACGAACAAAGACAAACTTTAGTCTCATTCTAAGGTTTGTCTAAGTTCGTCCCAAGTTCGTCTCTTTTTAAGGACGAACTTAGACAAACCTTAGAATGAGACTAACGAGACTAACTTGGGACGAACAAAGACAAACTTTAATCTCGTTCTAAGGTTTGTCTAAGTTCGTCCCAAGTTTGTCTCTTTCTAAGGACGAGCTTAAACAAACCTTAGAATGAGACTAACGAGACTAACTTGGGACGAACAAAGACAAACTTTAGTCTCATTCTAAGGTTTGTCTAAGTTCGTCCCAAGTTAGTCTCTTTCTGAGGACAAACTTAGACAAACCTTAGAATGAGACTAGCGAGACTAACTTGGGACGAACTTAGACAAACCTTAGAATGAGACTAAAGAGACTAACTTGGGACGAACAAAGACAATCTTTAGTCTCATTCTAAGGTTTGTCTATGTTTGTCCCAAGTTAGTCTAAGTTCGTCCCAAGTTAGTCTGTTTCTAAGGACGAACTTAGACAAACCTTAGAATGAGACTAACGAGACTAACTTGGGACGAACAAAGAAAAACCTTAGTCTCATTCTAAGGTTTGTCTAAGTTCGTCCCAAGTTAGTCTCTTTCTAAAAATGAACTTAGACAAACCTTAGAATGAGACTAACGAGACTAACTTGGGAAGAACAAAGACAAATGTTAGTCTCATTCTAAGGTTTGTCTAAGTTCGTCCCAAGTTAGTCTCTTTCTAAGGACGTACTTAGACAAAACTTAGAATGAGACTAACTGTTAGAATTGAGAGACTAAGAGAGTATTGGAATAGAGAGAATATAAAGAGAGCAAAATCAGAGTTTTTTTCGTTGTATTCAACTTGATAAAATATACAAGCTTATATAGAGGCTAGATCAACCATTTAATATCAACTCCCAACTACATCCTAACAGCTCTTTCCTCATTTAATATTAACTCCCAACAGCTCCTCATTTGAATATTTGAATGAGCTCTTGGATAGCTATATTCTTGGATATAGTTAATCTTGGATATAGTCTTCCTGTCAATACTCCCCCTCAAGCTTGACAACCAGAACTTGTTAAGCTTGGAACCATGAAGACTTGCCTCATTAAAAAAACCTAAGTATGTAAAACCTCATGGGATGAAACCATACTTAGGGAAAAAGAGTGCAAACCATCATGGCCTAGGGACTCATGACAGAGGAATGCTGGTGAGTCCAAGTTTTGAATGGATGAACTTGCACACCTTTGAGCTTGCAGCTTTGGTGAAGATGTCTGCCAACTGATCTCCACTTCTTGTATAACATGGAAGAATCACTCGTTGCTCCACCATTTGCCTAACTTCGTGGCAGTCAACTTCAATGTACTTGGTCCTTTCATGGAACACTGAGTGGGATGCAATGTGTATGGCTGCTTGATTGTCACAATGCATTGTGATTGGTGTTGGAGACTCGATGCCTAAGTCCTTGAGCAAAGCCTTGATCCATCTGAGTTCATTGGTGAGCTTCCTCATTGCTCTATATTCTGCTTCAGCACTTGAGCATGAGATCACCTTTTGCTTCTTGCTCTTCCAAGTAACTAAGTTGCCTCCAATGAATCTGCAATAGCCTGTGGTAGACTTCCTATCCACTCTATCTCCAGCCCAATCAGCATCACAATAACCCACAATCTCAGTGCTTCCATTGCACCCCATCCATATACCTTGACCGGGTGAGCATTTGAGGTATCTAAGGACCCTCTCCACCATATGCCAATGATGCATCTTTGGTGCTTGCATATGTTGGCTCACCTGATTCACAGCAAAGCAAATATCAGGTCTAGAAATGGTTAAGTAAATGAGTTTACCAACCATCCTTCTATATTGCTTGAAGTCTTCAAATGACCTATCTTCAATCTCCCCCTCTCTAGATACTTTGTAGCCTTCCTCAAGGGGTGTATTGGCTGGCTTTGCTCCAAGTTTTCCTGCCTCACACAAAAGATCAAGTGTGTACTTCCTTTGGGATAAGAAGAGCCCCTCTTTTGATTGGCATACTTCAATTCCAAGGAAGTACTTTAGCTTACCCAAATCTTTAATATCAAATACAATTTTTAAGAAAACTTTGGTAGCATTTATACCTGCCTTGTCACTCCCTGTGATGATGATATCATCAACATACACAAGGATGACAACTCTACCTTTTGGACCAGAGAGGTTGAAGAGGGTGTGATCAGCTTCTGACCTCTTGAAACCTCTCTTTATAAGAGTTGAACTCAGCTTGTGGTACCAAGCTCTTGGTGATTGCTTCAAGCCATAAATTGCCTTCTTTAATCTAAGCACTTTCCCTGGCTTGACTGAGTCTTCTAGGCCAGGAGGGGGAAGCATATAGACCTCTTCTTCTAGTTCTCCTTGGAGAAAAGCATTTTTACATCCATCTGCCATAATTCCCACTCAAGGTTGGTTGCAAGTGAAAGGATGATCCTGACCGTATGTAGCTTGGCCACTGGAGCAAATGTATCAAGATAGTCTTCTCCATATGTTTGAGTGAATCCTCTTGCTACCAGTCTTGCCTTGTGCCTTTCAATCTGCCCATCACTCTTGTATTTGATTGTGAAGACCCACTTGCTTGACACTGCCTTCTTTCCTTTGGGAAGATCTGACTCATACCAAGTGCCATTTACCTCCATTGCCTTGGTTTCGTCGCAAATAGCTTCCCTCCACAACTTATGCTCTTTAGCTTCATCATATGATCTTGGCACATGTCCTTCATCCAGTTAGCTAATGAACACTTGATGTTCTTGAGGGAAATGAGCCAAAAATCACATGGCTTGAATAGGGTGAGCTACAACCATGTTGTTGTAGAACACCCTTGTGTTTACCCAATTGGAACGATCATTCCTCACCCTTGTGCTTCTCCTAGGAGGTTGCACTTCTTCAAGCTCTTTCCCTTGATGCTCTTCATCATTCGGAGAAAAGTCTGAATCATCTTGGGCTCCATCTTGATTATGACTAGATGAGCTAGCTTCTTGTGGCTCTACTTGTGCTTCATCTTGATCACCAGCTTGATCATGACTAGATGAGTCAGCTTCTTGTGGCTCCACTTGTGCTTCATCTTGATTTCCCCCCTCGTGATCAGGATGGGGTAATTCCCCAGTCTCTTGAGGGGTCATAGGAGTAGGAACTTCCCGTGTTCCCCCCTGATCCTTGGGCAGATTTTGCCCAAAGCCCTCCAAGATGATCCTTAGGTTCGTGGCTCTATCTGATGGTACTTGAGACAGGTTCTTTAGGTCATCCCAACTCCTACTCTCGTAGTACCCCTTTGCCTCCACAAACTTCACATCTCGAGACACTAAGACTTCCCGTGTTACCGGATCATAGCACTTGTATCCCTTCTGAGTTGTTGAGTAGCCAATGAACATTGCCTTTGTACTCTTAGCTTCTAGTTTGTTTCTTTGTTCCCCTGGGATTAGCACGAAACAAAGACACCCAAATACTCTTAAGTGATTAATGGAAGGTTTGGATTTGTTGAGTACCTCATAGGGAGATATGTCATCAAGACTCCTTGTTGGAATTCTATTGATGAGGTGAGAAGCTATCATCACAGCATCTCCCCAAAACCTCTTTGGCACATTGGTATGGAACATCATGGACCTCGCTATCTCCATTAAGTTCCTATTCTTCCTCTCCGCCACTCCATTCTGTTGAGGGGTATAAGGGCAGCTTGTTTGATGTATAATCCCATGATTAGCCAAATGTTGCTTGAAAGTATTGCTAGTGTATTCCCCACCATTATCTGATCTGAAAACTTTTATCTTGGCATTGAACTGGTTAGTAATATAGTTCTGAAAAATCATAAATGCCTCTAGAACTCTATCCTTTGATTGGATCAATGTTAGCCAAGTATACTTAGATTTTTCATCAATGAATGTGACAAAGTACTTTTGGTTTTCTCTAGACATACAAGGTGCAGTCCATACATCAGAATGCACAAGATCAAAACAATTCCTTTAAGTAGTAATTGATCTTGGAAATACTGATTTGCAATGTTTTCCCAAAATACAAGCCTCACAATCATCATTCTTAAAAGAAACACTAGGCAACATCAAGTTTAGAGCTCTAGTATGTGGATGTCCTAATCTAGCATGCCACATTGTATCATTGGCCAAATAGGAGCTAAAAGCACAATTCAAATCAGAAAGGGGCTTAGTGTCTTCAAGCAAATATAAGCCTTCTTTGGTTACTCCTTTTCCAAGTAACTGATGACTCTTAATGTCCTGAAATTTCACATCATTAGGACTAAAGATAACATTGCAATCCAAATCAGTTGCAACCTTTTTAACGGATAACAAGTTAGATGTAAAACTAGGCATATAAAAAGCTCTAGACTTCTTATCAAATAGGTTAAGGTTTCCTACACCCTTAGTAGGTATTTTATCACCATTTGCAATTACCACATTTCCTAAGGCAGGCTCAACATCATTAATCAACTTAGAGTTACTAATCATGTGATGAGAGGCTCCTGAATCTATAATCAATGATTTAGAAATTTTTGATGCAATGAATGATTTACCAAGTGTGTTACCAAGGTTCTCCTTGAGAGCTTTGATAAGTGCATCAAGATCTGATCTCCTGATCATCCCATCCTCAGTGCTCTTCAAGGCAGTCTAGGCTTGCCCTTCTTCCTCATTGGAGAGGTGAGCTCTTACATCCTTGAACTTGTTTGGCTTCAAGTGAGGGTGAAGGATCCAGCATTTGTCTTTCATGTGCCCCTTTTTCTTGCAAAACTCACAAGTAAAGACCTTCCTCTCCTCTGATTTATACACCACCTTGTTGGCTTGAGTTGCTTCAGCTTTGTTAGCCATGGAGAGTTCTCCTTTTCCTCCAAAAAGACCAAGAGAACCTTGCTCCTTTTGGATTTGAGCACACATTTCTTCAAGTGTTGGAAGCTTGTCAGCCCTCAAGATGTGTTTGATCAGGTCATTGTAGGTTGGGTTCAAGGTTAGAAGTAGCCCAAACACCTTGTCTTGCTCCCTTTTTTCATTAATAGTTGCTGGATCAATGGTGCTTGGTCTAAGCATTTCCAGCTCAGCCCATAAGGACCTAAATTTCCCAAAGTGTTGGGTGAACTCCATGTCTTCTTGGCTTAGGTTGTGGATGGCCTTCTTGACCTCAAACACCCTGCTCAAGTTGGATGTGTTTCCATACACTGTTTTGAGTGTATCTCATAGGTCTTTCGCTGTCTCGCAATAGGAATATGCCTCTAAGATTGATGCGTCAAGAGAGTTTTGAATGATGGACAGCACCATCAAGTCTTCTTGAAGCCACCTATCCTTATCAACAGGGACAATCTCCGTACCATCTTCTTGTTGGAAAGTTTGGCTTGGAGCATCACTCTTGGTGATATGACTCCATAGTCCTCTTCCTCCCAAAGCTGTTTTGATCATTCTTGACCATAGCAGGTAATTCACCCCCTTGAGAGTCACCGGAATGACCACAGCTTTGGTATCCATCCTAACATCTCTTTCCTTATTTAATATTAACTCCCAACAGCTCCTCATTTGAATATTTGAAAGAGCTCGTGGATAGTTATATTCTTGGATAGAGTTAATCTTGGATATAGTCTTCCTGTCAATACTAACAAGACTAACTTGGGACGAACAAAGACAAACTTTAGTCTCATTCTAAGGTTTGTATAAGTTCGTCCCAAGTTAGCCTCTTTCTAAGGACGAACTTAGACAAAACTTAGAATGAGACTAACAAGACTAACTTGGGACGAACAAAGACAAACTTTAGTCTCATTCTAAGGTTTGTCTAAGTTCGTCCCAAGTTAGTCTATTTCTATGGACGAACTTAGACAAACCTTAGAATGAGACTAAAGAGACTAACTTGGGACAAACAAAGACAAATGTTAGTCTCATTCTAAGGTTTGTCTAAGTTCGTCCCAAGTTAGTCTCTTTCTAAGGACGAACTTAGACAAACCTTAGAATGACACTAACGAGACTCACTTGGGTCGAACAAAGACAAACTTTAGTCTCATTCTAAGGTTTGTCTAAGTTCGTCCCAAGTTAGTCTAAGTTTGTCCCAAGTTAGTCTCTTTCTAAGGACGAACTTAGACAAACCTTAGAATGAGACTAACGAGACTAACTTGGGACGAACAAAGACAAACGTTAGTCTCATTCTAAAGTTTGTCTAAGTTCATCCAAAGTTAGTCTCTTTCTAAGGACGAACTTTGACAAAACTTAGAATCAGACTAACGAGGCTAACTTGGGTCGAAAAAAGACAAACTTTAGTCTCATTCTAAGGTTTGTCTAAGTTCGTCCCAAGTTAGTCTAAGTTCGTCCCAAGTTAGTCTCTTTCTAAGGACAAACTTAGACAAACCTTAGAATGAGACTAACAAGACAAACTTGGGACGAACAAAGACAAACTTTAGTCTCATTCTATGGTTTGTCTAAGTTCGTCCCATGTTAGTCTATTTCTAGGGACGAACTTAGACAAACCTTAGAATGAGACTAACGAGACTAACGTGGGACGAACAAAGACAAATGTTTGTCTCATTCTAAGGTTTGTCTAAGTTCGTCCCAAGTTAGTCTCTTTCTAAGGACGAACTTAGACAAACCTTAGAATGAGACTAACGAGACTAACTTTGGACGAACAAAGACAAACTTTAGTCTCGATCGAAGGTTTGTCCAAGTTCGTCCCAAGTTAGTCTCTTTCTAAGGACGAACTTAGACAAACCTTAGAATGAGACTAACGAGACTAACTTAGGACGAACAAAGACAAACGTTAGTCTCATTCTAAGGTTTGTCTAAGTTCGTCCCAAGTTAGCCTCTCTCTAAGAACGAACTTTGACAAAACTTAGAATGGAAATAACGAGACTAACTTGGGTGGAACAAAGACAAACTTTAGTCTCATTCTAAGGTTTGTCTAAGTTCGTCCCAAGTTAGTCTAAGTTCGTCCCAAGCTTGTCTCTTTCTAAGGACGAACTTAGACAAACCTTAGAATGAGACTAACGAGACTTACTTGGGACGAACAATGACAAACTTTAGTCTCGTTATAAGGTTTGCCTAAGTTCGTCCCAAGTTAGTCTCTTTCTAAGGACGAACTTAAACAAACCTTAGAATGAGACTACTGAGACTAACATGGGACGAACAAAGACAAACTTTAGTCTCATTCTAAGGTTTGTCTAAGTTCGTCCCAAGTTAGTCTAAGTTCGTCCCAAGTTAGTCTCTTTCTAGTACAAAATTAGACAAACCTTAGAATGAGACTAACGAGACTAACTTGGGACGAACAAAGACAAACGTTAGTCTCATTCTAAGGTTTGTCTAAGTTCGTCCCACGTTAGTCTTTTTCTAAAGACGAACATAGACAAACCTTAGAATGAAACTATCGAGACTAACTTGGGACGAACAAAGACAAACGTTAGTGACAGATGCTCGTCGTCAGAGCAAATGTACAAATAAATTTATAGTCCGCTACTCGCGACTACACTACTGGGTAGCAAGTGGTAAGTAGGGGTCGAACCCAAAGAAATTAGGGGGATAGTCGTTCTTTAAGGAATTTGTACAGCGAGGGAGCGTGTTTAGGTTGGTTGGTTGGTTTTAAAGCTACCAGCTAAGTGATTGATTGGTTTTAGTACTGGAAAGTAACTGATAACTATTACAATTAAAAGAAAGCGTTCGGTTTCAGGGGCCTTGTATTATATCCTGTTTATCATCGACCTTTAGTGAATCTTCTAAGTATTCAAACGTGTATCAAGGCCTTTTCCGGCGCTCGATTTGGCACACTGTCTAGTCTTTTGCAAAAGTGTTCGAAAGTGAATCAAGGCCATTTCAAGCACTCGACTTGCAACACTGTCTAATATTTTGCAAAAAACGTAAAGCCCTTGTTCTACTTAGACTAGCACCCCATTTCAAGGTATACTAGCCTGTGTGCAACAATTTTGGGTTGTCTTTTTCGATTTACCCAAAATGGTTTTTGAGAGAGATCAAACTCCTCAGATAAGCTTTGCCATTTCAAGCATCCACTTACCCGAGTATGTTTACGAACTTCCACAGAAGAGCTTTGCCATTTCAAGCATCCACTCAACCTTGGAAGTTCTGATCTAATATATGGCCCATAGAACAAGTTTTGAATACAAAGACGAGACACTAAATTAATAGTCTAAAACATTTTATAATACAAGTCCACCCCTTCTACCGAACGACTAGTTTAGCTACTATTTATCGCGCTAAACATTATAACTAAGGAACTAGAAATTAAAGACGGAAAATAAATATTAAAAACTTACTACCGTTGAAGCGCCAAGGGATCAATCTTTATTTCCAAAGCCAAACTTTACAAAACTTAGAGAGATAAGTGAAATTTTGATTTGAGGATGATGGTGGGATGATACAAATGAGAGGGGATGGGTATGTATTTATAGGCTAAGGGAGGAGAAATGGGTGGTGGAGATGAGGGGCAAGTGTCTTTGATCCAATGGAGGAGGAGGAGCAAGGAGGAGCCGCCACATGGGGGAGGAGGAAAGCCGCCGGTCAAGGGAGGAGGAGCCGCCGGTTGCAGGTCACCATGGAGGGAGGAGCTCCTCCCTTGGCCACCTCCAAGCAAGGTGGCCGGTCACCAAGTCCATGAGTGCATTTGATAGTTGATTTGGAATGGCCAAGTGATTTTAAGACTAATGGTCGAGCCAGAATTTCCAAATTCTATGGTTTGGTCGAGCAATTTGGTCTTGGTGCCTATGCGCGAGGCGTTTGCTTTGGACTTGGGCCAACTGCTAATCGGCTCGGGCGTTTTGTCTGGGAAGCGAGATTGTCCAAGTTGTTGGGCATTCCAAACATCTGGGTCGAGCCAGATTTTCCAGATGCATCCGTCGGGTCGAGCGACTTGGTTTGGGTGCCTATGCGCGCCGGGCCTTTGCCTTGGAATTGAGCTAACTGCCAATCTGCTCGAGCATTCTCCTTCGTTTTCCGACATCTTCCACATTATTTTCCATTTTAAACACTTTGGTCGAGGCGGAATTGTCAGATCAGATGGTTTGCTGGGGCAACTTGAATTTGGACTCGAATAGCTCGGCAGGCGCGCTGGACGCTGGGCGCTGGACGGCGGGCGCGATCTGGGTTTCTCGGTCTTTGGCTGGCCAGAAATTGCGAGCGATCCTTTTTAGCGTAAAACTCCTCTCCTTAGCGTGTTTTCTCTCTGAGCTCTGAAATACCCTGTAGAAATATATCGGAACTAACAAGCAAAAGTTAAATAGACCAACAGTCTAATTAAGGGGGTTTTACTGTGTTTTTTATTCGTATAATTATGGTCCATCAGATCACCCCACACTTTTAGTTGTTCGTCCCGAACAATGCTATTAAAGGGCGGTACTCTAAGTTTGGCTTTAAAATATGAAAATTAGACTGTGGGACTCGATTTATCCTAATTCATGCATTACTTACTTATTACCGAATTGAACTGTGTAAATAAATAGAAGAAACTTAATACTTGTACCTCCGTGCCGAAATGCAAATTATTCCGGATGTTTCGGGAGATAGCCCTTTTTTGGTTCCTGGACTGCAACTTCGGGAACGTCTCGCACTATATGGTTTCCTTGTAGCTTTCTCTAGCACGTGATTTGGTTCGGGTTTCACTGGTTTGAGTGCTTTGATTTTTCTTTTGGCGAGGGACTGCTTTTGTAGTGAATCGGCCTTTGGCCTTTGATTTGACTCTTTGAGTACTTCACTTTTTTCGTTCGGTTAAAACCTTCACAATTTTGGGCCTTTGGCCTCTTGATTTGCTTCTTCGAGCTTTTCGCCTTTTTGTGGCTTTTGCAAGTCCATTTTCTCAAGCCCTTTTTGGGAGGTCCAATCATCGCCCGCAAGCCTATGGAAATACCTCCCCGCTCCTCTCATCGTTGTTGTTTCGCGCGGGTCAAGATGAGGGTCGCTCATCTATTTTCTCGGCTACTTTAACTAGAGAGAGGACGGTCTGATTCCCGTCCTCGCCTTTTTTCTTTTTTGCATAAACACTGCATGGCGGAGATGACTTCAATCTTCAGTGAAACCCGAAGTGCAGCCTCCACTGACTTCGAAAACCATATAGTTTGATCTGATCCTTCGATTGCTTGCCAAGCCTTTCTAGGGCGGTTTATGTCAACTCCACATCTCTAGTTAATCTCAGCACAAAGGACAAATGAAAAGTTACGTCCTAAGTCTTTAAACAGTTGAATTTTCACAAGGTTGATGCATGAATTATGATCTATCTTTTTCACATTCTTAAGTTCATATTTTCAAAAAGATACTATTACTAAAAAAAAAACAGCAAGCATGTTATTTATATACAACGGTGGTTCTCACCCCACACTTTTGAACGAAGGCGTGCCTTAGTTCAAAAGTCATGCAAGCTAATATATATATGTGAGAATTACTAAGACAGAAAATTAAATGACAGAATTTAAATGACAGAAAGTAAGATAGTGTCGGGTTACCTCCCGACCAGTGCCTTTGTTTAACGTCGTTGGCTCGACAGTACCTCATTGTGGATTACTGGTTTGGGTCCCATGGGTGGCTCAGGTCGTATTTTGCCACCGTTCCTGTGTTGCTTCTTGCCTTGCCTTTTCCCGATTTCTTGTGCGTGTTAGAACCCCATGGTTTTGGTATTTTTTCTCTCCATTGCTTCTGGGAAGGTGAAGGAACTTTGACCATAGCTGCTGGTCTTGTTACTTTTTCGGTCTCTTTTGGCAGGTCGGAAATCTGCATACCGCGATCTGAGATAGGTATTATATCTGGCGGTTTCTTCGCATCCGTGCGGCTATTGTCAATGTAGAAATATGCAATTTTGCCGCCGAACTTAAGCGATAATGAGCCCTTGCCCACATCGATCCTTGCCTTAGTAGCGTAGAGGAATGGTCGTCCCAAGATTATTGTTGGAGGGTCGTCTTCGCTGGTCTCTCCCGTTTGTATTACATAAAAGTCTGCAGCAACGACAAGCTCTCCCACATGGAGTATTACATCTTCCAGCACTCCAACCGGACGGATGCACGATTTATCTCCTAGCTCGATATTTGTCCTGGGTGGCTTTAATGGACCAAGTCCTAACAAGTAATATAAGGAGGAGGGCATGGCGTTGACAGCAGCTCCCAGATCGACCAGGCACTTATGAATCTGAGTTTCACCAATACCGCAGGTGACTGTGAAAGCCCCTGGGTCTTTATCTCTTTCCGGTTGTGACTCATGATCTGAAGTGAGGGCTTTTGTAATTATCGGGTTACTCTGCCCATTCCTTGACTTAGGATTAGTATAACTGGATCCCCTAACATTTTGCTCAGACGCAAAAATATTAGTTGGAGAGTTCCATCTTAAATTGTCAGTGTCATCATCCCATCCAGATGCTGGTACGTCGGAGTGTATAATTGGCGGTGATGTTATGCAAACGGTGAATGCATATCGTCCATTGTCGGCATGCGTGACCCATGTTTTGCCATCATTGGGTCGGTCTTCCTCTTGATTCCAATCAGGACGATGCCTACGGGCGAAGTGGTTGTTCGTAAGTTTGTAAGTTGGGGATCGTGTTACTTTTCCTAGCGTCGCCTTGTCGTTAGACCTTTTTATCATGCTAAGATTCGCCTTTGGGTTTTGGATGGTTTGTGAAGGGAGTCTGCCAGGTTCATTAGTGAGTGTTGACATTGCCGTGGCGAGCTGGGACATTTGTTTGGTTAATTCTGAAATTGCCCCGTCAGTTTTCACCTGGTATTGGTGTAGCGAAGTACCCAATTGACTTATGCTTCCTGCGAGCTCCTTCATAGTGTCATCCAGCGACTTGGTTGGTTCTTGCTGATTATGCGGGCCGGTTTGGTACTGATTTGATCCTCTTTGCTGATATTGGCCTGCTGATTGAGCGTTCTGGTTATACTGCCGGTGGGGGGGTTGGTAGAATGACTGAGCTAGTTGAGGGACAGCTGGTTGTGCGTCTTTCTGAGCATAGTTATTGTTACGCCAGCTCGGGTTGGCTGCTTGACCATACTGTCTGTTTTGTCCGGCTCTGTCATTACTGTTGTTGTTGTATCCTTGGTATCCTCCCACTGCATTCACTTCTGCCGGTTCCTCTTCTATTAATGTTGGACATGCGTCAGTTTTGTGGTCTGCAGAACCACAGAACTCGCAAGGTTTTATCGGAACTGGCTGCCTTCGTAGGATTTGAATCATCATCTCCTTTAGCTGCTTCATCTCTTCAGGCATAGTGCTCATCGATGTTTCCGCTTTTGCCACATTTTTTGTCCTGGAGAATTCTTCCTGCTGAGTTGTCTCTTCTCTGAATCGGGCATTCTCAGCAAAGTTTGTGATAAGATCCCTTATGCCACTTAATGATAGATTCATCATGGATCCTCCAGCTGAGGCATCCAGGAGCATTTTGTCTAAGGGTCTTAATCCGTTAATGAGATACTCGACGGTGAGTTTCTCGGGCAGTCCAAGGGTACAGCAGCTTCTCTCCAGGCGGTTGAATTTTTCTAGGTAATCGTACATGGTTTCGTTGGGTCCCTGCCTGATGACCTGCAGTTGCCTCCTTACTTGCATCGCTCTTCCTGCTGGGTAATATATGTCTAAGAATTTTTTTCTGCATCTGAGCCCATGTTCTGATGCTTCCGGAAGGCTATGAAAGGAACCAGTCGTTTGCCGCGTCAATGAGGGAAAAATAGAACGCCTTTAACTTAAAGTCGTCTACGTTTACGCCATTTGGCTTGAGGTTTTGGCAAATCCCATGTAAGCGCTGGAGATGAGTCATTGCTGATTCTCCACGAGTTCCTGAGAATTTTGGTAAGTTGTGGGCCACTGAAGTGTTGATGACGATGTTTTCTAGCTCCGGGTCTTCATAGATACACCACGGCTGAACTCTGAAATCTGGTGCCGAGAGCTCTCTTAATGTAGGTTCGCGGTAGTTGTTGTTATCTCCGTAGTAGTCATCGAAAGCGGGTCCTTGTCTTGGCACTTGTCTAGGTTGTGGGGGTGGTGGATATCTAAGGGGTTGTCGTACTGGACCAGCTGCATTTCGGTCCTCGGGTGGTTCTTGGTTTCTTCTGATGGCTTCCCTATCACGAGCTCGTCTGCTTCGGATGAGTTGCTCTGGATCATCCATAAATGGAAGTGGCACCTCATTGTTTCGATCGTACAGGTTTATCTCGTCGTCATCCTGGTAGTCATGATGACTTTCTTCGCGAGACATGGTTGTTTCGAGCGCGTACTGATTTAAAGAACTTATCCGATGGCTAATTCCCCGGCAACGGCGCTAATTTGACAGATGCTCGTCGTCAGAGCAAATGTACAAATAAATTTATAGTCCGCTACTCGCGACTACACTACTGGGTAGCAAGTGGTAAGTAGGGGTCGAACCCAAAGGAATTAGGGGGATAGTCGTTCTTTAAGGAATTTGTACAGCGAGGGATCGTGTTTAGGTTGGTTGGTTGGTTTTAAAGCTACCAGCTAAGTGATTGATTGGTTGGTTGATTGGTTTTAGTACTGGAAAGTAACTGATAACTATTACAATTAAAAGAAAGCGTTCGGTTTCAGGGGCCTTGTATTATATCCTGTTTATCATCGACCTTTAGTGAATCTTCTAAGTATTCAAACGTGTATCAAGGCCTTTTCCGGCGCTCGATTTGGCACACTGTCTAGTCTTTTGCAAAAGTGTTCGAAAGTGAATCAAGGCCATTTCAAGCACTCGACTTGCAACACTGTCTAATCTTTTGCAAAAAACGTAAAGCCCTTGTTCTACTTAGACTAGCACCCCATTTCAAGGTATACTAGCCTGTGTGCATCCATTTTGGGTTGTCTTTTTCGATTTACCCAAAATGGTTTTTGAGAGAGATCAAACTCCTCAGATAAGCTTTGCCATTTCAAGCATCCACTTACCCGAGTATGTTTACGAACTTCCACAGAAGAGCTTTGCCATTTAAAGCATCCACTCAACCTTGGAAGTTCTGATCTAATATATGGCACATAGAACAAGTTTTGAATACAAAGACGAGACACTAAATTAATAGTCTAAAACATTTTATAATACAAGTCCACCCCTTCTACCGAACGACTAGTTTAGCTACTATTTATCGCGCTAAACATTATAACTAAGGAACTAGAAATTAAAGACGGAAAATAAATATTAAAAACTTACTACCGTTGAAGCGCCAAGGGAGCAATCTTTATTTCCAAAGCCAAACTTTACAAAACTTAGAGAGATAAGTGAAATTTTGATTTGAGGATGATGGTGGGATGATACAAATGAGAGGGGATGGGTATGTATTTATAGGCTAAGGGAGGAGAAATGGGTGGTGGAGATGAGGGGCAAGTGTCTTTGATCCAATGGAGGAGCAAGGAGGAGCCGCCACATGGGGGAGGAGGAAAGCCGCCGGTCAAGGGAGGAGGAGCCGCCGGTTGCAGGTCCCCATGGAGGGAGGAGCTCCTCCCTTGGCCACCTCCAAGCAAGGTGGCCGGTCACCAAGTCCATGAGTGCATTTGATAGTTGATTTGGAATGGCCAAGTGATTTTAAGACTAATGGTCGAGCCAGAATTTCCAAATTCTATGGTTTGGTCGAGCAATTTGGTCTTGGTGCCTATGCGCGAGGCGTTTGCTTTGTACTTGGGCCAACTGCTAATCGGCTCGGGCGTTTTGTCTGGGAAGCGAGATTGTCCGAGTTGTTGGGCATTCCAAACATCTTGGTCGAGCCAGATGTTCCAGATGCATCCGTCGGGTCGAGCGACTTGGTTTGGGTGCCTATGCGCGCCGGGCCTTTGCCTTGGAATTGAGCTAACTGCCAATCTGCTCGAGCATTCCCCTTGGTTTTCCGACATCTTCCACATTATTTTCCATTTTAAACACTTTGGTCGAGGCGGAATTGTCAGATCAGATGGTTTGCTTGGGCAACTTGAATTTGGACTCGAATAGCTCGACAGGCGCGCTGGACGCTGGGCGCTGGACGGCGGGCGCGATCTGGGTTTCTCGGTCTTTGGCTGGCCAGAAATTGCGAGCGATCCTTTTTAGCGTAAAACTCCTCTCCTTAGCGTGTTTTCTCTCTGAGCTGTGAAATACCCTGTAGAAATATATCGGAACTAACAAGCAAAAGTTAAATAGACCAACAGTCTAATTAAGGGGGTTTTACTGTGTTTTTGATTCGTATAATTATGGTCCATCAGTTAGCCTCATTCTAAGGTTTGTCTAAGTTCGTCCCAAGCTAGTCACTTTCTAAGGACGAACTTTGACAAACTTAAAAATGAGACAAACGAGACGAACTTGGGACGAACAAATTAAAGACAAACTTTAGTCTCATTCTAAGGTTTGTCTAAGTTCGTCCCAAGTTAGTCTCTTTCTAAGGACGAACTTAGACAAACATTAGAATGAGTCTAACGAGACTGACTTGGGGCGAACAATGACAAACGTTAGTCTCATTCTAAGGTTTGTCTAACTTCGTCCCAAGTTAGTCTCTTTCTAAGGACGAACTTTGACAAAACTTAGAAGGAGACTAACGAGACTAACTTGGGTCGAACAAAGACAAACTTTAGTCTCATTCTAAGGTTTGTCTAAGTTCGTCCCACGTTAGTCTAAGTTCGTCCCAAGTTAGTCTATTTCTAAGGACGAACTTTGACAAACCTAAGAATGAGACTAACGAGACTAACTTGGGACGAACAAAGACAAACGTTAGTCTCATTCTAAGGTTTGTCTAAGTTTGTCCCAAGTTAGTCTCTTTCTAAGGACGAACTTAGACAAGCCTTAGACTGAGACTAACGAGACTAACTTGGGACAAACAAAGACAAACTTTAGTCTCATTCTAAGGTTTGTCTAAGTTCGTCCCAAGTTAGTCTAAGTTCGTCCCAAGTTAGTCTCTTTCTAAGGACGAACTTTGGCAAACCTTAGAATGAGACTAACGAGACTGACTTGGGTCGAACAAAGACAAACTTTAGTCTCATTCTAAGGTTTGTCTAAGTTCGTCCCAAGTTAGTCTAAGTTCGTCCCAAGTTAGTCTCTTTCTAACGAAGAACTTAGACAAACCTTAGAATGAGACTAACGAGACTAACTTGGGACGAACAAAGACAAACGTTAGTCTCATTTTAAGGTTTGCCTAAGTTCGTCCCAAGTTAGTCTCTTTCTAACGACGAACATAGACAAACCTTAGAATGAGACTAACGAGACTGACTTGGGTCGAACAAAGACAAACTTTAGTCTCATTCTAAGGTTTGTCTAAGTTCGTCCCAAGTTAGTCTCTTTCTAAGGATGAACTTAGACAAACCTTAGAATGAGACTAACGAGACTAACTTGGGACGAACAAAGACAAATGTTAGTCTCATTCTAAGGTTTGTCTAAGTTTGTCCCAAGTTAGTCTCTTTCTAAGGACGAACTAAGACAAACCTTAGACTGAGACTAACGAGACTAACTTGGGACGAACAAAGACAAACTTTAGTTTCATTCTAAGGTTTGTCTAAGTTCGTGCCAAGTTTGTCTAAGTTCGTCCCAAGTTAGTCTCTTTCTAAGGACGAACTTAGACAAACCGTAGAATGAGGCTAACGAGACTAACTTAGGACGAACAAAGACAAACGTTAGTCTCATTCAAAGGTTTGTCTAAGTTCGTCCCAAGTTAGACTTTTTCTAAGGACGAACTTAGACAAACCTTAGAATGAGACTAACGAGACTAACTTGAGACGAACAAAGTCAAACGTTAGTCTCATTCTAAGGTTTGTCTAAGTTCGTCCCAAGTTAGTCCATTTCTAAGGACAAACTTTGACAAACCTTAGAATGAGACTAATGAGACTAACTTGGGACGAACAAAGACAAACTTTAGTCTCGTTCATAGGTTTGTCTAAGTTCGTCCCAAGTTAGTCTCTTTCTAAGGACGAACTTAAACAAACCTTAGAATGAGACTAACGAGACTAACTTGGGACGAACAAAGGAAAACTTTAGTCTCGTTCTAAGGTTTGTCTAAGTTCGTCTAAGTGCGTCCCAAGTTAGTCTCTTTTTAAGGACAAACTTAGACAAACCTTAGAATGAGACTAACAAGACTAACTTGGGACGAACAAAGACAAACGTTAGTCTCATTCTAAGGTTTGTCTAATTCGTCCCAAGTTAGTCTAAGTTCGTCCCAAGTTAGTCTCTTTCTAAGGACGAACTTACACAAACCTTAGAATGAGACTAACTAGACTAACTTGGGACGAACAAAGACAAACGTTAGTCTCATTCTAAGGTTTGTCTAAGTTCGTCCCAAGTTAGTCTTTTTCTAAGGACGAACTTAGACAAACCTTAGAATGAGACTAACGAGACTAACTTGGGACGAACAAAGACAAACTTTAGTCTCGTTCTAAGATTTGTCTAAGTTCATCCCAAGTTAGTCTCTTTCTAAGGACGAACCTAGATAAACCTTAAAATGAGACTAACGAGATCAACTTGGGACGAACAAAGACAAACTTTAGTCTCGTTTTAAGGTTTGTCTAAGTTCGCCCCAAGTTAGTCTCTTTCTATGGACGATTTTTGACAAACCTTAGAATGAGACTAACGAGACTAACTTGGGACGAACAAAGACAAACTTTAGTCTCATTCTAAGGTTTGTCTAAGTTCGTCCCAAGTTAGTCTCTTTCTAAGGACGAACTTAGCCAAACCTTGGAATGAGACTAACGAGACTAACTTGGGACAAACAAAGACAAACGTAAAAGACAAACGTTAGTCTCATTCTAAGGTTTGTCTAAGTTCGTCCCAAGTTAGTCTCTTTCTAAGGACGAACTTAGACAAACCTTAGACTGAGACTAAAGAGACTAACTTGGGACGAACAAAGACAAACTTTAGTCTCATTCTAAGGTTTGTCTAAGTTCGTGCCAAGTTAGTCTCTTTCTAAGGATGAACTTAAACAAACCTTAGAATGAGACTAACGAGACTAACTTGGGACGAACAAAGACAAACTTTAGTCTCGTTCTAAGATTTGTCTAAGTTCATCCCAAGTTAGTCTCTTTCTAAGGACGAACCTAGATAAACCTTAAAATGAGACTAACGAGATCAACTTGGGACGAACAAAGACAAACTTTAGTCTCGTTTTAAGGTTTGTCTAAGTTCGCCCCAAGTTAGTCTCTTTCAATGGACGATTTTTGACAAACCTTAGAATGAGACTAACGAGACTAACTTGGGACGAACAAAGACAAACTTTAGTCTCATTCTAAGGTTTGTCTAAGTTCGTCCCAAGTTAGTCTCTTTCTAAGGACGAACTTAGACAAACCTTGGAATGAGACTAACGAGACTAACTTGGGACGAACAAAGACAAACGTAAAAGACAAACGTTAGTCTCATTCTAAGGTTTGTCTAAGTTCGTCCCAAGTTAGTCTCTTTCTAAGGACGAACTTAGACAAACCTTAGACTGAGACTAACTTGGGACGAACAAAGACAAACTTTAGTCTCATTCTAAGGTTTGTCTAAGTTCGTCCCAAGTTAGTCTCTTTCTAAGGATGAACTTAAACAAACCTTAGAATGAGACTAACGAGACTAACTTGGGACGAACAAATGAAAACTTTAGTCTCGTTCTAAGGTTTGTCTAAGTTCGTCCCAAGTTAGTTTAAGTTCGTCCCAAGTTAGTCTCTTTTTAAGGACAAACTTAGACAAACCTTAGAATGAGACTAACAAGACTAACTTGGGACGAACAAAGACAAACGTTAGTCTTATTCTAAGGTTTCTCTAATTCGTCCCAAGTTAGTCTAATTTCGTCCCAAGTTAGTCTCTTTCTAAGGACGAACTTACACAAACCTTAGAATGAGACTAACTAGACTAACTTGGGACGAACAAAGACAAACGTTAGTCTCATTCTAAGGTTGTCTAAGTTCGTCCCAAGTTAGTCTCTTTCTAAGGACAAACTTAGACAAACCTTAGAATGAGACTAACGAGACTAACTTGGGACGAACAAAGACAAACTTTAGTCTCGTTCGAAGGTTTGTCTAAGTTCATCCCAAGTTAGTCTCTTTCTAAGGACGAACTTAGATAAACCTTAAAATGAGACTAACGAGACCAACTTGGGACGAACAAAGACAAACTTTAGTCTCGTTTTAAGGTTTGTCTAAGTTCCCCCCAAGTTAGTCTCTTTCTATGGACGATTTTTGACAAACCTTAGAATGAGACTAACGAGACTAACTTGGGACGAACAAAGACAAACTTTAGTCTCATTCTAAGGTTTGTCTAAGTTCGTCCCAAGTTAGGCTAAGTTCGTCCCAAGTTAGTCTCTTTCCAAGGACGAACTTAGACAAACCTTAGAATGAGTCTAACGAGACTAACTTAGGACGAACAAAGACAAACTTTAGTCTCATTCTAAGGTTTGTCTAAGTTCGTCCCAAGTTAGTCTATTTCTAAGGACAAACTTTGACAAACCTTAGAATGAGACTAACGAGACTAACTTGGGACAAACAAAGACAAACGTTAGTCTAATTCTAAGGTTTCACTAAGTTCGTTCCAAGTTAGTCTCTTTCTAAGGACGAACTTGGACAAACCTTAGAATGAGACTAACGAGACTAACTTGGGACGAACAAAGACAAACATTAGTCTCGTTCTAAGGTTTTTCTAAGTTCGTCCCAAGTTAGTTTAAGTTCGTCCCAAGTTAGTCTCTTTTTAAGGACAAACTTAGACAAACCTTAGAATGAGACTAACAAGACTAACTTGGGACGAACAAAGACAAACGTTAGTCTTATTCTAAGGTTTGTCTAATTCGTCCCAAGTTAGTCTAATTTCGTCCCAAGTTAGTCTCTTTCTAAGGACGAACTTACACAAACCTTAGAATGAGACTAACTAGACTAACTTGGGACGAACAAAGACAAACGTTAGTCTCATTCTAAGGTTGTCTAAGTTCGTCCCAAGTTAGTCTCTTTCTAAGGACGAACTTAGACAAACCTTAGAATGAGACTAACGAGACTAACTTGGGACGAACAAAGACAAACTTTAGTCTCGTTCGAAGGTTTGTCTAAGTTCATCCCAAGTTAGTCTCTTTCTAAGGACGAACTTAGATAAACCTTAAAATGAGACTAACGAGACCAACTTGGGACGAACAATGACAAACTTTAGTCTCGTTTTAAGGTTTGTCTAAGTTCCCCCCAAGTTAGTCTCTTTCTATGGACGATTTTTGACAAACCTTAGAATGAGACTAACGAGACTAACTTGGGACGAACAAAGACAAACTTTAGTCTCATTCTAAGGTTTGTCTAAGTTCGTCCCAAGTTAGGCTCAGTTCGTCCCAAGTCAGTCTCTTTCCAAGGACGAACTTAGACAAACCTTAGAATGAGTCTAACGAGACTAACTTAGGACGAACAAAGACAAACTTTAGTCTCATTCTAAGGTTTGTCTAAGTTCGTCCCAAGTTAGTCTATTTCTAAGGACAAACTTAGACAAACCTTAGAATGAGACTAACGAGACTAACTTGGGACAAACAAAGACAAACGTTAGTCTAATTCTAAGGTTTCACTAAGTTCGTTCCAAGTTAGTCTCTTTCTAAGGACGAACTTGGACAAACCTTAGAATGAGACTAACGAGACTAACTTGGGACGAACAAAGACAAACATTAGTCTCGTTCTAAGGTTTTTCTAAGTTCGTCCCAAGTTAGTCTAAGTTTGTCCCAAGTTAGTCTCTTTCTGAGGACGAACTTAGACAAACCTTAGAATGAGGCTAACGAGACTAACTTGGGACGAACAAAGACAAACGTTAGTCTCATTCTAAGGTTTGTCTAAGTTCATCTCATGTTAGTCTCTTTCTAAGGACGAACTTAAACAAACCTTAGAATGAGACTAACGAGACTAACTTGGGACGAACAAAGGAAAACTTTAGTCTCGTTCTAAGGTTTGTCTAAGTTCGTCCCAAGTTAGTCTAAGTTCGTCCCAAGTTAGTCTCTTTTTAAGGACAAACTTAGACAAACCTTAGAATGAGACTAACAAGACTAACTTGGGACGAACAAAGACAAACGTTAGTCTCATTCTAAGGTTTGTCTAATTCGTCCCAAGTTAGTCTAAGTTCGTCCCAAGTTAGTCTCTTTCTAAGGACGAACTTACACAAACCTTAGAATGAGACTAACTAGACTAACTTGGGACGAACAAAGACAAACGTTAGTCTCATTCTAAGGTTTGTCTACGTTCGTCCCAAGTTTGTCTCTTTCTAAGGACGAACTTTGACAAACCTTAGAATGAGACTAACGAGACTGACTTGGGTCGAACAAAGACAAACTTTAGTCTCATTCTAAGGTTTGTCTAAGTTCGTACCAAGTTAGTCTAAGTTCGTCCCAAGTTAGTCTCTTTCCAAGGATGAACTTAGACAAACCTTAGAATGAGACTAACGAGACTAACTTGGGACGAACAAAGACAAACGTTAGTCTCATTCTAAGGTTTGCCTAAGTTCGTCCCAAGTTAGTCTCTTTCTAACGAAGAACTTAGACAAACCTTAGAATGAGACTAACGAGACTCACTTGGTTCGAACAAAGACAAACTTTAGTCTCATTCTAAGGTTTGTCTAAGTTAGTCTAAGTTCGCCCAAGTTAGTCTCTTTCTAAGGACGAACTTAGACAAACCTTAGAATGAGACTAACGAGACAGACTTGGGACGAACAAAGACAAACGTTAGTCTCATTCTATGGTTTGTCTAAGTTTGTCCCAAGTTAGTCTCTTTCTAAGGACGAACTAAGACAAACCTTAGAGTGAGACTAACGAGACTAACCTGGGACGAACAAAGACAAACTTCAGTCTCATTCTAAGGTTTGTCTAAGTTCGTGCCAAGTTTGTCTAAGTTCGTCCCAAGTTAGTCTCTTTCTAAGGACGAACTTAGACAAACCTTAGAATGAGGCTAACGAGACTAACTTGGGACGAACAAAGACAAACGTTAGTCTCATTCAAAGGTTTGTCTAAGTTCGTCCCAAGTTAGACTTTTTCTAAGGACGAACTTAGACAAACCTTAGAATGAGACTAACGAGACTAACTTGAGACGAACAAAGACAAACGTTAGTCTCATTCTAAGGTTTGTCTAAGTTCGTGCCAAGTTTGTCTAAGTTCGTCCCAAGTTAGTCTCTTTCTAAGGACGAACTTTGACAAACCTTAGAATGAGACTAATGAGACTAACTTGGGACGAACAAAGACAAACTTTAGTCTCGTTCATAGGTTTGTCTAAGTTCATCCCAAGTTAGTCTCTTTCTAAGGATGAACTTAAACAAACCTTAGAATGAGACTAACGAGACTAACTTGGGACGAACAAATGAAAACTTTAGTCTCGTTCTAAGGTTTGTCTAAGTTCGTCCCAAGTTAGTTTAAGTTCGTCCCAAGTTAGTCTCTTTTTAAGGACAAACTTAGACAAACCTTAGAATGAGACTAACAAGACTAACTTGGCACGAACAAAGACAAACGTTAGTCTTATTCTAAGGTTTGTCTAATTCGTCCCAAGTTAGTCTAATTTCGTCCCAAGTTAGTCTCTTTCTAAGGACGAACTTACACAAACCTTAGAATGAGACTAACTAGACTAACTTGGGACGAACAAAGACAAACGTTAGTCCCATTCTAAGGTTGTCTAAGTTCGTCCCAAGTTAGTCTCTTTCTAAGGACGAACTTAGACAAACCTTAGAATGAGACTAACGAGACTAACTTGGGACGAACAAAGACAAACTTTAGTCTCGTTCGAACGTTTGTCTAAGTTCATCCCAAGTTAGTCTCTTTCTAAGGACGAACTTAGATAAACCTTAAAATGAGACTAACGAGACCAACTTGGGACGAACAAAGACAAACTTTAGTCTCGTTTTAAGGTTTGTCTAAGTTCCCCCCAAGTTAGTCTCTTTCTATGGACGATTTTTGACAAACCTTAGAATGAGACTAACGAGACTAACTTGGGACGAACAAAGACAAACTTTAGTCTCATTCTAAGGTTTGTCTAAGTTCGTCCCAAGTTAGGCTAAGTTCGTCCCAAGTTAGTCTCTTTCCAAGGACGAACTTAGACAAACCTTAGAATGAGTCTAACGAGACTAACTTAGGACGAACAAAGACAAACTTTAGTCTAATTCTAAGGTTTCACTAAGTTCGTTCCAAGTTAGTCTCTTTCTAAGGACGAACTTGGACAAACCTTAGAATGAGACTAACGAGACTAACTTGGGACGAACAAAGACAAACATTAGTCTCGTTCTAAGGTTTTTCTAAGTTCGTCCCAAGTTAGTTTAAGTTCGTCCCAAGTTAGTCTCTTTTTAAGGACAAACTTAGACAAACCTTAGAATGAGACTAACAAGACTAACTTGGGACGAACAAAGACAAACGTTAGTCTTATTCTAAGGTTTGTCTAATTCGTCCCAAGTTAGTCTAATTTCGTCCCAAGTTAGTCTCTTTCTAAGGACGAACTTACACAAACCTTAGAATGAGACTAACTAGACTAACTTGGGACGAACAAAGACAAACGTTAGTCTCATTCTAAGGTTGTCTAAGTTCGTCCCAAGTTAGTCTCTTTCTAAGGACGAACTTAGACAAACCTTAGAATGAGACTAACGAGACTAACTTGGGACGAACAAAGACAAACTTTAGTCTCGTTCGAAGGTTTGTCTAAGTTCATCCCAAGTTAGTCTCTTTCTAAGGACGAACTTAGATAAACCTTAAAATGAGACTAACGAGACCAACTTGGGACGAACAAAGACAAACTTTAGTCTCGTTTTAAGGTTTGTCTAAGTTCCCCCCAAGTTAGTCTCTTTCTATGGACGATTTTTGACAAACCTTAGAATGAGACTAACGAGACTAACTTGGGACGAACAAAGACAAACTTTAGTCTCATTCTAAGGTTTGTCTAAGTTCGTCCCAAGTTAGGCTCAGTTCGTCCCAAGTCAGTCTCTTTCCAAGGACGAACTTAGACAAACCTTAGACTGAGACTAACGAGACTAACTTGGGACGAACAAAGACAAACTTTAGTCTCATTCTAAGGTTTGTCTAAGTTCGTGCCAAGTTAGTCTCTTTCTAAGGATGAACTTAAACAAACCTTAGAATGAGACTAACGAGACTAACTTGGGACGAACAAAGACAAACTTTAGTCTCGTTCTAAGATTTGTCTAAGTTCATCCCAAGTTAGTCTCTTTCTAAGGACGAACCTAGATAAACCTTAAAATGAGACTAACGAGATCAACTTGGGACGAACAAAGACAAACTTTAGTCTCGTTTTAAGGTTTGTCTAAGTTCGCCCCAAGTTAGTCTCTTTCAATGGACGATTTTTGACAAACCTTAGAATGAGACTAACGAGACTAACTTGGGACGAACAAAGACAAACTTTAGTCTCATTCTAAGGTTTGTCTAAGTTCGTCCCAAGTTAGTCTCTTTCTAAGGACGAACTTAGACAAACCTTGGAATGAGACTAACGAGACTAACTTGGGACGAACAAAGACAAACGTAAAAGACAAACGTTAGTCTCATTCTAAGGTTTGTCTAAGTTCGTCCCAAGTTAGTCTCTTTCTAAGGACGAACTTAGACAAACCTTAGACTGAGACTAACTTGGGACGAACAAAGACAAACTTTAGTCTCATTCTAAGGTTTGTCTAAGTTCGTCCCAAGTTAGTCTCTTTCTAAGGATGAACTTAAACAAACCTTAGAATGAGACTAACGAGACTAACTTGGGACGAACAAATGAAAACTTTAGTCTCGTTCTAAGGTTTGTCTAAGTTCGTCCCAAGTTAGTTTAAGTTCGTCCCAAGTTAGTCTCTTTTTAAGGACAAACTTAGACAAACCTTAGAATGAGACTAACAAGACTAACTTGGGACGAACAAAGACAAACGTTAGTCTTATTCTAAGGTTTCTCTAATTCGTCCCAAGTTAGTCTAATTTCGTCCCAAGTTAGTCTCTTTCTAAGGACGAACTTACACAAACCTTAGAATGAGACTAACTAGACTAACTTGGGACGAACAAAGACAAACGTTAGTCTCATTCTAAGGTTGTCTAAGTTCGTCCCAAGTTAGTCTCTTTCTAAGGACAAACTTAGACAAACCTTAGAATGAGACTAACGAGACTAACTTGGGACGAACAAAGACAAACTTTAGTCTCGTTCGAAGGTTTGTCTAAGTTCATCCCAAGTTAGTCTCTTTCTAAGGACGAACTTAGATAAACCTTAAAATGAGACTAACGAGACCAACTTGGGACGAACAAAGACAAACTTTAGTCTCGTTTTAAGGTTTGTCTAAGTTCCCCCCAAGTTAGTCTCTTTCTATGGACGATTTTTGACAAACCTTAGAATGAGACTAACGAGACTAACTTGGGACGAACAAAGACAAACTTTAGTCTCATTCTAAGGTTTGTCTAAGTTCGTCCCAAGTTAGGCTAAGTTCGTCCCAAGTTAGTCTCTTTCCAAGGACGAACTTAGACAAACCTTAGAATGAGTCTAACGAGACTAACTTAGGACGAACAAAGACAAACTTTAGTCTCATTCTAAGGTTTGTCTAAGTTCGTCCCAAGTTAGTCTATTTCTAAGGACAAACTTTGACAAACCTTAGAATGAGACTAACGAGACTAACTTGGGACAAACAAAGACAAACGTTAGTCTAATTCTAAGGTTTCACTAAGTTCGTTCCAAGTTAGTCTCTTTCTAAGGACGAACTTGGACAAACCTTAGAATGAGACTAACGAGACTAACTTGGGACGAACAAAGACAAACATTAGTCTCGTTCTAAGGTTTTTCTAAGTTCGTCCCAAGTTAGTCTAAGTTCGTCCCAAGTTAGTCTCTTTCTGAGGACGAACTTAGACAAACCTTAGAATGAGGCTAACGAGACTAACTTGGGACGAACAAAGACAAACGTTAGTCTCATTCTAAGGTTTGTCTAAGTTCATCCCATGTTAGTCTCTTTCTAAGGACGAACTTAAACAAACCTTATAATGAGACTAACGAGACTAACTTGGGACGAACAAAGGAAAACTTTAGTCTCGTTCTAAGGTTTGTCTAAGTTCGTCCCAAGTTAGGCTAAGTTCGTCCCAAGTTAGTCTCTTTCCAAGGACGAACTTAGACAAACCTTAGAATGAGTCTAACGAGACTAACTTAGGACGAACAAAGACAAACTTTAGTCTCATTCTAAGGTTTGTCTAAGTTCGTCCCAAGTTAGTCTATTTCTAAGGACAAACTTAGACAAACCTTAGAATGAGACTAACGAGACTAACTTGGGACAAACAAAGACAAACGTTAGTCTAATTCTAAGGTTTCACTAAGTTCGTTCCAAGTTAGTCTCTTTCTAAGGACGAACTTGGACAAACCTTAGAATGAGACTAACGAGACTAACTTGGGACGAACAAAGACAAACATTAGTCTCGTTCTAAGGTTTTTCTAAGTTCGTCCCAAGTTAGTTTAAGTTCGTCCCAAGTTAGTCTCTTTTTAAGGACAAACTTAGACAAACCTTAGAATGAGACTAACAAGACTAACTTGGGACGAACAAAGACAAACGTTAGTCTTATTCTAAGGTTTGTCTAATTCGTCCCAAGTTAGTCTAATTTCGTCCCAAGTTAGTCTCTTTCTAAGGACGAACTTACACAAACCTTAGAATGAGACTAACTAGACTAACTTGGGACGAACAAAGACAAACGTTAGTCTCATTCTAAGGTTGTCTAAGTTCGTCCCAAGTTAGTCTCTTTCTAAGGACGAACTTAGACAAACCTTAGAATGAGACTAACGAGACTAACTTGGGACGAACAAAGACAAACTTTAGTCTCGTTCGAAGGTTTGTCTAAGTTCATCCCAAGTTAGTCTCTTTCTAAGGACGAACTTAGATAAACCTTAAAATGAGACTAACGAGACCAACTTGGGACGAACAAAGACAAACTTTAGTCTCGTTTTAAGGTTTGTCTAAGTTCCCCCCAAGTTAGTCTCTTTCTATGGACGATTTTTGACAAACCTTAGAATGAGACTAACGAGACTAACTTGGGACGAACAAAGACAAACTTTAGTCTCATTCTAAGGTTTGTCTAAGTTCGTCCCAAGTTAGGCTCAGTTCGTCCCAAGTCAGTCTCTTTCCAAGGACGAACTTAGACAAACCTTAGAATGAGTCTAACGAGACTAACTTAGGACGAACAAAGACAAACTTTAGTCTCATTCTAAGGTTTGTCTAAGTTCGTCCCAAGTTAGTCTATTTCTAAGGACAAACTTAGACAAACCTTAGAATGAGACTAACGAGACTAACTTGGGACAAACAAAGACAAACGTTAGTCTAATTCTAAGGTTTCACTAAGTTCGTTCCAAGTTAGTCTCTTTCTAAGGACGAACTTGGACAAACCTTAGAATGAGACTAACGAGACTAACTTGGGACGAACAAAGACAAACATTAGTCTCGTTCTAAGGTTTTTCTAAGTTCGTCCCAAGTTAGTCTAAGTTTGTCCCAAGTTAGTCTCTTTCTGAGGACGAACTTAGACAAACCTTAGAATGAGGCTAACGAGACTAACTTGGGACGAACAAAGACAAACGTTAGTCTCATTCTAAGGTTTGTCTAAGTTCATCTCATGTTAGTCTCTTTCTAAGGACGAACTTAAACAAACCTTAGAATGAGACTAACGAGACTAACTTGGGACGAACAAAGGAAAACTTTAGTCTCGTTCTAAGGTTTGTCTAAGTTCGTCCCAAGTTAGTCTAAGTTCGTCCCAAGTTAGTCTCTTTTTAAGGACAAACTTAGACAAACCTTAGAATGAGACTAACAAGACTAACTTGGGACGAACAAAGACAAACGTTAGTCTCATTCTAAGGTTTGTCTAATTCGTCCCAAGTTAGTCTAAGTTCGTCCCAAGTTAGTCTCTTTCTAAGGACGAACTTACACAAACCTTAGAATGAGACTAACTAGACTAACTTGGGACGAACAAAGACAAACGTTAGTCTCATTCTAAGGTTTGTCTACGTTCGTCCCAAGTTTGTCTCTTTCTAAGGACGAACTTTGACAAACCTTAGAATGAGACTAACGAGACTGACTTGGGTCGAACAAAGACAAACTTTAGTCTCATTCTAAGGTTTGTCTAAGTTCGTACCAAGTTAGTCTAAGTTCGTCCCAAGTTAGTCTCTTTCCAAGGACGAACTTAGACAAACCTTAGAATGAGACTAACGAGATTAACTTGGGACGAACAAAGACAAACGTTAGTCTCATTCTAAGGTTTGCCTAAGTTCGTCCCAAGTTAGTCTCTTTCTAACGAAGAACTTAGACAAACCTTAGAATGAGACTAACGAGACTCACTTGGTTCGAACAAAGACAAACTTTAGTCTCATTCTAAGGTTTGTCTAAGTTAGTCTAAGTTCGCCCAAGTTAGTCTCTTTCTAAGGACGAACTTAGACAAACCTTAGAATGAGACTAACGAGACAGACTTGGGACGAACAAAGACAAACGTTAGTCTCATTCTATGGTTTGTCTAAGTTTGTCCCAAGTTAGTCTCTTTCTAAGGACGAACTAAGACAAACCTTAGAGTGAGACTAACGAGACTAACCTGGGACGAACAAAGACAAACTTCAGTCTCATTCTAAGGTTTGTCTAAGTTCGTGCCAAGTTTGTCTAAGTTCGTCCCAAGTTAGTCTCTTTCTAAGGACGAACTTAGACAAACCTTAGAATGAGGCTAACGAGACTAACTTGGGACGAACAAAGACAAACGTTAGTCTCATTCAAAGGTTTGTCTAAGTTCGTCCCAAGTTAGACTTTTTCTAAGGACGAACTTAGACAAACCTTAGAATGAGACTAACGAGACTAACTTGAGACGAACAAAGACAAACGTTAGTCTCATTCTAAGGTTTGTCTAAGTTCGTGCCAAGTTTGTCTAAGTTCGTCCCAAGTTAGTCTCTTTCTAAGGACGAACTTTGACAAACCTTAGAATGAGACTAATGAGACTAACTTGGGACGAACAAAGACAAACTTTAGTCTCGTTCATAGGTTTGTCTAAGTTCATCCCAAGTTAGTCTCTTTCTAAGGATGAACTTAAACAAACCTTAGAATGAGACTAACGAGACTAACTTGGGACGAACAAATGAAAACTTTAGTCTCGTTCTAAGGTTTGTCTAAGTTCGTCCCAAGTTAGTTTAAGTTCGTCCCAAGTTAGTCTCTTTTTAAGGACAAACTTAGACAAACCTTAGAATGAGACTAACAAGACTAACTTGGCACGAACAAAGACAAACGTTAGTCTTATTCTAAGGTTTGTCTAATTCGTCCCAAGTTAGTCTAATTTCGTCCCAAGTTAGTCTCTTTCTAAGGACGAACTTACACAAACCTTAGAATGAGACTAACTAGACTAACTTGGGACGAACAAAGACAAACGTTAGTCTCATTCTAAGGTTGTCTAAGTTCGTCCCAAGTTAGTCTCTTTCTAAGGACGAACTTAGACAAACCTTAGAATGAGACTAACGAGACTAACTTGGGACGAACAAAGACAAACTTTAGTCTCGTTCGAAGGTTTGTCTAAGTTCATCCCAAGTTAGTCTCTTTCTAAGGACGAACTTAGATAAACCTTAAAATGAGACTAACGAGACCAACTTGGGACGAACAAAGACAAACTTTAGTCTCGTTTTAAGGTTTGTCTAAGTTCCCCCCAAGTTAGTCTCTTTCTATGGACGATTTTTGACAAACCTTAGAATGAGACTAACGAGACTAACTTGGGACGAACAAAGACAAACTTTAGTCTCATTCTAAGGTTTGTCTAAGTTCGTCCCAAGTTAGGCTAAGTTCGTCCCAAGTTAGTCTCTTTCCAAGGACGAACTTAGACAAACCTTAGAATGAGTCTAACGAGACTAACTTAGGACGAACAAAGACAAACTTTAGTCTAATTCTAAGGTTTCACTAAGTTCGTTCCAAGTTAGTCTCTTTCTAAGGACGAACTTGGACAAACCTTAGAATGAGACTAACGAGACTAACTTGGGACGAACAAAGACAAACATTAGTCTCGTTCTAAGGTTTTTCTAAGTTCGTCCCAAGTTAGTTTAAGTTCGTCCCAAGTTAGTCTCTTTTTAAGGACAAACTTAGACAAACCTTAGAATGAGACTAACAAGACTAACTTGGGACGAACAAAGACAAACGTTAGTCTTATTCTAAGGTTTGTCTAATTCGTCCCAAGTTAGTCTAATTTCGTCCCAAGTTAGTCTCTTTCTAAGGACGAACTTACACAAACCTTAGAATGAGACTAACTAGACTAACTTGGGACGAACAAAGACAAACGTTAGTCTCATTCTAAGGTTGTCTAAGTTCGTCCCAAGTTAGTCTCTTTCTAAGGACGAACTTAGACAAACCTTAGAATGAGACTAACGAGACTAACTTGGGACGAACAAAGACAAACTTTAGTCTCGTTCGAAGGTTTGTCTAAGTTCATCCCAAGTTAGTCTCTTTCTAAGGACGAACTTAGATAAACCTTAAAATGAGACTAACGAGACCAACTTGGGACGAACAAAGACAAACTTTAGTCTCGTTTTAAGGTTTGTCTAAGTTCCCCCCAAGTTAGTCTCTTTCTATGGACGATTTTTGACAAACCTTAGAATGAGACTAACGAGACTAACTTGGGACGAACAAAGACAAACTTTAGTCTCATTCTAAGGTTTGTCTAAGTTCGTCCCAAGTTAGGCTAAGTTCGTCCCAAGTTAGTCTCTTTCCAAGGACGAACTTAGACAAACCTTAGAATGAGTCTAACGAGACTAACTTAGGACGAACAAAGACAAACTTTAGTCTCATTCTAAGGTTTGTCTAAGTTCGTCCCAAGTTAGTCTATTTCTAAGGACAAACTTTGACAAACCTTAGAATGAGACTAACGAGACTAACTTGGGACAAACAAAGACAAACGTTAGTCTAATTCTAAGGTTTCACTAAGTTCGTTCCAAGTTAGTCTCTTTCTAAGGACGAACTTGGACAAACCTTAGAATGAGACTAACGAGACTAACTTGGGACGAACAAAGACAAACATTAGTCTCGTTCTAAGGTTTTTCTAAGTTCGTCCCAAGTTAGTCTAAGTTCGTCCCAAGTTAGTCTCTTTCTGAGGACGAACTTAGACAAACCTTAGAATGAGGCTAACGAGACTAACTTGGGACGAACAAAGACAAACGTTAGTCTCATTCTAAGGTTTGTCTAAGTTCATCCCATGTTAGTCTCTTTCTAAGGACGAACTTAAACAAACCTTAGAATGAGACTAACGAGACTAACTTGGGACGAACAAAGGAAAACTTTAGTCTCGTTCTAAGGTTTGTCTAAGTTCGTCCCAAGTTAGGCTAAGTTCGTCCCAAGTTAGTCTCTTTCCAAGGACGAACTTAGACAAACCTTAGAATGAGTCTAACGAGACTAACTTAGGACGAACAAAGACAAACTTTAGTCTCATTCTAAGGTTTGTCTAAGTTCGTCCCAAGTTAGTCTATTTCTAAGGACAAACTTAGACAAACCTTAGAATGAGACTAACGAGACTAACTTGGGACAAACAAAGACAAACGTTAGTCTAATTCTAAGGTTTCACTAAGTTCGTTCCAAGTTAGTCTCTTTCTAAGGACGAACTTGGACAAACCTTAGAATGAGACTAACGAGACTAACTTGGGACGAACAAAGACAAACATTAGTCTCGTTCTAAGGTTTTTCTAAGTTCGTCCCAAGTTAGTTTAAGTTCGTCCCAAGTTAGTCTCTTTTTAAGGACAAACTTAGACAAACCTTAGAATGAGACTAACAAGACTAACTTGGGACGAACAAAGACAAACGTTAGTCTTATTCTAAGGTTTGTCTAATTCGTCCCAAGTTAGTCTAATTTCGTCCCAAGTTAGTCTCTTTCTAAGGACGAACTTACACAAACCTTAGAATGAGACTAACTAGACTAACTTGGGACGAACAAAGACAAACGTTAGTCTCATTCTAAGGTTGTCTAAGTTCGTCCCAAGTTAGTCTCTTTCTAAGGACGAACTTAGACAAACCTTAGAATGAGACTAACGAGACTAACTTGGGACGAACAAAGACAAACTTTAGTCTCGTTCGAAGGTTTGTCTAAGTTCATCCCAAGTTAGTCTCTTTCTAAGGACGAACTTAGATAAACCTTAAAATGAGACTAACGAGACCAACTTGGGACGAACAAAGACAAACTTTAGTCTCGTTTTAAGGTTTGTCTAAGTTCCCCCCAAGTTAGTCTCTTTCTATGGACGATTTTTGACAAACCTTAGAATGAGACTAACGAGACTAACTTGGGACGAACAAAGACAAACTTTAGTCTCATTCTAAGGTTTGTCTAAGTTCGTCCCAAGTTAGGCTCAGTTCGTCCCAAGTCAGTCTCTTTCCAAGGACGAACTTAGACAAACCTTAGAATGAGTCTAACGAGACTAACTTAGGACGAACAAAGACAAACTTTAGTCTCATTCTAAGGTTTGTCTAAGTTCGTCCCAAGTTAGTCTATTTCTAAGGACAAACTTAGACAAACCTTAGAATGAGACTAACGAGACTAACTTGGGACAAACAAAGACAAACGTTAGTCTAATTCTAAGGTTTCACTAAGTTCGTTCCAAGTTAGTCTCTTTCTAAGGACGAACTTGGACAAACCTTAGAATGAGACTAACGAGACTAACTTGGGACGAACAAAGACAAACATTAGTCTCGTTCTAAGGTTTTTCTAAGTTCGTCCCAAGTTAGTCTAAGTTTGTCCCAAGTTAGTCTCTTTCTGAGGACGAACTTAGACAAACCTTAGAATGAGGCTAACGAGACTAACTTGGGACGAACAAAGACAAACGTTAGTCTCATTCTAAGGTTTGTCTAAGTTCATCTCATGTTAGTCTCTTTCTAAGGACGAACTTAAACAAACCTTAGAATGAGACTAACGAGACTAACTTGGGACGAACAAAGGAAAACTTTAGTCTCGTTCTAAGGTTTGTCTAAGTTCGTCCCAAGTTAGTCTCTTTTTAAGGACAAACTTAGACAAACCTTATAATGAGACTAACAAGACTAACTTGGGACGAACAAAGACAAACGTTAGTCTCATTCTAAGGTTTGTCTAATTCGTCCCAAGTTAGTCTAAGTTCGTCCCAAGTTAGTCTCTTTCTAACGACGAACTTACACAAACCTTAGAATGAGACTAACTAGACTAACTTGGGACGAACAAAGACAAACGTTAGTCTCATTCTAAGGTTTGTCTACGTTCGTCCCAAGTTTGTCTCTTTCTAAGGACGAACTTTGACAAACCTTAGAATGAGACTAACGAGACTGACTTGGGTCGAACAAAGACAAACTTTAGTCTCATTCTAAGGTTTGTCTAAGTTCGTACCAAGTTAGTCTAAGTTCGTCCCAAGTTAGTCTCTTTCCAAGGACGAACTTAGACAAACCTTAGAATGAGACTAACGAGATTAACTTGGGACGAACAAAGACAAACGTTAGTCTCATTCTAAGGTTTGCCTAAGTTCGTCCCAAGTTAGTCTCTTTCTAACGAAGAACTTAGACAAACCTTAGAATGAGACTAACGAGACTCACTTGGTTCGAACAAAGACAAACTTTAGTCTCATTCTAAGGTTTGTCTAAGTTAGTCTAAGTTCGCCCAAGTTAGTCTCTTTCTAAGGACGAACTTAGACAAACCTTAGAATGAGACTAACGAGACAGACTTGGGACGAACAAAGACAAACGTTAGTCTCATTCTATGGTTTGTCTAAGTTTGTCCCAAGTTAGTCTCTTTCTAAGGACGAACTAAGACAAACCTTAGAGTGAGACTAACGAGACTAACCTGGGACGAACAAAGACAAACTTCAGTCTCATTCTAAGGTTTGTCTAAGTTCGTGCCAAGTTTGTCTAAGTTCGTCCCAAGTTAGTCTCTTTCTAAGGACGAACTTAGACAAACCTTAGAATGAGGCTAACGAGACTAACTTGGGACGAACAAAGACAAACGTTAGTCTCATTCAAAGGTTTGTCTAAGTTCGTCCCAAGTTAGACTTTTTCTAAGGACGAACTTAGACAAACCTTAGAATGAGACTAACGAGACTAACTTGAGACGAACAAAGACAAACGTTAGTCTCATTCTAAGGTTTGTCTAAGTTCGTGCCAAGTTTGTCTAAGTTCGTCCCAAGTTAGTCTCTTTCTAAGGACGAACTTTGACAAACCTTAGAATGAGACTAATGAGACTAACTTGGGACGAACAAAGACAAACTTTAGTCTCGTTCATAGGTTTGTCTAAGTTCATCCCAAGTTAGTCTCTTTCTAAGGATGAACTTAAACAAACCTTAGAATGAGACTAACGAGACTAACTTGGGACGAACAAATGAAAACTTTAGTCTCGTTCTAAGGTTTGTCTAAGTTCGTCCCAAGTTAGTTTAAGTTCGTCCCAAGTTAGTCTCTTTTTAAGGACAAACTTAGACAAACCTTAGAATGAGACTAACAAGACTAACTTGGCACGAACAAAGACAAACGTTAGTCTTATTCTAAGGTTTGTCTAATTCGTCCCAAGTTAGTCTAATTTCGTCCCAAGTTAGTCTCTTTCTAAGGACGAACTTACACAAACCTTAGAATGAGACTAACTAGACTAACTTGGGACGAACAAAGACAAACGTTAGTCTCATTCTAAGGTTGTCTAAGTTCGTCCCAAGTTAGTCTCTTTCTAAGGACGAACTTAGACAAACCTTAGAATGAGACTAACGAGACTAACTTGGGACGAACAAAGACAAACTTTAGTCTCGTTCGAAGGTTTGTCTAAGTTCATCCCAAGTTAGTCTCTTTCTAAGGACGAACTTAGATAAACCTTAAAATGAGACTAACGAGACCAACTTGGGACGAACAAAGACAAACTTTAGTCTCGTTTTAAGGTTTGTCTAAGTTCCCCCCAAGTTAGTCTCTTTCTATGGACGATTTTTGACAAACCTTAGAATGAGACTAACGAGACTAACTTGGGACGAACAAAGACAAACTTTAGTCTCATTCTAAGGTTTGTCTAAGTTCGTCCCAAGTTAGGCTAAGTTCGTCCCAAGTTAGTCTCTTTCCAAGGACGAACTTAGACAAACCTTAGAATGAGTCTAACGAGACTAACTTAGGACGAACAAAGACAAACTTTAGTCTAATTCTAAGGTTTCACTAAGTTCGTTCCAAGTTAGTCTCTTTCTAAGGACGAACTTGGACAAACCTTAGAATGAGACTAACGAGACTAACTTGGGACGAACAAAGAAAAACATTAGTCTCGTTCTAAGGTTTTTCTAAGTTCGTCCCAAGTTAGTTTAAGTTCGTCCCAAGTTAGTCTCTTTTTAAGGACAAACTTAGACAAACCTTAGAATGAGACTAACAAGACTAACTTGGGACGAACAAAGACAAACGTTAGTCTTATTCTAAGGTTTGTCTAATTCGTCCCAAGTTAGTCTAATTTCGTCCCAAGTTAGTCTCTTTCTAAGGACGAACTTACACAAACCTTAGAATGAGACTAACTAGACTAACTTGGGACGAACAAAGACAAACGTTAGTCTCATTCTAAGGTTGTCTAAGTTCGTCCCAAGTTAGTCTCTTTCTAAGGACGAACTTAGACAAACCTTAGAATGAGACTAACGAGACTAACTTGGGACGAACAAAGACAAACTTTAGTCTCGTTCGAAGGTTTGTCTAAGTTCATCCCAAGTTAGTCTCTTTCTAAGGACGAACTTAGATAAACCTTAAAATGAGACTAACGAGACCAACTTGGGACGAACAAAGACAAACTTTAGTCTCGTTTTAAGGTTTGTCTAAGTTCCCCCCAAGTTAGTCTCTTTCTATGGACGATTTTTGACAAACCTTAGAATGAGACTAACGAGACTAACTTGGGACGAACAAAGACAAACTTTAGTCTCATTCTAAGGTTTGTCTAAGTTCGTCCCAAGTTAGGCTCAGTTCGTCCCAAGTCAGTCTCTTTCCAAGGACGAACTTAGACAAACCTTAGAATGAGTCTAACGAGACTAACTTAGGACGAACAAAGACAAACTTTAGTCTCATTCTAAGGTTTGTCTAAGTTCGTCCCAAGTTAGTCTATTTCTAAGGACAAACTTAGACAAACCTTAGAATGAGACTAACGAGACTAACTTGGGACAAACAAAGACAAACGTTAGTCTAATTCTAAGGTTTCACTAAGTTCGTTCCAAGTTAGTCTCTTTCTAAGGACGAACTTGGACAAACCTTAGAATGAGACTAACGAGACTAACTTGGGACGAACAAAGACAAACATTAGTCTCGTTCTAAGGTTTTTCTAAGTTCGTCCCAAGTTAGTCTAAGTTTGTCCCAAGTTAGTCTCTTTCTGAGGACGAACTTAGACAAACCTTAGAATGAGGCTAACGAGACTAACTTGGGACGAACAAAGACAAACGTTAGTCTCATTCTAAGGTTTGTCTAAGTTCATCTCATGTTAGTCTCTTTCTAAGGACGAACTTAAACAAACCTTAGAATGAGACTAACGAGACTAACTTGGGACGAACAAAGGAAAACTTTAGTCTCGTTCTAAGGTTTGTCTAAGTTCGTCCCAAGTTAGTCTAAGTTCGTCCCAAGTTAGTCTCTTTTTAAGGACAAACTTAGACAAACCTTAGAATGAGACTAACAAGACTAACTTGGGACGAACAAAGACAAACGTTAGTCTCATTCTAAGGTTTGTCTAATTCGTCCCAAGTTAGTCTAAGTTCGTCCCAAGTTAGTCTCTTTCTAAGGACGAACTTACACAAACCTTAGAATGAGACTAACTAGACTAACTTGGGACGAACAAAGACAAACGTTAGTCTCATTCTAAGGTTTGTCTACGTTCGTCCCAAGTTTGTCTCTTTCTAAGGACGAACTTTGACAAACCTTAGAATGAGACTAACGAGACTGACTTGGGTCGAACAAAGACAAACTTTAGTCTCATTCTAAGGTTTGTCTAAGTTCGTACCAAGTTAGTCTAAGTTCGTCCCAAGTTAGTCTCTTTCCAAGGACGAACTTAGACAAACCTTAGAATGAGACTAACGAGACTAACTTGGGACGAACAAAGACAAACGTTAGTCTCATTCTAAGGTTTGCCTAAGTTCGTCCCAAGTTAGTCTCTTTCTAACGAAGAACTTAGACAAACCTTAGAATGAGACTAACGAGACTCACTTGGTTCGAACAAAGACAAACTTTAGTCTCATTCTAAGGTTTGTCTAAGTTAGTCTAAGTTCGCCCAAGTTAGTCTCTTTCTAAGGACGAACTTAGACAAACCTTAGAATGAGACTAACGAGACAGACTTGGGACGAACAAAGACAAACGTTAGTCTCATTCTATGGTTTGTCGAAGTTTGTCCCAAGTTAGTCTCTTTCTAAGGACGAACTAAGACAAACCTTAGAGTGAGACTAACGAGACTAACCTGGGACGAACAAAGACAAACTTCAGTCTCATTCTAAGGTTTGTCTAAGTTCGTGCCAAGTTTGTCTAAGTTCGTCCCAAGTTAGTCTCTTTCTAAGGACGAACTTAGACAAACCTTAGAATGAGGCTAACGAGACTAACTTGGGACGAACAAAGACAAACGTTAGTCTCATTCAAAGGTTTGTCTAAGTTCGTCCCAAGTTAGACTTTTTCTAAGGACGAACTTAGACAAACCTTAGAATGAGACTAACGAGACTAACTTGAGACGAACAAAGACAAACGTTAGTCTCATTCTAAGGTTTGTCTAAGTTCGTGCCAAGTTTGTCTAAGTTCGTCCCAAGTTAGTCTCTTTCTAAGGACGAACTTTGACAAACCTTAGAATGAGACTAATGAGACTAACTTGGGACGAACAAAGACAAACTTTAGTCTCGTTCATAGGTTTGTCTAAGTTCATCCCAAGTTAGTCTCTTTCTAAGGATGAACTTAAACAAACCTTAGAATGAGACTAACGAGACTAACTTGGGACGAACAAATGAAAACTTTAGTCTCGTTCTAAGGTTTGTCTAAGTTCGTCCCAAGTTAGTTTAAGTTCGTCCCAAGTTAGTCTCTTTTTAAGGACAAACTTAGACAAACCTTAGAATGAGACTAACAAGACTAACTCGGCACGAACAAAGACAAACGTTAGTCTTATTCTAAGGTTTGTCTAATTCGTCCCAAGTTAGTCTAATTTCGTCCCAAGTTAGTCTCTTTCTAAGGACGAACTTACACAAACCTTAGAATGAGACTAACTAGACTAACTTGGGACGAACAAAGACAAACGTTAGTCTCATTCTAAGGTTGTCTAAGTTCGTCCCAAGTTAGTCTCTTTCTAAGGACGAACTTAGACAAACCTTAGAATGAGACTAACGAGACTAACTTGGGACGAACAAAGACAAACTTTAGTCTCGTTCGAAGGTTTGTCTAAGTTCATCCCAAGTTAGTCTCTTTCTAAGGACGAACTTAGATAAACCTTAAAATGAGACTAACGAGACCAACTTGGGACGAACAAAGACAAACTTTAGTCTCGTTTTAAGGTTTGTCTAAGTTCCCCCCAAGTTAGTCTCTTTCTATGGACGATTTTTGACAAACCTTAGAATGAGACTAACGAGACTAACTTGGGACGAACAAAGACAAACTTTAGTCTCATTCTAAGGTTTGTCTAAGTTCGTCCCAAGTTAGGCTAAGTTCGTCCCAAGTTAGTCTCTTTCCAAGGACGAACTTAGACAAACCTTAGAATGAGTCTAACGAGACTAACTTAGGACGAACAAAGACAAACTTTAGTCTCATTCTAAGGTTTGTCTAAGTTCGTCCCAAGTTAGTCTATTTCTAAGGACAAACTTAGACAAACCTTAGAATGAGACTAACGAGACTAACTTGGGACAAACAAAGACAAACGTTAGTCTAATTCTAAGGTTTTACTAAGTTCGTTCCAAGTTAGCCTCTTTCTAAGGACCAACTTGGACAAACCTTAGAATGAGACTAACGAGACTAACTTGGGACGAACAAAGACAAACATTAGTCTCGTTCTAAGGTTTTTCTAAGTTCGTCCCAAGTTAGTCTAAGTTCGTCCCAAGTTAGTCTCTTTCTGAGGACGAACTTAGACAAACCTTAGAATGAGGCTAACGAGACTAACTTGGGACGAACAAAGACAAACGTTAGTCTCATTCTAAGGTTTGTCTAAGTTCATCCCATGTTAGTCTCTTTCTAAGGACGAACTTAAACAAACCTTAGAATGAGACTAACGAGACTAACTTGGGACGAACAAAGGAAAACTTTAGTCTCGTTCTAAGGTTTGTCTAAGTTCGTCCCAAGTTAGTCTAAGTTCGTCCCAAGTTAGTCTCTTTTTAAGGACAAACTTAGACAAACCTTAGAATGAGACTAACAAGACTAACTTGGGACGAACAAAGACAAACGTTAGTCTCATTCTAAGGTTTGTCTAATTCGTCCCAAGTTAGTCTAAGTTCGTCCCAAGTTAGTCTCTTTCTAAGGACGAACTTACACAAACCTTAGAATGAGACTAACTAGACTAACTTGGGACGAACAAAGACAAACGTTAGTCTCATTCTAAGGTTTGTCTACGTTCGTCCCAAGTTTGTCTCTTTTCTAAGGACGAACTTTGACAAACCTTAGAATGAGACTAACGAGACTGACTTGGGTCGAACAAAGACAAACTTTAGTCTCATTCTAAGGTTTGTCTAAGTTCGTACCAAGTTAGTCTAAGTTCGTCCCAAGTTAGTCTCTTTCCAAGGACGAACTTAGACAAACCTTAGAATGAGACTAACTAGACTAACTTGGGACGAACAAAGACAAACGTTAGTCTCATTCTAAGGTTTGCCTAAGTTCGTCCCAAGTTAGTCTCTTTCTAACGAAGAACTTAGACAAACCTTAGAATGAGACTAACGAGACTCACTTGGTTCGAACAAAGACAAACTTTAGTCTCATTCTAAGGTTTGTCTAAGTTCGTCCCAAGTTAGTCTAAGTTCGTCCCAAGTTAGTCTCTTTCTAAGGACGAACTTAGACAAACCTTAGAATGAGACTAACGAGACTGACTTGGGACGAACAAAGACAAACGTTAGTCTCATTCTATGGTTTGTCTAAGTTTGTCCCAAGTTAGTCTCTTTCTAAGGACGAACTAAGACAAACCTTAGACTGAGACTAACGAGACTAACTTGGGACGAACAAAGACAAACTTTAGTCTCATTCTAAGGTTTGTCTAAGTTCGTGCCAAGTTTGTCTAAGTTCGTCCCAAGTTAGTCTCTTTCTAAGGACGAACTTAGACAAACCTTAGAATGAGGCTAACGAGACTAACTTGGGACGAACAAAGACAAACGTTAGTCTCATTCAAAGGTTTGTCTAAGTTCGTCCCAAGTTTGTCTAAGTTCGTCCCAAGTTAGTCTCTTTCTAAGGACGAACTTTGACAAACCTTAGAATGAGACTAATGAGACTAACTTGGGACGAACAAAGACAAACTTTAGTCTCGTTCATAGGTTTGTCTAAGTTCATCCCAAGTTAGTCTCTTTCTAAGGATGAACTTAAACAAACCTTAGAATGAGACTAACGAGACTAACTTGGGACGAACAAAGGAAAACTTTAGTCTCGTTCTATGGTTTGTCTAAGTTCGTCCCAAGTTAGTTTAAGTTCGTCCCAAGTTAGTCTCTTTTTAAGGACAAACTTAGACAAACCTTAGAATGAGACTAACAAGACTAACTTGGGACGAACAAAGACAAACGTTAGTCTCATTCTAAGGTTTGTCTAATTCGTCCCAAGTTAGTCTAAGTTCGTCCCAAGTTAGTCTCTTTCTAAGGACGAACTTACACAAACCTTAGAATGAGACTAACTAGACTAACTTGGGACGAACAAAGACAAACGTTAGTCTCATTCCAAGGTTTGTCTAAGTTCGTCCCAAGTTAGTCTCTTTCTAAGGACGAACTTAGACAAACCTTAGAATGAGACTAACGAGACTAACTTGGGACGAACAAAGACAAACTTTAGTCTCGTTCGAAGGTTTGTCTAAGTTCATCCCAAGTTAGTCTCTTTCTAAGGACGAACTTAGATAAACCTTAAAATGAGACTAACGAGACCAACTTGGGACGAACAAAGACAATATTTAGTCTCGTTTTAAGGTTTGTCTAAGTTCGCCCCAAGTTAGTCTCTTTCTATGGACGATTTTTGACAAACCTTAGAATGAGACTAACGAGACTAACTTGGGACGAACAAAGACAAACTTTAGTCTCATTCTAAGGTTTGTCTAAGTTCGTCCCAAGTTAGTCTAAGTTCATCCCAAGTTAGTCTCTTTCTAAGGACGAACTTAGACAAACCTTAGAATGCGACTAACGAGACTAACTTAGGACGAACAAAGACAAACTTTAGTCTCATTCTAAGGTTTGTCTAAGTTCGTCCCAAGTTAGTCTATTTCTAAGGACGAACTTAGACAAACCTTAGAATGAGGCTAACGAGACTAACTTGGGACAAACAAAGACAAACGTTAGTCTCATTCTATGGTTTTACTTAGTTCGTTCCAAGTTAGTCTCTTTCTAAGGACGAACTTGGACAAACCTTAGAATGAGACTAACGAGACTAACTTGGGGCGAACAAAGACAAACATTAGTCTCGTTCTAAGGTTTTTCTAAGTTCGTCCCAAGTTAGTCTAAGTTCGTCCCAAGTTAGTCTCTTTCTAAGGACGAACTTAGACAAACCTTAGAATGAGGCTAACGAGACTAACTTGGGACGAACAAAGACAAACGTTAGTCTCATTCTAAGGTTTGTCTAAGTTCGTCCCAAGTTGGACTTTTTCTAAGGACGAAATTAGTAAAACTTTAGAATGAGACTAACGAGACTAACTTGGGACGAACAAAGACAAACGTTAGTCTCATTCTAAGGTTTCTCTAAGTTCGTCCCAAGTTAGTCTCTCTCTAAGGACAAACTTAGACAAACCTTAGAATGAGTCTAACGAGACTAACTTGGGACGAACAAAGACAAACGTTAGTCTCATTCTATGGTTTGTCTAAGTTCGTCCCAAGTTAGTCTCTTTCTAAGGTCGAACTTTGACAAACCTTAGAATGAGACTAACGAGACTAACTTGGGTCGAAAAAAGACAAACTTTAGTCTCATTCTAAGGTTTGTCTAAGTTCGTCCCAAGTTAGTCTAAGTTCGTCCCAAGTTAGTCTCTTTCTAAGGACGAACTTAGACAAACCTTAGAATGAGACTAACGAGACTAACTTGGGACGAACAAAGACAAACGTTAATCTCATTCTAAGGTTTGTCTAAGTTCGTCCCAAGTTAGTCACTTTCTAAGGACGAACTTTGACAAACCTTAGAATGAGACTAACGAGACTAACTTGGGTCGAACAAAGACAAACTTTAGTCTCATTCTAAGGTTTGTCTAAGTTCGTCCCAAGTTTGTCTAAGTTCGTCCCAAGTTAGTCTCTTTCTAAGGACGAACTTAGACAAACCTTAGAATGAGACTAACGAGACTAACTTGGGACGAACAAAGACAAACTTTAGTCTCGTTCGAAGGTTTGTCTAAGTTCATCCCAAGTTAGTCTCTTTCTAAGGACGAACTTAGATAAACCTTAAAATGAGACTAACGAGACCAACTTGGGACGAACAAAGACAATATTTAGTCTCGTTTTAAGGTTTGTCTAAGTTCGCCCCAAGTTAGTCTCTTTCTATGGACGATTTTTGACAAACCTTAGAATGAGACTAACGAGACTAACTTGGGACGAACAAAGAAAAACTTTAGTCTCATTCTAAGGTTTGTCTAAGTTCGTCCCAAGTTAGTCTAAGTTCGTCCCAAGTTAGTCTCTTTCTAAGGACGAACTTAGACAAACCTTAGAATGCGACTAACGAGACTAACTTAGGACGAACAAAGACAAACTTTAGTCTCATTCTAAGGTTTGTCTAAGTTCGTCCCAAGTTAGTCTATTTCTAAGGACGAACTTAGACAAACCTTAGAATGAGACTAACGAGACTAACTTGGGACAAACAAAGACAAACGTTAGTCTAATTCTATGGTTTTACTTAGTTCGTTCCAAGTTAGTCTCTTTCTAAGGACGAACTTGGACAAACCTTAGAATGAGACTAACGAGACTAACTTGGGGCGAACAAAGACAAACATTAGTCTCGTTCTAAGGTTTTTCTAAGTTCGTCCCAAGTTAGTCTAAGTTCGTCCCAAGTTAGTCTCTTTCTAAGGATGAACTTAGACAAACCTTAGAATGAGGCTAACGAGACTAACTTGGGACGAACAAAGACAAACGTTAGTCTCATTCTAAGGTTTGTCTAAGTTCGTCCCAAGTTGGACTTTTTCTAAGGACGAACTTAGTAAAACTTTAGAATGAGACTAACGAGACTAACTTGGGACGAACAAAGACAAACGTTAGTCTCATTCTAAGGTTTGTCTAAGTTCGTCCTAAGTTAGTCTCTTTTTAAGGACGAACTTTGACAAACCTTAGAATGAGACTAACGAGACTAACTTGGGTCGAACAAAGAACAACTTTAGTCTCATTCTAAGGTTTGTCTAAGTACGTCCCAAGTTAGTCTAAGTTCGTCCCAAGTTAGTCTCTTTCTAAGGACAAACTTAGACAAACCTTAGAATGAGTCTAACGAGACTAACTTGGGACGAACAAAGACAAACGTTAGTCTCATTCTATGGTTTGTCTAAGTTCGTCCCAAGTTAGTCTCTTTCTAAGGTCGAACTTTGACAAACCTTAGAATGAGACTAACGAGACTAACTTGGGTCGAAAAAAGACAAACTTTAGTCTCATTCTAAGGTTTGTCTAAGTTCGTCCCAAGTTAGTCTAAGTTCGTCCCAAGTTAGTCTCTTTCTAAGGACGAACTTAGACAAACCTTAGAATGAGACTAACGAGACTAACTTGGGACGAACAAAGACAAACGTTAATCTCATTCTAAGGTTTGTCTAAGTTCGTCCCAAGTTAGTCACTTTCTAAGGACGAACTTTGACAAACCTTAGAATGAGACTAACGAGACTAACTTGGGTCGAACAAAGACAAACTTTAGTCTCATTCTAAGGTTTGTCTAAGTTCGTCCCAAGTTAGTCTAAGTTCGTCCCAAGTTAGTCTCTTTCTAAGGACGAACTTAGACAAACCTTAGAATGAGACTAACGAGACTAACTTGGGACGAACAAAGACAGACGTTAGTCTCATTGTAAGGTTTGTCTAAGTTCGTCCCAAGTTAGTCTCTTTCTAAGGACAAACTTAGACAAACCTTAGAATGAGACTAACGAGACTCACTTAAACTTTAGTCTCATTCTAAGGTTTGTCTAAGTTCGTCCCAAGTTAGTCTAAGTTCGTCCCAAGTTAGTCTCTTTCTAAGGACGAACTTAGACAAACCTTAGAATGAGACTAACGAGACTGACTTGGGACGAACAAAGACAAACGTTAGTCTCATTCTATGGTTTGTCTAAGTTTGTCCCAAGTTAGTCTCTTTCTAAGGACGAACTAAGACAAACCTTAGACTGAGACTAACGAGACTAACTTGGGACGAACAAAGACAAACTTTAGTCTCATTCTAAGGTTTGTCTAAGTTCGTGCCAAGTTTGTCTAAGTTCGTCCCAAGTTAGTCTCTTTCTAAGGATGAACTTGGACAAACCTTAGAATGAGGCTAACGAGACTAACTTGGGACGAACAAAGACAAACGTTAGTCTCATTCAAAGGTTTGTCTAAGTTCGTCCCAAGTTAGACTTTTTCTAAGGACGAACTTAGACAAACCTTAGAATGAGACTAACGAGACTAACTTGAGACGAACAAAGACAAACGTTAGTCTCATTCTAAGGTTTGTCTAAGTTCGTGCCAAGTTTGTCTAAGTTCGTCCCAAGTTAGTCTCTTTCTAAGGACGAACTTTGACAAACCTTAGAATGAGACTAATGAGACTAACTTGGGACGAACAAAGACAAACTTTAGTCTCGTTCATAGGTTTGTCTAAGTTCATCCCAAGTTAGTCTCTTTCTAAGGATGAACTTAAACAAACCTTAGAATGAGACTAACGAGACTAACTTGGGACGAACAAAGGAAAACTTTAGTCTCGTTCTAAGGTTTGTCTAAGTTCGTCCCAAGTTAGTTTAAGTTCGTCCCAAGTTAGTCTCTTTCTAAGGACGAACTTAGACAAACCTTAGAATGAGTCTAACGAGACTAACTTGGGACGAACAAAGACAGACGTTAGTCTCATTGTAAGGTTTGTCTAAGTTCGTCCCAAGTTAGTCTCTTTCTAAGGACAAACTTAGACAAACCTTAGAATGAGACTAACGAGACTCACTTGGGTCGAATAAAGACAAACTTTAGTCTCATTCTAAGGTTTGTCTAAGTTCGTCCCAACTTAGCCTCTTTCCAAGGATGAACTTAGACAAACCTTAGAATGAGACTAACGAGACTAACTTGGGACGAACTAAGACAAACTTTAGTCACGATCTAAGGTATGTCCAAGTTCGTCCCAAGTTAGTCTCTTTCTAAGGATGAACTTAGACAAACCTTAGAATGGGACTACCGAGACTAACTTGGGACGAACAAAGACAAACGTTAGTCTCATTCTAAGGTTTGTCTAAGTTCGTCCCAAGTTAGTCACTTTCTAAGGACGAACTTAGACAAACCTTAGAATGAGACAAACGAGACTAACTTGGGACGAACAAAGACAAACTTTAGTCTCATTCTAAGGTTTGTCTAAGTTCGTCCCAACTTAGTCTCTTTCTAAGGAGGAACTTAGACAAACCTTAGAATGAGACTAACGAGACTAACTTGGGACGAACAAAGACAAACGTTAGTCTCATTCTAAGGTTTGTTTATGTTCATCCCAAGTTAGTCTCTTTCCAAGGACGAACTTAGACAAACCTTAGAATGAGACTAACGAGACTAACTTGGGACGAATAAAGACAAACTATAGTCTCATTCTAAGGTTTGTCTAAGTTCGTCCCAAGTTAGTCTAAGTTCGTCCCAAGTTATTCTCTTTCTGAGGACGAACTTAGACAAACCTTAGAATGAGACTACCGAGACTAACTTGGGACGAACAAAGACAAACGTTAGTCTCATTCTAAGGTTTGTCTAAGTTCGTCCCAAGTTAGTAACTTTCTAAGGACGAACTTAGACAAACCTTAGAATGAGACAAACGAGACTAACTTGGGACGAACAAAGACAAACTTTAGTCTCATTCTAAGGTTTGTCTAAGTTCGTCCCAACTTAGTCTCTTTCTAAGGATGAACTTAGACCACCCTTAGAATGAGACTAACGAGACGAACTTGGGACGAACAAAGACAAACTTTAGTCTCATTCAAAGGTTTGTCTAAGTTCGTCCCATGTTAGTCACTTTCTAAGGACGAACTCGGACAAACTTTAGAATGAGACTAACGAGACTAACTTGGGATGAACAAAGACAAACTTTAGTCTCGTTCTAAGGTTTGTCTAAGTTCATCCCAAGTTAGTCTCTTTCTAAGGACGAACTTAGACAAACCTTAGAATGAGACTAACGAGACTAACTTGCGACGAACAAAGACAAACGTTAGTCTCATTCTAAGGTTTGTCTAAGTTCGTCCCAAGTTAGTCTTTTTCTAAGGAGGAACTTAGACAAACCTTAGAATGAGACTAACGAGACTAACTTGGGACGAACAAAGACAAACGTTAGTCTCATTCTAAGGTTTGTCTCAGTTCGTCCCAAGTTAGTCTCTTTCTAAGGACGAACTTAGACAAACCTTAGAATGAGACTAACGAGACTAACTTGGGGCGAACAAAAACAACCTTTAGTCTCGTTCTTAGGTTTGTCTAAGTTCGTCCCAAGTTAGTCTCTTTCTAAGGACGGACTTTAACAAACCTTAGAATGTGACTAACGAGATTAACTTGGGACGAACAAAGGCAAACTTTAGTCTCATTCTTAGGTTTGTCTAAGTTCGTCCCAAGTTGATCTTTCTAAGGACGAACTTAGACAAACCTTAGAATGAGACTAACGAGACTACCTTGGGACGATCCTAGGAGCAATGCGTGTGAGTACTAGCAAACAGTGTGACCTATTTAGCTATTCCGATTTAACAAAGGTTTTGGTGTGTTGAAACAAGCAGAAATTAAATAACAGAAAATTAAATGGTTGTGTTTAATCAGAGGAAGAATCCCAGAATCCATACTTCACCCGTGCTAACCCACACTAATCATGCAATCATGTCACGTTAATTATTCATGCTATCGAATATGGAATATAACCGAAATAACACTAGACAAGCCGCCCATCCACGGATCATTGTCTAGATTAATCTCAATCGTTGAACGCCGCCCATCCACGGATTATCAACGATCTCGATTTATTAAAGTAAAGGTTTTCCTATTAATTCATGTAAACATGACCTAATATCAATTTCATGTAATCCGGTTAATACCTAGGACCCATCCATCTTTCGGTAATTAACCTAAGTACGTTCTACCAATGCAAACATACCCTTTGATGTAAATACATGCATAGAACGATAAAATTAAGCACACAATGAAATTGAATATTCGAATCGCATAAATAGAAACTTTGATTGATCACATGAGAGTTAGGGTTACATAGCACGGGATCCGTAGGATCCCAGAATTGAGAAGACTACTCACTATTCATGGTAGTTAACCAAAAACAGTGTAAAGAAAGGAAGAAACGAGTAAACCGTAAAGACGCGGTGTAGCTCGATGATCCTCACGCTTGAAAGCTCTGTCTTCTCTCCCAAGTTAGGGTTTTTCTCCAAAAATATCAAAAACCGCTGTCTAAACTGGTCGTGTTTCCTTTTATAGACCGTCCAAAAAGGCCAGAAAGCCCAAAAATGATTTTTGGAAATAACAGGATAATTCTGCTCGGAAGTGCCATGACTACCGTGACCATTGGTGGGGATCACGGCAGTCACGGCAGTTGCTGATTTGCACTGAGCTAAATACATACCGTGACTACCGTGACCATTGGTGGGGATCACGGCAGTCACGGCAGTCGCTCGAATTGCCGTTTCTTTCTGAGCAAGACACCTACCGTGACTACCGTGACTCTGATGAGACGTCACGGTGGTCACGGCTCTTGGCAGGTGCAAAGTTCGTTTTTGGCCGATTTCGTTGATCTTTTTCGTTCTTTCGACATTTCAAACTCAAGGAGCGATGATATGTCAATTTAACCTGAAACACTAGAGAAAGACATTAGATAGAGACAATTTGCCTGGGGAACGAGTGTTATCCTTCATCGAATGTAGCGAATAATCAGTCAAAATATCGACTGATCAAAACACTCCACACTTAGGATTTGTTCGTCCCGAACAAATGTCGAACAAATGGCAGAACAAATACACGAGTGAATAATGTGCTCAATGACCATATGTTACAAAGCTACCCACTCAAGTGACATGTAATCAAGTTTAACTAAAACGAAAATAAAAAGAAAACTCATAACTCACTGTCGTAGAGGACACGAATGCATTTAGCATATGTATCAAGCCTTTAAACCCCTAGGCTGCCCTAGTAGGACGAGTATAGTCTCGTGAAGGTTTTCAGGAATGGGACTACCTACAAATCCCTGTACAACTAACTAATCGTGTATGCATGAATGATGCTCAACGTGTCACAGTAAAGTCATGTCATACCTCGGATTCATCGTGTTACCTCAACTTCAAGTCAAACATCTTCATCAAAGTTTTCAGACAATCATAGATTATGCGAGTTATGCATTCAAACGGTCAGTACACACGGCTAGCAAACGACTAATCACACGTTCTAAATAGTTCTTTAGCAACATAATAAGAACATGAATAGTTACACAACACATGCTCGCCATTCACCTATGCTATCTAGGGATAGTCCGCGGGCTTTTGGCGCAAAGCTCATTCTCAAGTGTCAAGGACTAGGCAATGACCCGTAAGAGAAGAGGAGCCCGGCTTAAGGATTTTCTGAAAAGTAGTACGAAAATTGCATCAAAATTTCAGTGCAAGCACGAGGATCGTCCCTTAGTTTCTAGTATACGAAATTGCAAGACAAGTTACGATTTGCACGCAATGAGGAGATGAAATTACACTACGTCAAGCAAAAGGGGCAGAAATTGTTTCAAAAGTGTTTTCCATACACAAGGGGCTACTTTCTCACCAGGTCCTTGGTTTTTTTCTGCTCTCGCAGAATATTTTTCAAAGCTTTTGTTTTCACGAAATTATTTTTCCCTTTCTTGAGACTGGTTTTCTTTCAAAAACAAGTATGCTTGGGGCCTTTGAAAATAAAGAACTTTGTTCTTGAGGGAAAACTTGAAGGCCAATTGTCTAACTCCACACTTAAAACTTGACATAGTGTATAAGTAAAGGCGGGTGCATGCAAATCACAACGAGTATAGAGAAGTGTATACTAGCACTAAGGTCACCTAAAAAGATATGCAATTTTAAGTTTTTGACATATTTGAACCGGTGCCTACTAATATCAAGTCTCAAACATGCTTCAAGAAATACGTAAAACATGTGATAGTCAAAGGCTAGCAATGATACTGATTCAAGAGAATACACACACGATTTTCACTATTTCAAGTCCTAGACTTCGAATCCAAAAGAATGTCAATCAGTCAAGGAGTATCGTAGAAAACGAGGATTTCAATCGCAATACATAGACTGTTGAGCATATGCAGGAATGAACGTGATATGCAATGCTTGTGACTATGCGCGAACCACTCCACACTTAAAAATAAGCTTAGTCCCTAAGCAAAGAAATAGGAGAGAAAATAAGCATAGGAACTTCCCTCGTGTGTGTGAGCTCGAAATCCATAGAGATTGAACGATAACTGGTGAGTGAAAATCGACTTGTGAGCTGGCGGATGTGAAGAATGACATAAAGAGCATCACAAGTAATAAGTTAGTCATCGTGAATCGCGAAGAAACCTGGACAAGGGGATGCCAACGAAGAAAGAGGCAAACGATGTGAGTAAGGATATATAACATAGACAAAACAACTCAAACATCGAATAACATATAGAAGATTAAAGTAGCATCCAAAAGTCAGCATACAATGAGAAATGACATGAACGTGCAGTAGCTGACATAAATAGCAAAAAGAAGGCATAAAGAGTGCAGTGCAAGGAGACTAAGAAGCTCCACCATCGGCAGCATCGTCATCAGAACCGAACATCTTCTCAATACTGTCGGAGGCTGCAGCACCGGTGGGACGAGAGGGGCCATCCTCACGGCCATGTGGGGCAGGTGGTGGCTGGCTGGGGGGGGGGTATGGTGAACTCAGTCTCGTCCAGTATAGCTGTAATGGCACCCTCCGCCCACTGCTGATGCCTAGTGGTCTGAGCTCTGAACTCTGCAAACTCGGCGGCGAACTGAGCATGGCCTTGGGCGAGCTCATTCTGTGATCTGAACATCGGCTGCTGATGGATCAATATCACGCGCTGCTGTTCCACAATCGTGCGCTGAGTTTCCACAATCTGATGCACCTGCGCGAAGAGTCTCATCTGGGTATGCTCCAAGCGTGCGAAACGCTCCTCGAAGGTGCTAGAGTGCTGGGGTGGTGTGGGAGGGTCATGATAATCAGGCGGAGGCTGAGAGGTCTGCACGGGCACTGGAGGAGCTGCTGGAGCCAGGGGCGGTGACTGATCCATCTCATTTGGTGCGGCAACTCGAGGCTCCTGTACCTCTGCCATGGTAACGTCCTCAGGAAGAGGCGGATCCTCCTGAGCTTGCCCGAGTGCTCTCTGCCTGCGCGCAACTTTTCGACCCTTCTTCCCGGTGGGGAGCTCGCTGCGGTGCTGCCACTGGTGGTCTCGGTCTATCATTTTGATTTCGATCATCTTCTTAAAATTCAGCTCTGATGTCTTTGGCACTGGTAGCCGACTGAGATCCCAACCAAGTGACGTGGCGAGAATGGTGACAAAAAGACCACCGCCCAAGGCGATGTTCCTATCAACGACCGAGCCCCAAAATACCATCTGCCCTTTCAGAATCTGGAAGAAGTCGACTGGTCTGTGGCGATGCATAGAGATCATAACATCCAATTCGGGGTTGCCAATGGTCGTGGCTCCCTCCCCACGTGGAAATAAACTCATCGCAACCAGACGGTGTACGATTTTCCAAAGGTGATCCTTAATGCATGAAGAATACCAACTAGATAGGAAAAAACAATCAAAGCCCGAAATGTCCTTCCAGAATTCATATCTCTCTTGGTCAGAATACTGCCCGCAAAATCCCTCCAACGGAAAACCAAACAATGCACACACCTCAGCCTTAGTCATGGTATAACTTCTATTCCCTAACTGGAAAACCCAATGCGTGGCTTGATCAGGTGCACCCAAACAGGAGAAGGTGGCTAAAAATTCTCTTAGCACGAGATAATAAGTTGGAGCAGGATTTGTAAACAATATATCAAGGCCGGAGGCCACAAATAGAGCACGACACCTATCCAATAATCCAAACGAACCTATTGTCTCATGGTTAGGGACGATAGTAGGTTTTACCTTCTTTGCCGGAATGATGGTGTCATCCGGTTTGCGTGGCTGTTATCACCGAAAAAAGGTCTCCTGGTCGGGTAATGGCCCCGGCGTGGTGGGTGGTTGGCCTGAGGTGCTGGAGCAGCTGGTTCACGATTTCTGCCTCGAGCCATATGCAAGTGAGGGGAATTGAAGTGAGGGAATCGAACTGGAATGAGGGGAGTGGAACTGAGAGTTGGAGCGGGTGAGGTTGGGGCGAGTGGACGAGGGAGGGACGGCGGACGGCTGGGACAGGTGGTCGGACGGTCGGCGGACGGCTGGGAGGTTGGAGGAACGGTCGGTGGTGGCTGATCGACAGTCGTCGGTCGAGAGAGACGAATTTGGGCGTTTGAGAGTTTGAAATCGCGTTTTGAATTTTGACCTAAATTGCCCGATTGTATACTCAAAACTGCCGTGACTGCCGTGATCTTTGATAGGGTTACGGTAGTCACGGCTTCCCGAAAACACACGGATCTGAAAACATGTCGTGACTGCCGTGACCTTTCCATTGGGTCACGGTAGTCACGGCACCTCGGAAACACACGGATCTGAAAACATGCCGTGACTGCCGTGACCTTTCCATTGGGTCACGGTGGTCACGGCATCCTTGCCTCCCAGCCTAAAATTTGCTTGTTTCACCGCGAACCGTTTTCTGCCCGAAATTGATGCACTCCACACTCGGATTTCTGCAAGGGTCACACGCAATGTACAAAATACAGAATGCAAAGAACCAAATACTTGCAGTGCGGGTTACTCCCCGAGGAGGCCTAGTTTAACGTCTTGGCGAGACATAGCTGGGTCATGACAGACTTATAGTGCATAAGAAACATTCTCGGAGAGTCCGTTAGCTAGGATCCCTCCCCGAGAAGCAGGTTGTTGTTAATGCCGTCGGGAGGTGCAAGATGCTTCAGTACGTGGTAGTGTTTGAGGCGTTGCCCATTGACTACCATAGTTTTACCTCCTTCTACGCTGATTTCTACATGCCCGTCCGGATGTGCGCGTTCTACTGTATAAGGGCCACTCCATTTAGTGCGCAACTTGCCAGGAAATAATCTAAGACGGGAGTTGTATAGAAGAACTCGCTCGCCTTCGTTGAACTCGCGGCGCACTATCCTCTTGTCATGCCAGTTCTTTGTTCTGTCTTTATAAATCCGAGCGTTCTCATATGAATCTAGTCTGATCTCGTCAAGCTCGTGGAGCTGCAATATTCGCTTTTCTCCGGCGGCCTTCATGTCCATGTTCAGTTCTCTAATAGCCCATAAAGCCTTGTACTCGAGTTCGACTGGCAAGTGGCAGGTTTTTCCATAGACAAGTCTGAACGTACTCATCCTGATAGGAGTTTTGAATGCAGTCCTGTATGCCCACAGCGCGTCATCTAGCTTGGACGCCCAATCTTTCCTGTGGCTTGAGACTGTCTTTCCGAGGATGCTCTTGATCTCTCTGTTAGAGATTTCTACCTGCCCGCTGGTCTGAGGGTGATAAGGAGTGCCAATCTTGTGATAAACACCATACTTCTTCAACAATGTCTCGAAGTTTCGTTCCTTGAAGTGAGAGCCTCCATCGCTGATAACTGTTCTGGGAACTCCGAACCGAGGGAAGATGACCTTCTGAAACATTTTAATAACAACCTTGGCGTCACAAGTAGGGGTAGCCACAGCTTCAACCCACTTGGAAACATAGTCGACTGCTACCAAGATGTACTGATTTCCATAAGAAGGTGGGAATGGTCCCATGAAGTCAATCCCCCAAACATCGAATAAAACCACTGCGAGAATGCTCTACTGGGGCATCTCCTGCTGCTTCGAAATATTCCCAGTCCTCTGGCACTGATCACAAGCCTTAACGAACTCGTGGGAGTCCTTGAAAAGAGATGGCCAAAAGAAACCGAACTGCAGAACTTTTGTAGCTGTTTTTGAACCGGCGCCGTGTCCACCATACTGGGATGAATGGCAGCGCTCCAGAATGTATGTGATCTGATCCTCGTCGATGCAAGTCCTGTAGAGACCGTCAGCACATAATCTATATAAGAAAGGGTCATCCCAGAAGTACCTTTTCACGTCGGAAAGGAATTTCCTCTTCTGGTTGTGCGAGAGGTCGGGAGGGAGGATTCCACAGGCCAAGAAGTTAACGAAGTCTGCGTACCACGGGACGCTATCCACATCAACGTGCATCAGCTGTTCGCCTGCGAAAGAATCAGTCATCGGGAGTGTGTCCTCTTCGCGGTCGAGCTCTCTAAGTTCGAGGCGTGACAGGTGATCTGCAACCAGATTTTCTGCTCCCTTCTTGTCTCTAATATCAATATCAAATTCTTGGAGAAGGAGGACCCAGCGGATGAGGCGAGGCTTGGAGTCCTTCTTTGACAGTAGGTATTTGATTGCAGCGTGATCGGTGTACACTATGGTCTTTGAACCAATTAAATACTGCCTGAACTTCTCGAAAGCATAGACGATGGCCAGCATTTCTTTCTCTGTCGTAGTGTAATTTACCGCTGCTCCGGCGAGGACCTTGCTGGCGTTGTAAACTACGTGTAGTTTCTTGTCGATGCGCTGCCCCAAGACTGCTCCCACTGCAAAATCGCTCGCATCACACATTAGTTCAAATGGCAGCTCCCAATCGGGAGGCTGCACTATCGGAGCGGAAGTAAGAGCAGTTTTCAGATTATTGAAAGCGATTAAACATGAATCATTAAAATTAAACTCAGCTTCCTGGCAAAGTAAATCAGTGAGCGGCTTCGCTGTCTTCGCAAAATCCTTGATGAATCGTCTGTAAAATCCAGCGTGCCCAAGGAAGCTCCTGATTCCTTTCACATCTTTTGGAGGGGGCAGCTTCTCGATCACCACTACCTTTGCGCGATCAACCTCGATACCTCTGTGAGAAACCATGTGTCCAAGTATGATACCTTCCTGCACCATAAAGTGACACTTCTCCCAGTTCAAAACCAGGTTAGTGTCAACACAACGTTGAAGGACATCAATGAGGTTAGAGAGACACGAATCAAATGAGGAACCATACACCAAAAAATCATCCATGAATACTGACGGAGATCACTGCACTGTCGTTAAGGTGCAGTGTTCTCTGTACAAATAAATTTATAATGTCCGCTACTCGCGACTACACTACTGGGTAGTAAGTGGTAAGTAGGGGTCGAACCCAAAGGAATTAGGGGGATAAGTTGTTCTTTAAGTTGGACGATTTTGGGATTGATTGGTTGGTTTTAAAGCTACCAGCTAAGTGATTGATTGGTTGATTGGTTGGTTTTAGTACTGGAAAGTAACTGATAACTATTACAATTAAAAGAACGTATTCGGTTTCAGGGGCCTTGTATTATATCCTGTTTATCATTGACCCTTAGTGAATCTTCTAAGTATTCAAACGTGCATCAAGGCCATTCCAAGCACTCGATTTGCCACACTGTCTAGTCTTTTGCAAAAGTGTTCGATAGTGTATCAAGGCCATTCCAAGCACTCGATTTGCACACACCGTCTAGATTTTTGCAGAAAACGTAAAGCCCTTGTTCTATTTAGACTAATACCCCATTCCAAGGTATACTAGCCTGTGTGCATCCATTTGATCGGTCATTCCCGAGCAATCAAATGGTGTTTTAGAGAGGTCAAACTCCTCAGATAAGCTTTGCCATTCCAAGCATCCACTTATCCGAGTATGTTTACGAACTTCCACGGAAGAGCTTTGCCATTCCAAGCACCCACTCAACCTTGGAAGTTCTGGCCTATTATATGGCACATAGAACAAGTTTTGAATACAAAGACGAGACACTAATTTAATAGTCTAAAACATTTTATAATACAAGTCCACCCCTTCTACCGAACGACTAGTTTAGCTACTATTTATCGCGCTAAACATTATAACTAAGGAATTGGAAATTAAAGACGGAAATAAATATCAGAATACTTACTACCGTTGAAGCGCCAAGGGAGCAATCCTTTATTTCCAAAACCAAACTTACAATTTCTAGAGAGATAAGTGAATTACAATTTTTGTGGATATTTGAAATGAGGAGGAGGAGGTTGGTATTTATAGCCATAAGGGGAGGAGATGGGTGGTGGAGATGGTGGCACATGTCTTTTGATCCAAGGGATGAGGAGGAGGAGCAAGGAGGAGCTGCCACATGGGGGAGGAGAAAGCCACCGGTCATATGGAGGAGGAGCCGCCGGTAGCAGGTGGTGGAATGGGGAGGAGCTCCTCCCTTGGCCACCTCCAAGCATGGTGGCCGGTCATCTAGTCCAAGCGTGAATTTTGATAGTTGATTTGGAATGGCCAAGTGATTCTAAGACTAATGGTCGAGCCAGTTTTTCCAAATTCCATGTTTTGGTCGAGCAATTTGGTCTTGGTGCCTATGCGCGAGGCCTTTACTATGGAATTGGGCCAACTGCCAATCTGCTCGAGCGTTTTGTCTGGGAAGCGAGATTGTCCGACTTGTTGGGCATTCCAAATATCTTGGTCGAGCCAGATTTGCAAGATTCGTCGGTTGGCTCGAGCAATTCGGTCATGGTGCCTAGTGTACGCGGAGTCTTTGCTTGGCATTGGGCCAACTCTCCATTGGCTCGGGCATTCTCCTTGGTTTTCCGACATTGTCCACTTTATTTTCCATTTTAAACACTTTGGTCGAGGCGGAATTGTTAGATGAGGTGGTTTGCTCGAGCAACTTGAATCGAGTGTTTGGTCAGCTCGGCAAAGGGCCTGGAACTGCTTCAACCGGTCGGGTGGTTTCTGCGGCATTTTCCCACCCGGTCGGTTGAGTCTTCAATGCAAATTCCTCTTCGGTTTGATTTGTTTGGAGTGATTCCATGTCAGGATCCTTGAGATTTCTTCAGTCAGCGTCTGATCTTGACCTTGGAATAACTCTTAACATCTTTTCAGCGTAAAATCCTCTCCTTAGCGTGTTTTCTCTCTAAGCGCCAAAATACCCTGTAGAAATATATTGGGACTAATAAGCAAAAGTTAAATAGACCAACAGTATAATTTGGTGGGTTTTACGGTGTTTATGATTCGTATAATTTGGGTCCATCAAATACTTCCATGGTGTGTTCCAAAAAATCAGAAAATATTGCCATCATGCAACGTTGAAATGTGGCTGGTGCATTGCAAAGACCAAAGGGCATACGTCTATAAGCAAATGTGCCAAAAGGGCAAGTAAAAGTGGTCTTCTCCTGATCCTCGGGGTGTATAGGGATCTGAAAGAATCCACTATAACCGTCGAGGTAGCAGAAAAATTTGTGCTTAGCAAGACGCTCTAACATCTGATCAATGAAAGGCAAAGGAAAGTGATCCTTAAGGGTAGCCTTATTCAATTTCCTGTAGTCAATGCACATACGCCAGCCAGTTACAGTACGAGTAGGAATTAATTCATCGTGCTCATTTCGTACAACAGTTAAACCACCCTTCTTAGGGACTACGTGCACAGGACTGACCCACTTGCTATCAGCAACAGAATAAATAATGCCGGCATCTAATAATTTCAGAATTTCTTTCTTAACAACATCATTCAATTTGGGGTTCAAGCGCCTCAAGGCATGCCTACTAGGTCTAGCATCGTCCTAAAGGTTAATTCTATGCATACACAAATCCGGGCTAATTCCCTTGAGGTCGTCTATGGAATATCCTAGGGCTGGTCTATGTTTTCGCAAAACAACGAGCAATTTCAGGGTCTCTACATCAGTCAAGGATGCATTAACAATCACCGGGTAGGTTGAGTTAGGGCCCAGAAATTCATACCTGAGACTTGCATGTAGAGGTTTCAGCTCTACCGTGCAAGATTCCTTACCTGCGTCCCCTGCGGCATCAGCTGCGTCCGCGCCCTCTATGCTTATAGCGTAGACATCCATCAGTATCGGGCAGCCTGGTACAACCTTGTAAGACTCAATAGATGTTAGAGAAATGGGCTGATCAATATCAGCAGAGTCGAGCACATCACAATCAGCTAAAAGACTAGGGGTTCTGCACATGTCAGGTAAATAAAAGACAACACGTTCGCTGCTTACTCGCAAAGCTATATATCCCCTATCCATGTCAATAACTACCCTAGCCGTGTAAAGGAATGGTCTACCAAGTATAATGGGAATGTCAGTGTCCTCTGAAATCTCTAGCACAATAAAATCAGCAGGTATGTAGATATTCTTCACCTTGACAGGTACGTCTCTGAGAATCCCTTTCGGGAGTCTACAAGAACGATCCGCAAGTCGAATAGAGATATTAGTGGGACAAAGATCACCCAAATTCAGTTTAGCATACAACGAATAAGGCATGATAGACACACTAGCACCAAGATCACACAAAGCACGTCTAATAGTAATGCCACCGATATCACAAGGGATAGAAAAACTCCCTGAATCCTTAAGCTTAGGCGGCATGGGCACGTGCATGGCAGCGCTGCACTCCTCACTTAGAGCTACTGTCTCGGTTCCGTCCATCTTCCGTTTCCCAGTCATAATCTCCTTCATGAATTTGGCATATGTTGGAATCTGCGTGATTGCATCGGTGAAGGGCATAGTGATGTACAAGGTACGAATCTGGTCCACGAATTTCATGAACTCTTTGTCTCTTCTAGCACCCTTGAGTCGCTGAGGGAATGGAATCGGAGGCTTATAAGGAGCTGGCTCCACTGTCTGCGCAGAATTTTCACTTCGTTTTTCAGCTTCTATTGATGATTCCGCTTCAGCAGGGGCAGAATTGAGTGCTGATTTTTCTGCTGTCGCTCTAGTGGTTTGAGCTGGCAGCATTTCAAGCTGTTTTCCTCCTCGGAGTGTGATAGCATTGACCGATTCCCTAGTGTTGTGCTCTGGTTTTGAAGGGAGCCATGTTCTCGTGTGGCTGAATTTGCCTGTTGAGCCACCTGAGTCTCCAGCATTCTGTTCTGGATGGCCATCTGCTCAAGTTGCTGCTCGAGTGCTTTCACTCGCTTATCCTGCTCTTGAGCTCGCCTATCTTGCTCGGCCATGAAACTGGCCATCATGGACTCCATGCTAGAGGAGCTGCTCGATTCCTGTTGCTTTGGTTGCTGTGACTGGTAGGCATAACTCCCCGAATTCTGATTTTACTGCCCTTGCGACTGATTATTGGACTGATTATTGTACTGAGCTCTTGGCTGGTAGGAGTTGCTGTTCTGCGATTGCTGAGCTTGGTTGTTGTATTGCCCTCGTGGCTGATACGGTGCATTCCCTTGCTGCTGTTTGTATGGAAAACCTTGAGGCGTCGAATTCTGAGGCTTGTAAGACAGGTTAGGATTGTTTCGGTTGGGGTTATCCCATCTGTTAGTGGCTGATCCGTACCCGAGACCAGCCCCTTGATTATTCTGCCCAATATAATTTGCATCCTCCTGGTTCCCACTATTGTCATCTTGTCCCATCAGCGGACAGCCATCTGCAAAATGAGAAGGAGAGCCACAAATCTGACAATAAACACCAATATTGGCAACATCAGACAACTTCATAGAGGAGGCCGTCTTCAGAGTTTTGATTTCTGTTGCGAGCATCTTCACTGTATTGGTCAACTCAGCGAAGTCATTGGTGCCATCAGCCTGGCAAAGATCTTGCACCCCCTTTCTGTCCTTGGGATTGCCACGATCGCTAGTCCAGAGGTGGTAGTCTTGGGCTGCCCTCTCTATAATACCATAGGCGTCTTCCAGCGGGCCTCCATTAAGTCCCCCACCAGCTGCTTGATTTATCAAAGTACGCATCCCCTGATCGATCCCCTGATAGAAGGTGTCGATAATCTGCCACAGCTCTAAATTGTGGTGTGGGCACATCCTTGTCAGCTCCTTATACCTCTCCCAAGAGTCGTACAGAGTCTCACCATCGATAGAGCGGAACGAGATGATTTTGTTCCTGAAATGAGCTGTCTTCGATGGTGGGAAGTATTGTTGAAGAAAGGCTTCGGCCAGCTTGTCCCAGGTGGTAAAAGTACCATCAGCATGACTGTCTAACCATCTGCTAGCCTTGTCGGACAGTGAGAACGGGAACAGCCTGAGGTAGTAAGACTCTGGAGGGACACCGTTGGTTTTCACCGTGTTGCACATCTGGGTAAATCGCTTGAGATGCTGGTGAGGATCTTCATTCATTCGTCCAGTAAATTGATTGTTTTGCACCATTTGAATGAGACCCGTCTTGAGCTCCCAGGTATTGTTGGCTATCCCCGGTGGTGCAATGGCGGACTGGAACCCAGTAACACGTGGAGTAGTGTAATCTCCAAGGGTTCTGCGCACTGGTGGCTGCACTCGTGGTGGCTGGTCGTCTTCGACCCTATCATCCAGCAAGTTTTGATTCATAGCCATTGCTGCGTAGTTGCGGTTCAGTGCTCGTAGCTTCCGAGCTTCGTTCTGGGCCTGACGATTGTTCTTTCGTTGGTCCGGTGTGTCGTCGTCTGAAATCTGAATTTGCCTCTTCCGTCGGGGTGTTTTCTTTGGCATGAACTACCTAGTACCTGCGAAAGCCAAGAAACACCGTGAGTGAAGAAATCACATCAGAAAAAAAACAGATATCGAACGAGGTGGAATAGTCTAAACTACACACGTTACTCTAATATCACACTAAACGCTGCTCCCCGGCAACGGCGCCATTTTGACACGCGTATTTTTAACCCTTTATAGTTGTCAAATTATATGTTTTAGGGGTTCAATTGCAGTCAAACAAAATTTATAACCTTGGTAAGCCAAGGGTCGATCCTAGGAGCAATGCGTGTGAGTACTAGCAAACAGTGTGACCTATTTAGCTATTCCGATTTAACAAAGGTTTTGGTGTGTTGAAACAAGCAGAAATTAAATAACAGAAAATTAAATGGTTGTGTTTAATCAGAGGAAGAATCTCAGAATCCATACTTCACCCGTGCTAACCCACACTAATCATGCAATCATGTCACGTTAATTATTCATGCTATCGAATATGGAATATAACCGAAATAACACTAGACAAGCCGCCCATCCACGGATCATTGTCTAGATTAATCTCAATCGTTGAACGCCGCCCATCCACGGATTATCAACGATCTCGATTTATTAAAGTAAAGGTTTTCCTATTAATTCATGTAAACATGACCTAATATCAATTTCATGTAATCCGGTTAATACCTAGGACCCATCCATCTTTCGGTAATTAACCTAAGTACGTTCTACCAATGCAAACATACCCTTTGATGTAAATACATGCATAGAACGATAAAATTAAGCACACAATGAAATTGAATATTCGAATCGCATAAATAAAAACTTTGATTGATCACATGAGAGTTAGGGTTACATAGCACGGGATCCGTAGGATCCCAGAATTGAGAAGACTACTCACTATTCATGGTAGTTAACCAAAAACAGTGTAAAGAAAGGAAGAAACGAGTAAACCGTAAAGACGCGGTGTAGCTCGATGATCCTCACGCTTGAAAGCTCTGTCTTCTCTCCCAAGTTAGGGTTTTTCTCCAAAAATATCAAAAAACCCCTGTCTAAACTGGTCGTGTTTCCTTTTATAGACCGTCCAAAAAGGCCAGAAAGCCCAAAAACGATTTTTGGAAATAACAGGATAATTCTGCTCGGAAGTGCCGTGACTACCGTGACCATTGGTGGGGATCACGGCAGTCACGGCAGTTGCTGATTTGCACTGAGCTAAATACATACCGTGACTACCGTGACCATTGATGGGGATCACGGCAGTCACGGCAGTCGCTCGAATTGCCGTTTCCTTCTGAGCAAGAAACCTACCGTGACTACCGTGACTCTGATGAGACATCACGGTGGTCACGGCTCTTGGCAGGTGCAAAGTTCGTTTTTGGCCGATTTCGTTGATCTTTTTCGTTCTTTCGACATTTCAAACTCAAGGAGCGATGATATGTCAATTTAACCTGAAACACTAGAGAAAGACATTAGATAGAGACAATTTGCCCGGGGAACGAGTCTTATCATTCATCGAATGTAGCGAATAATCAGTCAAAATATCGACTGATCATTAGTATCTTTATAAGGACGAACATAGACAAACCTTAGAATGAGACTAACGAGACTAACTTGGGACGAACAAATACAAATGTTAGTCTCATTCTAAGGTTTGTCTAAGTTCGTCCCAAGTTAATCTCTTTCTGAGGACGAACTTAGACAAACCTTAGAATGAGACTAACGAGACTAACTTGGGACGAACAAAGACAAACGTTAGTCTCATTCTAAGGTTTGTTTAAGTTCATCCCTAGTTAGTCTCTTTCCAAGGACGAACTTAGACAAACCTTAGAATGAGACTAACGAGACTAACTTGGGACGAACAAAGACAAACTTTAGTCTCGATCTAAGGTATGTCCAAGTTCGTCCCAAGTTAGTCTCTTTCTAAGGACGAACTTAGACAAACCTTAGAATGAGACTCACGAGACAAACTTGGGACGAACAAAGACAAACGTTAGTCTCATTCTAAGGTTTGTCTAAGTTCGTCCCAAGTTAGTCTTTTTCTAAGGACGAACTTAGACAAACCTTAGAGCGAGACTAACGAGACTAACTTGGGGCGAACAAAGACAAACTTTAGTCTCGTTCTTAGGTTTGTCTAAGTTCGTCCCAAGTTATTCTCTTTCTAAAGTCGGACTTAAACAAACCTTAGAATGAGACTAACGAGACTAAATTGGGACGAACAAAGGCAAACTTTTGTCTCATTCTAAGGTTTGTCTAAGTTCGTCCCAAGTTAGTCTAAGTTCGTCCCAAGTTGATTTTTGTAAGGACGAACTTAGACAAACCTTAGAATGAGACGAACTTTGACAAACCTTATAATGAGACTAACGAGACTAACTTGGGTCGAACAAAGACAAACTTTAGTCTCATTCTAAGGTTTGTCTAAGTTCGTCCCAAGTTAGTCTCTTTCTAACGACGAACTTAGACAAAGTTTAGAATGAGACTAACGAGACTAACTTGGGACGAACAAAGACAAACGTTAGTCTCATTGTAAGGTTTGTCTAAGTTCGTCCCAAGTTAGTCTCTTTCTAAGGACAAACTTGGACAAACCTTAGAATGAGACTAACGAGACTCACTTGGGTCGAACAAAGACAAACTTTAGTCTCATTCTAAGGTTTGTCTAAGTTCGTCCCAAGTTATTCTAAGTTCGTCCCAAGTTAGTCTCTTTCTAAGGACGAACTTAGACAAACCTTAAAATGAGAAAAACAAGACTAACTTGGGACGAACAAAGACAAACTTTAGTCTCGATCTAAGGTATGTCCAAGTTCGTCCCAAGTTAGTCTCTTTCTAAGGATGAACTTAGACAAACCTTATAATGAGACTAACGAGACTAACTTGGGACTAACAAAGACAAACTTTAGTCTCATTCTAAGGTTTGTCTAAGTTCGTCCCAAGTTAGTCCCTTTCTAAGGACGAACTTAGACAAACCTAAGAATTAGACTAACGAGACTAACTTGGGACAGACAAAGACAAACTTTAGTCTCATTCTAAGGTTTATCTAAGTTCGTCCCAAGTTAGTCTCTTTCTGAGGACGAACTTAGACAAACCTTAGAATGAGACTACCGAGACTAACTTGGGACGAACAAAGACAAACGTTAGTCTCATTCTAAGGTTTGTCTAAGTTCGTCCCAAGTTAGTCTCTTTCTAAGGACGAACCTAGACAAACCTTAGAATGAGACTAACGAGACTCACTTGGGACGAACAAAGACAAACTTGAGTCTCATTCTAAGGTTTGTCTAAGTTCGTCCCAAGTTAGTCTAAGTTCGTCCCAAGTTAGTCTCTTTCTAAGGACGAACTTAGACCAACCTTAGAATGAGACTAACGAGACTAACTTGGGACGAACAAAGACAAAGGTTAGTCTCATTCTAAGGTTTGTCTAAGTTCGTCCCGAGTTAGTCTCTTTCTAAGGACGAACTTAGACAAACCTTAGAATGAGACTAACGAGATTAACTTGGGACGAACAAAGACAAACATTAGTCTCATTCTAAGGTTTGTCTAAGTTCGTCCCAAGTTAGTCTCTTTCTAAGGATGAACTTAGACAAACCTTTGAATGAGACTAACGAGACTAACTTGGGACGAACAAAGACAAACGTTAGTCTCATTCTAAGGTTTGTCTAAGTTCGTCCCAAGTTACTCTCTTTCTAAGGACGAACTTTGACAAACCTTAGAATGAGACTACCGAGACTAACTTGGGTCGAACAAAGACAAACTTTAGTCTCATTCTAAGGTTTGTCTAAGTTCATCCCAAGTTAGTCTAAGTTTGTCCCAAGTTAGTCTCTTTCAAAGGACGAACTTAAACAAACCTTAGAATGAGACTAACGAGACTAACTTGGGACGAACAAAGACAAACGTTAGTCTCATTGTAAGGTTTGTCTAAGTTCGTCTCAAGTTAGTCTCTTTCTAAGGACAAACTTGGACAAACGTTAGAATGAGACAAACGAGACTCACTTGGGTCGAACAAAGACAAACTTTAGTCTCATTCTAAGGTTTGTCTAAGTTCGTCCTTAGAAAGAGACTAACTTGGGACGAACTTAGAATAACTTGAGACGAACTTAGACAAACCTTAGAATGAGACAAACGAGACTAACTTGGGTCGAACAAAGACAAACTTTAGTCTCATTCTAAGGTTTGTCTAAGTTCGTCCCAAGTTAGTCTCTTTCTAAGGACGAACTTAGACAAACCTTAGAATGAGACTAACGAGACTAACTTGGGACGAACACAGACAAACTTTAGTCTCATTCTAAGGTTTGTCTAAGTTCGTCCCAAGTTAATCTCTTTCTAAGGACGAACTTTGACAAACCTTAGAATGAGACTAACGAGACTAACTTGGGTCGAACAAAGACAAACTTTAGTCTCATTCTAAGGTTTGTCTAAGTTCGTCCCAAGTTAGTCTCTTTCTAAGGACGAACTTAGACAAACCTTAGAATGAGACTAACGAGACTAACTTGGTACGAACACAGACAAACTTTAGTCTCATTCTAAGGTTTGTCTAAGTTCGTCCCAAGTTAGTCTAAGTTCGTCCCAAGTTAGTCTCTTTCTAAGGACGAACTTAGACCAACCTTAGAATGAGACTAACGAGACTAACTTGGGACGAACCAAGACAAAGGTTAGTCTCATTCTAAGGTTTGGCTAAGTTCGTCCCGAATTAGTCTCTTTCTAAGGACGAACTTAGACAAACCTTAGAATGAGACTAACGAGACTAACTTGGGACGAACAAAGACAAACATTAGTCTCATTCTAAGGTTTGTCTAAGTTCGTCCCCAGTTAGTCTCTATCTAAGGACGAACTTAGACGAACCTTAGAATGAGACTAACGAGACTAACTTGGGACGAATAAAGACAAACGTTAGTCTCATTCTAAGTTTGTCTAAGTTCGTCCCAAGTTAATCTCTTTCTAAGGACGAACTTTGACAAACCTTATAATGAGACTAACGAGACTAACTTGAGTCGAACAAAGACAAACTTTAGTCTCATTCTAAGGTTTGTCTAAGTTCGTCCCAAGTTAGTCTCTTTCTAACGACGAACTTAGACAAACTTTAGAATGAGACTAACGAGACTAACTTGGGACGAACAAAGACAAACGTTAGTCTCATTGTAAGGTTTGTCTAAGTTCGTCCCAAGTTAGTCTCTTTCTAAGGACAAACTTGGACAAACCTTAGAATGAGACTAACGAGACTCACTTGGGTCGAATAAAGACAAACTTTAGTCTCATTCTAAGGTTTGTCTAAGTCCGTCCCAAGTTATTCTAAGTTCGTCCCAAGTTAGTCTCTTTCTAAGGACGAACTTAGACAAACCTTAAAATGAGAAAAACAAGACTAACTTGGGACGAACAAAGACAAACTTTAGTCTCGATCTAAGGTATGTCCAAGTTCGTCCCAAGTTAGTCTCTTTCTAAGGATGAACTTAGACAAACCTTATAATGAGACTAACGAGACTAACTTGGGACTAACAAAGACAAACTTTAGTCTCATTCTAAGGTTTGTCTAAGTTCGTCCCAAGTTAGTCCCTTTCTAAGGACGAACTTAGACAAACCTAAGAATTAGACTAACGAGACTAACTTGGGACAGACAAAGACAAACTTTAGTCTCATTCTAAGGTTTATCTAAGGTCGTCCCAAGTTAGTCTCTTTCTGAGGACGAACTTAGACAAACCTTAGAATGAGACTACCGAGACTAACTTGGGACGAACAAAGACAAACGTTAGTCTCATTCTAAGGTTTGTCTAAGTTCGTCCCAAGTTAGTCTCTTTCTAAGGACGAACCTAGACAAACCTTAGAATGAGACTAACGAGACTCACTTGGGACGAACAAAGACAAACTTGAGTCTCATTCTAAGGTTTGTCTAAGTTCGTCCCAAGTTAGTCTAAGTTCGTCCCAAGTTAGTCTCTTTCTAAGGACGAACTTAGACAAACCTTAGAATGAGACTAACGAGATTAACTTGGGACGAACAAAGACAAACATTAGTCTCATTCTAAGGTTTGTCTAAGTTCGTCCCAAGTTAGTCTCTTTCTAAGGATGAACTTAGACAAACCTTTGAATGAGACTAACGAGACTAACTTGGGACGAACAAAGACAAACGTTAGTCTCATTCTAAGGTTTGTCTAAGTTCGTCCCAAGTTACTCTCTTTCTAAGGACGAACTTTGACAAACCTTAGAATGAGACTACCGAGACTAACTTGGGTCGAACAAAGACAAACTTTAGTCTCATTCTAAGGTTTTTCTAAGTTCATCCCAAGTTAGTCTAAGTTTGTCCCAAGTTAGTCTCTTTCAAAGGACGAACTTAAACAAACCTTAGAATGAGACTAACGAGACTAACTTGGGGCGAACAAAGACAAACGTTAGTCTCATTGTAAGGTTTGTCCAAGTTCGTCTCAAGTTAGTCTCTTTCTAAGGACAAACTTGGACAAACGTTAGAATGAGACAAACGAGACTCACTTGGGTCGAACAAAGACAAACTTTAGTCTCATTCTAAGGTTTGTCTAAGTTCGTCCTTAGAAAGAGACTAACTTGGGACAAACTTAGACTAACTTGGGATGAACTTAGAAAAACCTTAGAATGAGACTAAAGTTTGTCTTTGTTCGACCCAAGTTAGTCTCGGTAGTCTCATTCTAAGGTTTGTCAAAGTTCGTCCTTAGAAAGAGAGTAACTTGGGACGAACTTAGACAAACCTTAGAATGAGACAAACGAGACTAGCTTGGGTCGAACAAAGACAAACTTTAGTCTCATTCTAAGGTTTGTCTAAGTTCGTCCCAAGTTAGTCTCTTTCTAAGGACGAACTTAGACAAACCTTAGAATGAGACTACCGAGACTAACTTGGGTCGAACAAAGACAAACTTTAGTCTCATTCTAAGGTTTGTCTAAGTTCGTCCCAAGTTAGTCTCTTTCTAAGGACGAACTTAGACAAACCTTAGAATGAGACTAACGAGACTAACTTGGGACGAACACAGACAAACTTTAGTCTCATTCTAAGGTTTGTCTAAGTTCGTCCCAAGTTAATCTCTTTCTAAGGACGAACTTTGACAAACCTTAGAATGAGACTAACGAGACTAACTTGGGTCGAACAAAGACAAACTTTAGTCTCATTCTAAGGTTTGTCTAAGTTCGTCCCAAGTTAGTCTCTTTCTAAGGACGAACTTAGACAAACCTTAGAATGAGACTAACGAGACTAACTTGGGACGAACACAGACAAACTTTAGTCTCATTCTAAGGTTTGTCTAAGTTCGTCCCAAGTTAGTCTCTTTCTAAGGACGAACTTAGACAAACCTTAGAATGAGACTAACGAGACTAACTTGGGACGAACAAAGACAAACTTTAGTCTCATTCTAAGGTTTGTCTAAGTTCGTCCCAAGTTAGTCTCTTTCCGAGGACGAACATAGACAAACCTTAGAATGAGACTACCGAGACTAACTTGGGACGAACAAAGACAAACGTTAGTCTCATTCTAAGGTTTGTCTAAGTTCGTCCCAAGTTAGTCTCTTTCTAAGGACGAACTTAGACAAACCTTAGAATGAAACTAACGAGACTAACTAGGGACGAACAAAGACAAACTTTAGTCTCATTCTAAGGTTTTTCTAAGTTCGTCCCAAGTTAGTCTCTTTCTAAGGACGAACTTAGACAAACATTAGAATGAGTCTAACGAGACTAACTTGGGACGAACTTAGACAAACTTTAGAATGAGACTAATGTTTGTCTTTGTTCGTCCCAAGTTAGTCTCGTTAGTCTCATTCTAAGGTTTGTCTAAGTTAGTCCTCAGAAGAGACTAACTTGGGACGAACTTCGACAAACCTTAGAATGAGACTAAAGTTTGTCTTTGTTCATCCCAAGTTAGTCTCGTTAGTCTCATTCTAAGGTTTGTCTATGTGCGTCCTTAGAAAGAGACTATCTTGGGACGAACTTAGACAAACTTTAGAATGAGACTAAAGTCTTTCATTGTTCGTCCCAAGTTAGTCTTGTTAGTCTCATTCTAAGGTTTGTTAAAGTTCGTCCTTAGAAAGAGACTAACTTGGGACGAACTTACACTAACTTGGGACGAACTTAGACAAACCTTAGAATGAGACTAAAGTTTGTCTTTGTTCGTCCCAAGTTAGTCTCGTTAGTCTCATTCTAAGGTTTGTCTAAGTTCGTCCTTAGAAAGAGACTAACTTGGGACGAACTTACACTAACTTGGGATGAACTTAGACAAACCTTAGAATGAGACTAAAGTTTGTCTTTGTTCGTCCCAATTAGTCTCGTTAGTCTCATTCTAAGGTTTGTCTAAGTTCGTCCTTAGAAAGAGACTAACTCGGGATGAACTTAGACTAACTTGGGACGAACTTAGACAAACCTTAGAATGAGACTAAACTTTGTCTTTGTTCGTCCCAAGTTAGTCTCGTTAGTCTCATTCTATGGTTTGTCTAAGTTCGTCCTTAGAAAGAGACTAACTTGGGACGAACTTAGTCAAACCTTAGATAGAGACTAAAGTTTGTCTTTGTTCGTCCCAAGTTAGTCTCAATAGTCTTATTCTAAGGTTTGTCTAAGTTCGTCCTTTGAAAGAGACTAACTTGGGTCGAACTTAGACTAACTTGGGACGAACTTAGCCAAACCTTAGAATGAGACTAAAGCCTTTCTTTGTTCGTCCCAAGTTAGTCTCGTTAGTCTCATTCTAAGGTTTGTCTAAGTTCGTCCTTAGAAAGAGACTAACTTGGGACGAACTTACACTAACTTGGGACGAACTTAGACAAATCTTAGAATGAGACTAAAGTTTGTCTTTTTTCGTCCCAAGTTAGTCCCGTTAGTCTCATTCTAAGGTTTGTCTAAGTTCGTCCTTAGAAAGAGACTAACTTGGGACGAACTTAAACTAACTTGGGACGAACTTAGACAAACCTTACAATGAGACTAAAGTTTGTCTTTGTTCGTCCCAAGTTAGTCTTGTTAGTCTCATTCTAAGGTTGGTCTAAGTTCATCCTCAGAAAAAGACTAACTTGGGACATACTTAGACAAACCTTAGAATAAGCCTAACGTTTGTGTTTGTTTGTCCCAAGTTACTCTCGTTAGTCTCATTCTAAGGTTTGTCTAAGTTCGTCCTTAGAAAGAGACTAACTTGGGACGAACTTAAACTAACTTGGGACGAACTTAGACAACCCTTAGAATGCGACTAAAGTTTGTGTTTGTTTATCCCAAGTTAGTCTTGTTAGTCTCATTCTAAGGTTTGTCTGAGTTTGTCCTTAGAAAGAGACTAACTTGGGACGAACTTCGACAAACCTTAGAATGAAACTAAAGTTTGTCTTTGTTCATCCCAAGTTAGTCTCGTTAGTCTCATTCTAAGGTTTGTCTATGTGCGTCCTTAGAAAGAGACTAACTTGTGACGAACTTAGACAAACTTTAGAATGAGGCTAAAGTCTTTCATTGTTCGTCCCAAGTTAGTCTTGTTAGTCTCATTCTAAGGTTTGTTAAAGTTCGTCCTTAGAAAGAGACTAACTTGGGACGAACTTACACTAACTTGGGGCGAACTTAGACAAACCTTAGAATGAGACTAAAGTTTGTCTTTGTTCGTCCCAAGTTAGTCTCGTTAGTCTCATTCTAAGGTTTGTCTAAGTTCGTCCTTAGAAAGAGACTAACTTGGGACGAACTTAGACAAACCTTAGAATGAGACTAAAGTTTGTGTTTGTTCGTCCCAAGTTTATCTCGTTAGTCTCATTCTAAGGTTTGTCTAAGTTCGTCCTTAGAAAGAGACTAACTCGGGATGACCTTAGACTAACTTGGGACGAACTTAGACAAACCTTAGAATGAGACTAAACTTTGTCTTTGTTCGTCCCAAGTTAGTCTCGTTAGTCTCATTCTATGGTTTGTCTAAGTTCGTCCTTAGAAAGAGACTAACTTGGGACGAACTTAGTCAAACCTTAGATAGAGACTAAAGTTTGTCTTTGTTCGTCCCAAGTTAGTCTCAATAGTCTTATTCTAGGGTTTGTCTAAGTTCGTCCTTTGAAAGAGACTAACTTGGGACGAACTTAGATTAACTTGGGACGAACTTAGCCAAACCTTAGAATGAGACTAAAGCCTTTCTTTGTTCATCCCAAGTTAGTCTCGTTAGTCTCATTATAAGGTTTGTCTAAGTTCGTCCTTAGAAAGAGACTAACTTGAGACGAACTTACACTCACTTGGGACGAACTTAGACAAACCTTAGAATGAGACTAAAGTTTATCTTTTTTCGTCCCAAGTTAGTCTCGTTAGTCTCATTCTAAGGTTTGTCTAAGTTCGTCCTTAGAAAGAGACTAACTTGGGACGAACTTAAACTAACTTGGGACGAACTTAGACAAACCTTACAATGACACTAAAGTTTGTCTTTGTTCGTCCCAAGTTAGTCTTGTTAGTCTCATTCTAAGGTTGGTCTAAGTTCATCCTCAGAAAGAGACTAACTTGGGACGAACTTAGACAAACCTTAGAATAAGCCTAACGTTTCTGTTTGTTTGTCCCAAGTTAATCTCGTTAGTCTCATTCTAAGGTTTGTCAAAGTTCGTCCTTAGAAAGAGACTAACTTGGGACGAACTTAAACTAACTTAGGACGAACTTAGACAACCCTTAGAATGAGACAAAAGTTTGTGTTTGTTCTTCCCAAGTTAGTCTCGTTAGTCTCATTCTAAGGTTTGTCTGAGTTCGTCCTTAGAAAGAGACTAACTTGGGACGAACTTAGACAAACCTTAGATAGAGACTAAAGTTTGTCTTTGTTCGTCCCAAGTTAGTCTCGTTAGTCTCATTTTAAGGTTTGTCTAAGTTCGTCCCAAGTTAGTCTATTTCTAAGGACGAACTTAGACAAACCTTAAAATGAGACTAACGAGACTAACTTGGGACGAACAAAGACAAACTTTAGTCTCTATCTAAGGTTTGTCTAAGTTCGTCCCAAGTTAGTCTCTTTCTAAGGACGAACTCAGCCAAACCTTAGAATGAGACTAACGAGACTAACTTGGGAAGAACAAACACAAACTTTAGTCTCATTCTAAGGGTTGTCTAAGTTCGTCCTAAGTTAGTTTAAGTTCGTCCCAAGTTAGTCTCTTTCTAAGGACGAACTTTGACAAACCTTAGAATGAGACTAACGAGACTAACTTGGGACAAACAAACAGAAACGTTAGGCTTATTCTAAGGTTTGTCTAAGTTCGTCCCAAGTTAGTCTCTTTCTGAGGATGAACTTAGACCAACCTTAGAATGAGACTAACAAGACTAACTTGGGACGAACAAAGACAAACTTTAGTGTCATTGTAAGGTTTGTCTAAGTTCGTCCCAAGTTAGTTTAAGTTCGTCCCAAGTTAGTCTCTTTCTAAGGACGAACTTAGACAAACCTTAGAATGAGACTAACGAGACTAACTTGGGACGAAAAAAGACAAACTTTAGTCTCATTCTAAGGTTTGTCTAAGTTCGTCCCAAGTTAGTGTAAGTTCGTCTCAAGTTAGTCTCTTTCTAAGGACGAACTTAGACAAACCTTATAATGAGACTAACGAGACTAACTTGGGACGAACTTAGACAAACCTTAGAATGAGACTAAAGTTTGTCTTTTTTCGTCCCAAGTTGGTCTCGTTAGTCTCATTCTAAGGTTTGTCTAAGTTCGTCCTTAGAAAGAGACTAACTTGGGACGAACTTAAACTAACTTGGGACGAACTTAGACAAACCTTACAATGACACTAAAGTTTGTCTTTGTTCGTCCCAAGTTAGTCTTGTTAGTCTCATTCTAAGGTTGGTCTAAGTTCATCCTCAGAAAGAGACTAACTTGGGACGAACTTAGACAAACCTTAGAATAAGCCTAACGTTTCTGTTTGTTTGTCCCAAGTTAGTCTCGTTAGTCTCATTCTAAGGTTTGTTTAAGTTCGTCCCAAGTTAGTCTCTTTCTGAGGATGAACTTAGACCAACCTTAGAATGAGACTAACAAGACTAACTTGGGACGAACAAAGACAAACTTTAGTGTCATTGTAAGGTTTGTCTAAGTTCGTCCCAAGTTAGTTTAAGTTCGTCCCAAGTTAGTCTCTTTCTAAGGACGAACTTAGACAAACCTTAAAATGAGACTAACGAGACTAACTTGGGACGAAAAAAGACAAACTTTAGTCTCATTCTAAGGTTTGTCTAAGTTCGTCCCAAGTTAGTGTAAGTTCGTCTCAAGTTAGTCTCTTTCTAAGGACGAACTTAGACAAACCTTATAATGAGACTAACGAGACTAACTTGGGACGAACTTAGACAAACCTTAGAATGAGACTAAAGTTTGTCTTTTTTCGTTCCAAGTTAGTCTCGTTAGTCTCATTCTAAGGTTTGTCTAAGTTCGTCCTTAGAAAGAGACTAACTTGGGACGAACTTAAACTAACTTGGGACGAACTTAGACAAACCTTACAATGACACTAAAGTTTGTCTTTTTTCGTCCCAAGCTAGTCCCGTTAGTCTCATTCTAAGGTTTGTCTAAGTTCGTCCTTAGAAAGAGACTAACTTGGGACGAACTTAAACTAACTTGGGACGAACTTAGACAAACCTTACAATGAGACTAAAGTTTGTCTTTGTTCGTCCCAAGTTAGTCTTGTTAGTCTCATTCTAAGGTTGGTCTAAGTTCATCCTCAGAAAAAGACTAACTTGGGACATACTTAGACAAACCTTAGAATAAGCCTAACGTTTGTGTTTGTTTGTCCCAAGTTACTCTCGTTAGTCTCATTCTAAGGTTTGTCTAAGTTCGTCCTTAGAAAGAGACTAACTTGGCACGAACTTAAACTAACTTGGGACGAACTTAGACAACCCTTAGAATGCGACTAAAGTTTGTGTTTGTTCTTCCCAAGTTAGTCTCGTTAGTCTCATTCTAAGGTTTGTCTGAGTTTGTCCTTAGAAAGAGACTAACTTGGGACGAACTTCGACAAACCTTAGAATGAAACTAAAGTTTGTCTTTGTTCATCCCAAGTTAGGCCCTGTCCACTTTGACTCTATTTTTTGATTTTTAAGTTAAGATAAGTTAATATCAGTTAAGATAAGTTACTTTCAGTTAAGATAAGTTATGTTAAGTTTCAGTTAAGATAAGTTACTTTTAACATACTATTCATCATCATCATACCATCATCATCATCATACTATTCATCATACCATCATCATCATCATCATACCATCATCATACTATTCATCATACCATCATCATCATCATACTATTCATCATACCATCATACTATTCATCATCATCATACCATCATACTATTCATCATCATACCATCACACTATTCATCATACCATCATCATCATACCATCACCATCATACTATTCATCACACCATCATCATCATACTATTCATCATACCATCATCATACCATCACACTATTCATCATCATACCATCATCATCATTATACCATCATCATCATACTATTCATCATACCATCATCATCATACCATCATACTATTCATCATACCATCATACTATTCATCATACCATCATCATCATCATACCATCACACTATTCATCATCATATCATCATCATCATCATACCAACATCATCATCATACTATTCATCATACCATCATACTATTCATCATACCATCATCATCATCATCATACCATCATACTATTCATCATCATCATACCATCATACTATTCATCATCATCATCATACCATCATACTATTCATCATCATCATCATCATCATACCATCATACTATTCATCATACCTTCATCATCATAATATTACTATTCATCATCATCATAATATTACTATTCATCATCATAAAATTACTATTCATCATCATAATAAAATTACTATTCATCATCATCATCACCCCATCATCATCAGTATATTACTATTCATCATCATAAAATTACTATTCATCATCATCACAACCATCATCATCATAAAATTACTATTCATCATCATGAAATTACTATTCATCATCATCATCATCATCACAACCATCATCATCATCATAAAATAATACTATTCATCAGTCAATATAAGTTTCAGTTAAGTTAAGATAAGTTAAGATCAGTTAAGATAAGTTAAATTCAGTTAAGATAAGTTAAATTCAGTTAAGATAAGTTTAAGTTAGTAAAATAGAGTCAAAGTGGACGGCCCCTTAGTCTCGTTAGTCTCATTCTAAGGTTTGTCTATGTGCGTCCTTAGAAAGAGACTAACTTGTGACGAACTTAGACAAACTTTAGAATGAGGCTAAAGTCTTTCATTGTTCGTCCCAAGTTAGTCTTGTTAGTCTCATTCTAAGGTTTGTTAAAGTTCTTCCTTAGAAAGAGACTAACTTGGGACGAACTTACACTAACTTGGGACGAACTTAGACAAACCTTAGAATGAGACTAAAGTTTGTCTTTGTTCGTCCCAAGTTAGTCTCGTTAGTCTCATTCTAAGGTTTGTCTAAGTTCGTCCTTAGAAAGAGACTAACTTGGGACGAACTTAGACAAACCTTAGAATGAGACTAAAGTTTGTGTTTGTTCGTCCCAAGTTAGTCTCGTTAGTCTCATTCTAAGGTTTGTCTAAGTTCGTCCTTAGAAAGAGACTAACTCGGGATGAACTTAGACTAACTTGGGACGAACTTAGACAAACCTTAGAATGAGACTAAACTTTGTCTTTGTTCGTCCCAAGTTAGTCTCGTTAGTCTCATTCTATGGTTTGTCTAAGTTCGTCCTTAGAAAGAGACTAACTTGGGACGAACTTAGTCAAACCTTAGATAGAGACTAAAGTTTGTCTTTGTTCGTCCCAAGTTAGTCTCAATAGTCTTATTCTAGGGTTTGTCTAAGTTCGTCCTTTGAAAGAGACTAACTTGGGACGAACTTAGATTAACTTGGGACGAACTTAGCCAAACCTTAGAATGAGACAAAAGCCTTTCTTTGTTCGTCCCAAGTTAGTCTCGTTAGTCTCATTATAAGGTTTGTCTAAGTTCGTCCTTAGAAAGAGACTAAAACTTGAGACGAACTTACACTAACTTGGGACGAACTTAGACAAACTTTAGAATGAGACTAATGTTTGTCTTTGTTCGTCCCAAGTTAGTCTCGTTAGTCTCATTCTAAGGTTTGTCTAAGTTAGTCCTTAGAAAGAGACTAACTTGGGACGAACTTTGACAAACCTTAGAATGAGACTACAGTTTGTCTTTGTTCGTCCCAAGTTAGTCTCGTTAGTCTCATTCTAAGGTTTGTCTATGTGCGTCCTTAGAAAGAGACTAAGTTGGGATGAACTTAGACAAACTTTAGAATGAGACTAAAGTCTTTCATTGTTCGTCCCAAGTTAGTCTCGTTAGTCTCATTCTAAGGTTTGTGAAAGTTCGTCCTTAGAAAGAGACTAACTTGGGACGAACTTACACTAACTTGGGACGAAGTTAGACAAACCTTAGAATGAGACTAAAGTTTGTCTTTGTCCGTCCCAAGTTAGTCTCGTTAGTCTCATTCTAAGGTTTGTCTAAGTTCGTCCTTAGAAAGAGAGTAACTTGGGACGAACTTACACTAACTTGGGACGAACTTAGAAAAACCTTAGAATGAGACTAAAGTTTGTCTTTGTTCGTCCCAAGTTAGTCTCGTTAGTCTCATTCTAAGGTTTGTCTAAGTTCGTCCTTAGAAAGAGACTAACTTGGGACGAACTTAAACTAACTTGGGACGAACTTAGACAAACCTTACAATGAGACTAAATTTTGTCTTTGTTCGTCCCAAGTTAGTCTTGTTAGTCTCATTCTAAGGTTGGTCTAAGTTCATCCTCAGAAAGAGACTAACTTGGGACGAACTTAGACAAACCTTAGAATAAGCCTAACGTTTGTGTTTGTTCGTCCCAAGTTAGTCTCGTTAGTCTCATTCTAAGGTTTGTCTAAGTTCGTCCTTAGAAAGAGACTAACTTGGGACGAACTTAAACTAACTTGGGACGAACCTAGACAACCCTTAGAATGAGACTAAAGTTTGTGTTTGTTCTTCCCAAGTTAGTCTCGTTAGTCTCATTCTATGGTTTGTCTGAGTTCGTCCTTAGAAAGAGACTCACTTGGGACGAACATACACTAACTTGGGACGAACTTAGACAAATCTTAGAATGAGACTAAAGTTTGTCTTTTTTCGTCCCAATTTAGTCTCGTTAGTCTCATTCAAAGGTTTGTCTAAGTTCGTCCTTAGAAAGAGACTAACTTGGGACGAACTTAAACTAACTTGGGACGAACTTAGACAAACCTTACAATGAGACTAAAGTTTGTCTTTGTTCGTCCCAAGTTAGTCTTGTTAGTCTCATTCTAAGGTTTGTTTAAGTTCATCCTCAGAAAGAGACTAACTTGGGACGAACTTAGACAAACCTTAGAATAAGCCTAACGTTTGTGTTTGTTTGTCCCAAGTTAGTCTCGTTAGTCTCATTCTAAGGTTTGTCTAAGTTCGTCCTTAGAAAGAGACTAACTTGGGACGAACTTAAACTAACTTGGGACGAACTTAGACAACCCTTAGAATGAGACTAAAGTTGTCTTTGTTCGTCCCAAGTTAGTCTCGTTAGTCTCATTTTAAGGTTTGTCTAAGTTCGTCCTTAGAAATAGACTTACTTGGGACGAACTTAGACAAACCTTAGAATGAGACTTAACTTTGTCTTTGTTCGTCCAAAGTTAGTCGCGTTAGTCTCATTCTATGGTTTGTCTAGTTCGTCCTTAGAAAGAGACTAACTTGGGACCAACTTAGACAAACCTTAGAATGAGACTAATGTTTGTCTTTGTTCGTCCCAAGTTAGTCTCATTCTAAGGTTTGTCTTAGTTCGTCCTTAGAAAGAGACTAACTCGAGATGAACTTAGACTAACTTGGGACGAACTTTGACAAACCTTAGAATGAGACTAAAGACTTTCATTGATCGTCCCAAGTTAGTGTCGTTAGTCTCATTCTAAGGTTTGTTAAAGTTCGTCCTCAGAAAGAGACTAACTTGGGACGAACTTACACTAACTTGGGACGAACTTAGACAAAACTTAGAATGAGACTAAAGTTTGTCTTTGTTCGTCCCAAGTTAGTCTTGTTAGTCTCATTCTAAGGTTTGTCTAAGTTCGTGCTTAGAAAGAGACTAACTTTGGACGAACTTACACTAACTTGGGACGAACTTAGACAAACCTTAGAATGAGACTAAAGGTTGTCTTTGTTCGTCCCAAGTTAGTCTCGTTAGTCTCATTTTAAGGTTTGTCCAAGTTCGTCCTTAGAAAGAGACTAACTTAAGACGAACTTACACAAACCTTAGAATGAGACTTAAGTTTGTCTTTGTTCGTCCAAAGTTAGTCGCGTTAGTCTCATTCTATGGTTTGTCAAGTTCGTACTTAGAAAGAGACTAACTTGGGACGAACTTAGACAAACTTTAGAATGAGACTAATGTTTGTCTTTGTTCGTCCAAAGTTAGTCGCGTTAGTCTCATTCTATGGTTTGTCAAGTTCGTACTTAGAAAGAGACTAACTTGGGACGAACTTAGACAAACCTTAGAATGAGACTAAAGTTTGTGTTTGTTCGTCCCAAGTTAGTCTCGTTAGTCTCATTCTAAGGTTTGTCTAAGTTCGTCCTTAGAAAGAGACTAACTCGGGATGAACTTAGACTAACTTGGGACGAACTTAGACAAACCTTAGAATGAGACTAAACTTTGTCTTTGTTCGTCCCAAGTTAGTCTCGTTAGTCTCATTCTATGGTTTGTCTAAGTTCGTCCTTAGAAAGAGACTAACTTGGGACGAACTTAGTCAAACCTTAGATAGAGACTAAAGTTTGTCTTTGTTCGTCCCAAGTTAGTCTCAATAGTCTTATTCTAGGGTTTGTCTAAGTTCGTCCTTTGAAAGAGACTAACTTGGGACGAACTTAGATTAACTTGGGACGAACTTAGCCAAACCTTAGAATGAGACTAAAGCCTTTCTTTGTTCGTCCCAAGTTAGTCTCGTTAGTCTCATTATAAGGTTTGTCTAAGTTCGTCCTTAGAAAGAGACTAAAACTTGAGACGAACTTACACTAACTTGGGACGAACTTAGACAAACTTTAGAATGAGACTAATGTTTGTCTTTGTTCGTCCCAAGTTAGTCTCGTTAGTCTCATTCTAAGGTTTGTCTATGTGCGTCCTTAGAAAGAGACTAAGTTGGGACGAACTTAGACAAACTTTAGAATGAGACTAAAGTCTTTCATTGTTCGTCCCAAGTTAGTCTCGTTAGTCTCATTCTAAGGTTTGTGAAAGTTCGTCCTTAGAAAGAGACTAACTTGGGACGAACTTACACTAACTTGGGACGAAGTTAGACAAACCTTAGAATGAGACTAAAGTTTGTCTTTGTCCGTCCCAAGTTAGTCTCGTTAGTCTCATTCTAAGGTTTGTCTAAGTTCGTCCTTAGAAAGAGAGTAACTTGGGACGAACTTACACTAACTTGGGACGAACTTAGAAAAACCTTAGAATGAGACTAAAGTTTGTCTTTGTTCGTCCCAAGTTAGTCTCGTTAGTCTCATTCTAAGGTTTGTCTAAGTTCGTCCTTAGAAAGAGACTAACTTGGGACGAACTTAAACTAACTTGGGACGAACTTAGACAAACCTTACAATGAGACTAAATTTTGTCTTTGTTCGTCCCAAGTTAGTCTTGTTAGTCTCATTCTAAGGTTGGTCTAAGTTCATCCTCAGAAAGAGACTAACTTGGGACGAACTTAGACAAACCTTAGAATAAGCCTAACGTTTGTGTTTGTTCGTCCCAAGTTAGTCTCGTTAGTCTCATTCTAAGGTTTGTCTAAGTTCGTCCTTAGAAAGAGACTAACTTGGGACGAACTTAAACTAACTTGGGACGAACCTAGACAACCCTTAGAATGAGACTAAAGTTTGTGTTTGTTCTTCCCAAGTTAGTCTCGTTAGTCTCATTCTATGGTTTGTCTGAGTTCGTCCTTAGAAAGAGACTCACTTGGGACGAACATACACTAACTTGGGACGAACTTAGACAAATCTTAGAATGAGACTAAAGTTTGTCTTTTTTCGTCCCAATTTAGTCTCGTTAGTCTCATTCTAAGGTTTGTCTAAGTTCGTCCTTAGAAAGAGACTAACTTGGGACGAACTTAAACTAACTTGGGACGAACTTAGACAAACCTTACAATGAGACTAAAGTTTGTCTTTGTTCGTCCCAAGTTAGTCTTGTTAGTCTCATTCTAAGGTTTGTTTAAGTTCATCCTCAGAAAGAGACTAACTTGGGACGAACTTAGACAAACCTTAGAATAAGCCTAACGTTTGTGTTTGTTTGTCCCAAGTTAGTCTTGTTAGTCTCATTCTAAGGTTTGTCTAAGTTCGTCCTTAGAAAGAGACTAACTTGGGACGAACTTAAACTAACTTGGGACGAACTTAGACAACCCTTAGAATGAGACTAAAGTTGTCTTTGTTCGTCCCAAGTTAGTCTCGTTAGTCTCATTTTAAGGTTTGTCTAAGTTCGTCCTTAGAAATAGACTTACTTGGGACGAACTTAGACAAACCTTAGAATGAGACTTAACTTTGTCTTTGTTCGTCCAAAGTTAGTCGCGTTAGTCTCATTCTATGGTTTGTCTAGTTCGTCCTTAGAAAGAGACTAACTTGGGACCAACTTAGACAAACCTTAGAATGAGACTAATGTTTGTCTTTGTTCGTCCCAAGTTAGTCTCATTCTAAGGTTTGTCTTAGTTCGTCCTTAGAAAGAGACTAACTCGAGATGAACTTAGACTAACTTGGGACGAACTTTGACAAACCTTAGAATGAGACTAAAGACTTTCATTGATCGTCCCAAGTTAGTGTCGTTAGTCTCATTCTAAGGTTTGTTAAAGTTCGTCCTCAGAAAGAGACTAACTTGGGACGAACTTACACTAACTTGGGACGAACTTAGACAAAACTTAGAATGAGACTAAAGTTTGTCTTTGTTCGTCCCAAGTTAGTCTTGTTAGTCTCATTCTAAGGTTTGTCTAAGTTCGTGCTTAGAAAGAGACTAACTTTGGACGAACTTACACTAACTTGGGACGAACTTAGACAAACCTTAGAATGAGACTAAAGGTTGTCTTTGTTCGTCCCAAGTTAGTCTCGTTAGTCTCATTTTAAGGTTTGTCCAAGTTCGTCCTTAGAAAGAGACTAACTTAAGACGAACTTACACAAACCTTAGAATGAGACTTAAGTTTGTCTTTGTTCGTCCAAAGTTAGTCGCGTTAGTCTCATTCTATGGTTTGTCAAGTTCGTACTTAGAAAGAGACTAACTTGGGACGAACTTAGACAAACTTTAGAATGAGACTAATGTTTGTCTTTGTTTGTCCAAAGTTAGTCGCGTTAGTCTCATTCTATGGTTTGTCTAGTTCGTCCTTAGAAAGAGACTAACATGGGACCAACTTAGACAAACCTTAGAATGAGACTAATGTTTGTCTTTGTTCGTCCCAAGTTAGTCTCGTTAGTCTCATTCTAAGGTTTGTCTAAGTTCGTCCTTAGAAAGAGACTAACTTGGGACGAACATAGACAAACTTTAGAATGAGACTAATGTTTGTCTTTGTTCGTCCAAAGTTAGTCGCGTTAGTCTCATTCTATGGTTTGTCTAGTTCGTCCTTAGAAAGAGACTAACATGGGACCAACTTAGACAAACCTTAGAATGAGACTAAAGTTTGTCTTTGTTCGTCCCAAGTTAGTCTCATTCTAAGGTTTGTCTAAGTTCGTCCTTAGAAAGAGACTAACTCGGGATGAACTTAGACTAACTTGGGATGAACTTAGACAAACCTTAGAATGAGACTAAACTTTGTCTTTGTTCGTCCAAAGTTAGTCGCGTTAGTCTCATTCTATGGTTTGTCAAGTTCGTACTTAGAAAGAGACTAACTTGGGACGAACTTAGACAAACTTTAGAATGAGACTAATGTTTGTCTTTGTTCGTCCAAAGTTAGTCGCGTTAGTCTCATTCTATGGTTTGTCTAGTTCGTCCTTAGAAAGAGACTAACATGGGACCAACTTAGACAAACCTTAGAATGAGACTAATGTTTGTCTTTGTTCGTCCCAAGTTAGTCTCGTTAGTCTCATTCTAAGGTTTGTCTAAGTTCGTCCTTAGAAAGAGACTAACTTGGGACGAACATAGACAAACTTTAGAATGAGACTAATGTTTGTCTTTGTTCGTCCAAAGTTAGTCGCGTTAGTCTCATTCTATGGTTTGTCTAGTTCGTCCTTAGAAAGAGACTAACATGGGACCAACTTAGACAAACCTTAGAATGAGACTAAAGTTTGTCTTTGTTCGTCCCAAGTTAGTCTCGTTAGTCTCATTCTAAGGTTTGTCTAAGTTCGTCCTTAGAAAGAGACTAACTCGGGATATGAACTTAGACTAACTTGGGATGAACTTAGACAAACCTTAGAATGAGACTAATCTTTGTCTTTGTTCGTCCCAAGTTAGTCTCGTTAGTCTCATTCTATGGTTTGTCTAAGTTCGTCCTTAGAAAGAGACTAACTTGGGACGAACTTAGTCAAACCTTAGATAGAGACTAAAGTTTGTCTTTGTTCGTCCCAAGTTAGTCTCAATAGTCTTATTCTAAGGTTTGTCTAAGTTCGTCCTTTGAAAGAGACTAACTTGGGACGAACTTAGACTAACTTGGGACGAACTTAGCCAAACCTTAGAATGAGACTAAAGCCTTTCTTTGTTCGTCCCAAGTTAGTCTCGTTAGTCTCATTCTGAGGTTTGTCTAAGTTCGTCCTTAGAAAGAGACTAACTTGGGACGAACTTAAACTAACTTGGGACGAACTTAGACAACCCTTAGAATGAGACTAAAGTTTGTCTTTGTTCGTCCCAAGTTAGTCTCGTTAGTCTCATTTTAAGGTTTGTCTAAGTTCGTCCTTAGAAATAGACTAACTTGGGACGAACTTAGACAAACCTTAGAATAGGACTTAAGTTTGTCTTTGTTCGTCCAAAGTTAGTCGCGTTAGTCTCATTCTGTTGTTTGTCTAGTTCGTCCTTAGAAAGAGACTAACTTGGGACCAACTTAGACAAACCTTAGAATGAGACTAATGTTTGTCTTTGTTCGTCCCAAGTTAGTCTCAATGGTCTCATTCTAAGGTTTGTCTTAGTTCCTCCTTAGAAAGAGACTAACTCGAGACGAACTTAGACTAACTTGGGACGAACTTTGACAAACCTTAGAATGAGACTAAAGGCTTTCATTGATCGTCCCAAGTTAGTGTCGTTAGTCTCATTCTAAGGTTTGTTAAAGTTCGTCCTCAGAAAGAGACTAATTTGGGACGAACTTACACTAACTTGGGACGAACTTAGACAAACCTTAGAATGAGACTAAAGTTTGTCTTTGTTCGTCCCAAGTTACTCTTGTTAGTCTCATTCTAAGGTTTGTCTAAGTTCGTGCTTAGAAAGAGACTAACTTTGGACGAACTTACACTAACTTGGGACGAACTTAGACAAACCTTAGAATGAGACTAAAGTTTGTCTTTGTTCGTCCCAATTTAGTCTCGTTAGTCTCATTTTAAGGTTTGTCCAAGTTCGTCCTTAGAAAGAGACTAACTTGCGACGAACTTAGACAAACCTTAGAATGAGACTTAACATTGACTTTGTTCGTCCAAAGTTAGTCGCGTTAGTCTCATTCTATGGTTTGTCAAGTTCGTCTTTAGAAAGAGACCAACTTGGGACGAACTTAGACAAACTTTAGAATGAGACTAATGTTTGTCTTTGTTCGTCCCAAGTTAGTCTCGTTAGTCTCATTCTAAGGTTTGTCTAAGTTAGTCCTTAGAAAGAGACTAACTTGGGACGAACTTTGACAAACTTAGAATGAGACTACAGTTTGTCTTTGTTCGTCCCAAGTTAGTCTCGTTAGTCTCATTCAAAGGTTTGTCTATGTGCGTCCTTAGAAAGAGACTAAGTTGGGACGAACTTAGACAAACTTTAGAATGAGACTAAAGTCTTTCATTGTTCGTCCCAAGTTAGTCTCTTTAGTCTCATTCTAAGGTTTGTTAAAGTTCGTCCTTAGAAAGAGACTAACTTGGGACGAAATTACACTAACTTGGGACGAAGTTAGACAAACCTTAGAATGAGACTAAAGTTTGTCTTTGTTCGTCCCAAGTTAGTCTCGTTAGTCTCATTCTAAGGTTTGTCTAAGTTCGTCCTTCGAAAGAGACTAACTTGGGACGAACTTACACTAACTTGGGACGAACTTAGACAAACCTTAGAATGAGACTAAAGTTTGTCTTTGTTCGTCCCAAGTTAGTCTCGTTAGTCTCATTCTAAGGTTTGTCTAAGTTCGTCCTTAGAAAGAGACTAACTTGGGACGAACTTAAACTAACTTGGGACGAACTTAGACAAACCTTACAATGAGACTAAATTTTGTCTTTGTTCGTCCCAAGTTAGTCTTGTTAGTCTCATTCTAAGGTTGGTCTAAGTTCATCCTCAGAAAGAGACTAGCTTGGGACGAACTTAGACAAACCTTAGAATAAGCCTAACGTTTGTGTTTGTTCGTCCCAAGTTAGTCTCGTTAGTCTCATTCTAAGGTTTGTCTAAGTTCGTCCTTAGAAAGAGACTAACTTGGGACGAACTTAAAGTAACTTGGGATGAACTTAGACAACCCTTAGAATGAGACTAAAGTTTGTGTTTGTTCTTCCCAAGTTAGTCTCGTTAGTCTCATTCTATGGTTTGTCTGAGTTCGTCCTTAGAAAGAGACTAACTTGGGACGAACTTACACTGACTTGGGACGAACTTAGACAAATCTTAGAATGAGACTAAAGTTTGTCTTTTTTCGTCCCAAGTTAGTCTCGTTAGTCTCATTCTAAGGTTTGTCTAAGTTCGTCCTTAGAAAGAGACTAACTTGGGACGAACTTAAACTAACTTGGGACGAACTTAGACAAACCTTACAATGAGACAAAAGTTTGTCTTTGTTCGTCCCAAGTTAGTCTTGTTAGTCTCATTCTAAGGTTGGTCTAAGTTCATCCTCAGAAAGAGACTAACTTGGGACGAACTTAGACAAACCTTAGAATAAGCCTAACGTTTCTGTTTGTTTGTCCCAAGTTAGTCTCGTTAGTCTCATTCTAAGGTTTGTCTAAGTTCGTCCTTCGAAAGAGACTAACTTGGGACGAACTTAAACTAACTTGGGACGAACTTAGACAACCCTTAGAATGAGACTAAAGTTTGTCTTTGTTCGTCCCAAGTTAGTCTCGTTAGTCTCATTTTAAGGTTTGTCTTAGTTCGTCCTTAGAAATAGACTAACTTGGGACGAACTTAGACAAACCTTAGAATGAGACTAAAGTTTGTCTTTGTTCGTCCAAAGTTAGTCGCGTTAGTCTCATTCTATGGTTTGTCTAGTTCGTCCTTAGAAAGAGACTAACTTGGGACCAACTTAGACAAACCTTAGAATGAGACTAATGTTTGTCTTTGTTCGTCCCAAGTTAGTCTCATTCTAAGGTTTATCTAAGTTCGTCCTTAGAAAGAGACTAACTTGGGACGAACTTAGACAAACTTTAGAATGAGACTAATGTTTGTCTTTATTCGTCCAAAGTTAGTCTCAATAGTCTCATTCTAAGGTTTGTCTTAGTTCGTCCTTAGAAAGAGACTAACTCGAGATGAACTTAGACTAACTTGGGACGAACTTTGACAAACCTTAGAATGAGACTAAAGACTTTCATTGATCGTCCCAAGTTAGTGTCGTTAGTCTCATTCTAAGGTTTGTTAAAGTTCGTCCTCAGAAAGAGACTAACTTGGGACGAACTTACACTAACTTGAGACGAACTTAGACAAACCTTAGAATGAGACTAAAGTTTGTCTTTGTTCGTCCCAAGTTAGTCTTGTTAGTCTCATTCTAAGGTTTGTCTAAGTTCGTGCTTAGAAAGAGACTAACTTTGGACGAACTTACACTAACTTGGGACGAACTTAGACAAACCTTAGAATGAGACTAAAGTTTGTCTTTGTTCGTCCCAAGTTAGTCTCGTTAGTCTCATTTTAAGGTTTGTCCAAGTTCGTCCTTAGAAAGAGACTAACTTAAGACGAACTTACACAAACCTTAGAATGAGACTTAAGTTTGTCTTTGTTCGTCCAAAGTTAGTCGCGTTAGTCTCATTCTATGGTTTGTCTAGTTCGTCCTTAGAAAGAGACTAACTTGGGACGAACTTAGACAAACTTTAGAATGAGACTAATGTTTGTCTTTGTTCGTCCAAAGTTAGTCGCGTTAGTCTCATTCTATGGTTTGTCTAGTTCGTCCTTAGAAAGAGACTAACATGGGACCAACTTAGACAAACCTTAGAATGAGACTAATGTTTGTCTTTGTTCGTCCCAAGTTAGTCTCGTTAGTCTCATTCTAAGGTTTGTCTAAGTTCGTCCTTAGAAAGAGACTAACTTGGGACGAACTTAGACAAACTTTAGAATGAGACTAATGTTTGTCTTTATTTGTCCAAAGTTAGTCTCAATAGTCTCATTGATGGACCATAATTATACGAATCAAACACACAGTTAAACCCACTAAATTAGACTGTTTGTCTATTTAACTTTTGCTTGTTAGTTCCGATATTTATCTACAGGGTATTTTGGAGCTTAGAGAGAATACACGCTAAGGAGAGGATTTTACGCAGAAAAGATGTTACGAGTCATTCCAAGGTCTCGATCAGACGCTGACTGAAGAAATCTAAAGATCCTGACATGGAATCATTCAAAACAAATCAAAGCGAAGAGCAATCAAAGTCAATCCCGGGCTGAAATACACCGATAGTTTTGTGAAAACGTCGCAAAAACGTCACAAAACTCCACATTTGCCCATGGTGACCGGCGGCTTTTGGAGGAGGTGGCCAAAGGAGGAAGCTCTCCTCCATGGATGACCTCCAACCGGCGGCTCTTACCTCCCATGGAGCTCCCCTTGGATGAAGCCACATGCTCTCATCTTGGCCCTCCATTCCTTCCCTCCATGGCTATAAATACATGCCTCCATCTCATTTGTAAAACATCCCAAAAATCATAAATCACTTATCTCTCTAAGTTTGGCAATTTGTAAGTTTGGTTTTGAAATAATACTCTTGTTGGTTCTTGAGTATTATAACAGTTTTAGAGAATACTCCTGTTGGTTCTTGAGTATTCAAGTAGGAATTGGGAATACTCATGTTGGTTCTTGAGTATTCCCCTTACTTACTGTCTTTCAAAAACCCCCGAGTATTTAGCTATGGTATCCACCTCTATGGATATTCGTAGCTAAACTCTTCATTCGGTTGAAGGGGTGTACTTGTATCATAAAATGTTTTAGACTTTGCTTTAGTGTTTTTTCTCTGTATTCAAAACTTGTTCTATGTGCCATATATTAGGCCAGAACTTCCAAGGTTGAGTGGATGCTTGGAATGGCAAAGCTCTTCCGTGGAAGTTCGTAAACATACTCGGATAAGTGGATGCTTGGAATGGCAAAGCTTATCTGAGGAGTTTGACCTCTCTCAAACACCATTTGATTGCTCGGGAATGACTGAGCAAATGGATGCACACAGGCTAATATACATTGGAATGGGGTATTAGTCTAAGTAGAACAAGGGCTCTACGTTTTTTGCAAAAGTCTAGACAGTGTGTGCAAATCGAGTGCTTGGAATGGCCTTGATACTCTTTCGAACACTTTTGCAAAAGACTAGACAGTGTGGCAAATCGAGTGCTTGGAATGGCCTTGATGCACATTTGAATACTTAGAAGGATCACTAAAGGTCAATGATAAACAGGCTATGATACAAGGCCCCCGAAATCGAATGTTTTCCTTGAAATCAAACAACTCCTGCACTTACTTTCTTAGTATAACTGCCATAATCAACTGCTCACCTTCCGGAGGACTTGCCAATCACGCATCACCCGCTGTAAGTCTCCTACTTTTATTTTCAGTCATTTACTTTTCGCACAAAAAAACCAAAACCAACCAAAAAGTCACGTAGTTACTATCTCTAAAACCTCAACCAACCTAAAACACGCTCCCTTGCTGTACAAATCACGTCAAAGAACAACTATCCCCCTAATTCCTTTGGGTTCGACCCCTACTTACCACTTGCTACCCAGTAGTGAAGTCGCGAGTAGCGGACTTATAAATTTATTTGTACATTTGCTCTGACGACAAGCATCTGTCACTCATTCTAAGGTTTGTCTTAGTTCGTCCTTAGAAAGAGACTAACTCGAGACGAACTTAGACTAACTTGGGACGAACTTTGACAAACCTTAGAATGAGACTAAAGACTTTCATTGATCGTCCCAAGTTAGTGTCGTTAGTCTCATTCTAAGGTTTATTAAAGTTCGTCCTCAGAAAGAGACTAACTTGGGACGAACTTACACTAACTTGGGACGAACTTAGACAAACCTTAGAATGAGACTAAAGTTTGTCTTTGTTCGTCCCAAGTTAGTCTTGTTAGTCTCATTCTAGGGTTTGTCTAAGTTCGTGCTTAGAAAGAGACTAACTTTGGACGAACTTACACTAACTTGGGACGAACTTAGACAAACCTTAGAATGAGACTAAAGTTTGTCTTTGTTCGTCCCAAGTTAGTCTCGTTAGTCTCATTTTAAGGTTTGTCCAAGTTCGTCCTTAGAAAGAGACTAACTTGGGACGAACTTTGACAAACCTTAGAATGAGACTTAAGATTGTCTTTTTTCGTCCAAAGTTAGTCGCGTTAGTCTCATTCTATGGTTTGTCAAGTTCGTCCTTTGAAAGAGACCAACTTGGGACGAACTTAGACAAACCTTACAATGAGACTAAATTTTGTCTTTGTTCGTCCCAAGTTAGTCTTGTTAGTCTCATTCTAAGGTTGGTCTAAGTTCATCCTCAGAAAGAGACTAACTTGGGACGAACTTAGACAAACCTTAGAATAAGCCTAACGTTTGTGTTTGTTCGTCCCAAGTTAGTCTCGTTAGTCTCATTCTAAGGTTTGTCTAAGTTAGTCCTTAGAAAGAGACTAACTTGGGACAAACTTTGACAAACCTTAGAATGAGACTAAAGTTTGTCTTTGTTCGTCCCAAGTTAGTCTCTTTCTGAGGATGAACTTAGACCAACCTTAGAATGAGACTAACAAGACTAACTTGGGACGAACAAAGACAAAATTTAGTCTCATTGTAAGGTTTGTCTAAGTTCGTCCCAAGTTAGTTTAAGTTCGTCCCAAGTTAGTCTTGTTAGTCTCATTCTAAGGTTGGTCTAAGTTCATCCTCAGAAAGAGACTAGCTTGGGACGAACTTAGACAAACCTTAGAATAAGCCTAACGTTTGTGTTTGTTCGTCCCAAGTTAGTCTCGTTAGTCTCATTCTAAGGTTTGTCTAAGTTCGTCCTTAGAAAGAGACTAACTTGGGACGAACTTAAAGTAACTTGGGATGAACTTAGACAACCCTTAGAATGAGACTAAAGTTTGTGTTTGTTCTTCCCAAGTTAGTCTCGTTAGTCTCATTCTATGGTTTGTCTGAGTTCGTCCTTAGAAAGAGACTAACTTGGGACGAACTTACACTGACTTGGGACGAACTTAGACAAATCTTAGAATGAGACTAAAGTTTGTCTTTTTTCGTCCCAAGTTAGTCTCGTTAGTCTCATTCTAAGGTTTGTCTAAGTTCGTCCTTAGAAAGAGACTAACTTGGGACGAACTTAAACTAACTTGGGACGAACTTAGACAAACCTTACAATGAGACTAAAGTTTGTGTTTGTTCGTCCCAAGTTAGTCTTGTTAGTCTCATTCTAAGGTTGGTCTAAGTTCCTCCTCAGAAAGAGACTAACTTGGGACGAACTTAGACAAACCTTAGAATAAGCCTAACGTTTGTGTTTGTTTGTCCCAAGTTAGTCTCGTTAGTCTCATTCTAAGGTTTGTCTAAGTTCGTCCTTCGAAAGAGACTAACTTGGAACGAACTTAAACTAACTTGGGACGAACTTAGACAACCCTTAGAATGAGACTAAAGTTTGTCTTTGTTCGTCCCAAGTTAGTCTCGTTAGTCTCATTTTAAGGTTTGTCTTAGTTCGTCCTTAGAAATAGACTAACTTGGGACGAACTTAGACAAACCTTAGAATGAGACTAAAGTTTGTCTTTGTTCGTCCAAAGTTAGTCGCGTTAGTCTCATTCTATGGTTTGTCTAGTTCGTCCTTAGAAAGAGACTAACTTGGGACCAACTTAGACAAACCTTAGAATGAGACTAATGTTTGTCTTTGTTCGTCCCAAGTTAGTCTCATTCTAAGGTTTATCTAAGTTCGTCCTTAGAAAGAGACTAACTTGGGACGAACTTAGACAAACTTTAGAATGAGACTAATGTTTGTCTTTATTCGTCCAAAGTTAGTCTCAATAGTCTCATTCTAAGGTTTGTCTTAGTTCGTCCTTAGAAAGAGACTAACTCGAGATGAACTTAGACTAACTTGGGACGAACTTTGACAAACCTTAGAATGAGACTAAAGACTTTCATTGATCGTCCCAAGTTAGTGTCGTTAGTCTCATTCTAAGGTTTGTTAAAGTTCGTCCTCAGAAAGAGACTAACTTGGGACGAACTTACACTAACTTGGGACGAACTTAGACAAACCTTAGAATGAGACTAAAGTTTGTCTTTGTTCGTCCCAAGTTAGTCTTGTTAGTCTCATTCTAAGGTTTGTCTAAGTTCGTGCTTAGAAAGAGACTAACTTTGGACGAACTTACACTAACTTGGGACGAACTTAGACAAACCTTAGAATGAGACTAAAGTTTGTCTTTGTTCGTCCCAAGTTAGTCTCGTTAGTCTCATTTTAAGGTTTGTCCAAGTTCGTCCTTAGAAAGAGACTAACTTAAGACGAACTTACACAAACCTTAGAATGAGACTTAAGTTTGTCTTTGTTCGTCCAAAGTTAGTCGCGTTAGTCTCATTCTATGGTTTGTCAAGTTCGTCCTTAGAAAGAGACTAACTTGGGACGAACTTAGACAAACTTTAGAATGAGACTAATGTTTGTCTTTGTTCGTCCAAAGTTAGTCGCGTTAGTCTCATTCTATGGTTTGTCTAGTTCGTCCTTAGAAAGAGACTAACATGGGACCAACTTAGACAAACCTTAGAATGAGACTAATGTTTGTCTTTGTTCGTCCCAAGTTAGTCTCGTTAGTCTCATTCTAAGGTTTGTCTAAGTTCGTCCTTAGAAAGAGACTAACTTGGGACGAACTTAGACAAACTTTAGAATGAGACTAATGTTTGTCTTTATTTGTCCAAAGTTAGTCTCAATAGTCTCATTGATGGACCATAATTATACGAATCAAACACACAGTTAAACCCACTAAATTAGACTGTTTGTCTATTTAACTTTTGCTTGTTAGTTCCGATATTTATCTACAGGGTATTTTGGAGCTTAGAGAGAATACACGCTAAGGAGAGGATTTTACGCAGAAAAGATGTTACGAGTCATTCCAAGGTCTCGATCAGACGCTGACTGAAGAAATCTAAAGATCCTGACATGGAATCATTCAAAACAAATCAAAGCGAAGAGCAATCAAAGTCAATCCCGGGCTGAAATACACCGATAGTTTTGTGAAAACGTCGCAAAAACGTCACAAAACTCCACATTTGCCCATGGTGACCGGCGGCTTTTGGAGGAGGTGGCCAAAGGAGGAAGCTCTCCTCCATGGATGACCTCCAACCGGCGGCTCTTACCTCCCATGGAGCTCCCCTTGGATGAAGCCACATGCTCTCATCTTGGCCCTCCATTCCTTCCCTCCATGGCTATAAATACATGCCTCCATCTCATTTGTAAAACATCCCAAAAATCATAAATCACTTATCTCTCTAAGTTTGGCAATTTGTAAGTTTGGTTTTGAAATAATACTCTTGTTGGTTCTTGAGTATTATAACAGTTTTAGAGAATACTCCTGTTGGTTCTTGAGTATTCAAGTAGGAATTGGGAATACTCATGTTGGTTCTTGAGTATTCCCCTTACTTACTGTCTTTCAAAAACCCCCGAGTATTTAGCTATGGTATCCACCTCTATGGATATTCGTAGCTAAACTCTTCATTCGGTTGAAGGGGTGTACTTGTATCATAAAATGTTTTAGACTTTGCTTTAGTGTTTTTTCTCTGTATTCAAAACTTGTTCTATGTGCCATATATTAGGCCAGAACTTCCAAGGTTGAGTGGATGCTTGGAATGGCAAAGCTCTTCCGTGGAAGTTCGTAAACATACTCGGATAAGTGGATGCTTGGAATGGCAAAGCTTATCTGAGGAGTTTGACCTCTCTCAAACACCATTTGATTGCTCGGGAATGACTGATCAAATGGATGCACACAGGCTAATATACATTGGAATGGGGTATTAGTCTAAGTAGAACAAGGGCTCTACGTTTTTTGCAAAAGTCTAGACAGTGTGTGCAAATCGAGTGCTTGGAATGGCCTTGATACTCTTTCGAACACTTTTGCAAAAGACTAGACAGTGTGGCAAATCGAGTGCTTGGAATGGCCTTGATGCACATTTGAATACTTAGAAGGATCACTAAAGGTCAATGATAAACAGGCTATGATACAAGGCCCCCGAAATCGAATGTTTTCCTTGAAATCAAACAACTCCTGCACTTACTTTCTTAGTATAACTGCCATAATCAACTGCTCACCTTCCGGAGGACTTGCCAATCACGCATCACCCGCTGTAAGTCTCCTACTTTTATTTTCAGTCATTTACTTTTCGCACAAAAAAACCAAAACCAACCAAAAAGTCACGTAGTTACTAGCTCTAAAACCTCAACCAACCTAAAACACGCTCCCTTGCTGTACAAATCACCTCAAAGAACAACTATCCCCCTAATTCCTTTGGGTTCGACCCCTACTTACCACTTGCTACCCAGTAGTGAAGTCGCGAGTAGCGGACTTATAAATTTATTTGTACATTTGCTCTGACGACAAACATCTGTCACTCATTCTAAGGTTTGTCTTAGTTCGTCCTTAGAAAGAGACTAACTCGAGACGAACTTAGACTAACTTGGGACGAACTTTGACAAACCTTAGAATGAGACTAAAGACTTTCATTGATCGTCCCAAGTTAGTGTCGTTAGTCTCATTCTAAGGTTTATTAAAGTTCGTCCTCAGAAAGAGACTAACTTGGGACGAACTTACACTAACTTGGGACGAACTTAGACAAACCTTAGAATGAGACTAAAGTTTGTCTTTGTTCGTCCCAAGTTAGTCTTGTTAGTCTCATTCTAGGGTTTGTCTAAGTTCGTGCTTAGAAAGAGACTAACTTTGGACGAACTTACACTAACTTGGGACGAACTTAGACAAACCTTAGAATGAGACTAAAGTTTGTCTTTGTTCGTCCCAAGTTAGTCTCGTTAGTCTCATTTTAAGGTTTGTCCAAGTTCGTCCTTAGAAAGAGACTAACTTGGGACGAACTTTGACAAACCTTAGAATGAGACTTAAGATTGTCTTTTTTCGTCCAAAGTTAGTCGCGTTAGTCTCATTCTATGGTTTGTCAAGTTCGTCCTTTGAAAGAGACCAACTTGGGACGAACTTAGACAAACCTTACAATGAGACTAAATTTTGTCTTTGTTCGTCCCAAGTTAGTCTTGTTAGTCTCATTCTAAGGTTGGTCTAAGTTCATCCTCAGAAAGAGACTAACTTGGGACGAACTTAGACAAACCTTAGAATAAGCCTAACGTTTGTGTTTGTTCGTCCCAAGTTAGTCTCGTTAGTCTCATTCTAAGGTTTGTCTAAGTTAGTCCTTAGAAAGAGACTAACTTGGGACGAACTTTGACAAACCTTAGAATGAGACTAAAGTTTGTCTTTGTTCGTCCCAAGTTAGTCTCGTTAGTCTCATTCTAAGGTTTGTCTAAGTGCGTCCTTAGAAAGAGACTAACTTGGGACGAACTTACACAAACTTTAGAATGAGACTAAAGTCTTTGATTGTTCGTCCCAAGTTAGTCTCGTTAGTCTCATTCTAAGGTTTGTTACAGTTCGTCCTTAGAAAGAGACTAACTTGGGACGAACTTACACTAACTTGGGACGAAGTTAGACAAACCTTACAATGAGACTAAAGTTTGTCTTTGTTCGTCCCAAGTTAGTCTCGTTAGTCTCATTCTAAGGTTTGTCTAAGTTCGTCCTTAGAAAGAGACTAACTTGGGACGAACTTAGACAAACCTTAGAATGAGACTAAAGTTTGTCTTTGTTCGTCCCAAGTTAGTCTCGTTAGTCTCATTCTAAGGTTTGTCTAAGTTCGTCCTTAGAAAGAGACTAACTTGGGACGAACTTAGACAAACCTTAGAATAAGCCTAACGTTTGTGTTTGTTTGTCCCAAGTTAGTCTCGTTAGTCTCATTCTAAGGTGTGTCTAAGTTCGTCCTTAGAAAGAGACTAACTTGGGACGAACTTAAACTAACTTGGGACGAACTTAGACAACCCTTAGAATGAGACTAAAGTTTGTGTTTGTTCTTCCCAAGTTAGTCTCGTTAGTCTCATTCTATGGTTTGTCTGAGTTCGTCCTTAGAAAGAGACTAACTTGGGACGAACTTAGACAAATCTTAGAATGAGACTAAAGTTTGTCTTTTTTCGTCCCAAGTTAGTCGCGTTAGTCTCATTCTAAGGTTTGTCTAAGTTCGTCCTTAGAAAGAGACTAACTTGGGACGAACTTAAACTAACTTTGGACGAACTTAGACAAACCTTACAATGAGACTAAAGTTTGTCTTTGTTCGTCCCAAGTTAGTCTTGTTAGTCTCATTCTAAGGTTGGTCTAAGTTCATCCTCAGAAAGAGACTAACTTGGGACGAACTTAGACAAACCTTAGAATTAGCCTAACGTTTGTGTTTATTTGTCCCAAGTTAGTCTCGTTAGTCTCATTCTAAGGTTTGTCTAAGTTCGTCCTTAGAAAGAGACTAACTTGGGACGAACTTAAACTAACTTGGGACGAACTTAGACAACCCTTAGAATGAGACTAAAGTTTGTCTTTGTTCGTCCCAAGTTAGTCTCGTTAGTCTCATTTTAAGGTTTGTCTAAGTTCGTCCTTCGAAATAGACTAACTTGGGACGAACTTAGACAAACCTTAGAATGAGACTTAAGTTTGTCTTTGTTCGTCCAAAGTTAGTCGCGTTAGTCTCATTCTGTTGTTTGTCTAGTTCGTCCTTAGAAAGAGACTAACTTGGGACCAACTTAGACAAACCTTAGAATGAGACTAATGTTTGTCTTTGTTCGTCCCAAGTTAGTCTCGTTAGTCTCATTCTAAGGTTTGTCTAAGTTCGTCCTTAGAAAGAGACTAACTTGGGACGAACTTAGACAAACTTTAGAATGAGACTAATGTTTGTCTTTATTCGTCCAAAGTTAGTCTCAATAGTCTCATTCTAAGTTTTGTCTTAGTTCGTCCTTAGAAAGAGACTAACTCGAGACGAACTTAGACTAACTTGGGACGAACTTTGACAAACCTTAGAATGAGACTAAAGACTTTCATTGATCGTCCCAAGTTAGTGTCGTTAGTCTCATTCTAAGGTTTGTTAAAGTTCGTCCTCAGAAAGAGACTAACTTGGGACGAACTTACACTAACTTGGGACGAACTTAGACAAACCTTAGAATGAGACTAAAGTTTGTCTTTGTTCGTCCCAAGTTAGTCTTGTTAGTCTCATTCTAAGGTTTGTCTAAGTTCGTGCTTAGAAAGAGACTAACTTTGGACGAACTTACACTAACTTGGGACGAACTTAGACAAACCTTAGAATGAGACTAAAGTTTGTCTTCGTTCGTCTCAAGTTAGTCTCGTTAGTCTCATTTTAAGGTTTGTCCATGTTCGTCCTTAGAAAGAGACTAACTTGGGACGAACTTAGACAAACCTTAGAATGAGACTTAAGTTTGTCTTTGTTCGTCCAAAGTTAGTCGCGTTAGTCTCATTCTATGGTTTGTCAAGTTCGTCCTTAGAAAGAGACCAACTTGGGACGAACTTAGACAAACTTTAGAATGAGACTAATGTTTGTCTTTGTTCGTCCCAAGTTAGTCTCGTTAGTCTCATTCTAAGGTTTGTCTAAGTTAGTCCTTAGAAAGAGACTAACTTGGGACGAACTTTGACAAACCTTAGAATGAGACTAAAGTTTGTCTTTGTTCGTCCCAAGTTAGTCTCGTTAGTCTCATTCTAAGGTTTGTCTATGTGCGTCCTTAGAAAGAGACTAACTTGGGACGAACTTAGACAAACTTTAGAATGAGACTAAAGTCTTTCATTGTTCGTCCCAAGTTAGTCTCGTTAGTCTCATTCTAAGGTTTGTTAAAGTTCGTCCTTAGAAAGAGACTAACTTGGGACGAACTTACACTAACTTGGGACGAAGTTAGAAAAACCTTAGAATGAGACTAAAGTTTGTCTTTGTTCGTCCCAAGTTAGTCTCGTTAGTCTCATTCTAAGGTTTGTCTAAGTTCGTCCTTAGAAAGAGACTAACTTGGGACGAACTTACACTAACTTGGGACGAATTTAGACAAACCTTAGAATGAGACTAAAGTTTGTCTTTGTTCGTCCCAAGTTAGTCTCGTTAGTCTCCTTCTAAGGTTTGTCTAAGTTCGTCCTTAGAAAGAGACTAACTTGGGACGAACTTAAACTAACTTGGGACGAACTTAGACAAACCTTACAATGAGACTAAAGTTTGTCTTTGTTCGTCCCAAGTTAGTCTTGTTAGTCTCATTCTAAGGTTGGTCTAAGTGCATCCTCAGAAAGAGACTAACTTGGGACGAACTTAGACAAACCTTCGAATAAGCCTAACCTTTGTGTTTGTTCGTCCCAAGTTAGTCTCGTTAGTCTCATTCTAAGGTTTGTCTAAGTTCGTCCTTAGAAAGAGACTAACTTGGGACGAACTTAAACTAACTTGGGACGAACTTAGACAACCCTTAGAATGAGACTAAAGTTTGTGTTTGTTCTTCCCAAGTTAGTCTCGTTAGTCTAATTCTATGGTTTGTCTGAGTTCGTCCTTAGAAAGAGACTAACTTGGGACGAACTTACACTAACTTGGGGCGAACTTAGACAAATCTTAGAATGAGACTAAAGTTTGTCTTTTTTCGTCCCAAGTTAGTCTCGTTAGTCTCATTCTAAGGTTTGTCTAAGTTCGTCCTTAGAAAGAGACTAACTTGGGACGAACTTAAACTAACTTGGGACGAACTTAGAAAAACCTTACAATGAGACTAAAATTTGTCTTTGTTCGTCCCAAGTTAGTCTTGTTAGTCTCATTCTAACGTTGGTCTAAGTTCATCCTCAGAAAGAGACTAACTTGGGACGAACTTAGACAAACCTTAGCATAAGCCTAACGTTTGTGTTTGTTTGTCCCAAGTTAGTCTCGTTAGTCTCGTTCTAAGGTTTGTCTAAGTTCGTCCTTAGAAAGAGACTAACTTGGGACGAACTTAGACAACCCTTAGAATGAGACTAAAGTTTGTCTTTGTTCGTCCCAAGTTAGTCTCGTTAGTCTCATTTTAAGGTTTGTCTAAGTTCGTCCTTAGAAATAGACTAACTTGGGACGAACTTAGACAAACCTTAGAATGAGACTTAAGTTTGTCATTGTTCGTCCAAAGTTAGTCGCGTTAGTCTCATTCTATGGGTTGTCTAGTTCGTCCTTAGAAAGAGACTAACTTGGGACCAACTTAGACAAACCTTAGAATGAGACTAATGTTTGTCTTTGTTCGTCCCAAGTTAGTCTCGTTAGTCTCATTCTAAGGTTTGTCTAAGTTCTTCCTTAGAAAGAGACTAACTTGGGACGAACTTAGACAAACTTTAGAATGAGACTAATGTTTGTATTTATTCGTCCAAAGTTAATCTCAATAGTCTCATTCTAAGGTTTGTCTTAGTTCGTTCTTAGAAAGAGACTAACTCGAGACGAACTTAGACTAACTTGGGATGAACTTTGACAAACCTTAGAATGAGACTAAAGACTTTCATTGATCGTCCCAAGTTAGTGTCGTTAGTCTCATTCTAAGGTTTGTTAAAGTTCGTCCTCAGAAAGAGACTAACTTGGGACGAACTTACACTAACTTGGGACGAACTTAGACAAACCTTAGAATGAGACTTAAGTTTGTCTTTGTTCGTCCCAAGTTAGTCTTGTTAGTCTCATTCTGAGGTTTGTCTAAGTTCGTGCTTAGAAAGAGACTAACTTTAGACGAACTTACACTAACTTGGGACGAACTTAGACAAACCTTAGAATGAGACTAAAGTTTGTCTTTGTTCGTCCCAAGTTAGTCTCATTTTAAGATTTGTCCAAGTTCGTCCTTAGAAAGAGACTAACTTGGGACGAACTTAGACAAACCTTAGAATGAGACTTAAGTTTGTCTTTGTTCGTCCAAAGTTAGTCGCGTTAGTCTCATTCTATGGTTTGTCAAGTTCGTCCTTAGAAAGAGACTAACTTGGGACGAACTTAGAGAAATCTTAGAATGAGACTAACGTTTGTCTTTGTTCGTCCCAAGTTAGTCTCATTCTAAGGTTTGTCTAAGTTCGTCCTTACAAAGAGAATATTTTGGAACGAACTTTGACTAACTTGGGACGAACTTAGACAAACCTTAGAATGAGACTAAAGTTTGTCTTTTTTTGTCCCAAGTTGGTCTCGTTAGTCTCTGACGGGCGTCGTTGTACCCGTCAAAAATAAATTGTTTTCTTTTATCTCCGACTAGCAAGTGGTAAGTCGGGTCGTATCCACAGAGATTGATCTGAGAATCTGTTCACTAAGTATTCAAACACGTAAATGGAAAACACAAAACACAAGCAACAATTATCACTTATCAAGAGAGCAATCGTCACATGAATTCAGGTATGTAATATCAAAGAGAAGTGCAAGCTAGAACTTTCGACTGTGATGCAAGACTAAATCATTGACAAATCCGTTTTGATTCCTAATGTTCTACAACTTAGAGCTTCCCCGCTAGGGTTACACTCCCCGTTCTTGTTCTAGTACTTAATCTCGCGCAAGCGATAATCAAGACCCTAACTCGCTAGAGTTGCATGAACATATAAACAAGTTGTCCTAGGGTGTTTAATCCTAGTGGTATATTACTCGTGTCCTAGTTTGCTATCCCCGCTAGGTTGCTTGTAAACTTGACAATCGAAATCAACAAACAAACAAGAGCTCCCCCGCTAGGGTTCCACTCATGCTAGCACATCAATTCCATGAACATAGTATAGTAATATGACGCAAAACATAGAAATCAATAGAAGTCTCAAGTCAATACATCACAATTTGGAGTTCTAGCCTACACATATGAGTTTAGCTACTCATCGTAATGGAATACATCATCAAGTATTTGAATGGGAATGAAATGAAAATACTGTTGACGACTTTTCCACTACGCTGCAGCTCTACTCCAATACTCGAATCCAGCAAAGAACCCTCAATCGGAATCCTACTCCAAGAGCTCTTCTCTCCAAAACCGAACTTCGAACGAACTAACCCTAATCTGATTTTCCTTCCTTTCTCCAGATCCAGCCGCCCCCTCTGTCCCCTCGAGTTCTATTTTCTCCCCTTTCGAGATTGCAAATGTGAAATAATGATTTCGACTGCCAGCTGTCATCCGCGGACGTCTTCTCCATTTATCCTCCGCGGAGGTCTCAACAATTACCGTAAATCAGTAGACCTCCGCGCCTGTTATTCTTCAGACGTCCGCCCGCAGCACTGAGTCAGCCTCAAACACTTGGACTCCATTCCTTCGATGCAAAACATCTTCTATAGGCTCTCTTTAGCCGATATTCATTCCATGGTCTCCGAATGCACCTGAGAACGAAAACTACACACAGGTAGTGAAATAACATACAGGCAAACACTAAAAGACGGGGTTTTATCACATAAAATAGTCGTACAACTACGACTTATCAGTCTCATTCTAAGGTTTGTCTAAGTTCGTCCTTAGAAAGAGACTAACTTGGGACGAACTTAGACAAACCTTAGAATGAGACTAAAGTTTGTCTTTGTTCGTCCCAAGTTTGTCTCATTAGTCTCATTCTAAGGTTTGTCTAAGTTCGTCCTTAGAAAGAGACTAACTTGGGACGAACTTAGACAAACCTTAGAATGAGACTAACGTTTGTCGTTGTTCGTCCCAAGTTAGTCTCGTTAGTCTCATTCTAAGGTTTGTCTAAGTTCGTCCTTTGAAAGTGACTGTTTTGGAACGAACTTAGACTAACTTGGGACGAATTTAGACAAACCTTAAAATAAGACTTAAGTTTGTCTTTGTTCGTCACAAGTTAGTCTCATTAGTCTCATTCTAAGGTTTGTCTAAGTTCGTCCTTAGAAAGAGACTTACTTGGGATGAACTTAGACTAACTTGGGACAAACTTAGTCAAACCTTAGAATGAGACTAAGGTTTGTCTTGTTCGTCCCAAGTTAGTCTCGTTAGTCTCATTCTAAGGTTTGTCTAAGTTCGTCCTTAGAAAGAGACTAACTTGGGACGAACTTAGACAAACCTTAGAATGAGACTAACGTTTGTCTTTCTTCGTCCCCAGTTAGTCTCGTTAGTCTCATTGTAAGGTTTGTCTATGTTCGTCCTTAGAAAGAAACTATTTTGGAACGAACTTAGACAAACCTTAGAATGAGACTAATGTTTGTCTTTGTTAGTCCCAAGTTAGTCTAGTTAGTCTCATTCTAAGGTTTGTCTAAGTTCGTCCTTAGAAAGAGACTAACTTCGGACGAACTTAGACAAACCTTAGAATGATACTAAAGTTTGTATTTGTTCGTCCCAAGTTAGTCTCGTTAGTCTCTTTCTAAGGTTTCTCTAAGTTCGTCCTTAGAAAGAGACTAACTTGGGACGAACTTACACAAACCTTAGAATGAGACTAAAGTTTATCTTTGTTCGTCCCAGGTTAGTCTCGTTAGTCTCATTCTTAGGTTTGTCTAAGTTCGTCCTTAGAAAGAGACCAAATTGGGACGAACTTACACTAACTTGGGACGAACTTAGACAAACCTTAGAATGAGACTAACGTTTGTCTTTGTTCGTCCCAAGTTAGTCTCATTCTAAGGTTTGTCTAAGTTCGTCCTTACAAAGAGAATATTTTGGAACGAACTTTGACTAACTTGGGACGAACTTAGACAAACCTTAGAATGAGACTAAAGTTTGTCTTTTTTCGTCCCAAGTTGGTCTCGTTAGTCTCTGACGGGCGTCGTTGTACCCGTCAAAAATAAATTGTTTTCTTTTATCTCCGACTAGCAAGTGGTAAGTCGGGTCGTATCCACAGAGATTGATCTGAGAATCTGTTCACTAAGTATTCAAACACGTAAATGGAAAACACAAAACACAAGCAACAATTATCACTTATCAAGAGAGCAATCGTCACATGAATTCAGGTATGTAATATCAAAGAGAAGTGCAAGCTAGAACTTTCGACTGTGATGCAAGACTAAATCATTGACAAATCCGTTTTGATTCCTAATGTTCTACAACTTAGAGCTTCCCCGCTAGGGTTACACTCCCCGTTCTTGTTCTAGTACTTAATCTCGCGCAAGCGATAATCAAGACCCTAACTCGCTAGAGTTGCATGAACATATAAACAAGTTGTCCTAGGGTGTTTAATCCTAGTGGTATATTACTCGTGTCCTAGTTTGCTATCCCCGCTAGGTTGCTTGTAAACTTGACAATCGAAATCAACAAACAAACAAGAGCTCCCCCGCTAGGGTTCCACTCATGCTAGCAAATCAATTCCATGAACATAGTATAGTAATATGACGCAAAACATAGAAATCAATTGAAGTCTCAAGTCAATACATCACAATTTGGAGTTCTAGCCTACACATATGAGTTTAGCTACTCATCGTAATGGAATACATCATCAAGTATTTGAATGGGAATGAAATGAAAATACTGTTGACGACTTTTCCACTACGCTGCAGCTCTACTCCAACACTCGAATCCAGCAAAGAACCCTCAATCGGAATCCTACTCCAAGAGCTCTTCTCTCCAAAACCGAACTTCGAACGAACTAACCCTAATCTGATTTTCCTTCCTTTCTCCAGATCCAGCCGCCCCCTCTGTCCCCTCGAGTTCTATTTTCTCCCCTTTCGAGATTGCAAATGTGAAATAATGATTTCGACTGCCAGCTGTCATCCGCGGACGTCTTCTCCATTTATCCTCCGCGGAGGTCTCAACAATTACCGTAAATCAGTAGACCTCCGCGCCTGTTATTCTTCAGACGTCCGCCCCCAGCACTGAGTCAGCCTCAAACACTTGGACTCCATTCCTTCGATGCAAAACATCTTCTATAGGCTCTCTTTAGCCGATATTCATTCCATGGTCTCCGAATGCACCTGAGAACGAAAACTACACACAGGTAGTGAAATAACATACAGGCAAACACTAAAAGACGGGGTTTTATCACATAAAATAGTCGTACAACTACGACTTATCAGTCTCATTCTAAGGTTTGTCTAAGTTCGTCCTTAGAAAGAGACTAACTTGGGACGAACTTAGACAAACCTTAGAATGAGACTAAAGTTTGTCTTTGTTCGTCCCAAGTTTGTCTCATTAGTCTCATTCTAAGGTTTGTCTAAGTTCGTCCTTAGAAAGAGACTAACTTGGGACGAACTTAGACAAACCTTAGAATGAGACTAACGTTTGTCGTTGTTCGTCCCAAGTTAGTCTCGTTAGTCTCATTCTAAGGTTTGTCTAAGTTCGTCCTTTGAAAGTGACTGTTTTGGAACGAACTTAGACTAACTTGGGACGAATTTAGACAAACCTTAAAATAAGACTTAAGTTTGTCTTTGTTCGTCACAAGTTAGTCTCGTTAGTCTCATTCTAAGGTTTGTCTAAGTTCGTCCTTAGAAAGAGACTTACTTGGGATGAACTTAGACTAACTTGGGACAAACTTAGTCAAACCTTAGAATGAGACTAAGGTTTGTCTTGTTCGTCCCAAGTTAGTCTCGTTAGTCTCATTCTAAGGTTTGTCTAAGTTCGTCCTTAGAAAGAGACTAACTTGGGACGAACTTAGACAAACCATAGAATGAGACTAACGTTTGTCTTTCTTCGTCCCCAGTTAGTCTCGTTAGTCTCATTGTAAGGTTTGTCTATGTTCGTCCTTAGAAAGAAACTATTTTGGAACGAACTTAGACAAACCTTAGAATGAGACTAATGTTTGTCTTTGTTAGTCCCAAGTTAGTCTAGTTAGTCTCATTCTAAGGTTTGTCTAAGTTCGTCCTTAGAAAGAGACTAACTTCGGACGAACTTAGACAAACCTTAGAATGATACTAAAGTTTGTATTTGTTCGTCCCAAGTTAGTCTCGTTAGTCTCTTTCTAAGGTTTCTCTAAGTTCGTCCTTAGAAAGAGACTAACTTGGGACGAACTTACACAAACCTTAGAATGAGACTAAAGTTTATCTTTGTTCGTCCCAGGTTAGTCTCGTTAGTCTCATTCTTAGGTTTGTCTAAGTTCGTCCTTAGAAAGAGACCAACTTGGGACGAACTTACACTAACTTGGGACGAACTTAGACAAACCTTAGAATGAGACTAACGTTTGTCTTTGTTCGTCCCAAGTTAGTCTCATTCTAAGGTTTGTCTAAGTTCGTCCTTACAAAGAGAATATTTTGGAACGAACTTTGACTAACTTGGGACGAACTTAGACAAACCTTAGAATGAGACTAAAGTTTGTCTTTTTTCGTCCCAAGTTGGTCTCGTTAGTCTCTGACGGGCGTCGTTGTACCCGTCAAAAATAAATTGTTTTCTTTTATCTCCGACTAGCAAGTGGTAAGTCGGGTCGTATCCACAGAGATTGATCTGAGAATCTGTTCACTAAGTATTCAAACACGTAAATGGAAAACACAAAACACAAGCAACAATTATCACTTATCAAGAGAGCAATCGTCACATGAATTCAGGTATGTAATATCAAAGAGAAGTGCAAGCTAGAACTTTCGACTGTGATGCAAGACTAAATCATTGACAAATCCGTTTTGATTCCTAATGTTCTACAACTTAGAGCTTCCCCGCTAGGGTTACACTCCCCGTTCTTGTTCTAGTACTTAATCTCGCGCAAGCGATAATCAAGACCCTAACTCGCTAGAGTTGCATGAACATATAAACAAGTTGTCCTAGGGTGTTTAATCCTAGTGGTATATTACTCGTGTCCTAGTTTGCTATCCCCGCTAGGTTGCTTGTAAACTTGACAATCGAAATCAACAAACAAACAAGAGCTCCCCCGCTAGGGTTCCACTCATGCTAGCACATCAATTCCATGAACATAGTATAGTAATATGACGCAAAACATAGAAATCAATTGAAGTCTCAAGTCAATACATCACAATTTGGAGTTCTAGCCTACACATATGAGTTTAGCTACTCATCGTAATGGAATACATCATCAAGTATTTGAATGGGAATGAAATGAAAATACTGTTGACGACTTTTCCACTACGCTGCAGCTCTACTCCAACACTCGAATCCAGCAAAGAACCCTCAATCGGAATCCTACTCCAAGAGCTCTTCTCTCCAAAACCGAACTTCGAACGAACTAACCCTAATCTGATTTTCCTTCCTTTCTCCAGATCCAGCCGCCCCCTCTGTCCCCTCGAGTTCTATTTTCTCCCCTTTCGAGATTGCAAATGTGAAATAATGATTTCGACTGCCAGCTGTCATCCGCGGACGTCTTCTCCATTTATCCTCCGCGGAGGTCTCAACAATTACCGTAAATCAGTAGACCTCCGCGCCTGTTATTCTTCAGACGTCCGCCCCCAGCACTGAGTCAGCCTCAAACACTTGGACTCCATTCCTTCGATGCAAAACATCTTCTATAGGCTCTCTTTAGCCGATATTCATTCCATGGTCTCCGAATGCACCTGAGAACGAAAACTACACACAGGTAGTGAAATAACATACAGGCAAACACTAAAAGACGGGGTTTTATCACATAAAATAGTCGTACAACTACGACTTATCAGTCTCATTGTAAGGTTTGTCTAAGTTCGTCCTTAGAAAGAGACTAACTTGGGACGAACTTAGACAAACCTTAGAATGAGACTAAAGTTTGTCTTTGTTCGTCCCAAGTTTGTCTCATTAGTCTCATTCTAAGGTTTGTCTAAGTTCGTTCTTAGAAAGAGACTAACTTGGGATGAACTTAGACAAACCTTAGAATGAGACTAACGTTTGTCGTTGTTCGTCCCAAGTTAGTCTCGTTAGTCTCATTCTAAGGTTTGTCTAAGTTCGTCCTTTGAAAGTGACTGTTTTGGAACGAACTTAGACTAACTTGGGACGAATTTAGACAAACCTTAAAATAAGACTTAAGTTTGTCTTTGTTCGTCACAAGTTAGTCTCGTTAGTCTCATTCTAAGGTTTGTCTAAGTTCGTCCTTAGAAAGAGACTTACTTGGGATGAACTTAGACTAACTTGGGACAAACTTAGTCAAACCTTAGAATGAGACTAAGGTTTGTCTTGTTCGTCCCAAGTTAGTCTCGTTAGTCTCATTCTAAGGTTTGTCTAAGTTCGTCCTTAGAAAGAGACTAACTTGGGACGAACTTAGACAAACCTTAGAATGAGACTAACGTTTGTCTTTCTTCGTCCCCAGTTAGTCTCGTTAGTCTCATTGTAAGGTTTGTCTATGTTCGTCCTTAGAAAGAAACTATTTTGGAACGAACTTAGACAAACCTTAGAATGAGACTAATGTTTGTCTTTGTTAGTCCCAAGTTAGTCTAGTTAGTCTCATTCTAAGGTTTGTCTAAGTTCGTCCTTAGAAAGAGACTAACTTCGGACGAACTTAGACAAACCTTAGAATGATACTAAAGTTTGTATTTGTTCGTCCCAAGTTAGTCTCGTTAGTCTCTTTCTAAGGTTTCTCTAAGTTCGTCCTTAGAAAGAGACTAACTTGGGACGAACTTACACAAACCTTAGAATGAGACTAAAGTTTATCTTTGTTCGTCCCAGGTTAGTCTCGTTAGTCTCATTCTTAGGTTTGTCTAAGTTCGTCCTTAGAAAGAGACCAACTTGGGACGAACTTACACTAACTTGGGACGAACTTAGACAAACCTTAGAATGAGACTAACGTTTGTCTTTGTTCGTCCCAAGTTAGTCTCATTCTAAGGTTTGTCTAAGTTCGTCCTTACAAAGAGAATATTTTGGAACGAACTTTGACTAACTTGGGACGAACTTAGACAAACCTTAGAATGAGACTAAAGTTTGTCTTTTTTCGTCCCAAGTTGGTCTCGTTAGTCTCTGACGGGCGTCGTTGTACCCGTCAAAAATAAATTGTTTTCTTTTATCTCCGACTAGCAAGTGGTAAGTCGGGTCGTATCCACAGAGATTGATCTGAGAATCTGTTCACTAAGTATTCAAACACGTAAATGGAAAACACAAAACACAAGCAACAATTATCACTTATCAAGAGAGCAATCGTCACATGAATTCAGGTATGTAATATCAAAGAGAAGTGCAAGCTAGAACTTTCGACTGTGATGCAAGACTAAATCATTGACAAATCCGTTTTGATTCCTAATGTTCTACAACTTAGAGCTTCCCCGCTAGGGTTACACTCCCCGTTCTTGTTCTAGTACTTAATCTCGCGCAAGCGATAATCAAGACCCTAACTCGCTAGAGTTGCATGAACATATAAACAAGTTGTCCTAGGGTGTTTAATCCTAGTGGTATATTACTCGTGTCCTAGTTTGCTATCCCCGCTAGGTTGCTTGTAAACTTGACAATCGAAATCAACAAACAAACAAGAGCTCCCCCGCTAGGGTTCCACTCATGCTAGCACATCAATTCCATGAACATAGTATAGTAATATGACGCAAAACATAGAAATCAATTGAAGTCTCAAGTCAATACATCACAATTTGGAGTTCTAGCCTACACATATGAGTTTAGCTACTCATCGTAATGGAATACATCATCAAGTATTTGAATGGGAATGAAATGAAAATACTGTTGACGACTTTTCCACTACGCTGCAGCTCTACTCCAACACTCGAATCCAGCAAAGAACCCTCAATCGGAATCCTACTCCAAGAGCTCTTCTCTCCAAAACCGAACTTCGAACGAACTAACCCTAATCTGATTTTCCTTCCTTTCTCCAGATCCAGCCGCCCCCTCTGTCCCCTCGAGTTCTATTTTCTCCCCTTTCGAGATTGCAAATGTGAAATAATGATTTCGACTGCCAGCTGTCATCCGCGGACGTCTTCTCCATTTATCCTCCGCGGAGGTCTCAACAATTACCGTAAATCAGTAGACCTCCGCGCCTGTTATTCTTCAGACGTCCGCCCCCAGCACTGAGTCAGCCTCAAACACTTGGACTCCATTCCTTCGATGCAAAACATCTTCTATAGGCTCTCTTTAGCCGATATTCATTCCATGGTCTCCGAATGCACCTGAGAACGAAAACTACACACAGGTAGTGAAATAACATACAGGCAAACACTAAAAGACGGGGTTTTATCACATAAAATAGTCGTACAACTACGACTTATCAGTCTCATTGTAAGGTTTGTCTAAGTTCGTCCTTAGAAAGAGACTAACTTGGGACGAATTTAGACAAACCTTAAAATAAGACTTAAGTTTGTCTTTGTTCGTCACAAGTTAGTCTCGTTAGTCTCATTCTAAGGTTTGTCTAAGTTCGTCCTTAGAAAGAGACTTACTTGGGATGAACTTAGACTAACTTGGGACAAACTTAGTCAAACCTTAGAATGAGACTAAGGTTTGTCTTGTTTGTCCCAAGTTAGTCTCGTTAGTCTCATTCTAAGGTTTGTCTAAGTTCGTCCTTAGAAAGAGACTAACTTGGGACGAACTTAGACAAACCTTAGAATGAGACTAACGTTTGTCTTTCTTCGTCCCTAGTTAGTCTCGTTAGTCTCATTGTAAGGTTTGTCTATGTTCGTCCTTAGAAAGAAACTATTTTGGAACGAACTTAGACAAACCTTAGAATGAGACTAATGTTTGTCTTTGTTAGTCCCAAGTTAGTCTAGTTAGTCTCATTCTAAGGTTTGTCTAAGTTCGTCCTTAGAAAGAGACTAACTTCGGACGAACTTAGACAAACCTTAGAATGATACTAAAGTTTGTATTTGTTCGTCCCAAGTTAGTCTCGTTAGTCTCTTTCTAAGGTTTCTCTAAGTTCGTCCTTAGAAAGAGACTAACTTGGGACGAACTTACACAAACCTTAGAATGAGACTAAAGTTTATCTTTGTTCGTCCCAGGTTAGTCTCGTTAGTCTCATTCTTAGGTTTGTCTAAGTTCGTCCTTAGAAAGAGACCAACTTGGGACGAACTTACACTAACTTGGGACGAACTTAGACAAACCTTAGAATGAGACTAAAGTTTGTCTTTGTTCGTCCCAAGTTAGTCTCGTTAGTCTCATTCTAAGGTTTGCCTAAGTTCGTCCTTAGAAAGAGACTAACTTCGGACGAACTTACACTAACTTGGGACGGACTTAGACAAACCTTAGAATGAGACTAAAGTTTGTCTTTATTCGTCCCAAGTTAGTCTCATTAGTCTCATTCTAAGGTTTATCAAAGTTCGTCCTTAGAAAGAGACTAACGTTTGTCTTTGTTCGTCCCAAGTTAGTCTCATTCTAAGGTTTGTCTAAGTTCGTCCTTACAAAGAGAATATTTTGGAACGAACTTTGACGAACTTGGGACGAACTTAGACAAACCTTAGAATGAGACTAAAGTTTGTCTTTGTTCGTCCCAAGTTAGTCTCGTTAGTCTCATTCTAAGGTTTGTCTAAGTTCGTCCTTAGAAAGAGACTAACTTGGGACGGACTTAGACAAACCTTAGAATGAGACTAAAGTTTGTCTTTGTTCGTCCCAAGTTAGTCTCGTTAGTCTCATACTAAGGTTTGTCTAAGTTTGTCATTAGAAAGAGGCTAACTTGGGATGAACATTGACTAATTTGGGACGAACTTAGACAAACCTTCGAATGAGACTAAAGTTTGTCTTTGTTCGTCCCAAGTTAGTCTCGTTAGTCTCATTCTATGGTTTGTCTAAGTTCGTCCTTAGAAAGAGACTAACTTGGGACGAACTTAGACAAACCTTAGATAGAGACTAAAGTTTGTCTTTGATCGTCCCAAGTTAGTCTCGTTAGTCTCATTATAAGGTTTGTCTAAGTTCGTCCTTAGAAAGAGACTAACTTGGGCCGAACTTAGACAAACTTAGATAGAGACTAAAGTTTGTCTTTGTTCTTCCCAAGTTAGTCTCGTTCGTCTCATTCTAAGGTTTGTGTAAGTTCGTCCTTAGAAAAAGACTAACTTGGGACGAACTGGGACAAACTTTAGAATGAGACTAATGTTTGTCTTTGTTCGTCCCAACTTAGTCTCAATAGTCTCATTTTAAGGTTTGTCTAAGTTTGTCCTTAGAAAGAGACTAACTTGGGACGAACTTAGACAAACCTCAGAATGAGACTAAAGTTTGTCTTTGTTCGTCCCAAGTTAGTCTCGTTAGTCTCATTCTTAGGTTTGTCTAAGTTCGTCCTTAGAAAGAGACTAACTTGGGACGAACTGAAACTAACTTGGGATGAACTTAGACAAACCTTAGAATGACACTAAAGTATGTCTTTGTTTGTCCCAAGTTAGTCTCGTTAGTCTCATTCTATGGTTTGTCTAAGTTCGTCCTTTAAAAGAGACTAACTTGGGACGAACTTACAATAACTTGGGATGAACTAAGACAAACCTTAGAATGAGACTAAAGTTTGTCTTTGTTCGTCCCAAGTTCGTCTCGTTAGTCTCATTCTAAGGTTTGTCTAAGTTCGTCCTTAGAAGGAGACTAACTTGGGACGAACTTACACTAACTTGGGACGGACTTAGACAAACCTTAGAATGAGACTAAAGTTTGTCTTTATTCGTCTCAAGTTAGTCTCATTGGTCTCATTCTAAGGTTTATCTAAGTTCGTCCTTAGAAAGAGACTAACTTGGGACGAACTTAGACAAACCTTAAAATGAGACTAACGTTTGTCTTTGTTCGTCCCAAGTTAGTCTCGTTAGTCTCATTCTAAGGTTTATGTTAGTTTGTCCTTAGAAAGAGACTAACTTGGACTAACTTGGGACGAACTTAGACAAACCTTAGAATGAGACTAACGTTTGTCTTTTTTCGTCCCAAGTTAGTATCGTTAGTCTCATTCTAAGGTTTGTCCAAATTCGTCCTTACAAAAAAATTATTTTGGAACGAACTTAGACAAATCTGAGAATGAGACTAAATTTTGTCTTTGTTCTTCCCAAGGTAGTTTCGTTAGTCTCATTCTGAGGTTTGTCTAAGTTCTTCCTTAGAAATAGACTAACTTGGGAAGAACTTAGACTAACTTTGGACGAACTTAGACAAACCTTAGAATGAGACTAAAGTTTGTCTTTGTTCGTCCCAAGTTAGTCTCGTTAGTCTCATTCTAAGGTTTGTCTAAGTTCGTCCTTAGGAAGAGACTAACTTGGGACGAACTTAGACAAACCTTAGATAGAGACTAAAGTTTGTCTTTGTTCTTCCCAAGTTAGTCTCGTTAGTCTCATTCTAAGGTTTGTGTAAGTTCGTCCTTAGAAAGAGACTAACTTGGGACGAACTTAGACAAACTTTTGAATGAGACTAATGTTTGTCTTTGTTCGTCCCAAGTTAGTCTCGTTAGTCTCATTCTATGGTTTGTCTAAGTTCGTCCTTAGAAAGAGACTAACTTGGGACGAACTTAGACAAACCTTAGATAGAGACTAAAGTTTGTCTTTGATCGTCCCAAGTTAGTCTCGTTAGTCTCATTATAAGGTTTGTCTAAGTTCGTCCTTAGAAAGAGACTAACTTGGGCCGAACTTAGACAAACTTAGATAGAGACTAAAGTTTGTCTTTGTTCTTCCCAAGTTAGTCTCGTTCGTCTCATTCTAAGGTTTGTGTAAGTTCGTCCTTAGAAAAAGACTAACTTGGGACGAACTGGGACAAACTTTAGAATGAGACTAATGTTTGTCTTTGTTCGTCCCAACTTAGTCTCAATAGTCTCATTTTAAGGTTTGTCTAAGTTTGTCCTTAGAAAGAGACTAACTTGGGACGAACTTAGACAAACCTCAGAATGAGACTAAAGTTTGTCTTTGTTCGTCCCAAGTTAGTCTCGTTAGTCTCATTCTTAGGTTTGTCTAAGTTCGTCCTTAGAAAGAGACTAACTTGGGACGAACTGAAACTAACTTGGGATGAACTTAGACAAACCTTAGAATGACACTAAAGTATGTCTTTGTTTGTCCCAAGTTAGTCTCGTTAGTCTCATTCTATGGTTTGTCTAAGTTCGTCCTTTAAAAGAGACTAACTTGGGACGAACTTACAATAACTTGGGATGAACTAAGACAAACCTTAGAATGAGACTAAAGTTTGTCTTTGTTCGTCCCAAGTTCGTCTCGTTAGTCTCATTCTAAGGTTTGTCTAAGTTCGTCCTTAGAAGGAGACTAACTTGGGACGAACTTACACTAACTTGGGACGGACTTAGACAAACCTTAGAATGAGACTAAAGTTTGTCTTTATTCGTCTCAAGTTAGTCTCATTGGTCTCATTCTAAGGTTTATCTAAGTTCGTCCTTAGAAAGAGACTAACTTGGGACGAACTTAGACAAACCTTAAAATGAGACTAACGTTTGTCTTTGTTCGTCCCAAGTTAGTCTCGTTAGTCTCATTCTAAGGTTTATGTTAGTTTGTCCTTAGAAAGAGACTAACTTGGACTAACTTGGGACGAACTTAGACAAACCTTAGAATGAGACTAACGTTTGTCTTTTTTCGTCCCAAGTTAGTATCGTTAGTCTCATTCTAAGGTTTGTCCAAATTCGTCCTTACAAAAAAATTATTTTGGAACGAACTTAGACAAATCTGAGAATGAGACTAAATTTTGTCTTTGTTCTTCCCAAGGTAGTTTCGTTAGTCTCATTCTGAGGTTTGTCTAAGTTCTTCCTTAGAAATAGACTAACTTGGGAAGAACTTAGACTAACTTTGGACGAACTTAGACAAACCTTAGAATGAGACTAAAGTTTGTCTTTGTTCGTCCCAAGTTAGTCTCGTTAGTCTCATTCTAAGGTTTGTCTAAGTTCGTCCTTAGGAAGAGACTAACTTGGGACGAACTTAGACAAACCTTAGATAGAGACTAAAGTTTGTCTTTGTTCTTCCCAAGTTAGTCTCGTTAGTCTCATTCTAAGGTTTGTGTAAGTTCGTCCTTAGAAAGAGACTAACTTGGGACGAACTTAGACAAACTTTTGAATGAGACTAATGTTTGTCTTTGTTCGTCCCAAGTTAGTCTCAATAGTCTCATTTTAAGGCTTGTCTAAGTTCGTCCTTAGAAAGAGACTAACTTGGGATGAACTTAGACAAACCTCAGAATGAGACTAAAGTTTGTCTTTGTTCGTCCCAAGTTAGTCTCGTTAGTCTCATTCTTAGGTTTGTTGATGGACCCAAATTATACGAATCATAAACACCGTAAAACCCCCTTAATTAGACTGTTGGTCTATTTAACTTTTGCTTGTAAGTACCGATATACTTCTACAGGGATTTTGGCGCTTAGAGAGAAAACACGCTAAGGAGAGGATTTTACGCTGAAAAGATGTTTAGAGTTATTCCAAGGTCAAGATCAGACGCTGACTGAAGAAATCTCAAGGATCCTGACATGGAATCACTCCAAACAAATCAAGTCAAAGAGGAATTTGCATTGAAGACTCAACCGACCGGGTGAGAAAATACCGCAGAAACCACCCGACCGGTTGAGGCAGTTCCAGGCTCTCCGCCGAGCTAACCAAGCACTCAATTCAAGTCGCTCGAGCAAACCACCTCATCTGACAATTCCACCTCGACCAAAATGTTCCAAATGGAAAATAAGGTGGAATTTGTCGAGACTCCAAGGCAAATGCTCGAGCCGATTGGTAGTTAGCTCAATGCAAAGGCAAAGGCCCGGCGCGCATTGGCACCCAAACCAAGTCGCTCGACACAACGGATGCATCTAGAGATTCTGGCTCGACCAAGATGTTTGGAATGCCCAACAAGTCGGACAATCTCGCTTCCCGGACAAAACGCTCGAGCAGATTAGCAGATTGGCCCAATTCCAAGTAAAAGCCTCGCGCATAGGCATCAAGACCAAATTGCTCGACCAAACCATGGAATTTGGAAAATCAGGCTCGACCATTAGTCTTAGAATCACTTGGACATTCCAAATCAACTATCAAAATGCACGTTTGGACAAGATGACCGGCAACCACCCTTGAAGGTGGCCAAGGGAGGAGCTCCTCCCCATTCCACCACCTGCTACCGGCGGCTCCTCCTCCATGTGACCGGTGGCTTTGCTCCCCCCCATGTGGCAGCTCCTCCTTGCTCCTCCTCCTCAACCCTTGGATCAAAGGACACTTGCCACCATCTCCACCACCCATCTCCTCCCCTTTTGGCTATAAATACAACCCTCCTCCTCCTCATTTCAAACATCCAAAAATTGTAATTCACTTCTCTCTCTAAATTTTGTAAGTGTGGTTTTGGAAATAAAGCTTGCTTCCTTGGCGCTTCGACGGTTGTAAGTCTTTCTTTGTATTTAATTTACTGTTTTTGATAATGTTTAGCGCGATAAATAGTAGCTAAACTAGTCGTTCGGTAGAAGGGGCGAACTTGTATTAGAAAATGTTTTAGACTATTAACTTAGTGTCTCGTCTGTGTATTCAAAACTTATTCTATGTGCCATATATAAGATTAGAATCTCCAAGGTTGAGTGGACCATTTGTAACTGGACCAAAGGGACCAAATGGGAAAGCTCTTCCTTGGGGGTTCGTGATCATACTCGGGTAAGTGGACCATTTGTAACTGGACCAAAGGGACCAAATGGGCAAGCTTATCCGAGGAGTTCGATCTATCTAAAAAACCATTTGGAAACTGGACCAAAGGGACCAAATGGATGCACATAGGCTAGTATACCTTGAAATGGGGTGCTAGTCTAAGTAGAACAAGGGTCTTACGTTTTCTGCAAAAAGTGTTGCGAGTCGAGTGCTTGAAATGGCCTTGATTCACTTATGCACACTTTTGCAAAAGACTAGAAAGTGTGGCAAATCGAGCGCCGGAAAAGGCCTTGATACACGTTTGAATACTTAGAAGATTCACTAAGGGTCAATGATAAACAGGATTAATATAAGGCCCCTGAAACCGAATGCTTTCTTTTAATAATTATCAGTTTACTTTCCAGTACTAAAACCAACCAACCAACCAATCCCAAAATCGTCCAACTTAAAGAACCACTTATCCCCCTAATTCCCTTGGGTTCGACCCCTACTTACCACTTACTACCCAGTAGTGTAGTCGCGAGTAGCGGATATTATAAATTTATTTGTACAGAGAACACTGCACCTTAACGACAGTGTAGTGCGCTCCGTCAAATTGGCGCCGTTGCCGGGGAATTAGCCGTCGGATAGTTGTTCTTACCTTTTGTACCCGTCTCTGCATAACCATGTCATCGTACTACGAAAGCGAACCTTGGAATAATGGGGGCAGCAACCTTATGTTTGAGATGCTTGACCGTCTCCCCAAATTCGGAGGTGCTCTTGGAGAAGATCCCATGAAGCATACACATACGTTCCACTCCATATGCAGCCACATGAGGCCTAAAAATGAATCGCTAGAGGGGTTTAAACTTAAATGCTTTAAATTTTCTTTAACTAACTCCGCAATAGAATGGTATTACTCATGTGCTGCTTATGAAGACGATTATGGGGATCTACGAGCCAAATTTCTAGAAGAGTTTTCCCCGCCATCTCTCCGACTTGAAACCCGCGAGAAGATTATCAACCTTGAGCAATCCCGGGACGAAACTTTGGACGAGTACTATACGTACTTCGATATCATTGTTTCAAGCTGCCCGCACCATGGATTCACGAACTTTGTTCTTCTCCAAAGGTTTCTTCGTGGAATGAAGCCACTTGAGCGGTCTATGCTTAATGATACAGCGGGAGGTTCGGTGATGAATCTCACCATGTCTCAAACCTGGGACTTCATTGATGATTTGGCCGAGAGCTTAAAACGAGGGCCAATGCACCAAACTGAAAATAAGGCACCGACGGTGAAGGCGGACTTAGTGCAGAACGAGCCCGAGGAAGAAGCAACCGAGGAAGTCTCGGTCCTCAATGCCGAGCTGCCCAAATCAGAACCGAACCTCACAGCCGAGCTGCCTAATTCAGACCCGGACCTCAGTGTGATTGCCCCCGGAGACCTTATGAATGATGAGGATGAGGACCCATGGTTGCCTGAAGAAGAGCTCCACTCAGATTACCCCTGGGAGTTAGAAGAAGAACTGCCCAAATCAGGCCAGGTCCTCATTACCAATCTACCCGAGGAAATCACGCAAGTCCAGCACCTCATTGCCGAACCAGCCGAGTCTTACACAGTCCTCACTGCCGAGCCAACTGAAGTCCCGGTCCTCATTAGCGAGCTGGTCGAGAAAAGCCCGGTCCTCATGGCCGAAAAACCCCAACTTGACCCTTCATGTCTTATGCAGATCATAGCCACCGAAAATCATGGAATCAATGATGATGAGGTGCAAGGGGAGTTGGAGGAAAAACAAGGGCAAGAAAAGCCAATGATGGAGCGCTCACTCACCACAACTCAACAAAGCGGCCCGGAAAACTCACTTGTTCCAAGACAACCCATCTCCGCTGCCACAAAAAAGAAGCTTGGCAGGGGCGCATGCTTGATGTCGCCTACATTTGAGGGCACAATGCTGAATTTCCAAACTTGCAAAGGTGCCAACCATTTGAACATGAAGAAGCGACAAAGACATGGCCCAAAAGAATGGAAGCCGGGATGGAGAAATACAAGGCCACGGCTCGATGGACCAGCAGATATGGTCAAAAATCCGTCACCTTCTCAGAGACGTTGGAAGGAGACACCATCAGAACAAAGGGAACTGGACCCAAGCACATCATCTCGCAAGAAATCAGGTAAAGGCAAGGCAAGAAGCAATACAGGAACGGTGGCAAAATACGACCTGAACCACCCATGGGACCCAAACCAGTAATCCACAATGAGGTATCGTCGAGCCAACGATGTTAAACAAGTGCACTGGTCGGGAGGTAACCCGACACTATCTTACTTTCTGTCATTTAAATTCTGTCATTTAATTTTCTGTCTTAGTAATTCTCACATATATATATTAGCTTGCATGACTTTTGAACTAAGGCACGCCTTCGTTCAAAAGTGTGGGGTGAGAACCACCGTTGTATATAAATAACATGCTTGCTGTTTTCTTTTTTAGTAATAAGTATCTTTTTGAAAATATGAACTTAAGAATGTGAAAAAGATAGACCGAAATACAACCCTCCTCATTTCAAACATCCAAAAATTGTAATTCACTTCTCTCTCTAAATTTTGTAAGTGTGGTTTTGGAAATAAAGCTTGCTTCCTTGGCGCTTCAACGGTTGTAAGTCTTTCTTTGTATTTAATTTACTGTTTTTATAATGTTTAGCGCGATAAATAGTAGCTAAACTAGTCGTTCGGTAAAAGGGGCGAACTTGTATTATAAAATGTTTTAGACTATTAACTTAGTGTCTCGTCTGTGTATTCAAAACTTATTCTATGTGCCATATATAAGATTAGAATCTCCAAGGTTGAGTGGACCATTTGTAACTGGTCCAAAGGGACCAAATGGGCAAGCTCTTCCTTGGGGGTTCGTGATCATACTCGGGTAAGTGGACCATTTGTAACTGGACCAAAGGGACCAAATGGGCAAGCTTATCCGAGGAGTTCGATCTATCTAAAAAACCATTTGGAAACTGGACCAAAGGGACCAAATGGATGCACATAGGCTAGTATACCTTGAAATGGGGTGCTAGTCAAAGTAGAACAAGGGTCTTACGTTTTCTGCAAAAAGTGTTGCGTCGACTGCTTGAAATGGCCTTGATTCACTTATGCACACTTTTGCAAAAGACTAGAAAGTGTGGCAAATCGAGCGCCGGAAAAGGCCTTGATACACGTTTGAATACTTAGAAGATTCACTAAGGGTCATTGATAAACAGGATATAATACAAGGCCCCTGAAACCGAACGCTTTCTTTTAATAATTATCAGTTTACTTTCCAGTACTAAAACCAACCAACCAACCAATCAATCACTTAGCTGGTAGCTTTAAAACCAACCAACCAATCCCAAAATCGTCCAACTTAAAGAACCACTTATCCCCCTAATTCCCTTGGGTTCGACCCCTACTTACCACTTACTACCCAGTAGTGTAGTCGCGAGTAGCGGACATTATAAATTTATTTGTACAGAGAACACTGCACCTTAACGACAGTGCAGTGCGCTCCGTCATTTGTCTAAGTTCGTCCTTAGAAAGAGACTAACTTGGGACGAACTGAAACTAACTTGGGATGAACTTAGACAAACCTTAGAATGACACTAAAGTTTGTCTTTGTTCGTCCCAAGTTAGTCTCGTAGTCTCATTCTATGGTTTGTCTAAGTTCGTCCTTCGAAAGAGACTAACTTGGGACGAACTTACACTAACTTGGGACGAACTTAGACAAACCTTAGAATGAGACTAAAGTTTGTCTTTGTTCGTCCCAAGTTAGTCTCGTTAGTCTCTTTCTAAGGTTTGTCTAAGTTCGTCCTTAGAAAGAGACTAACTTGGGACGAACTTACACTAACTTGGGACGAACTTAGACAAACCTTAGAATGAGACTAAAGTTTGTCTTTGATCGTCCCTAGTTAGTCTCGTTAGTCTCATTCTAAGGTTTGTCAAAGTTTGTCCTTAGAAACAGACTAACTTGGGAATAATTTAACTAACTTGGGACGAACTTAGACAAACCTAAGAATGAGACCAAAGTTTGTCTTTGTTCGTCCCAAGTTAGTCTCGTTAGTCTCATTCTAAGGTTTGTCTAAGTTCATCCTTAGAAAGAATTACCTTGGGACGAACTTAGACGACAAGAGAGTGAGACTAACGTTTATCTTTGTTCGTCCCAAGTTAGTCTCGTTGGTCTCATTCAAAGTTTGTCTAAGTTCGTCCTTAGAAAGAGACTAACTTGGGACGAACTTAGACAAACATTAGAATGAGACTAAAGTTTTTCTTTGTTCGTCCCAAGTTAGTCTCGTTAGTCTCATTGTAAGGTTTGTCTAAGTTCGTCCTTTGAAAGAGACTAACTTGGGACGGACTTAGAAAAACCTTAGAATGAGACTAATGTTTGTCTTTGTTCGTCCCAAGTTAGTCTCGTTAGTCTCATTCTAACGTTTATCTAAGTTCGTCCTTAGAAAGAGACAAACTTGGGACGAACATAGACAAACCATAGAATGAGACTAAAGTTTGTCTTTGTTCGTCCCAAGTTAGACTCGTTAGTCTCATTCTAAGGTTTATCTAAGTTCGTCCTTTGAAAGAGATTGTTTTGGAACGAACTTTGCCTGACTTGGGACGAACATAGACAAACCTTCGAATGAGACTAAAGTTTGTCTTTGTTCTTCCCAAGTTAGTCTCGTTAGTCTCATTCTAAGGCTTATCTAAGTTCGTCCTTAGAAAGAGACTAACTTGGGACGAACATAGGCAAACCTTAGAATGAGACTAAAGTTTGTCTTTGTTTGTCCCGAGTTAGTCTCGTTAGTCTCATTCTTAGGTTTGTCTAAGTTCGTCCTTAGAAAGAGACTAACTTGTGACGAACTTAAACTAACTTGGGATGAACTTAGACAAACCTTAGAATGACACTAAAGTTTATATATGTCCGTCCCAAGTTAGTCTCGTTCGTCTCATTCTAAGGTTTGTCTAAGTTCGTCCTTAGAAAGAGACTAACTTGGGACGAACTTACACTAACTTGGGACGAACTTAGACAAACCTTAGAATGAGACTACAATTTTTCTTTTTTCATCCCAAGTTAGTCTCGTTAGTGTCATTCTAAGGTTTGTCTAAGTTCGTCCTTAGAAAGAGACTTCCTTGGGACAAACTTAGACAAACCTAAGAATGAGACTAAAGTTTGTCTTTGTTCTTCCCAAGTTAGTCTCGTTAGTCTCATTCTAAGGTTTGTCTAAGTTCGTCCTTAAAAAGAGACTAACTTGGGACGAACTTTGACAAACCTTTGAATGAGACTAAAGTTCGTCTTTGATCGTCCCTAGTTAGTCTCGTTAGTCTCATTCTAAGGTTTGTCAAATTTTGTCCTTAGAAACAGACGAACTTGGGACAAATTTAACTAATTTGGGACGAACTTAGACAAACCTTAGAATGAGACCAAAGTTTGTCTTTGTTCGTCCCAAGTTAGTCTCGTTAGTCTCATTCTAAGGTTTGTCTAAGTTCATCCTTAGAAAGAACTACCTTGGGACGAACTTAGACGACCAGAGAGTGAGACTAATGTTTATCTTGTTCGTCCCAAGTTAGTCTCGTTATTCTCATTCAAAGGTTTGTCTAAGTTCGTTCTTAGAAAGAGACTAACTTGAGACGAACATATACAAACCTTAGAATGAGACTAAAGTTTGTCTTTTGTTCGTCCCAAAGTTAGTCTCGTTTGTCTCATTCTATGGTTTGTCTAAGTTCGTCCTTGGAAAGAGACTAACTTAGGACGAACTTAGACAAACCTTAGAATGAGACTAAAGTTTGTCTTTGTTCGTCCCAAGTTAGTCTCGTTAGTCTCATTCTTAGGTTTGTCTAAGTTCGTCCTTAGAAAGAGACTAACTTGGGATGAACTAAAACTAACTTGGGCTGAACTTAGACAAACCTTTGAATGACACTAAAGTTTGTCTTTGTTCGTCCCAAGTTAGTCTTGTTAGTCTCATTCTAAGGTTTGTCTAAGTTCGTCCTTAGAAAGAGACTAACTTGGGACGAACTTAAACTAACTTGGGATGAACTTAGACAAACCTTAGAATGACACTAAAGTTTATCTTTGTTCGTCAAAAGTTAGTCTCGTTAGTCTCATTCTAAGGGTTGTCTAAGTTCGTCCTTAGAAAGAGACTAACTTGGGAGGAACTTACACTAACTTGGGACGAACTTAGACAAACCTTAGAATGAGACTAAAACTTTTCCTTGTTCATCCCAAGTTAGACTCGTTAGTCTCATTCGAAGGTTTGTCTAAGTTCGTCCTTTGAAAGAGACTACCTTGGGACAAACTTAGACAAACCTTAGAATGAGAGTAAAGTTTGTCTTTGTTCTTCCCAAGTTAGTCTCGTTAGTCTCATTCTAAGGTTTGTCTAAGTTCGTCCTTAGAAAGAGACTAACTTGGGACGAACTTTGACAAACCTTTGAATGAGACTAAAGTTTGTGTTTGTTCGTCCCTAGTTAGTCTCGTTAGTCTCATTCTAAGCTTTGACAAAGTTTGTCCTTAGAAACAGACTAACTTGGGACAAACTTAAACTAACTTGGCAGGAACTTAGACAAACCTTAGAATGAGACTAAAGTTTGTCTTTGTTCGTCCCAAGTTAGTCTCGTTAGTCTCATTCTAAGGGTTGTCTAAGTTCCTCCTTAGAAAGAACTACCTTGGCACGAACTTAGACAACCTTAGAATGAGACTAACGTTTGTCTTTGTTCGTCCCAAGTTAGTCTCGTTAGTCTCATTCAAAGGTTTGTCTAAGTTCGTCCTTAGAAAGAGACTAACATGGGACGAACTTAGACAAACCTTAGAATGAGACTAACGTCTGTCTTTTTTCTTCCCAAGCTAGTCTCGTTAGTCTCATTCTAAGGTTTGTCTAAGTTCGTCCTTAGAAAGAGACTAACTTGGGACGAACTTAGACTAACTTGGGACGAACTATAACAAACTTTTGAATGAGACTAAAGTTTGTCTTTGATCGTCCCTATTTTGTCTCGTTAGTCTCATTCTAAGGTTTGTCAAAGTTTGTCCATAGAAACAGACCAATTTGGGACAAATTTAAACTAACTTGGGACGCACTTAGACAAACCTTAGAATGAGACTAAAGTTTGTCTTTGTTCGTCCCAAGTTAGTCTCGTTAGTCTCATTCTAAGGTTTGTCTAAGTTCGATCTTAGAAAGAACTACCTTGGGACGAACTTAGACAACCTTAGAGTGAGACTAACGTTTGTCTTTGTTCATCCCAAGTTAGTCTCGTTAGTCTCATTCAAAGGTTTGTCTAAGTGCGTCCTTAGAAAGGGACTAACTTGGGACAAACTTAGACAAACCTTAGAATGAGACTAAAGTTTGTCTTAGTTCTTCCCAAGTTAGTCTCGTTAGTCTCATTCTAAGGTTTGTCTAAGTTTGTCCTTAGAAATAGACTAACTTGGGAAGAACTTAGACTAACTTGGGACGAACTTAGACAAACCTTAGAATGAGACAAAAGTTTGCCTTTGTTCGTCCCAAGTTAGTCTCGCTAGTCTCATTCCAAGGTTTGTCTAAGTTCGTCCTTTGAAAGAGACTAACTTGGGACGAACTTACACTAACTTGGGACGAACTTAGACAACCCTTAGAATGAGACTAAATTTGTCTTTGTTCGTCCCAAATTAGTCTCGTTAGTCTCATTCTTAGGTTTGTCTAAGTTCGTCCTTAGAAAGAAACTAACTTGGGACCAACTTAAACTAACTTGGGATGAACTTAGACAAACCTTAGAATGACACTAAAGTTTATCTTTGTTCGTCCCAAGTTAGTCTCGTTAGTCTTATTCTAAGGTTTGTCTAAGTTCGTCGTTAGAAAGAGACTAACTTGGGACGAACTTAGACAAACCTTAGAATGAGACTAAAATTTGTCTTTGTTCATCCCAAGTTAGACTCGTTAGTCTCATTCGAAGGTTTGTCTAAGTTCATCCTTAGAAAGAGACTACCTTGGGACAAACTTAGATAAACCTTAGAATGAGACTAAAGTTTGTCTTTGTTCTTCCCAAGTTAGTCTCGTTTGTGTCATTCTAAGGTTTGTCTAAGTTCGTCCTTAGAAAGAGACTAACTTGGGACGAACTTTGACTAACTTGGGACGAACTTTGACAAACCTTTGAATGAGACTAAAGTTTGTCTTTGTTCGTCCCAAGTTAGTCTCGTTAGTCTCATTCTAAGGTTTGTCTAAGTTCGTCCTTAGGAAGAGACTAACTTGGGACGAACTTAGACAAACCTTAGATAGCGACTAAAGTTTGTCTTTGTTCTTCCCAAGTTAGTCTCGTTAGTCTCATTCTTAGGCTTGTGCAAGTTCGTCCTTAGAAAGAGACTAACTTGGGACGAACTTAGACAAACTTTTGAATGAGACTAATGTTTGTCTTTGTTCGTCCCAAGTTAGTCTCAATAGTCTCATTTTAAGGTTTGTCTAAGTTCATCCTTAGAAAGAGACTAACTTGGGATGAACTTAGAAAAACCTCAGAATGAGACTAAAGTTTGTCTTTGATCGTCCCAAGTTAGTCTCGTTAGTCTCATTCTTAGGTTTGTCTAAGTTCGTCCTTAGAAAGAGAATAACTTGGGACGAACTGAAACTAACTTGGGATGAACTTAGACAAACCTTAGAATGAAACTAATGTTTGTCTTTGTTTGTCCCAAGTTAGTCTCGTTAGTCTCATTCTATGGTTTGTCTAAGTTCGTCCTTCGAAAGAGACTAACTTGGGACGAACTTACACTAACTTGGGATGAACTTAGACAAACCTTAGAATGAGACTAAAGTTTGTCTTTGTTCATCCCAAGTTAGTCTCGTTAGTCTCTTTCTAAGGTTTGTCTAAGTTCGTCCTTAGAAAGAGACTAACTTGGGACGAATGACAGATGCTTGTCGTCAGAGCAAATGTACAAATAAATTTATAAGTCCGCTACTCGCGACTTAACTACTGGGTAGCAAGTGGTAAGTAGGGGTCGAACCCAAGAGAGTCAGTGTAGATTAGTTGTTCTTTAATGAAGCTTATGCAGAAATTAAATACGATTGGGGTTGGGTTTGAGTGTGTTTTGAGAACTAAAAGTAAAGGATCAGTCATATCACAATTGAAGGAAAGATTCGGTTTTAGGGACCTTGTATTATATCCTGTTTATCATCGACTCTTAGTGATCCTTCTAAGTATTCAAACGTGTATCAAGGCCTTTTCCGGCGCTCGATTTGCCACACTGTCTAGTCTTTTGCAAAAGTGTTCGAAAGTGAATCAAGGCCATTTCAAGCACTCGACTTGCAACACTGTCTAATCTTTTGCAAAAACGTAAAGCCCTTGTTCTACTTAGACTAGCACCCCATTTCAAGGTATACTAGCCTATGTGCATCCATTTTGGGTTGTCTTTTCCGATTTACCCAAAATGGTGTTTGAGAGAGATCAAACTCCTCAGATAAGCTTTGCCATTTCAAGCATCCACTTACCCGAGTATGTTTACGAACTTCCACAGAAGAGCTTTGCCATTTCAAGCATCCACTCAACCTTGGAAGTTCTTGATGTTCCCTTGAGTGGCATGTGTTTGGAAAAACGTGGTTAGACAGTTCGAGCAGGAGTTCAGGGGGAGTTCGAACATATCCTAGCACTCATATACAGCGTATAGCAGACGCAAGGATATTTTCCGGAAAATATTGGCAACGAAGATTTCGTCAAGTTAAAGATGGCGTGCGACTTATTCGAGCAAGATATTCGAATGAATATGCACATTGAAGACGGCGTGACTTGCTTGGGAAAGAAGACGACTTCGTATATTCTTCCAAGGATTTGTGAAAGATATGCATCAAATATTCTGGAATATATTCCGAAATATTTGATGGGATTATCTTGTGCGAATTAGGGTTTCGTCCGAGCATATAAATACAATGCAAAGGCAACCCTAATTCTCATCGCTTTCAAAGATCAAATACACACGAGCATACCCTGCTGATTGGAGAAGAAGAAAGCGACGGCCGGTTGTGTTTTCTCATTGAGAATACATCGGTGCAAGTGCAGTCTGCTCAAGTGCAACTCAGACTGTCTGAAGCGTATCAACTGCTGCACACACCAAAGGTGATCAAAGCTTTCGAGAGAAAGCATCCGAGCTTCTGGAGAAGGTCGAGAACGTTCGGACTGCAGGTTCTGAACGAAGGGGATCGAGGGGAATTGCGGTGAACCTCGGTTGCAAATCTGAGAGACGGAGTATTGAGGTGAGGCTATTACAAGGTGTAAGTGTAAGTCCCTGTGGAAACCCTATACTCGTAATAAAGATTTGTTGTCCCTTTTCCGGGTGTGGGAAACCCCCCAGAGTAGGCCTGGCCGAACTGGGTTATCAACCTGTGCGTGCTCCAGTTTTACTGTTCTGTTTGATCTGTTTGTTGAACTGTTGTGGAGAGAGTTCAAGGTCTGTCGAAACACGACCTAGAACACTTGCTTGAACAGGGGATATAATTTCAATTGGTATCAGAGCGAACACTCGACACACTGAGAGGGATCCTGAACTGTTCAAGATGCCTCTGAAAGAAGGACAAAGCATCACCAGACCTCCGTTGCTTGAAGGATCGAACTATGCCACCTGGAAACCCATGATGCGATCCTTTCTGAAATCCCTTGACGAGAAAGCATGGATGACTGTTCAGAGAGGTTGGACTGAACCTAAGATGAACAATCTCACTGGTGAACCAATTCTGAAACCAGAAACCTTGTGGAGTGAAGAAGAGAACAAGGCATCCATGGGAAACTCAAAGGCGATGAACGCAATCTTCTCGGCTGTAGATGAGAACGTCATGAAGTTGATCATTAACTATGAAGTAGCGAAGGATGCTTGGGATATTCTCCAAACGGCATATGAAGGCACGGACAAAGTTCGCAACGCAAGAATGCGGATTGTCACTACTAAGTTTGAAGAGATGAAGATGAACGAGAGTGAATCTATCTCTGAGTACAACACTAGAGTTCTGGAACTGTCCAACGAGGCTGCTGCTCTAGGAAAGCCGATTGAGGAAGAGAGGATGGCCAGTAAAGTCTTGAGATCACTTCCTCCGAGATTTGCTATGAAAGTCACGGCTATTGAGGAAATGCACGACATCTCCAAACTGAAACTGGACGAGCTGATGGGGTCTCTCAGAACTTACGAGATTAACCGTGATTTCCAAACCGGAGATATGAAGGGAATCGCCCTGAAAGCAGAACTGTCTGAAGACAAAGTGGAGGCTGGCTGCACCACTGAGCAACTGGCCATGATGGCTCAAAACTTCGGCAGAATGGTGCGCAAGATAAATAGACGTGGTCCAGAACAAGGTCAGTCTTCATCAACTGGTTTCCGAAACTGGAAGTCCGACAGATCAAGGTCCAGTGACTCAAGGGAAGACTCCTCTGACAAAAGAAAGGAAGAAATTCAGTGTCATGAATGCAGAGGTTTCGGTCATATTGCTTCACAATGTGCGAATACTCTCATGAAAAAGAAGGCAATGGTCGCGAGCTTCAGCGATAGTGAGTCAGACGAAGATAAAGGAGGTGCAACCACCAACTTTGTGGCCTTTACTTCAACTCTGGATGGATACGGCAGCACCAGTAAACCTGTTCTACCTCTGTTGGAACTCTCGGCTGAAGATGTCTCAGACAGTGATGGTGAAGAACTCACGCAGGAGGCTCTGGGTGAGACATATAAGGATCTGTATGAGAAGTGGCTGCTTCTGATCAGGATTAACAAAAAGCTGAATGACACAGTTGCAAGCGTCACCTTGGATAAGGACAAGGTCTGGCAGGTGGTTGAGATATTACTTACACAGAAGGTTGAGCTCGAAGGCACGGTAGACTCTCTGAATACTCGTCTAGCTGAGATGAAACAGGAAAGGCTGTGTCTCCTTGCTCAGAAAACAGAGCTCTTAGGTACTGTCTCCTCACTGAAAGTTGAAATGGAGAATGACCGTGACACTCATCCTGTAGGGATGGTGGGTCTAAGAAAAACCATCAGAGATCTGAAGCGCAAAGAGGTGTTCCAGTTAAGAAGGGTAGAACAGCTGGAACTTCAGCTAGAATCTGAAAGAATGGAGCACTCAACTACCAAGGAGGAACTAAATCACCTCAAACAGTCGGTAAGAATGCTCAACTCTGGCACTAAAGACTTAAATGATATTCTCGGATCTCAGAGAATGGAGTCTGGACATAGAGGATTGGGGTTCACAGGAGAAGGCAGTTCAAAAGGTACAACGTTTGTTAAAACAAAACTAGTGTCGGAACAGATGCCTGAACAGAAGGTGAGAAAGCACCCTAGACAGAAAGTGGATCTGTCCCCAAGACAAAGCCAAAGGCAGGACTGGCAAAGCTCACTCCAGTTCAACCTCCAATCAAAAGAAAGATTTGTGCACATGTTGGTACTGCTTTCAGGATGGACACATCAGATCCAAGTGTCGGCTGTTTCATGCTGAACGTCGAGGGCATAAACAACAGATCAAACCTCGACAGAAACAGGTATGGGTACCAAAGGAACAACAGACAGTATGCATGGTGGCCTGTTGCTCCTCAAGAGATACAGTGCAAAATAGTTGGTACTTCGACAGCGGATGCTCTGCCCACATGACAGGTAACTCTGAATATCTCTCGCATATTAGACCTGTTGAGCAGATGCGGTTTGTCACCTTCGCGGATGGTAGGAAGAGTCAGGTGATCGGCTGTGGGACATTGAAGGTTCCGGATCTCCCTGCACTCGAGGACACCCTTCTGGTTGAATGTCTGACAATGAATCTTATTAGCATCAGTGAACTGTGCGACAATGGACACTATGTGTCATTCTCTCGTGACTCATGCTTGGTTCTAGACGAGAATGGTGATTCTGTGATGAAAGGCACAAGGATGGCAAATAACTGTTACACCATCAGAATAGGAGTCGAAAGTCTTGACAAGCCACGGTCTACTCTAGACTATGTTCAAGCCAAACATCGAGTTATGCGAGGGGGAGTGAATAAGACCCTGCACACAAGGTCAGATAGGAGAATCGCACAAATCCATGTTGGCAAGAGCACCAGGAGACTGCTGGATCAAAGGGTGTCACAGTTACAGAAAGAGTTCGAACAGAAGATAACACAGTTGAAGACGGAGTTCGAACTGTTTCCACGAATGAATGCCATTCCACTGGATGAGAAATTGAATGAGATTCCACAGTTTGGAACACCCAGATCCTCCTTGGGTGTGCGTGGTTTCATAAACTAAGTGTTCCAGGCTGTGGTCAGCCAAAGGCGAATCCCCAGCTACAACAGTTGGACTGACCACCTAAGAAAGGGAGCTGGAACAGATGGGACAACACTTAATGTCAACTTCTTTATTCCAGAAGATTTGTTTTACGCCGTTTTTTTTTGAAAACGGCTTGCGTATATTAGGAAGTCGAAAAGGCAGGAGGATATTTTATTTTCAAAAACTCGACTGTTGAGCGTGTCCTCTCTCACTCGTCCCCGAAACCCTAGATCGGAAATCTGTCACTCGATTGCTCCGCAAACGGCGATGGTGAACACAAGGAAGTCAGCAAAATCCAGTGTTAAATCCACGGAGAAAAGAAAGGAAAGCATGCAGACCTCAAAGGCGGTGACGGCGAAATCGAAGATTCCAAAATCCAAAGCTACGAAGGTGAAAAAGGCGTCACCTTTTCATGAAAAGTCTGCCGAAGAGGTCACCGCTGAAATTCCTCAGACAGTCTCAGCGGTTTCTTCTCCACAAGCGTGTCCGCAATCGGAGGTAAATCCCGTTCTCCCATCTGTTTCTGCGAATATCTCAGTGGTTGAAAATCCTGTGATTAATGATGAAGTAATTGTGGGAGTTGAGAAAATTGGGTGTTTGGGTGCTGAAGCCAGTAGGGCTGGTAGTGATGAAGCCAGGAGGGCTGAGATTTGTGTTGACAAGGGCAAGGTTGTGACTTGTGATGCTGGTAAAAAGGGTGATGATGTTTCTAAGTTTGTTAAAGAAACGGAACCAAGGCTGTCAGTGACAAGAGTCTCAGGTATTTCAGATGTGTGGAAGGCGAAAATTCAAGCTTCCGGGTTCGTTCGTCCAGGAGGATTTCAAAGAAAGAAGGTAACTCGCCGAGCTGCCTCTCCCAGACAATGCCTGGCAAAGATCATCTCTATCAGAGGGAGGGTCTCTGATATTTCTAATGAGGGTGAGAAGAGTATGAGGAAGTTGGTAATGGAGGATGCTCCTGTTGATGGGTCGGCTGAGGAGATTGGAGTCTCAGAAGGAGAAGTTGCTGAGACTGTGAGTATGAAGCCTGATTTATCAGTAAACGGTGTTGGTGTGATTGATGAAGAACCTGAGGTTGCGGAAGGAGATGAAGATCTGGACAGTGTGTTCAAAGATATTGATGATTTTGCTGAAAATCTGCAAAAAGAGGATTTTGGTGTTCAGCCAGGAGTGGAATCAGGTGGTACTTCAGTTCCAGTTGTTGCTAAGGAGTCTGTGCTTGTCCCAGCTGTTACTCAAGATGATCTTCTTCGTAATCATATGGAGGATGTTGGTGGATCAGTTCGTGAGGATACTGCGAAGCCAGTCTCAAAGGAGGGTAAGCTGTCTGATGCTGACCAAGATATTGCTCCTCTTATCTCTCTCAAAAGGCCAAAGAAGGACAAGGGAAAGAAGAAGGTGGTGTTTGAAAAATCTGCTAAGGGAACAGTCCAAGAGATTGCGAAGGAGGACAACCTGGCAGGGGGAGCTGTTTCATCTAAGAAAAGAAAACATGAAGCTCCTGTCCCTGTTTCAGTGGATGCTGGAAGATGCAAAGTTCCATCTCCTGAGTCTGATTCAGCTCCAGTGGGAATTGTCAAGGGAGGAGTTTGGTTCGTCAACCGTGATGCAAGTAGGAAATGGAGCTGTGTGTCGAAAAGGAAGATCATTCCTGAGAGGGTGCTAGTAGAGTCCAGTTACAAAGGGAAGGAGGTGATTACGGTTCTGAAAGAATCTGATCTGTTTTGGACATTGACCAGGGGCAAACCCTTCAATGAGCAGTTGGTACGTGAGACCATGGCGAACTTACCCCCTCTCTTCGGGGTTGTTGGAGAATCTGAGTATGGGGTCTTCTACGTCAGAGGGAGAAGGATCAAGATTGATCCTGAGCTGATCAATGTATTCTTCGCCATGGACGACCCATCTGTTGATGAAGTGGAGTCAGATTTTGAAAAGGTAGTGAGCACCATCACTGCAGGCTCTGTTCAGTGGAGGCCTGAGTCAGTTGTGCATACAGCGGATCTTTCTACGTTCTATTCGATGCTGTTTATCATTGCTATTTTCAACTGGAGGCCGTCTACTCATCGCTCAACGGTCAACAAGGACATGGCTCAACTGCTTTATCAGATAGGGAATAAGCTGAAGTTTAACCTGGGCAGAGTAATGTTCAAACAGATTGCTGAACATGCCACTTCGACGAGATCTCTGCATCAGATTTGCTTCCCGTCTCTGATATACGAGCTGATCATCCATCAAGCTCCTGATTTGAAGGCCTCGCCTGACCAACTCTCAAAGGCACCCAGCAAGTTCATCGTTGACCACAAGTTGTTTAAAGGGCGTCACGTGAACGATCTCAAGGAGAAAGGAAATGCTGTGGCGGAGTCCAGTCGAGGGGGAGCCAGAATGGGCCGAGATGAGCGAAACATGTTGCTCAGAGATCTTAATGCCATCATTGCTGCGGACAAGGAGCAACGCAGGCGCATCAATAAGCTTGCTCGTGCCCTTAGCTACCCAAGTGAAGATGAATCTGCTGATGCAGGTTCTGAAGATGCCACAGATGATGTGTCTGCATAAAGGTCCACTGACTTCAATCTCTCTGAACTCAGTTTTCGTTTAAAACTTTAGTTATTTTGTGCTTGTTCTGGCACAACTTGATTTGCTGTTCGAACTAGATCGGACCCCTTGCCAATTTGTGGCAAAAAGGGGGAGTATTTTGAGGTGGTGACTTTTTTGTTCCCTCAAGGTTGTCGACTGTCTAGATAGTTAGATAGATCTAGTTATCTAGTAGATTTGGTTTTGCCAAAATGCCAAGAGGGAGATTGATGTTCCCTTGAGTGGCATGTGTTTGGCAAAACGTGGTTAGACAGTTCGAGCAGGAGTTCAGAGGGAGTTCGAACATATCCTAGCACTCATATACAGCGTGGAGCAGACGCAAGGATATTTTCCGGAAGATATTGGCAACGAAGATTTCGTCAAGTTAAAGATGGCGTGCGACTTATTCGAGCAAGATATTCGAATGAATATGCACATTGAAGACGGCGTGACTTGCTTGGGAAAGAAGACGCCTTCGTATATTCTTCCAAGGATTTGTGAAAGATATGCATCAAATATTCTGGAATATATTCCGAAATATTTGATGGGATTATCTTGTGCGAATTAGGGTTTCGTCCGAGCATATAAATACAATGCAAAGGCAACCCTAATTCTCATCGCTTTCAAAGATCAAATACACACGAGCATACCCTGCTGATTGGAGAAGAAGAAAGCGACGGCCGGTTGTGTTTTCTCATTGAGAATACATCGGTGCAAGTGCAGTCTGCTCAAGTGCAACTCATACTCTCTGAAGCATATCAACTGCCGCACATTACAAAGGTGATCAAAGCTTTCGAGAGAAAGCATCCGAGCTTCTGGAGAAGGTCGAGAACGTTCGGACTGCAGGTTCTGAACGAAGGGGATCGAGGGGAATTGCGGTGAACCTCGGTTGCAAATCTGAGAGACGGAGTATTGAGGTGAGGCTATTACAAGGTGTAAGTGTAAGTCCCTGTGGAAACCCTATACTCGTAATAAAGATTTGTTGTCCCTTTTCCGGGTGTGGGAAACCCCCCAGAGTAGGCCTGGCCGAACTGGGTTATCAACCTGTGCGTGCTCCAGTTTTACTGTTCTGTTTGATCTGTTTGTTGAACTGTTGTGGAGAGAGTTCAAGGTCTGTCGAAACACGACCTAGAACACTTGCTTGAACATGGGATATAATTTCAGTTCTGATCTAATATATGGCACATAGAACAAGTTTTGAATACAAAGACGAGACACTAAATTAATAGTCTAAAACATTTTATAATACAAGTCCACCCCTTCTACCGAACGACTAGTTTAGCTACTATTTATCGCGCTAAACATTATAACTAAGGAATTGGAAATTAAAGACGGAAAATAAATATTAAAATACTTACAACCGTTGAAGCGCCAAGGGAGCAATCTTTTATTTCCAAAGCCAAACTTACAAAACTTAGAGAGATAAGTGATTTATGATTTTTGGATGATGGTGAGATGATACAAATGAGGAGGAGGAGGGTTGTATTTATAGGCTAAGGGAGGAGAAATGGAGGGTGGAGATGAGGGGCAAGTGTCTTTTGATCCAAGGGAGGAGGAGGAGGAGCAAGGAGGAGCCGCCACATGGGGGAGGAGAAAAGCCGCCGGTCAAGGGAGGAGGAGCCGCCGGCTGCAGGTCACCATGAGGGAGGAGCTCTAGCCGCCGGCGGCTTTGGGAGGAGGGAGGAGGAGCCGCCAAGTGGAGGGAGGAGAGTGGAGGAGAGGAGTTGTGAGGGAGGAGCCGCCCATGTGAGGAGGATGCTCCTCCCCTTCTAGCCGCCCATGTGAGGAGGAGCCTCCGTTGTGAGGAGGAGCCTCCCTTGTGAGGAGGTTTTGTGAGTTTTGTGAAGTTTTCACAAAACTATCGGTCCATTCCTACCCCGGACTGACTTTGGTTGCTCTTCGGTTTGATTTGTTTTGAATGATTCCATGTCAGGATCTTTAGATTTCTTCAGTCAGCGTCTGATCGTGACCTTGGAATGACTCGTAATATCTTTTCTGCGTAAAATCCTCTCCTTAGCGTGTATTCTCTCTAAGCTTCAAAATACCCTGTAGAAATATATCGGAACTAACAAGCAAAAGTTAAATAGACAAACAGTCTAATTTAGTGGGCTTAACTGTGTTTTTGATTCGTATAATTATGGTCCATCAGATCACCCCACACTTTTAGTTGTTCGTCCCGAACAATGCTATTAAAGGGCGGTACTAAGTAAGTTTTTAAAATATGAAAATTAGACTGTGGGACTAGATTTATCCTAATTCATGCATTACTACTTATTACCAAATTGAACTGCGTAAATAAATAGAAGAAACTTGATACGTGTACCTCCGTGCCGAGATGCAAATTATTCTGGATGTTTCGGGAGATAGCCCTTTTCAGGCTCCTGGACTGCATTCTCGGGATCGTCTCGCACTATATGGTTTGACTTGTAGCTTTCTCTGGCACGTGATTTGGTTTCGGGTTTCAGTGGTTTGGTCTTTGATTTTCTTTTTTGGCGAGGGACAGCTTTTGTAGTGAATCGGCCTTTGGCCTTTGATTTGACGCTTTGAGTACTTCACTTTTGTTCGGTTAAAACCTTCACAATTTTGGGCCTTTGGCCTCTTGATTTGCTTCTTCGAGCTTTTCGCCTTTTTGTGGCTTTGCTAGTTCATTTTCTCAAGCCTTTTTGGGAGGTCCAATCATCGCCCGCAAGCCTATGGAAATACCTCCCCGCTCCTCTCATCGTTGTTGTTTCGCGCGGGTCAAGATGAGGGTCGCTCATCTATTTTCTCGGCTACTTTAACTAGACAGAGGACGGTCTGATTCCCGTCCTCGCCTTTTTTTCTTTTTTGCATAAACACTGCATGGCGGAGATGACTTCAATCTTCACTGAAACCCGAAGTGCAGCCTCCACTGACTTCGAAAACCATATAGTTAGATTCGATCCTTCGATTGCTTGCCAAGCCCCTCTAGGGCAGTTTATGTCAACTCCACATCCCTAGTTTATCTCAGCACAAAGGGACAAATGAAAAGTTACATTCTAAGTTTTTAAACAGTTGAATTTTCACAAGGTTAATGCATGAATTATGACTTATCTTTTACACATTCTTAAGTTCATATTTTCAAAAAGATAATACTAAAAAAGAAAACATGTTTATGTACACAGGTGGTTCTCACCCCACACTTTTGAACGAAGGTGTGCCTTTCAGCACTACTTAGTTCAAAAGCCATGCAAGCAGACAATTACGAGAAAGAAATGATATTAAGGAAAGGTAAGATCAGAACTCCCTTTAAAGTGTCGAGTGAACGAGGCATGAGGCTGGATAATCGAGGGAGTTTGGCTGGGGCCTTGAACTCTCAGCGCAGGCCCGGTAGTTCACGGAAGCTGCCTGGCTGATCCGATCGTGCTCCAAAAACCAATTCCTAAATAGTCAAATCATTCTATGCACCAAGTGGGTGAGAGCGCCTTATTGATAAAAACTAAAAGACAGAAAGTAAATTAGTGTCGGGTTACCTCCCGACCAGTGCCTTTGTTTAACATCGTTGGCTCGACGATACCTCAATCATGGATCATAAGGTCGGATCCCAAGGGTGAGTGAGGTCAAACTTCTTCTCGGCAGCCCTTTTGCTCCGAGAGGGTGGGGTTTCTTTGACCATAGCTGCTGGTCCAATGAGTTGTGCTTGTTTGTTACTCCTTCCGGGTTTCCATTCTTTCGGCCCATGTCTTTGCCGCTTCTTCATGTTTGAATAGTTGGCACCTTTGCGATTTTGGAAGTTTGGTTTTGTGCCATTAAATATAGGCGACATTAAGCATGCGCCTTTGCCAATCCTCTTCATTGTGGCAGTGATGGATGGTTGTCTTGGAACGAGTGAGTTTTCAAGCGGTTCTCCTTGTTGAGTCGTGGTGAGTGGGACTGGGGCTTTCTCGGACAGTTCGGCAATGAGATCCGGGACTTTCTCGGGTGCTCCGAGCGTAAGGACCGGGCCTGGCTTGATTTCTTCGGCCGCTTCGGTAGTGATGTTCGGGACTTCTGTTGGCTCGGCAGTTAGGACTGTGATTTCCTCGGATGGATTGGTGATAAGGACCGGGCCAGATTTGGGCAGTTCTTCTTCTAACTCCCAGGGATAATCTGAATGTAGCTCTTCTTCAGGTAACCAAGGGTCCTTATCCTTGTCATTCGTATAGTCTCCGGGGGTAATCACACTGAGGTATGGGTCTGATATGGGTAACTCGTCATTGAGGTCCGGGTATGTCTTGGCCGTGAATTGGTGCATCGAGGCATTCATTTGCTGCATGTCAGCGGCCAATTGCTGGGTGCTAGCTGCCAGCTCATTTTCTGCTGCCCATAACTCAGTTTTGGCCCTGATTTGGTGCATTATGTTGTCCAGTTCTTCGCTTCGCATGGCCTGATCTTGTCTTTGTCTTGACCTTGCGGCCAAATCATCTATTAAGTTCCAAAGATCATCTATGCCTAAGTTGTTCACCGAGCCTCCCGCTGCATTGTTTAGCCAATCCCACTCTTGTGGCAGCATCCCATTGAGAAACCTTTGAAGAAGATCGTGGTTGGTGAATCCATGGTGCGGGCAGCTTATCAACATGGAGTCAAAATACGCCAAGTACTCGTCCAATGTTTCATCCCGGGATTGTTTTATGTTGTTGATCTTTTCGCGGACTTCCAGTTCGAAGGGTGGTGGGGAAAACTCCTCATTGTTCCAAGGTTCCATTCCGTAGTAGTAGGACTTAGTGAATTGCATGATAAAATAAAAAAGAAAAAACAACTATTCCGATGCACAACTCCCCGGCAACGGCGCCAATTTGACAGATGCTTGTCGTCAGAGCAAATGTACAAATAAATTTATAAGTCTGCTACTCGCGACTTAACTACTGGGTAGCAAGTGGTAAGTAGGGGTCGAACCCAAGAGAGTCAGTGTGGATTAGTTGTTCTTTAATGAAGCTTATGCAGAAATTAAATACGATTGGGGTTGGGTTTGTGTGTGTTTTGAGAACTAAAAGTAAAGGATCAGTGATATCACAATTGAAGGAAAGATTCGGTTTTAGGGACCTTGTATTATATCCTGTTTATCATCGACTCTTAGTGATCCTTCTAAGTATTCAAACGTGTATCAAGGCCTTTTCCGGCGCTCGATTTGCCACACTGTCTAGTCTTTTGCAAAAGTGTTCGAAAGTGAATCAAGGCCATTTCAAGCACTCGACTTGCAACACTGTCTAATCTTTTGCAAAAACGTAAAGCCCTTGTTCTACTTAGACTAGCACCCCATTTCAAGGTATACTAGCCTATGTGCATCCATTTTGGGTTGTCTTTTCCGATTTACCCAAAATGGTGTTTGAGAGAGATCAAACTCCTCAGATAAGCTTTGCCATTTCAAGCATCCACTTACCCGAGTATGTTTACGAACTTCCACAGAAGAGCTTTGCCATTTCAAGCATCCACTCAACCTTGGAAGTTCTGATCTAATATATGGCACATAGAACAAGTTTTGAATACAAAGACGAGACACTAAATTAATAGTCTAAAACATTTTATAATACAAGTCCACCCCTTCTACCGAACGACTAGTTTAGCTACTATTTATCGCGCTAAACATTATAACTAAGGAATTGGAAATTAAAGACGGAAAATAAATATTAAAATACTTACAACCGTTGAAGCGCCAAGGGAGCAATCTTTTATTTCCAAGGCAAAACTTACAAAACTTAGAGAGATAAGTGATTTATGATTTTTGGATGATGGTGAGATGATACAAATGAGGAGGAGGAGGGTTGTATTTATAGGCTAAGGGAGGAGAAATGGAGGGTGGAGATGAGGGGCAAGTGTCTTTTGATCCAAGGGAGGAGCCGCCACATGGGGGAGGAGAAAAGCCGCCGATCAAGGGAGGAGGAGCCGCCGGTTGCAGGTCACCATGAGGGAGGAGCTCTAGCCGCCAGCGGCTTTGGGAGGAGGGAGGAGGAGCCGCCAAGTGGAGGGAGGAGAGTCGAGGAGAGGAGAGGAGTTGTGAGGGAGGAGCCGCCCATGTGAGGAGGATGCTCCTCCCCTTCTAGCCGCCCATGTGAGGAGGAGCCTCCCTTGTGAGGAGGTTTTGTGAGTTTTGTGAAGTTTTCAAAAAACTATCGGTCCATTCCTACCCCGGACTGACTTTGGTTGCTCTTCGGTTTGATTTGTTTTGAATGATTCCATGTCAGGATCTTTAGATTTCTTCAGTCAGCGTCTGATCGTGACCTTGGAATGACTCGTAATATCTTTTCTGCGTAAAATCCTCTCCTTAGCGTGTATTCTCTCTAAGCTTCAAAATACCCTGTAGAAATATATCGGAACTAACAAGCAAAAGTTAAATAGACAAACAGTCTAATTTAGTGGGCTTAACTGTGTTTTTGATTCGTATAATTATGGTCCATCAACGAACTTACACTAACTTGGGACGAACTTAGACAAACCTTAGAATGAGACTAAAGTTTGTCTTTGATCGTCCCTAGTTAGTCTCGTTAGTCTCATTCTAAGGTTTGTCAAAGTTTGTCCTTAGAAACAGACTAACTTCGGAATAATTTAACTAACTTGGGACGAACTTAGACAAACCTAAGAATGAGACCAAAGTTTGTCTTTGTTCGTCTCAAGTTAGTCTCGTTAGTCTCATTCTAAGGTTTGTCTAAGTTCATCCTTAGAAAGAACTACCTTGGGACGAACTTAAACGACAAGAGAGTGAGACTAACGTTTATCTTTGTTCGTCCCAAGTTAGTCTCGTTGGTCTCATTCAAAGGTTTGTCTAAGTTCGTCCTTAGAAAGAGACTAACTTGGGACGAACTTAGACTAACTTGGGACGAACTTAGACAAACCTTAGAATGAGACTAAAGTTTTTCTTTGTTCGTCCCAAGTTAGTCTCGTTAGTCTCATTGTAAGGTTTGTCTAAGTTCGTCCTTTGAAAGAGACTAACTTGGGACGGACTTAGACAAACCTTAGAATGAGACTAATGTTTGTCTTTGTTCGTCCCAAGTTAGTCTCGTTAGTCTCATTCTAACGTTTATCTAAGTTCGTCCTTAGAAAGAGACAAACTTGGGACGAACATAGACAAACCATAGAATGAGATTAAAGTTTGTCTTTGTTCGTCCCAAGTTAGTCTCGTTAGTCTCATTCTAAGGTTTGTCTAAGTTTGTCCTTTGAAAGAGATTGTTTTGGAACGAACTTTGCCTGACTTGGGACGAACTTAGACAAACCTTCGAATGAGACTAAAGTTTGTCTTTCTTTTTCCCAAGTTAGTCTCGTTAGTCTCATTCTAAGGTTTATCTAAGTTCGTCCTTAGAAAGAGACTAACTTGGGACGAACTTAGGCAAACCTTAGAATGAGACTAAAGTTTGTCTTTGTTTGTCCCGAGTTAGTCTCGTTAGTCTCATTCTTAGGTTTGTCTAAGTTCGTCCTTAGAAACAGACTAACTTGTGACGAACTTAAAATAACTTGGGATGAACTTAGACAAACCTTAGAATGACACTAAAGTTTATCTATGTTCGTCCCAAGTTAGTCTCGTTCGTCTCATTCTAAGGTTTGTCTAAGTTCGTCCTTAGAAAGAGACTAACTTGGGACGAACTTACACTAACTTGGGACGAACTTAGACAAACCTTAGAATGAGACTAAAATTTTTCTTTTTTCATCCCAAGTTAGTCTCGTTAGTGTCATTCTAAGGTTTGTCTAAGTTCATCCTTAGAAAGAGACTTCCTTGGGACAAACTTAGACAAACCTAAGAATGAGACTAAAGTTTGTCTTTGTTCTTCCCAAGTTAGTCTCGTTAGTCTCATTCTAAGGTTTGTCTAAGTCCGTCCTTAAAAAGAGACTAACTTGGGACGAACTTAAACTAACTTGGGATGAACTTAGACAAACCTTAGAATGACACTAAAGTTTATCTATGTTCGTCCCAAGTTAGTCTCGTTCGTCTCATTCTAAGGTTTGTCTAAGTTCGTCCTTAGAAAGAGACTAACTTGGGACGAACTTACACTAACTTGGGACGAACTTAGACAAACCTTAGAATGAGACTAAAATTTTTCTTTTTTCATCCCAAGTTAGTCTCGTTAGTGTCATTCTAAGGTTTGTCTAAGTTCATCCTTTGAAAGAGACTTCCTTGGGACAAACTTAGACAAACCTAAGAATGAGACTAAAGTTTGTCTTTGTTCTTCCCAAGTTAGTCTCGTTAGTCTCATTCTAAGGTTTGTCTAAGTTCGTCCTTAAAAAGAGACTAACTTGGGACGAACTTAGACTAACTTGGGACGAACTTTGACAAACCTTTGAATGAGACTAAAGTTTGTCTTTGATCGTCCCTAGTTAGTCTCATTAGTCTCATTCTAAGGTTTGTCAAATTTTGTCCTTAGAAACAGACTAACTTGGGACAAATTTAACTAACATGGGACGAACTTGGACAAACCTTAGAATGAGACCAAAGTTTGTCTTTGTTCGTCCCAAGTCAGTCTCGTTAGTCTCTTTCTAAGGTTTGTCTAAGTTCATCCTTAGAAAGAACTACCTTGGGACGAACTTAGACGACCAGAGAGTGAGACTAATGTTTATCTTGTTCGTCCCAAGTTAGTCTCGTTAGTCTCATTCAAAGGTTTGTCTAAGTTCGTCCTTAGAAAGAGACTAACTTGAGACGAACATATACAAACCTTAGAATGAGACTAAAGTTTGTCTTTTGTTCGTCCCAAAGTTAGTCTCGTTTGTCTCATTATATGGTTTGTCTAAGTTCGTCCTTGGAAAGGGACTAACTTGGGACGAACTTAGACAAACCTTAGAATGAGACTAAAGTTTGTCTTTGTTCGTCCCAAGTTAGTCTCGTTAGTCTCATTCTTAGGTTTGTCTAATTAAGTTCGTCCTTAGAAAGAGACTAACTTGGGACGAACTTAAACTAACTTGGGATGAACTTAGACAAACCTTAGAATGACACTAAAGTTTATCTTTGTTCGTTCAAAGTTAGTCTCGTTAGTCTCATTCTAAGGGTTGTCTAAGTTCGTCCTTAGAAAGAGACTAACTTGGGAGGAACTTACACTAACTTGGGACGAACTTAGACAAACCTTAGAATGAGACTAAAATTTTTCCTTGTTCATCCCAAGTTAGACTCGTTAGTCTCATTCGAAGGTTTGTCTAAGTTCGTCCTTTGAAAGAGACTACCTTGGGACAAACTTAGACAAACCTTAGAATGAGACTAAAGTTTGTCTTTGTTCTTCCCAAGTTAGTCTCGTTAGTCTCATTCTAAGGTTTGTCTAAGTTCGTCCTTAGAAAGAGACTAACTTGGGACGAACTTTGACAAACCTTTGAATGAGACGAAAGTTTGTGTTTGTTCGTCCCTAGTTAGTCTCGTTAGTCTCATTCTAAGCTTTGGCAAAGTTTGTCCTTAGAAACAGACTAACTTGGGACAAACTTAAACTAACTTGGCAGGAACTTAGACAAACCTTAGAATGAGACTAAAGTTTGTCTTTGTTCGTCCCAAGTTAGTCTCGTTAGTCTCATTCTAAGGGTTGTCTAAGTTCCTCCTTAGAAAGAACTACCTTGGGACGAACTTAGACAACCTTAGAATGAGACTAACGTTTGTCTTTGTTCGTCCCAAGTTAGTCTCGTTAGTCTCATTCAAAGGTTTGTCAAAGTTCGTCCTTAGAAAGAGACTAACATGGGACGAACTTAGACAAACCTTAGAATGAGACTAACGTCTGTCTTTTTTCTTCCCAAGTTAGTCTCGTTAGTCTCATTCTAAGGTTTGTCTAAGTTCGTCCTTAGAAAGAGACTAACTTGAGACGAACTTAGACTAACTTGGGACGAACTATGACAAACTTTTGAATGAGACTAAAGTTCGTCCCAAGTTAGTCTCGTTAGTCTCATTCTTAGGTTTGTCTAAGTTCGTCCTTAGAAAGAGACTAACTTGGGACCAACTTAAACTAACTTGGGATGAACTTAGACAAACCTTAGAATGACACTAAAGTTTATCTTTGTTCGTCCCAATTTAGTCTCGTTAGTCTTATTCTAAGGTTTGTCTAAGTTCGTCCTTAGAAAGAGACTAACGTGGGACGAACTTAGACAAACCTTAGAATGAGACTAAAATTTGTCTTTGTTCATCCCAAGTTAGACTCGTTAGTCTTATTCGAAGGTTTGTCTAAGTTCGTCCTTAGAAAGAGACTACCTTGGGACAAACTTAGATAAACCTTAGAATGAGGCTAAAGTTTGTCTTTGTTCTTCCCAAGTTAGTCTCGTTAGTGTCATTCTAAGGTTTGTCTAAGTTCGTCCTTAGAAAGAGACTAACTTGGGACGAACTTTGACTAACTTGGGACGAACTTTGACAAACCTTTGAATGAGACTAAAGTTTGTCTTTGTTCGTCGCAAGTTAGTCTCGTTAGTCTCATTCTAAGGTTTGTCTAAGTTCGTCCTTAGGAAGAGACTAACTTGGGACGAACTTAGACAAACCTTAGATAGAGACTAAAATTTGTCTTTGTTCTTCCCAAGTTAGTCTCGTTAGTCTCATTCTTAGGCTTGTGTAAGTTCGTCCTTAGAAAGAGACTAACTTGGGACGAACTTAGACAAACTTTTGAATGAGACTGATGTTTGTCTTTGTTCGTCCCAAGTTAGTCTCAATAGTCTCATTTTAAGGTTTGTCTAAGTTCGTCCTTAGAAAGAGACTAACTTGGGATGAACTTAGACAAACCTCAGAATGAGACTAAAGTTTGTCTTTGTTCGTCCCAAGTTAGTCTCGTTAGTCTCATTCTTAGGTTTGTCTAAGTTCGTCCTTAGAAAGAGACTAACTTGGGACGAACTGAAACTAACTTGGGATGAACTTAGACAAACCTTAGAATGAAACTAAAGTTTGTCTTTGTTTGTCCCAAGTTAGTCTCGTTAGTCTCATTCTATGGTTTGTCTAAGTTCGTCCTTCGAAAGAGACTAACTTGGGACGAACTTACACTAACTTGGGACGAACTTAGACAAACCTTAGAATGAGACTAAAGTTTGTCTTTGTTCGTCCCAAGTTAGTCTCGTTAGTCTCTTTCTAAGGTTTGTCTAAGTTCGTCCTTAGAAAGAGACTAACTTGGGACGAACTTACACTAACTTGGGACGAACTTAGACAAACCTTAGAATGAGGCTAAAGTTTGTCTTTGATCGTCCCTAGTTAGTCTCGTTAGTCTCATTCTAAGGTTTGTCAAAGTTTGTCCTTAGAAACAGACTAACTTCGGAATAATTTAACTAACTTGGGACGAACTTAGAGAAACCTAAGAATGAGACCAAAGTTTATCTTTGTTAATCTCAAGTTAGTCTCGTTAGTCTCATTCTAAGGTTTGTCTAAGTTCATCCTTAGAAAGAACTACCTTGGGACGAACTTAGACGACAAGAGAGTGAGACTAACGTTTATCTTTGTTCGTCCCAAGTTAGTCTCGTTGGTCTCATTCAAAGGTTTGTCTAAGTTCGTCCTTAGAAAGAGACTAACTTGGGACGAACTTAGACTAACTTGGGACGAACTTAGACAAACCTTAGAATGAGACTAAAGTTTGTCTTTGTTCGTCCCAAGTTAGTCTCGTTAGTCTCATTCTAAGGTTTGTCTAAGTTCGTTCTTAAGAAGAGACTAACTTGGGACGAACTTAGACAAACCTTAGATAGAGACTAAAATTTGTCTTTGTTCTTCCCAAGTTAGTCTCGTTAGTCTCATTCTTAGGCTTGTGTAAGTTCGTCCTTAGAAAGAGACTAACTTGGGACGAACTTAGACAAACTTTTGAATGAGACTAATGTTTGTCTTTGTTCGTCCCAAGTTAGTCTCAATAGTCTCATTTTAAGGTTTGTCTAAGTTCGTCCTTAGAAAGAGACTAACTTGGGATGAACTTAGACAAACCTCAGAATGAGACTAAAGTTTGTCTTTGTTCGTCCCAAGTTAGTCTCGTTAGTCTCATTCTTAGGTTTGTCTAAGTTCGTCCTTAGAAAGAGACTAACTTGGGACGAACTGAAACTAACTTGGGATGAACTTAGACAAACCTTAGAATGAAACTAAAGTTTGTCTTTGTTTGTCCGAAGTTAGTCTCGTTAGTCTCATTCTATGGTTTGTCTAAGTTCGTCCTTCGAAAGAGACTAACTTGGGACGAACTTACACTAACTTGGGACGAACTTAGACAAACCTTAGAATGAGACTAAAGTTCGTCTTTGTTCGTCCCAAGTTAGTCTCGTTAGTCTCATTCTAAGGTTTGTCTAAGTTCGTCCTTAGAAAGAGACTAACTTGGGACGAACTTACACTAACTTGGGACGAACTTAGACAAACCTTAGAATGAGGCTAAAGTTTGTCTTTGATCGTCCCTAGTTAGTCTCGTTAGTCTCATTCTAAGGTTTGTCAAAGTTTGTCCTTAGAAACAGACTAACTTCGGAATAATTTAACTAACTTGGGACGAACTTAGAGAAACCTAAGAATGAGACCAAAGTTTATCTTTTTTCATCTCAAGTTAGTCTCGTTAGTCTCATTCTAAGGTTTGTCTAAGTTCATCCTTAGAAAGAACTACCTTGGGACGAACTTAGACGACAAGAGAGTGAGACTAACGTTTATCTTTGTTCGTCCCAAGTTAGTCTCGTTGGTCTCATTCAAAGGTTTGTCTAAGTTCGTCCTTAAAAAGAGACTAACTTGGGACGAACTTAGACAACCCTTAGAATGAGACTAACGTCTGTCTTTTTTCTTCCCAAGTTAGTCTCGTTAGTCTCATTCTAAGGTTTGTCTAAGTTCGTCCTTAGAAAGAGACTAACTTGGGACGAACTTAGACTAACTTGGGACGAACTATGACAAACTTTTGAATGAGACTAAAGTTTGTCTTTGATCGTCCCTAGTTTGTCTCGTTAGTCTCATTCTAAGGTTTGTCAAAGTTTGTCCATAGAAACAGACCAATTTGGGACAAATTTAAACTAACTTGGGACGAACTTAGACAAACCTTAGAATGAGACTAAAGTTTGTCTTTGTTCGTCCCAAGTTAGTCTCGTTAGTCTCATTCTAAGGTTTGTCTAAGTTCGATCTTAGAAAGAACTACCTTGGGATGAACTTAGACAACCTTAGAGTGAGACTAACGTTTGTCTTTGTTCATCCCAAGTTAGTCTCGTTAGTCTCATTCAAAGGTTTGTCTAAGTTCGTCCTTAGAAAGGGACTAACTTGGGACAAACTTAGACAAACCTTAGAATGAGACTAAAGTTTGTCTTAGTTCTTCCCAAGTTAGTCTCGTTAGTCTCATTCTAAGGTTTGTCTAAGTTTGTCCTTAGAAATAGACTAACTTGGGAAGAACTTAGACTAACTTGGGGCGAACTTAGACAAACCTTAGAATGAGACAAAAGTTTGCCTTTGTTCGTCCCAAGTTAGTCTCGCTAGTCTCATTCCAAGGTTTGTCTAAGTTCGTCCTTTGAAAGAGACTAACATGGGACGAACTTACACTAACTTGGGACGAACTTAGACAACCCTTAGAATGAGACTAAAGTTTGTCTTTGTTCGTCCCAAGTTAGTCTCGTTAGTCTCATTCTTAGGTTTGTCTAAGTTCGTCCTTAGAAAGAGACTAACTTGGGACCAACTTAAACTAACTTGGGATGAACTTAGACAAACCTTAGAATGACACTAAAGTTTATCTTTGTTCGTCCCAAGTTAGTCTCGTTAGTCTTATTCTAAGGTTTGTCTAAGTTCGTCCTTAGAAAGAGACTAACTTGGGACGAACTTAGACAAACCTTAGAATGAGACTAAAATTTGTCTTTGTTCATCCCAAGTTAGACTCGTTAGTCTTATTCGAAGGTTTGTCTAAGTTCGTCCTTAGAAAGAGACTACCTTGGGACAAACTTAGATAAACCTTAGAATGAGGCTAAAGTTTGTCTTTGTTCTTCCCAAGTTAGTCTCGTTAGTGTCATTCTAAGGTTTGTCTAAGTTCTTCCTTAGAAAGAGACTAACTTGGGACGAACTTTGACTAACTTGGGACGAACTTTGACAAACCTTTGAATGAGACTAAAGTTTGTCTTTGTTCGACCCAAGTTAGTCTCGTTAGTCTCATTCTAAGGTTTGTCTAAGTTCGTCCTTAGGAAGAGACTAACTTGGGACGAACTTAGACAAACCTTAGATAGAGACTAAAATTTGTCTTTGTTCTTCCCAAGTTAGTCTCGTTAGTCTCATTCTTAGGCTTGTGTAAGTTCGTCCTTACAAAGAGACTAACTTGGGACGAACTTAGACAAACTTTTGAATGAGACTAATGTTTGTCTTTGTTCGTCCCAAGTTAGTCTCAATAGTCTCATTTTAAGGTTTGTCTAAGTTCGTCCTTAGAAAGAGACTAACTTGGGATGAACTTAGACAAACCTCAGAATGAGACTAAAGTTTGTCTTTGTTCGTCCCAAGTTAGTCTCGTTAGTCTCATTCTTAGGTTTGTCTAAGTTCGTCCTTAGAAAGAGACTAACTTGGGACGAACTGAAACTAACTTGGGATGAACTTAGACAAACCTTAGAATGAAACTAAAGTTTGTCTTTGTTTGTCCCAAGTTAGTCTCGTTAGTCTCATTCTATGGTTTGTCTAAGTTCGTCCTTCGAAAGAGACTAACTTGGGACGAACTTACACTAACTTGGGACGAACTTAGACAAACCTTAGAATGAGACTAAAGTTTGTCTTTGTTCGTCCCAAGTTAGTCTCGTTAGTCTCTTTCTAAGGTTTGTCTAAGTTCGTCCTTAGAAAGAGACTAACTTGGGACGAACTTACACTAACTTGGGACGAACTTAGACAAACCTTAGAATGAGGCTAAAGTTTGTCTTTGATCGTCCCTAGTTAGTCTCGTTAGTCTCATTCTAAGGTTTGTCAAAGTTTGTCCTTAGAAACAGACTAACTTCGGAATAATTTAACTAACTTGGGACGAACTTAGAGAAACCTAAGAATGAGACCAAAGTTTATCTTTGTTCATCTCAAGTTAGTCTCGTTAGTCTCATTCTAAGGTTTGTCTAAGTTCATCCTTAGAAAGAACTACATTGGGACGAACTTAGACGACAAGAGAGTGAGACTAACGTTTATCTTTGTTCGTCCCAAGTTAGTCTCGTTGGTCTCATTCAAAGGTTTGTCTAAGTTCGTCCTTAGAAAGAGACTAACTTGGGACGAACTTAGACTAACTTGGGACGAACTTAGACAAACCTTAGAATGAGACTAAAGTTTTTCTTTGTTCGTCCCAAGTTAGTCTCGTTAGTCTCATTGTAAGGTTTGTCTAAGTTCGTCCTTTGAAAGAGACTAACTTGGGACGGACTTAGACAAACCTTAGAATGAGACTAATGTTTGTCTTTGTTCGTCCCAAGTTAGTCTCGTTAGTCTCATTCTAACGTTTATCTAAGTTCGTCCTTAGAAAGAGACAAACTTGGGACGAACATAGACAAACCATAGAATGAGACTAAAGTTTGTCTTTGTTCGTCCCAAGTTAGTCTCGTTAGTCTCATTCTTAGGTTTGTCTAAGTTCGTCCTTTGAAAGAGATTTTTTTGGAACGAACTTTGCCTGACTTGGGACGAACTTAGACAAACCTTCGAATGAGACTAAAGTTTGTCTTTGTTCTTCCCAAGTTAGTCTCGTTAGTCTCATTCTAAGGTTTATCTAAGTTCGTCCTTAGAAAGAGACTAACTTGGGACGAACTTAGGCAAACCTTAGAATGAGACTAAAGTTTGTCTTTGTTCGTCCCGAGTTAGTCTCGTTAGTCTCATTCTAAGGTTTGTCTAAGTTTGTCCTTAGAAAGAGACTAACTTGTGACGAACTTAAACTAACTTGGGATGAACTTAGACAAACCTTAGAATGACACTAAAGTTTATCTATGTTCGTCCCAAGTTAGTCTCGTTCGTCTCATTCTAAAGTTTGTCTAAGTTCGTCCTTAGAAAGAGACTAACTTGGGACGAACTTACACTAACTTGGGACGAACTTAGACAAACCTTAGAATGAGACTAAAATTTTTCTTTTTTCATCCCAAGTTAGTCTCGTTAGTGTCATTCTAAGGTTTGTCTAAGTTCGTCCTTAGAAAGAGACTTCCTTGGGACAAACTTAGACAAACCTAAGAATGAGACTAAAGTTTGTCTTTGTTCTTCCCAAGTTAGTCTCGTTAGTCTCATTCTAAGGTTTGTCTAAGTTCGTCCTTAAAAAGAGACTAACTTGGGACGAACTTAGACTAACTTAGGACGAACTTTGACAAACCTTTGAATGAGACTAAAGTTTGTCTTTGATCGTCCCTAGTTAGTCTCGTTAGTCTCATTGTAAGGTTTGTCAAAGTTTGTCCTTAGAAACAGACTAACTTGGGACAAATTTAACTAACTTGGGACGAACTTAGACAAACCTTCGAATGAGACCAAAGTTTGTCTTTGTTCGTCCCAAGTTAGTCTCGTTAGTCTCATTCTAAGGTTTGTCTAAGTTCATCCTTAGAAAGAACTACCTTGGGACGAACTTAGACGACCAGAGAGTGAGACTAATGTTTATCTTGTTCGTCCCAAGTTAGTCTCGTTAGTCTCATTCAAAGGTTTGTCTAAGTTCGTCCTTAGAAAGAGACTAACTTGAGACGAACATATACAAACCTTAGAATGAGACTAAAGTTTGTCTTTTGTTCGTCCCAAAGTTAGTCTCGTTTGTCTCATTCTATGGTTTCTCTAAGTTCGTCCTTGGAAAGAGACTAACTTGGGACGAACTTAGACAAACCTTAGAATGTGACTAAAGTTTGTCTTTGTTCGTCCCAAGTTAGTCTCGTTAGTCTCATTCTTAGGTTTGTCTAAGTTCGTCCTTAGAAAGAGACTAACTTGGGACAAACTTAAACTAACTTGGGCTGAACTTAGACAAACCTTTGAATGACACTAAAGTTTGTCATTGTTCGTCCCAAGTTAGTCTCGTTAATCTCATTCTAAGGTTTGTCTAAGTTCGTCCTTAGAAAGAGACTAACTTGGGACGAACTTAAACTAACTTGGGATGAACTTAGACAAACCTTAGAATGACACTAAAGTTTATCTTTGTTCGTCCAAAGTTAGTCACGTTAGTCTCATTCTAAGGGTTGTCTAAGTTCGTCCTTAGAAAGAGACTAACTTGGGAGGAACTTACACTAACTTGGGACGAACTTAGACAAACCTTAGAATGAGACTAAAATTTTTCCTTGTTCATCCCAAGTTAGACTCGTTAGTCTCATTCGAAAGTTTGTCTAAGTTCGTCCTTTGAAAGAGACTACCTTGGGACAAACTTAGACAAACCTTAGAATGAGACTAAAGTTTGTCTTTGTTCTTCCCAAGTTAGTCTCATTCTAAGGTTTGTCTAAGTTTGTCCTTAGAAAGAGACTAACTTGGGACGAACTTAGACTAACTTGGGACGAACTTTGACAAACCTTTGAATGAGACTAAAGTTTGTCTTTGTTCGTCCCTAGTTAGTCTCGTTAGTCTCATTCTAAGCTTTGGCAAAGTTTGTCCTTAGAAACAGACTAACTTGGGACAAACTTAAACTAACTTGGCAGGAACTTAGACAAACCTTAGAATGAGACTAAAGTTTGTCTTTGTTCGTCCCAAGTTAGTCTCGTTAGTCTCATTCTAAGGGTTGTCTAAGTTCCTCCTTAGAAAGAACTACCTTGGGACGAACTTAAACAACCTTAGAATGAGACTAACGTTTGTCTTTGTTCGTCCCAAGTTAGTCTCGTTAGTCTCATTCAAAGGTCTGTCTAAGTTCGTCCTTAGAAAGAGACTAACATGGGACGAACTTAGACAAACCTTAGAATGAGACTAACGTCTGTCTTTTTTCTTCCCAAGTTAGTCTCGTTAGTCTCATTCTAAGGTTTGTCTAAGTTCGTCCTTAGAAAGAGACTAACTTGGGACGAACTTAGACTAACTTGGGACGAACTATGACAAACTTTTGAATGAGACTAAAGTTTGTCTTTGATCGTCCCTAGTTTGTCTCGTTAGTCTCATTCTAAGGTTTGTCAAAGTTTGTCCATAGAAACAGACCAATTTGGGACAAATTTAAACTAACTTGGGACGAACTTAGACAAACCTTAGAATGAGACTAAAGTTTGTCTTTGTTCGTCCCAAGTTAATCTCGTTAGTCTCATTCTAAGGTTTGTCTAAGTTCGATCTTAGAAAGAACTACCTTGGGATGAACTTAGACAACCTTAGAGTGAGACTAACGTTTGTCTTTGTTCATCCCAAGTTAGTCTCGTTAGTCTCATTCAAAGGTTTGTCTAAGTTCGTCCTTAGAAAGGGACTAACTTGGGACAAACTTAGACAAACCTTAGAATGAGACTTAAGTTTGTCTTAGTTCTTCCCAAGTTAGTCTCGTTAGTCTCATTCTAAGGTTTTTCTAAGTTTGTCCTTAGAAATAGACTAACTTGGGAAGAACTTAGACTAACTTGGGACGAACTTAGACAAACCTTAGAATGAGACAAAAGTTTGCCTTTGTTCGTCCCAAGTTAGTCTCGCTAGTCTCATTCCAAGGTTTGTCTAAGTTTGTCCTTTGAAAGAGACTAACTTGGGACGAACTTACACTAACTTGGGACGAACTTTGACAACCCTTAGAATGAGACTAAAGTTTGTCTTTGTTCGTCCCAAGTTAGTCTCGTTAGTCTCATTCTTAGGTTTGTCTAAGTTCGTCCTAAGAAAGAGACTTACTTGGGACCAACTTAAACTAACTTGGGATGAACTTAGACAAACCTTAGAATGACACTAAAGTTTATCTTTGTTCGTCCCAAGTTAGTCTCGTTAGTCTTATTCTAAGGTTTGTCTAAGTTCGTCCTTAGAAAGAGACTAACTTGGGACAAACTTAGACTAACTTGGGACGAACTTTGACAAACCTTTGAATGAGACTAAAGTTTGTCTTTGTTCGTCCCTAGTTAGTCTCGTTAGTCTCATCTAAGGTTTGTCAAAGTTTGTCCTTAGAAACAGACTAACTTGGGACAAACTTAAACTAACTTGGGAGGAACTTAGACAAACCTTAGAATGAGACTAAAGTTTGTCTTTGTTCATCCCAAGTTAGTCTCGTTAGTCTCATTCTAAGGTTTGTCTAAGTTCATCCTTAGAAAGAACTACCTTGGGACGAACTTAGACAACCTTAGAATGAGACTAACGTTTGTCTTTGTTCGTCCCAAGTTAGTCTCGTTAGTCTCATTCGAAGGTTTGTCAAAGTTCGTCCTTAGAAAGAGAATAACATGGGACGACCTTAGGCAAACCTTAGAATGAGACTAATTGTCTTTTATTCGTCCCAAGTTAGTCTCGTTAGTCTCATTCTAAGGTTTCTCTAAGTTTGTCCTTAGAAAGAGACTAACATGGACTAACTTGGGACGAACTTAGACAAACCTTAGAATGAGACTAACGTTTGTCTATTTTCTTCCCAAGTTAGTCTCGTTAGTCTCATTCTAAGGTTTGTCTAAGTTCGTCCTTAGAAAGTGACTAACTAGGGACGAACTTAGACAAACTTGGGACGAACTTTGACAAACCTTTGAATGAGACTAAAGTTTATATTTGTTCGTCCCAAGTTAGTCTCGTTAGTCTCATTCAGAGGTTTGTCTAAGTTCGTCCTTAGAAAGGGACTAACTTGGGACGAACATAGACAAACCTTAGAATGAGACTAATGTTTGTCTTTTGTTCGTCCCAAGTTAGTCTCGTTTGTCTCATTCTATGGTTTGTCTAAGTTCGACCTTAGAAAGAGACTAACTTGGGACTAATTTAGACAAACCTTAGAATGAGACTAAAGTTAGTCTTTGTTCATCCCAAGTTAGTCTCGTTAGTCACATTATAAGGTTTGTCTAAGTTCGTCCTTAGAAAGACACTAACTTGGGGCGAACTTACACTAACTTGGGACGAACCTAGACAAACCTTAGAATGAGGCTAAAGTTTTTCTTTGTTCGTCCAAGTTAGTCACGTTAGTCACATTCTAAGGTTTGTCTAAGTTCGTCCTTAGAAAGAGACTAACTTGGGACGAACTTACACTAACTTTGGACGAACTTTGACAAACCTTTGAATGAGACTAAAGTTTGTCTTTGTTCGTCCCTAGTTAGTCTCGTTAGTCTCATTCTAAGGTTTTGCAAAGTTTGTCCTTAGAAACAGACTAACTTGGGACAAACTTAAACTAACTTGGGAGGAACTTAGACAAACCTTAGAATGAGACTAAAGTTTGTCTTTGTTCGTCCAAGTTGGTCTCGTTAGTCTCATTCAAAGGTTTGTCTAAGTTCGTCCTTAGAAAGAGACTAACATGGGACGAACTTAGACAAACCTTAGAATGAGACAAAAGTTTTTCTTTTGTTCGTCCCAAGTTAGTCTCGTTAGTCTCATTCTAAGGTTTCTCTAAGTTTGTCCTTAGAGAGAGACTAACTTGGACTAACTTGGGACGAACTTAGACAAACTTTAGAAGGAGACTAACGTTTGTCTTTTTTCTTCCCAAGTTAGTCTCGTTAGTCTCATTCTAATGTTTGTCTAAGTTGGTCCTTAGGAAGAGAATAACTTGGGACGAACTTAGACTAACTTGGGACGAACTTAGACAAACCTTAGAATGAGACTAAAGTTTGTCTTTGTTCTTCCCAAGTTAGTCTCGTTAGTCTCATTCTAAGGTTTGTCTAAGTTCGTCCTTAGAAAGAGACAAACATGTGACGAACTTAGACAAACCGTAGAATGAGACTAAAGTTCGTCTTTGTTCGTCCCATGTTAGTCTCGTTAGTCTCATTCTAAGGGTTGTCTAGGTTCGTCCTTAGAAAGAGACTAACTTGGGACGAACTTAAACTAAATTGGGATGAACTTAGACAAACCTTAGAATGAGACTAAAGTTTGTCTTTGTTCGTCCCAAGGTAGTCTCGTTAAACTCATTCTAAGGTTTGTCTAAGTTCGTCCTCAGAAAGAGACTACATTGGGACAAACTTAGACAAACCTTAGAATGAGGCTAAAGTTTGTCTTTGTTCTTCCCAAGTTAGTCTCATTAGTCTCATTCTAAGGTTTGTCTAAGTTCGTCCTTAGAAAGAGACTAACTTGGGAAGAACTTTAACAAACCTTTGAATGGGACAAAAGTTTGCCTTTGTTTTTCCCTAGTTAGTCTCGTTAGTCTCATTCTAAGGTTTGTCAAAGTTTGTCCTTAGAAAGAGACTCACTTGGGACGAACTTAAACAAAATTGGGACGAACTTAGACAAACCTTAGAATGAGACTAAAGTTTGTCTTTATTCATCCCAAGTTAGTATCGTTAGTCTCATTCTAAGGGTTGTCTAAGTTCGTCCTTAGAAAGAACTACCTTGGGACGAACTTAGACAACCATAGAATGAGACTAAAGTTTGTCTTTGTTCGTCCCAAGTTAGTCTCGTTAGTCTCATTCTAAGGTTTGTCTAAGTTCATCCTTAGAAAGAGACTAACTTGGGACGAACTTAGACAAACCTTAGAATGAGACTAAAGTTTGTCTTTGTTCGTCCCAAGTTAGTCTCGTTAGTCTCATTCTAAGGTTTGTCTAAGTTCGTCCTTAGAAAGAGACAAACTTGGGATGAACTTAGACTAACTTGAGACGAACTTAGACAAATCTTTGAATGAGACTAAACTTTGTCATTGTTCTTCCCAAGTTTGTCTCGTTAGTCTCATTCTAAGTTTTGTCTAAGTTCGTTCCTTAGAAAGAGACTATTTTGGAACGAACTTAGACTAACTTGGGACGAACTTAGATAAACCTTAGAATGAGGCTAAACATTAGAATGAGACCAACGAGACTAACTTGGGACGAACAAAGACAAACTTTATTCTCATTCTAAGTTTTGTCTAAGTTCGTCTCAGGTTTGTCTAAGTTCATCCCATGTTAGTCTCTTTCTAAGGACGGACTTAGACAAACCTTAGAATGAGACTAAAGTTTGTCTTTGTTTGTCTCAATTTAGTCTCATTAGTCTCATTCAAAGGTTTGTCTGAGTTCGTCCTTAGAAAAAGACTAACTTTGGACGAACTTAAATTAACTTGTGACGAACTTAAACAAACCTGAGAATGCGACTAAAGTTTGTCTTTGTTCGTCCCAAGTTAGTCTCATTAGTCTCATTCTAAGGTTTGTCTAAGTTTGTTATTAGAAGAGACTAACATGGGACGAACTTAGACAAACCTTAGAATGGGACTAACAATTGTCTTTGTTCAACCGCAAGTTAGTCTCGTTAGTCTTATTCTAAGGTTTGTCTAAGTTCGCTTAGAAAGAGACTAACTTGGGACAAACTTAGACTAACTTCGGACGAACTTAGACAAACCTTAAAATGAGACTAAAGTTTGTCTTTGTTCGTCCCAAGTTAGTCTCGTTAGTCTCATTCTAAGGTTTGTCTAAGTTCGTCCTTAGAAAGAGACTATTTTGGAACGAACTTAGACAAACTTGGGACGAACTTAGACAAACCTTAGAATGAGACTAACGAGACTAACTTCGGACGAACACGGACAAACTTTAGTCTTATTCTAAGGTTTGTCTAAGTTTGTCCTTAGAAAGAGACTAACTTGGGACGAACTTTGACAAACCTTAGAATGAGACTAATGTTTGTCTTTATTGGTCTTAAATTAGTCTCGTTAGTCTCATTCTAAGGTTTGTCTAAGTTCGTACTTAGGAAGAGAATAACTTGGGACGAACTTGGACTAACTTGGGATGAACTTAGACAAACCTTAGACTGAGACAAACGCTTTTCTTTGTTCGTCCCAAGTTTGTCTCGTTAGTCTCATCATAAGGTTTGTATAAGTTCATCCTTAGAAAGAGACTAACTTGGGACGAACTTAGACAACCCTTAGAATGAGACTAAAGTTTGTCTTTATTCGTCTTAAGTTAGTCTCGTTAGTCTCATTCTAAGGATTGTCTAAGTTCGTCCTTAGAAAGATACTACCTTGGGACGAACTTAGACAAACCTTAGAATTAAACTAACGTTTGTCTTTGTTTGTCAAAAGTTAGTCTCGTTAGTCTCATTCTAAGGTTTGTCTAAGTTCGTCCTTAGAAAGAGACTAACTTGGGACGAACTTAGACTAACCTGGGATGAACTTAGACAAACCTTAGAATGAGACTATCGTTTGTCTTTGTTCGTCCCAAGTTAGTCTAGTTAGTCTCATTTTAAGGTTTGTCTAAGTTCGTCCTTAGAAATAGACTTACTTGGGACGAACATAGAGAACCATTAGAATGAGACTAAAGTTTGTCTTTATTCATCTTAAGTTAGTCTCGTTTGTCTCATTCTAAGGTTTGTCTAAGTTCGTCTTTAGGAAGAGAATAACTTGGGACGAACTTGGACTAACTTGGGATGAACTTAGACAAACCTTAGACTGAGACAAAAGTTTGTCTTTGTTCGTCCCAAGTTAGTTAGTCTCATTCTAAGGTTTGTATAAGTTCGCCCTTAGAAAGAGACTTACTTGGGACGAACTTAGACAAACCTTAGAATGAGACTAAAGTTTGTCTTTATTCGTCTTAAGTTAGTCTCGTTAGTCTCATTCTAAGGTTTGTCTAAGTTCGTCCTTTGAAAGAGACTACCTTGGGACGAACTTAGACAAACCTAAGAATTAGACTAACGTTTGTCTTTGTTCGTCCTAAGTTAGTCTCGTTAGTCTCATTCTAAGGTTTGTCTAAGTTCGTCCGTAGAAAGAGGCTAACTTGGGACGAACTTAGACAAACCCTAAATGAGACTAACGGTTGTCTTTGTTTGTCAAAAGTTAATCTCGTAAGTCTCATTCTAAGGTTTGTCTAAGTTCGTCCTTAGTAAGAGACTAACTTGGGACGAACTTAGACAACCCTTAGAATGAGACTAAAGTTTGTCTTTATTCGTCTTAAGTTAGTCTCGTTAGGCTCATTCTAAGGTTTGTTTAAGTTCGTCCTTAGGAAGAGAATAACTTGGGGAGAACCTGGACTAACTTGGGATGACCTTGGACAAACCTTAGACTGAGACAAACGTTTGTCTTTGTTCGTCCAAAGTTACTCTCGTTAGTCTCATTCTAAGGTTTGTATAAGTTCATCCTTAGAAAGAGACAAACTTGGGACGAACTTTGACAAACCTTAGAAGGAGACTAAAGTTTGTCTTTATTCGTCTTAAGTTAGTCTCGTTAGTTTCATTCTAAGGTATGTCTGAGTTCGTCCTTAGAAAGAGACTACCTTGGGACGAACTTAGACAAACCTTAGAATTAGACTAACGTTTGTCTTTGTTTGTCAAAAGTTAGTCTCGTTTGTCTCATTCTAAGGTTTGTGTAAGTTCGTCCTTAGAAAGAGACTAACTTGGGACGAACTTAGACTAACCTGGGACGAACTTAGACAAACCTTTGAATGAGACTAAAGTTTGTCTTTGTTCGTCCCAAGTTAGTCTCGTTAGTCTCATTCTAAGGTTTGTATAAGTTCATCCTTCGAAAGAGACTAACTTGGGACGAACTTTGACAAACCTTAGAATGAGACTAACAATTGTCTTTCTTCGTCCCAAGTTAGTCTCGTTAGTCTTATTCTAAGGTTTGTCTAAGTGCGTCCTTAGAAAGAGACTAACTTGGGACGAACTTAGACAAACCTTAGAATGAGACTAACGTTTGTCTTTGTTCGTCCCAAGTTAGTCTCGTTAGTCTCATTCTAAGTTTTGTCTAAGTTCGTCCTTAGAAAGAGACTAACTTGGGACGAACTTAGACTAACTTGGGACGAACTTAGACAAACCTTAAAATGAGACTAAAGTTTTTCTTTGTTCGTCCCAAGTTAGTCTCGTTAGTCACATTCTAAGGTTTGTCTAAGTTCTTCCTTAGAAAGAGACTAACTTGGGACGAACTTACACTAACTTGGGACGAACTTACATTAACCTTGGAATGAGACTAACGTTTGTCTTTGTTCATCCCAAGTTAGTCTCGTTAGTTTCATTCTAAGGTTTGTCTAATGTCGCCCTTAGTAAGTGACTATTTTGGAACGAACTTAGACTAACTTGGGACGAACTTAGACAAACCTTAGAATTAGACTAACGTTTGTCTTTGTTTGTCAAAAGTTAGTCTCGTTAGTCTCATTCTAAGGTTTGTCTAAGTTCGTCCTTAGAAAGAGACTAACTTGGGAAGAACTTAGACTAACTTGGGACGAACTTAGACAAACCTTAGACTGAGACTAAAGTTTGTCTTTGTTCGTCCAAAGTTAGTCTTGTTATTCTCATTCTAAGGTTTGACAAAGTTCGTCCATAGAAAGAGACTACCTCGGGACAAACTTAGACAACCTTTGAATGAGACTAACGTTTGTCTTTGTACGTCCCAAGTTAGTCTAGTTAGTCTCTGAGGAGACGTATTTATACGACTCGTCGAGTCAACAAAACCCACCAAATATGACATTTAATCATACGAACATTTGCTTGTTAATATACTTTTGCATTTCAGACAACTTTGGAGTCTAAAGAGGAATCGGGCTTAAAAGGGCATTTTTGGAACAAAAGATTGAACTGTGCGAACGCATAATCTGAAGCATGCGATTGCATAGCACTGTGCGAACGCACGTGAATTTCATGCCACTGGTCCGGATTGTGCGAGAGCAGAAACCGCGGACGCCTGGATAATTAAATGGCGCGGAGGTCTCTTGCAGTTCGATAAATTAAGGAGACGTCCGCGGGAGCTTATGAAGAAGACGTCCGCGAGCTGCACTGAACTGAACACCAAAAATCAGATTATTCACTTTCTTGAAGTGAAACCAAAAACTATCATTTTGCCTTGTTCTTCCACCCAAAAGCCTTCCCTTTGTGATTGATTTATTCCCACCATCTTCCATGATCCCTATTATTATCCAAAAGCATCCCTCATTATCATGTACAAGCCAAAAACATTCCACACTATCCTCCACTTTCATCTAGTTTGTAATTCACAATGGAGTTAGACGTTTGGGGAGTTAAGGGAATATGCATACACATGTGTTATGGAAGTAGAGTGAAGGCACATGGTGGAAACAAGAAGAAAGGAGAAAAGCAAAAGCAAAAGGGGAGATCGTTGAAGAATATTGGAGTCTTTTTGAAGTGGAAACATGAAGACAACTCAAAAGAAGGAGATAAACAAAGACAAGCAAAGAACAAAGAAGAAACATCACATTGGCAGATTTGACCTCTGGACCTTCAGCGGAGAGCTGGGAATTGACCGTTGCTCAGAAAAATATGGGCGACATGCCCACGCGTAGATAACTCAATTCCCTACAACTCTCTAGTTCACACCGAGAGAAGCCGAGGTCATTTGGGCAATCAAATCAATGGAATTCGACTACATCAGTGCTGAATTCACCATGAAATCTGATTTCTCAAAGTGCATCACATGGAGATGTCTTTCTCAAAGTGCACCACATGGTGATACCTTTCCCTAAAGTCTAAAGTGAGGTGTGATCTACTTTCCATGTGCCAAAGGAGACTCCAAAGATGCCTTATGAAGTGCTATAAATAGAGGACTTGGGAGAAGGTTCAAGGTATCCCATTTTTTGGAGTCAAGAGCTCCTCCTCTCTCTTCTCCTCATCCCATCCAAGGATCCTCCGCCTTGCGCCTCCCTTTCTCAGCCGTGCTCAGCCCTCACGGCCGGTCACTCATCCTTCTCGGCATTAGTGAAGTACAATTGTCCCTTTTATTATTCTTGCATTGCTCTCATAACTATGTGTAACTAAACCCGTTATTCGGGCTAGGGTTTTGAATAATTGTGACGAACGTTTTGAGATTCCGTACTTAAATATTATTCTTGCATTCTACTAGTTCTTGTGCACTTTATATCGGTTCGAATTGCTAGGTTAAGGGGAGATTCGAAAGGGTACAACTTAACCTAGTAATACTTGCCCTCTTCATCCTGCTTATTTGATACTGACCCGTTAGAATAAGTAGATGCACCTAAACCGAATATAACCAGACCAGGAGTATTAGGTTTTGCTAGAACTAGAAGTCTATAACCTGACCAGGAGTAGATTGTGGCGTAGTGATTTAACGGTCCTACCTTAGGTTATAACCTGACCCGGAGTAACCACACTTAAGAAAGCAAGATAAAATATTTAGAAATCAAGGATAAACCAAGTCGCAATTAAGGAACCCTAGCCTGAATACTTCTCTCTGATTATTACCCTCTCGTTTATTTCCTTATTCGCACTTGTTTCCTAAACTGTTTACTCTCACCCAATCGTTTCCTTTCCTTTCTTACAGAACAAAGTAGTAACCATCTAGCTCCCTAGGGTTCGACCCCTTGCTTACAGCTATACTAAGCCAAAAGTAAGTGGACATTATAAATTTAGATTTGCAGTGCCACAACGACGGCCTGTCAGTCTCATTCAATTTTGGAACGAACTTAGACGAAGTTGGGACGAACTTAGACAAACCTTAGAATGAGACTAAAATTTGTCTTTGTTCGTCCCAAGTTAGTCTCGTTAGTCTCATTCTAAGGTTTGTCTAAGTTCGTCCTTAGAAAGAGACTAACTTGGGACGAACTTAGACAAACCTTAGAATGAGACTAAAGTTTGTCTTGGTTCGTCCCAAGTTTGTCTCGTTAGTCTCATTCTAAGGTTTGTCTAAGTTCGTCCTTAGAAAAAGACTAACTTGGGACGAACTTATACAAACCTTAGAATGAGAGACTAAAGTTTGTCTTTGTTCGTCTCAAGTTAGTCTCTTTCTAAGTTCGTCCTTAGAAAGAGAGTAACTTGGGACGAACTTGAACAAACTTGGGACGAACTTAGACAAACCTGAGAATGAGACTAAAGTTTATCTTTGTTCGTCCCAAGTTAGTCTCGTTAGTCTCGTTCTAAGGTTTGTTTAAGTTCGTCATTAGAAAGAGACTAACTTGGGACGAACTTAGACAAATCTTAGAATGAGACTAACAATTGTCTTTGTTCGTCCCAAGTTAGTCTCGTTAGTCTCATTCTAAGGTTTGTCTAAGTTCGTCCTTAGAAAGACACTAACTTGGGACGAACTTAGACTAACTTGGGAAGAACTTAGACAAACCTAAGAATGAGACTAAAGTTTGTCTTTGTTCGTCCTAAATTAGTCTCGTTAGTCTCATTCTAAGGTTTGTCTAAGTTCGTCCTTAGAAAGAGACTAACTTGGGACGAACTTAGACAAACCTTAGAATGAGACTAAAGTTTGTCTTTGTTCGTCCCAAGTTTGTCTGGTTAGTCTCACTCTAAGGTTTGTCAAAGTTCGTCCTTAGAAAGAGACTAACTTGGGATGAACTAATACAAACCTTAGGATGAGGGTAACGTTTGTCTTTGTTCAACCCATGTTAGTCTCGTTAGTTTCATTCTAAGGTTTGTCTAAGTTCATCCTTAGTAAGAGACTATTTTGGAACGAACTTAGACTAAATTGGGACGAACTCAGCCAAACCTTAGAATGAGACTAAACGTTGTCTTTGTTCGCCGAAAGTTAGTCTCGTTAGTCTCATTCTAAGGTTTGTCTCAGTTCGTCCTTAGAAAGAGACTAACTTGGGACGAACTTAGACAAACCTTAGAATGAGACTAACGGTTGTCTTTGTTCGTCCAAAGTTAGTCTCATTCTAAGGTTTGTCTAATTTCGTCCTTAGAAAGAGACCATTTTGGAACGAACTTAGACTAACTTGGGATGAACTTAGACAAACCTTAGAATGAGACTAAACCTTTGAATGAGACTAACGAGACTAACTTGGGACGAACAAAGACAAACTTTATTCTCATTCTAATGTTTGACTAAGTTCGTCTCAAGTTTGTCTAATTCCATCCCAAGTTAGTCTCTTTCTAAGGACGGACTTAGACAAACCTTAGAATGAGACTAAAGTTTGCCTTTGTTCTTCTCAAGTTAGGCTCGTTAGTCTCATTCTAAGGTTTGTCTAAGTTCGTCCTTAGAAAGAGACTAACTTGGGACGAACTTGAACTAACTTGGGACGAACTTAGACAATCCTGAGAATGAGACTAAAGTTTATCTTTGTTCGTCCCAAGTTAGTCTCGTTTGTCTCATTCTAAGGTTTGTCTAAGTTCGTCCTTAGAAAGAGACTAACTTGCGACGAACTTAGACTAACTTGGGACGAACTTAGACAAACCATAGAATGAGACTAAAGTTTGTCTTTGTTCGTCCAAAGTTTGTCTCGTTAGTCTCATTCCGAGGTTTGTCTAAGTTTGTCCTTAGAAAGGGACTAACTTGGGACGAACTAATACAAACCATAGAGTGAGAGTAACGTTTGTCTTTATTCGTCCCAAGTTAGTCTCGTTAGTTTCATTCTAAGGTTTGTCTAAGTTCGTCCTTAGGAAGAGACAATTTTGGAACGAACTTACACTAACTTGGGACGAACTTAGACAAACCTTAGAATGAGACTAAACTTTGTCTTTGTTCGTCCCAAGTTAGTCTCGTTAGTCTCATTCTAAGGTTTGTCACAGTTAGTCCTTAGAAAGAGACTATCTTGTGACGAACTTAAACTAACTTGGGACGAACTTACACAAACCTTAGAATGATACTAAAGTTTGTCTTTGTTTGTCCCAAGTTAGTCTCGTTAGTCTCATTCTAAGGTTTGTCAAAGTTCGTCCCGAAAAAGAGACTAACTTGGGACGCTTAGACAAACCTTAGAATGAGACTAACGTTTGTCTTTGTTCGTCCCAAGTTAGTCTCGTTAGTCTCATTCTAAGGTTTGTCTAAGTTCGTCCTTAGAAAGAGACTAACTTGGGACGAACTTAGACAAACCTTAGAATGAGAGACTAAAGTTTGTCATTGTTCGTCCCAAGTTAGTCTCCTTATCTCATTCTAAGGTTTTTCTAAGTTCGTCCTTAGAAAGAGACTAACTTGGGACGAACTTACACTAAGTTGGGACGAACTTAGACAAACCCTAGAATGAGACTAAAGTTTGTCTTTGTTCGTCCCAACTTTGTCTCGTTAGTCTCATTTTAAGGTTTGTCTAAGTTCGTCCTTAGAAAGAGACTAACTTCGGACGAACTTATACAAACCTTAGAATGAGACTAACGTTTGTCTTTGTTCGTCCCAAGTTAGTCTCGTTAGTTTCATTCTAAGGTTTGTCTAAGTTCGTCCTTAGTAAGTGACTATTTTGGAACGAACTTAGACTAACTTGGGACAAACTTAGACAAACCTTAGAATGAGACTAAAGTTTGTCTTTGTTCTTCCCAAGTTAGTCTCGTTAGTCTAATTCTGAGGTTTGTCTAAGTTCGTCCTTAGAAAGAGACTATTTTGGAACGAACTTAGACTAACTTGGGACGAACTTAGTCAAACCTTAGATCGAAACTAAAGTTTGTCTTTGTTCTTCCCTAGTTAGTCTCGTTAGTCTAATTCTGAGGTTTGTCTAAGTTCGTCCTTAGAAAGAGACTAACTTGAGAAGAACTTAGACTAACTTGGGACGAACTTAGACAAACCTTAGAATGAGACTAAAGTTTGCCTTTGTTCGTCCAAAGTTAGTCTCGTTAGTCTCATTCTAAGGGTTGTCTAAGTTCGTCCTTAGAAAGAGACTACCTTCGGAAAAACTTAGACAACCTTAGAATGTGACAACCGCTTGTCTTTGTTCGTCCCAAGTTAGTCTCGTTTGTCTCATTCAAGCGTTTTTCTAGAAAGGGACTATTTTGGAACGAACTTAGACTAACTTGGGACGAACTTAGACAAACCTTAGAATGAGACTAAAGCTTGTCTTTGTTCTTCCCAAGTTAGTCTCGTTAGTCTCATTCTAAGGTTTGTCTAAGTTCGTGCTTAGAAAGAGACTAACTTGGGACGAACTTAGAAAACCTAAGAATGAGACTAAAGTTTGTGTTTGTTCGTCCAAAGTTAGTCTTGTTAGTCTAATTCTGAGGTTTGTATAAGATTCTAAGGTTTGTCTAAGTTCGTTCGTAGAAAGAGACTAACTTGGGACGAACTTAGACAAACTTTAGATTGAGACTAACGTTTGTCTTTGTTCGTCCCAAGTTAGTCTCGTTAGTCTCATTCTAAGGTTTGTCTAAGTTCGTCCTTAGAAAGAGACTTACTAGGAACGAACTTAGACTAACCTGGGACGAACTTAGACAAACCTTTGAATGAGACTAAAGTTTGTCTTTGTTCGTCCTTAGAAAGAGACTAACTTGGGGCGAACTTAGACAAACCTTAGAATGAGACTAACAATTGTCTTTGTTCGTCCCAAGTTAGTCTCGTTAGTCTCATTCTAAGGTTTGTCTAAGTTCGTCCTTAGAAAGAGACTAACTAGGGACGAACTTAGACAAACCTTAGAATGAGACTAACAATTGTCTTTGTTCGTCCCAAGTTAGTCTCGTTAGTCTCATTCTAAGGTTTGTCTAAGTTCGTCCTTAGAAATAGACTAACTTGGGACAAACTTATACAAACCTTAGAATGAGACTAACGTTTGTCTTTGTTCGTCCCAAGTTAGTCTCGTTAGTTTCATTCTAAGGTTTGTCTAAGTGCGTCCTTAGTAAGAGACTATTTTGGAACGAACTTAGACTAACTTGGGACGAATTTAGACAAACCTTAGAATGAGACTAAAGTTTGTCTCTGTTCGTCCCAAGTTAGTCTCGTTAGTCTCATTCTAAGGTTTATCTAAGTTCGTCTTGAGAAAGAGACTAACTTGGGACGAACATAGACAAAACTTAGAATAAGACTAACACTCGTCTTTGTTTGTCCCAAGTTAGTCTTGTTAGTCTCATTCTAAGGTTTGTCTAAGTTCGTCCTCAGAAAGAGACTAACTTGGGACGAACTTAGACTAACCCGGGACGAACTTAGACAAACCTTTGAATGAGACTCAAGTTTGTCCTTGTTCGTCCCAAGTTAGTCTCGTTAGTCTCATTCTAAGGTTTGTCTAAGTTCGTCCATATTAAGAGACTAACTTGGGACGAACTTACACTAACTTGGGACGAACTTAGACAAACCTTAGAATGAGACTAAAGTTTGACTTTGTTCGTCCCAAGTTAGTCTCGTTAGTCTCATTCTAAAGTTTGTCTAAGTTCGTCCTTAGAAAGAGACTAACTTAGGACGAACTTAGACAAACCTTAGAATGAGACTAACAATTGTCTTTGTTCGTCCCAAGTTTGTCTCGTTAGTCTTATTCTAAGGTTTGTCAAAGTTCGTCCTTAGAAAGAGACAACCTTGGGATGAACTTAGACAAACCTTAGAATTAGACTAACGTTTGTCTTTATTCGTCCCAAGTTAGTCTCGTTAGTCTCATTCTAAGGGTTGTCTAAGTTCGTCCGTAGAAAGAGACTAACTTGGGACGAACTTAGACAAACTTTTGATTGGGACTAACTTTTGTCTTTGTTCGTCCCAAGTTAGTCTCGTTAGTCTCATTCTAAGGTTTGTCTAAGTTCATCCTTAGAAAGAGACTTACTTGGGACGAACTTAGACTAACCTGGGACGAACTTAGACAAACCTTTGAATGAGACTAAAGTTTGTCTTTGTTCGTCCCAAGTTAGCCTCGTTAGTCTCATTCTAAGGTTTGTCTAAGTTCGTCCTTGGAAAGAGACAAACTTGGGACGAACTTAGACAAACCTTAGAATGAGACTAACAATTGTCTTTGTTCGTCCCAAGTTAGTCTCTTTAGTCTTATTCTAAGGTTTGCCTAAGTTCGTCCTTAGAAAGAGACTAACTTGGAACGAACTTAGACAAACCTTAGAAGGAGACTAAAGTTTGTCTTTGTTCATCACAAGTTAGTCTCGTTAGTCTGATTCTGAGGTTTGTCTAAGTTCGTCCTTAGGAAGAGACTAACTTGGGACGAACTTAAAATAACTTGGGACGAACTTAGACAAACCTTAGAACGAGACTAAAGTTTTTCTTTGTTCGTCCCAAGTTAGTCGTTTTAGTCTCTTTCTAAGGTTTGTCTAAGTTTGTCCTTAAAAAGAGACTAACTTGGGACGAACTTAGACAAACCTTAGATTGAGACTAAAGTTTGTCTTTGTTCGTCCCAAGTTAGTCTCGTTAGTTTCGTTCTAAGGTTTGTCTAAGTTCGTCCTTAGTAAGAGACTATTTTGGAACGAACTTAGACTAACTTGGGACGAATTTAGACAAACCTCAGAATGAGACTAAAGTTTGTCTTTGTTCTTCCCAAGTTAGTCTCGTTAGTCTCATTTTAAGGTTTGTCTAAGTCCGTCCTTTGAAAGAGACTAACTTGGGACGAACTTGGACACCTTAGAATGAGACTAAAGTTTGTCTTTGTTCTTCCCAAGCTAGTCTCGTTAGTCTGATTCTGAGGTTTGTCTAAGTTAGTCCTTAGAAAGAGACTAACATGGGACGAACTTAGACAAACCTTAGAAAGAGACTAAAGTTTGTCTCTGTTCTTCCCAAGTTTGTCTCGTTAGTCTCATTCTAAGTTTTGTCTAAGTTCGTTCCTTAGAAAGAGACTATTTTGGAACGAACTTAGACTAACTTGGGACGAACTTAGATAAACCTTAGAATGAGGCTAAACATTAGAATGAGACCAACGAGACTAACTTGGGACGAACAAAGACAAACTTTATTCTCATTCAAAGTTTTGTCTAAGTTCGTCTCAGGTTTGTCTAAGTTCATCCCATGTTAGTCTCTTTCTAAGGACGGACTTAGACAAACCTTAGAATGAGACTAAAGTTTGTCTTTGTTTGTCTCAATTTAGTCTCGTTAGTCTCATTCAAAGGTTTGTCTGAGTTCGTCCTTAGAAAAAGACTAACTTTGGACGAACTTAAATTAACTTGGGACGAACTTAAACAAACCTGAGAATGCGACTAAAGTTTGTCTTTGTTCGTCCCAAGTTAGTCTCATTAGTCTCATTCTAAGGTTTGTCTAAGTTTGTTATTAGAAGAGACTAACATGGGACGAACTTAGACAAACCTTAGAATGGGACTAACAATTGTCTTTGTTCAACCCCAAGTTAGTCTCGTTAGTCTTATTCTAAGGTTTGTCTAAGTTCGCTTAGAAAGAGACTAACTTGGGACAAACTTAGACTAACTTCGGACGAACTTAGACAAACCTTAAAATGAGACTAAAGTTTGTCTTTGTTCGTCCCAAGTTAGTCTCATTCTAAGGTTTGTCTAAGTTCGTCCTTAGAAAGAGACTATTTTGGAACGAACTTAGACTAACTTGGGACGAACTTAGACAAACCTTAGAATGAGACTAACGAGACTAACTTAGGACGAACACGGACAAACTTTAGTCTTATTCTAAGGTTTGTCTAAGTTTGTCCTTAGAAAGAGACTAACTTGGGACGAACTTTGACAAACCTTAGAATGAGACTAATGTTTGTCTTTATTGGTCTTAAGTTAGTCTCGTTAGTCTCATTCTAAGGTTTGTCTAAGTTCGTCCTTAGGAAGAGAATAACTTGGGACGAACTTGGACTAACTTGGGATGAACTTAGACAAACCTTAGACTGAGACAAACGTTTGTCTTTGTTCGTCCCAAGTTTGTCTCGTTAGTCTCATTCTAAGGTTTGTATAAGTTCATCCTTAGAAAGAGACTAACTTGGGACGAACTTAGACAACCCTTAGAATGAGACTAAAGTTTGTCTTTATTCGTCTTAAGTTAGTCTCGTTAGTCTCATTCTAAGGATTGTCTAAGTTCGTCCTTAGAAAGAGACTACCTTGGGACGAACTTAGACAAACCTTAGAATTAAACTAACGTTTGTCTTTGTTTGTCAAAAGTTAGTCTCGTTAGTCTCATTCTAAGGTTTGTCTAAGTTCGTCCTTAGAAAGAGACTAACTTGGGACGAACTTAGACTAACCTGGGATGAACTTAGACAAACCTTAGAATGAGACTATCGTTTGTCTTTGTTCGTCCCAAGTTAGTCTAGTTAGTCTCATTTTAAGGTTTGTCTAAGTTCGTCCTTAGAAATAGACTTACTTGGGACGAACATAGAGAACCATTAGAATGAGACTAAAGTTTGTCTTTATTCATCTTAAGTTAGTCTCGTTTGTCTCATTCTAAGGTTTGTCTAAGTTCGTCTTTAGGAAGAGAATAACTTGGGACGAACTTGGACTAACTTGGGATGAACTTAGACAAACCTTAGACTGAGACAAAAGTTTGTCTTTGTTCGTCCCAAGTTAGTTAGTCTCATTCTAAGGTTTGTATAAGTTCGCCCTTAGAAAGAGACTTACTTGGGACGAACTTAGACAAACCTTAGAATGAGACTAAAGTTTGTCTTTATTCGTCTTAAGTTAGTCTCGTTAGTCTCATTCTAAGGTTTGTCTAAGTTCGTCCTTTGAAAGAGACTACCTTGGGACGAACTTAGACAAACCTAAGAATTAGACTAACGTTTGTCTTTGTTCGTCCTAAGTTAGTCTCGTTAGTCTCATTCTAAGGTTTGTCTAAGTTCGTCCGTAGAAAGAGGCTAACTTGGGACGAACTTAGACAAACCCTAGAATGAGACTAACGGTTGTCTTTGTTTGTCAAAAGTTAATCTCGTAAGTCTCATTCTAAGGTTTGTCTAAGTTCGTCCTTAGGAAGAGAATAACTTGGGACGAACTTGGACTAACTTGGGATGAACTTAGACAAACCTTAGACTGAGACAAACGTTTGTCTTTGTTCGTCCCAAGTTTGTCTCGTTAGTCTCATTCTAAGGTTTGTATAAGTTCATCCTTAGAAAGAGACTAACTTGGGACGAACTTAGACAACCCTTAGAATGAGACTAAAGTTTGTCTTTATTCGTCTTAAGTTAGTCTCGTTAGTCTCATTCTAAGGATTGTCTAAGTTCGTCCTTAGAAAGAGACTACCTTGGGACGAACTTAGACAAACCTTAGAATTAAACTAACGTTTGTCTTTGTTTGTCAAAAGTTAGTCTCGTTAGTCTCATTCTAAGGTTTGTCTAAGTTCGTCCTTAGAAAGAGACTAACTTGGGACGAACTTAGACTAACCTGGGATGAACTTAGACAAACCTTAGAATGAGACTATCGTTTGTCTTTGTTCGTCCCAAGTTAGTCTAGTTAGTCTCATTTTAAGGTTTGTCTAAGTTCGTCCTTAGAAATAGACTTACTTGGGACGAACATAGAGAACCATTAGAATGAGACTAAAGTTTGTCTTTATTCATCTTAAGTTAGTCTCGTTTGTCTCATTCTAAGGTTTGTCTAAGTTCGTCTTTAGGAAGAGAATAACTTGGGACGAACTTGGACTAACTTGGGATGAACTTAGACAAACCTTAGACTGAGACAAAAGTTTGTCTTTGTTCGTCCCAAGTTAGTTAGTCTCATTCTAAGGTTTGTATAAGTTCGCCCTTAGAAAGAGACTTACTTGGGACGAACTTAGACAAACCTTAGAATGAGACTAAAGTTTGTCTTTATTCGTCTTAAGTTAGTCTCGTTAGTCTCATTCTAAGGTTTGTCTAAGTTCGTCCTTTGAAAGAGACTACCTTGGGACGAACTTAGACAAACCTAAGAATTAGACTAACGTTTGTCTTTGTTCGTCCTAAGTTAGTCTCGTTAGTCTCATTCTAAGGTTTGTCTAAGTTCGTCCGTAGAAAGAGGCTAACTTGGGACGAACTTAGACAAACCCTAGAATGAGACTAACGGTTGTCTTTGTTTGTCAAAAGTTAATCTCGTAAGTCTCATTCTAAGGTTTGTCTAAGTTCGTCCTTAGTAAGAGACTTACTTGGGATGAACTTAGACTAACTTGGGACCAACTTAGACAAACCTTAGAATGAGACTAACGTTTGTCTTTGTTCGTCCCAAGTTAGTCTAGTTAGTCTCATTCTAAGGTTTGTCTAAGTTCATCCTTAGAAAGAGACTAACTTGGGACGAACTTAGACAACCCTTAGAATGAGACTAAAGTTTGTCTTTATTCGTCTTAAGTTAGTCTCGTTAGGCTCATTCTAAGGTTTGTTTAAGTTCGTCCTTAGGAAGAGAATAACTTGGGACGAACTTGGACTAACTTGGGATGAACTTGGACAAACCTTAGACTGAGACAAACGTTTGTCTTTGTTCGTCCAAAGTTACTCTCGTTAGTCTCATTCTAAGGTTTGTATAAGTTCATCCTTAGAAAGAGACAAACTTGGGACGAACTTTGGCAAACCTTAGAAGGAGACTAAAGTTTGTCTTTATTCGTCTTAAGTTAGTCTCGTTAGTTTCATTCTAAGGTATGTCTGAGTTCGTCCTTAGAAAGAGACTACCTTGGGACGAACTTAGACAAACCTTAGAATTAGACTAACGTTTGTCTTTGTTTGTCAAAAGTTAGTCTCGTTTGTCTCATTCTAAGGTTTGTGTAAGTTCGTCCTTAGAAAGAGACTAACTTGGGACGAACTTAGACTAACCTGGGACGAACTTAGACAAACCTTTGAATGAGACTAAAGTTTGTCTTTGTTCGTCCCAAGTTAGTCTGGTTAGTCTCATTCTAAGGTTTGTATAAGTTCATCCTTCAAAAGAGACTAACTGGGGACGAACTTTGACAAACCTTAGAATGAGACTAACAATTGTCTTTCTTCGTCCCAAGTTAGTCTCGTTAGTCTTATTCTAAGGTTTGTCTAAGTGCGTCCTTAGAAAGAGACTAACTTGGGTCGAACTTAGACAAACCTTAGAATGAGACTAACGTTTGTCTTTGTTCGTCCCAAGTTAGTGTCGTTAGTCTCATTCTAAGTTTTGTCTAAGTTCGTCCTTAGAAAGAGACTAACTTGGGACGAACTTAGACTAACTTGGGACGAACTTAGACAAACCTTAAAATGAGACTAAAGTTTTTCTTTGTTCGTCCCAAGTTAGTCTCGTTAGTCACATTCTAAGGTTTGTCTAAGTTCTTCCTTAGAAAGAGACTAACTTGGGACGAACTTAGACAAACCTTAGAATGAGACTAAAGTTTGTCTTGGTTCGTCCCAAGTTTGTCTCGTTAGTCTCATTCTAAGGTTTGTCTAAGTTCGTCCTTAGAAAAAGACTAACTTGGGACGAACTTATACAAACCTTAGAATGAGAGACTAAAGTTTGTCTTTGTTCGTCTCAAGTTAGTCTCTTTCTAAGTTCGTCCTTAGAAAGAGAGTAACTTGGGACGAACTTGAACTAACTTGGGACGAACTTAGACAAACCTGAGAATGAGACTAAAGTTTATCTTTGTTCGTCCCAAGTTAGTCTCGTTAGTCTCGTTCTAAGGTTTGTTTAAGTTCGTCATTAGAAAGAGACTAACTTGGGACGAACTTAGACAAATCTTAGAATGAGACTAACAATTGTCTTTGTTCGTCCCAAGTTAGTCACGTTAGTCTCATTCTAAGGTTTGTCTAAGTTCGTCCTTAGAAAGAGACTAACTTGGGACGAACTTAGACTAACTTGGGAAGAACTTAGACAAACCTAAGAATGAGACTAAAGTTTGTCTTTGTTCGTCTAAGTCCATCCCAAGTTAGTCTCATTCTAATGTTTGACTAAGTTCGTCTCAAGTTTGTCTAAGTCCATCCCAAGTTAGTCTCTTTCTAAGGACGGACTTAGACAAACCTTAGAATGAGACTAAAGTTTGCCTTTGTTCGTCTCAAGTTAGGCTCGTTAGTGTCATTCTAAGGTTTGTCTAAGTTCGTCCTTAGAAAGAGACTAACTTGGGACGAACTTGAACTAACTTGGGACGAACTTAGACAAACCTGAGAATGAGACTAAAGTTTATCTTTGTTCGTCCCAAGTTAGTCTCGTTTGTCTCATTCTAAGGTTTGTCTAAGTTCGTCCTTAGAAAGAGACTAACTTGCGACGAACTTAGACTACCTTGGGACGAACTTAGACAAACCTTAGAATGAGACTAAAGTTTGTCTTTGTTCGTCCGAAGTTTGTCTCGTTAGTCCCATTCCGAGGTTTGTCTAAGTTTGTCCTTAGAAAGGGACTAACTTGGGAGGAACTAATACAAACCATAGAGTGAGAGTAACGTTTGTCTTTATTCGTCCCAAGTTAGTCTCGTTAGTTTCATTCTAAGGTTTGTCTAAGTTCGTCCTTAGTAAGAGACAATTTTGGAACGAACTTACACTAACTTGGGACGAACTTAGACAAACCTTAGAATGAGACTAAACTTTGTCTTTGTTCGTCCCAAGTTTGTCTGGTTAGTCTCACTCTAAGGTTTGTCAAAGTTCGTCCTTAGAAAGAGACTAACTTGGGATGAACTAATACAAACCTTAGAATGAGGGTAACGTTTGTCTTTGTTCAACCCATGTTAGTCTCGTTAGTTTCATTCTAAGGTTTGTCTAAGTTCATCCTTAGTAAGAGACTATTTTGGAACAAACTTAGACTAAATTGGGACGAACTCAGACAAACCTTAGAATGAGACTAAACTTTGTCTTTGTTCGCCGAAAGTTAGTCTCGTTAGTCTCATTCTAAGGTTTGTCTAAGTTCGTCCTTAGAAAGAGACTAACTTGGGACGAACTTAGACAAACCTTAGAATGAGACTAACGGTTGTCTTTGTTCGTCCAAAGTTAGTCTCGCTAGTCTGATTCTAAGGTTTGTCTTCGTTCGTCCTTAGAAAGAGACTATTTTTGAACGAACTTAGACTAACTTGGGACGATCTTAGACAAACCTTAGAATGAGACTAAAGTTTATCTTTGTTCTTCCCAACTTAGTCTCGTTAGTCACATTCTAAGGTTTGTCTAAGTTTGTCCTTAGAAAGAGACTAACTTGGGACGAACTTGGACAAACCTTAGAATCAGACTAAAGTTTGTCTTTGTTCGTCCCACGATAGTCTCGTTAGTCTCATTCTAAGGTTTGTCTAATTTCGTCCTTAGAAAGAGACCATTTTGGAACGAACTTAGACTAACTTGGGATGAACTTAGACAAACCTTAGACTGAGACTAAACCTTTGAATGAGACTAACGAGACTAACTTGGGACGAACAAAGACAAACTTTATTCTCATTCTAATGTTTGACTAAGTTCGTCTCAAGTTTGTCTAAGTCCATCCCAAGTTAGTCTCTTTCTAAGGACGGACTTAGACAAACCTTAGAATGAGACTAAAGTTTGCCTTTGTTCGTCTCAAGTTAGGCTCGTTAGTCTCATTCTAAGGTTTGTCTAAGTTCGTCCTTAGAAAGAGACTAACTTGCGACGAACTTAGACTAACTTGGGACGAACTTAGACAAACCTTAGAATGAGACTAAAGTTTGTCTTTGTTCATCCAAAGTTTGTCTCGTTAGTCTCATTCCGAGGTTTGTCTAAGTTTGTCCTTAGAAAGGGACTAACTTGGGACGAACTAATACAAACCATAGAGTGAGAGTAACGTTTGTCTTTATTCGTCCCAAGTTAGTCTCGTTAGTTTCATTCTAAGGTTTGTCTAAGTTCGTCCTTAGGAAGAGACAATTTTGGAACGAACTTACACTAACTTGGGACGAACTTAGACAAACCTTAGAATGAGACTAAACTTTGTCTTTGTTCGTCCCAAGTTAGTCTCGTTAGTCTCATTCTAAGGTTTGTCACAGTTAGTCCTTAGAAAGAGACTATCTTGTGACGAACTTAAACTAACTTGGGACGAACTTAGACAAACCTTAGAATGATACTAAAGTTTGTCTCTGTTCGTCCCAAGTTAGTCGCGTTAGTCTCATTCTAAAGTTTGTCTAAGTTCGTCCTTAAAAAGAGACTAACTTGGGACGAACTTAGACAAACCTTAGAATGAGACTAAAGTTTGTCTTTGTTCGTCCCAAGTTTGTCTTGTTAGTCTCATTCTAAGGTTTATCTAAGTTCGTCCTGAGAAAGAGACTAACTTGGGACGAACTTAGACAAAACCTAGAATGAGACTAACGTTCGTCTTTGTTCGTCCCAAGTTAGTCTCGCTAGTCTCATTCTAAGGTTTCTCTAAGTTCGTCCTTAGAAAGAGACTAACTTGGGACGAACTTAGACAAAACTTAGAAAGAGACTAACAATTGTCTTTGTTCGTCCCAAGTTAGTCTCGTTAGTCTCACTCTAAGGTTTGTCCATAGAAAGAGACTAACTTGGGACGAACTTACACTGACTTGGGACGAACTTAGACAAACCTTAGAAAGAGACTAAAGTTTGAATTTGTTCGTCCCAAGTTAGTCTCGTTAGTCTCATTCTAAGGTTTGTCTAAGTTCGTCCTTAGAAAGAGACTAACTTGGGACGAACTTAGACAAACCTTAGAATGAGACTAAAGTTTGTCTTTGTTCGTCCCAAGTTAGTCTCATTCTAAGGTGTATCTAAGTTCGTCCTGAGAAAGAGACTAACTTGGGACGAACTTAGACAAAACTTAGAATTAGACTAACGTTGGTCTTTGTTCGTCCCAAGTTAGTCTCGTTAGTCTCATTCTAAGGTTTGTCTAAGTTCTTTCTTAGAAAGAGACTAACTTAGGACGAACTTAGACAACCCTTAGAATGAGATTAAAGTTTGTGTTTGTTCGTCCCAAGTTAGTCCAGTTAGTCTCATTCTAAGGTTTGTCTAAGTTCATCCTTAGGAAGAGAATAACTTGGGACGAACTTGGACTAACTTGGGAAGAACTTAGACAAACCTTAGACTGAGACAAAAGTTTGTCTTTGTTCGTCACAAGTTAGTCTCGTTAGTCTCATTCTAAGGTTTGTATAAGTTCGTCCTTAGAAAGAGACAAACTTGGGACGAACTTAGACAAACCTAAGAATGAGACGAAAGTTTGTCTTTATTCGTCTTAAGTTACTCTCGTTAGTCTCATTCTAAGGTTTCTCTAAGTTCGTCCTTAGAAAGAGACTACCTTGGGAGGAACTTAGACAAACCTTAGAATGAGACTAAAGTTTGTCTTTGTTCTTCCCAAGTTAGTCTCGTTAGTCTCATTCTAAGGTTTTTCTAAGTTCGTCCTTTGAAAGAGACTACCTTGAGACGAACTTAGACAAACCTTAAAATGAGACTGAAGTTTGTCTTTATTCGCCTTAAGTTAGTCTCGTTAGTCTCATTCTATGGTTTGTCTAAGTTCGTCCTTAGAAAGAGACTACCTTGGGACGAACTTAGACAAACCTTGGAATTAGATTAACGTTTGTCTTTGTTCGTTCCAAGTTAGTCTCGTTAGTCTCTTTCTTAGGTTTGTCTAAGTTCGTCCGTAGAAAGAGACTAACTTGGGACGAACTTAGACAAACCTTAGAATAAGACTAACGTTTGTCTTTGTGCGTCCCAAGTTAGCCTCGTTTGTCTTATTATAAGGTTTGTCTAAGTTCGTCCTTCGAAAGAGACTAACTTGGGACGAACTTAGACAAACCTTAGATTGAGACTAAATTTAATCTTTTGTTCGTCCCAAGTTAGTCTCGTTAGTCTCATTCTAAGGTTTGTCTAAGTCCGTCCTTAGAAAGAGACTAACTTGGGACGAACTTGGACACCTTAGAATGAGACTAAAGTTTGTCTTTGTTCTTCCCAAGCTAGTCTCGTTAGTCTGATTCTGAGGTTTGTCTAAGTTAGTCCTTAGAAAGAGACTAACTTGGGACGAACTTAAACTAACTTGGGACGAACTTAGACAAAACTCATAATGAGACTAAAGTTTGTCTTTGTTCGTCCTAAGTTAGTCTCGTTAGTCTCATTCCAAGGTTTGTCTAAGTTTTTCCGTAGAAAGAGACTACCTTGGGACGAACTTAGACAAACCTTAGAATGAGACTAAAGTCTGTCTTTGTTCGTCCCAAGTTAGTCTGGTTAGTCTCATTCTAAGGTTTGTCTAAGTTCGTCCTTAGAAAGAGACTAACTTGGGACGAATTTAGACAAACCTTAGAATGAGACTAACGTTTGTCATTGTTCGTCCCAAGTTAGTCTAGTTAGGCTCATTCTAAGCTTTGTCTAAGTTCGTCCTTAGAAAGAGACTATTTTGGAACGAACTTAGACTAACTTGGGACGAACTTAGACAAACCTTATAATGAGACTAAAGTTTGTCTTTGTTCTTCCCAAGTTAGTCTCGTTAGTCTCATTCTAAGGTTTATCTAAGTTCGTCCTTAGAAAGAGACTGCCTTAGGACGAACTTAGACCAACCTTAGAATGAGACTAACGTTTGTCTTTGTTCGTCCCAAGTTAGTCTCGTTAGTCTTACTCTAAGGTTTGAATAAGTTCGTCCTTAGAAAGAGACTAACTTGGGATGAACTTAGACAAACCTTAGAATGACACTAAAGTTTGTCTTTTGTTCGTAAAAATTTAGTCTCGTTAGTCTCATTCTAAGGTTTATCTAAGTTCGTCCTTGGAAAGAGACTACCTTGGGACGAACTTAGACAAACCTTACAATGAGACTAACGTCTGTCTCTGTTCATCCCAAGTTAGTCTCGTTAATCTCATTCTAAGGTTTGTCTAAGTTCGTCCTTAGTAAAAGACTAACTTGGGACGAACTTAGACAAACCTTAGAATGAGACTAACGTTTGTCTTTGTTCGTCCCAAATTAGGCTCGTTAGTCTCATTCTAAGCTTTGTCTAAGTTCGTCCTTAGAAAGAGACTATTTTGGAACGAACTGAGACTAACTTGGGACGAATTTAGACAAACCTTAGAATGAGACTAACGTTTGTCTTTGTTCATCCCAAGTTAGTCTCGTTAGTCTCATTCTAAGCTTTGTCTAAGTTCGTCCTTAGAAAGAGACTATTTTCGAACGAACTTAGACTAACTTGGGACGAACTTAGACAAACCTTCTAATGAGACTAAAGTTTGTCTTTGTTCTTCCCAAGTTAGTCTCGTTAGTCTCATTCTAAGGTTTATCTAAGTTCGTCCTTAGAAAGAGACTGCCTTAGGACGAACTTAGACAAACCTTAGAATGAGACTAACGTTTGTCTTTGTTCGTCCCAAGTTAGTCTCGTTAGTCTTACTCTAAGATTTGAATAAGTTCGTCCTTAGAAAGAGACTAACTTGGGATGAACTTAGACAAACCTTAGAATGACACTAAAGTCTGTCTTTTGTTCGTAAAAAGTTAGTCTCGTTAGTCTCATTCTAAGGTTTATCTAAGTTCGTCCTTGGAAAGAGACTACCTTGGGGCGAACTTAGACAAACCTTACAATGAGACTAACGTCTGTCTCTGTTCATCCCAAGTTAGTCTCGTTAATCTCATTCTAAGGTTTGTCTAAGTTCGTCCTTAGTAAAAGACTAACTTGGGACGAACTTAGACAAACCTTAGAATGAGACTTTCGTTTGTCTTTGTTCGTCCCAAGTTAGTCTCGTTAGTCTCATTCTAAGCTTTGTCTAAGTTCGTCCTTAGAAAGAGACTATTTTGGAACGAACTGAGACTAACTTGGGACGAATTTAGACAAACCTTAGAATGAGACTAACGTTTGTCTTTGTTCGTCCCAAGTTAGTCTCGTTTGTCTCATTCTATGGTTGTTCTAAGTTCATCCTTAGAAATAGACTATTTTGGAACGAACTTAGACTAACTTGGGACGAACTTAGAGAACCTTAGAATGAGGCTAAAGTTTGTCGTTTTTCGTCCCAAGTTAGTCTTGTTAGTCTCATTCTAAGGTTTGTCTAAGTCCGTCCTTAGAAAGAGACTAACTTGGGATGAACTTAAACCAACTAGGGACGAACTTAGACAAACCTTAGAATGAGACAAATGTTTGTCTTTGTTCGTCCCAAGTTAGTCTCGTTAGTCTCATTCTGAGGTTTGTCTAAGTTCGTCCTTAGAAAGAGACTACCTTGGGACGAACTTAGACAAACCTTAGAATGAGTCTAACGGTTGTCTTTGTTCGTCCCTAGTTAGTCTCGTTAGTGTCATTATACGGTTTGTTTAAGTTCGTCCTTAGAAAGAGACTAACTTGGGACGAACTTAGACAAACCTTAGAATGACACTAAAGTTTGTCTTTTGATCGTCCAAAGGTAGTCTCGTTGACGGGCGTCGTTGTTCCCGTAAAAAATAAATGATTCTTTTATCTCCGACTAGCAAGTGGTAAGTCGGGTCGTATCCACAGAGATTGATCTGAGAATCTGTTCACTAAGTATTCAAACACGTAATTGAATAAACGAAAACACAAGCAACAGTTATCACTTATTAAGAAAGCAATCGTCACACGAATTCAGGTATGTAATATCAAAGAGAAGTGCAAGCTAGAACTTTCGACTGTGATGCAAGACTAAATCATTGACAAATCCGTTTTGATTTCTAATGTTCTACAACTTAGAGCTCCCCCGCTAAGGTTATACTCCCTGTTCTAGTTCTAGCACTTAATCTCGCGCTAGCGATAATCAAGACCCTAACTCGCTAGAGTTGCATGAAGGTTTGAACAAGTTGTCCTAGGGTGTTTAATCCTAGTGGTATATTACTCGTGTCCTAGTTTGCTATCCCCGCTAGGTTCCTAGTAAACTTGACAATTGAAATCGACAAACAAACAAAAGCTCCCCCGCTAGGGTTCCACTCATGCTAGCACATCAATTCCATGAACATAGTATAGTAATATGACGCAAAACATAGAAATCAATAGAAGTCTCAAGTCAATACATCACAATTTGGAGTTCTAGCCTACACATAAGAGTTTAGCTACTCATCGTAATGGAATACATCATCAAGTTGAATGGAATGAAATGAAAATACTGTTGACGACTTTTCCACTACGTTGCAGATCTACTCCAACACTCCAATCCAGCAACGAATCCTCAATCGAAATCCTACTCCAAGAAATCTTCTCTCCAAACCGAACTTCGAACGACTAACCCTAATTGAATCTGATTTCTCTTCCCAATTCCAGAGCCAGCCGCCCCTCTTCTCTGTCCCCTCGTGTTCTGTGTTCTTCCCTTTCGAGATTGCAAATGTGAAATAATGATTTCGACTGCCAGCTGTCATCCGCGGACGTCTTCTCCATTTATCATCCGCGGAGGTCTCAACAATTACCGTAAATCAGTAGACCTCCGCGCCTGTAATTGTTCAGACGTGCGCCCCCAAAACTGAGTCAGCCTTCAAACACTTGGACTTTATTCCTTCGATGCAAAACATCTTCTACAGGCTCTCTTTAGCCGATATTCCTTCCATGGTCTCCGAATGTACCTGAGAACGAAAACTACACACAGGTAGTGAAATAACATACAGGCAAACACTAAAAGACGGGGTTTTAACACATAAAATAGTCGTACAACTACGACTCATCAAACTACCCCACACTTGAACTTGTTCGTCTCGAACAAGGACAAAGCCATAGAAAGAACTACAACGTACTAGTCATGTCATTCCTTACATCTCAATCCTAAATCCAGTCTATAATCCTATCATGCTTAAGATTCTAACAATGCGAGCAAACATAGATGTTTCGATACTTGTTTCCTCGCGAGTTGAAATTCAAATGACCTTGGATGATTGGGAGATAGTCCCCTATAGGTACCACGGACATTGCATTCTTTTCTGAATTTTGGTCTTTTGATTGAGTCAGCGGCTTTCTCTGACACGTGATTAATTCACCGCTTTCATACCGTTGAGTCTTGAATTCCTGAACTTGTATGGACTTTGATAAACGACACATCTTGCTTGAATCAATCAGATTTTGATTTTTTTCTTACTTGATGGTTTGCCTTCGGCTTTTGAATTTGTTTCTTGTCCCCATAATCATTTGCGCCCTTGAATCACTCCAATCATAGCCTCCGAATAACAGCATAGGAGTGCGTCCCGCATTTTTCTCATCCTCGTCTTTTCTGCATGAGGCAAGGTAGGGGTTACCCACCCATTCCCAGCTACTTCGACTAGAGATGGATAGTTTGTTTTCTCTGTCCCGCTGATGGACCATAATTATACGAATCAAAAACACAGTTAAACCCACTAAATTAGACTGTTTGTCTATTTAACTTTTGCTTGTTAGTTCCGATATTTATCTACAGGGTATTTTGGAGCTTAGAGAGAATACACGCTAAGGATAGGATTTTACGCAGAAAAGATGTTACGAGTCATTCCAAGGTCTCGATCAGACGCTGACTGAAGAAATCTAAAGATCCTGACATGGAATCATTCAAAACAAATCAAACCGAAGAGCAACCAAAGTCAGTCCGGAGCTGAAAAACACCGATAGTTTTGTGAGAACTTCACAAAACCACACAAACCACTCCCATCTTGCCACCTAGCCGGCGGCTCCTCCCTCACAACTCCTCTCCTCCACTCTCCTTCCTCCACTTGGCGTTTCCTCCCTCTCTCCTCCCAAAGCCGCCGGCGGCTAGAGCTCTCCCCCCATGTGTCATCATCTCAAAGCTCATCCTCCCTCCATGTGACAAGTGTTGGCTCCTCATGGCTCCCCTTAGCCTATAAATACCATTCCTCCTCATTTGTAATCAACATCCCAAAAATCATAAACCGAAGAGCAACCAAAGTCAGTCCGGAGTTGAAGCCGCTAGGAGATAAGTCGTGCATCCGTCCGGTTGGAGTGCTGGAAGATGTAATACTCCATGTGGGAGAGCTCGTTGTTGCTGCAGACTTTTATGTGATACAAACAGGAGAGACCAGCGAGGACGACCCTCCAACAATAATATTGGGACGACCATTCCTCTACGCTACTAAAGCAAGAATCGATGTGGGCAAGGGCTCATTATCGCTTGAGTTCGGCGGCAAAATTGCAAATTTCTACATTGATATTAGCCGCGCAGATACAAAAAAGCCGCCAGATATTATACCTATCTCAGATCGCGGTACACGGATTTCTAACCTGACACAAGAAACCGAAAAAGCAACAAGACCAGCAGCTATGGTCAAAGGCTCCCCGCCTTCTCAGAAACAGTGGAAAGAAAAAACACCAAAACCATGGAGTTCCAACCCAAACAAGAAATCAGGAAAAGGCAAGGCAAAAAGCAACACAGGAATGGTGGCGAAATTCGACCTGAGCCACCCATGGGATCCAAACCAATGATCCAAGAATGAGGTACTGTCGAGCCAACGACGTTAAACAAGTGCACTGGTCGGGAGGTAACCCGACACTATCTTACTTTCTGTCATTTAATTTCAGTCATTTAGTTTAAAGTCATTCTCACATGTATATATCTGCTTGCATGACTTTTGAACTAAGGCACGCCTTCGTTCAAAAGTGTGGGGTGAGAACCACCTTTTTATATAGTTAAATAACATGCTTGCTGTTTTCTTAATAGTATCTTTTTGAAAATATGAACTTAAGAATGTGAAAAAGATAGATCATAATTCATGCATCAACCTTGTGAAAATTCAACTGTTTAAAAACTTAGAATGTAACTTCTCATTTGTTCCTTTGTGCTGAGATAAACTAGGGATGTGGAGTTGATAGAAAATGCCCTAGAGGGGCTTGGCAAGCAATCGAAGGATCGAATCAAACTATATGGTTTTCGAAGTCAGTGGAGGCTGCACTTCGGGTTTCAGTAAAGATTGAAGTCATCTCCGCCATGCAGTGTTTATGCAAAAAAAGAAGAAAAAAGGGCGAGGACGGGAATCAGACCGTCCTCTCTCTAGTTAAAGTAGCCGAGAAAATAGATGAGCGACCCTCATCTTGACCCGCGCGAAACGACAACGATGAGAGGAGCGGGGAGGTATTTCCATATGCTCACGGGCGATGATTGGACCTCCCAAAAAGGCTTGAGAAAATGGACTAGCAAGTCACAAAGAAGCAAAAGCTCGAAGAAGCAAATCAAGAGGCCAAAGGCCCAAAAGTGTGAAGGTTTTAACCGAACAAAAGTGAAGTACTCAAAAAGTCAAATCCAAGGCCAAAGGCCGATTCACTACAAAAAAAGCTGTCCCTCGCCAAAAAGAAAGAAAATCAAAGATCAAACCATTGAAACCCGAACCGAATCACGTGCTAGAGAAAGCTACAAGAAAACCATATAGTACGAGACGGTCCCGAGATTGCAGTCCAGGAGCCTAAAAAGGGCTATATCCCGAAACATCCAAAATACTTTGCATCTCAGCACGGAGGTACAAGTATCAAGTTTCTTCTATTTATTTACGCAGTTTAATTTGGTAATAAGTAGTAATGCATGAATTAGGATAAGTCTAGTCCCACAGTCTAACTTTCATATTTTAAAAGCTTACTTAGTGCCGCCCTTTAATAGCATTGTTCGGGACGAATAACTAAAAGTGTGGGGTGATCTGATGGACCATAATTATACGAATCAAAAACACAGTTAAACCCACTAAATTAGACTGTTTGTCTATTTAACTTTTGCTTGTTAGTTCCGATATTTATCTACATGGTATTTTGGAGCTTAGAGAGAATACACGCTAAGGATAGGATTTTACGCAGAAAAGATGTTACGAGTCATTCCAAGGTCTCGATCAGACGCTGACTGAAGAAATCTAAAGATCCTGACATGGAATCATTCAAAACAAATCAAACCGAAGAGCAACCAAAGTCAGTCCGGAGCTGAAATACACCGATAGTTTTGTGAGAACTTCACAAAACCACACAAACCACTCCCATCTTGCCACCTAGCCGGCGGCTCCTCCCTCACAACTCCTCTCCTCCATACCCCTTCCTCCACTTGGCGTCTCCTCCCTCTCCCCTCCCAAAGCCGCCGGCGGCTAGAGCTCTCCCCCCATGTGTCATCATCTCAAAGCTCATCCTCCCTCCATGTGACAAGTGTTGGCTCCTCATGGCTCCCCTTAGCCTATAAATACCATGCCTCCTCATTTGTAATCAACATCCCAAAAATCATAAATCACTTATCTCTCTAAGTTTGGCAATTTGTAAGTTTGGTTTTGAAATAATACTCTTGTTGGTTCTTGAGTATTATAACAGTTTTAGAGAATACTCCTGTTGGTTCTTGAGTATTCAAGTAGGAATTGGGAATACTCCTGTTGGTTCTTGAGTATTCCCCTTACTTACTGTCTTTCAAAAACCCCCGAGTATTTAGCTATGGTATCCACCTCTATGGATATTCGTAGCTAAACTCTTCATTCGGTTGAAGGGGTGTACTTGTATCATAAAATGTTTTAGACTTTGCTTTAGTGTTTTTTCTCTGTATTCAAAACTTGTTCTATGTGCCATATATTAGGCCAGAACTTCCAAGGTTGAGTGGATGCTTGGAATGGCAAAGCTCTTCCGTGGAAGTTCGTAAACATACTCGGATAAGTGGATGCTTGGAATGGCAAAGCTTATCTGAGGAGTTTGACCTCTCTCAAACACCATTTGATTGCTCGGGAATGACTGATCAAATGGATGCACACAGGCTAATATACCTTGGAATGGGGTATTAGTCTAAGTAGAACAAGGGCTCTACGTTTTTTGCAAAAGTCTAGACAGTGTGTGCAAATCGAGTGCTTGGAATGGCCTTGATACTCTTTCGAACACTTTTGCAAAAGACTAGACAGTGTGGCAAATCGAGTGCTTGGAATGGCCTTGATGCACGTTAGAATACTTAGAAGGATCACTAAAGGTCAATGATAAACAGGCTATGATACAAGGCCCCCGAAATCGAATGTTTTCCTTGAAATCAAACAACTCATGCACTTACTTTCTTAGTATAACTGCCGTAATCAACTGCTCACCTTCCGGAGGACTTGCCAATCACGCATCACCCGCTGTAAGTCTCCTACTTTTATTTTCAGTCATTTACTTTTCGCACAAAAAAAACCAAAACCAACCAAAAAGTCACGTAGTTACTAGCTCTAAAACCTCAACCAACCTAAAACACGCTCCCTTGCTGTACAAATCACCTCAAAGAACAACTATCCCCCTAATTCCTTTGGGTTCGACCCCAACTTACCACTTGCTACCCAGTAGTGAAGTCGCGAGTAGCGGACTTATAAATTTATTTGTACATTTGCTCTGACGACAAGCATCTGTAACCCGCCACCACTGCAAACGTATGAATAAACTTGTATACTTGGTGACGGAGCTACTCTCAGGATTAGGCTAGTGAAGCGTCAACCTCCACCGCTTTTCTCAATCATCAGAACCAAAACTCAGAATTTCCTGCAACTTGCCGTACCTTTCTAGGACATTTCTGTCAACTCCACATCCCTGCATATCTCAACTCACAAGAACAAAGCATCGAAAATTTTGAAATTTCGCATTTTTAGTCAAATGAGCACAATAGTCATACAAAGCTGGAAATAAGATTTCGACATAGAAGGAAAGCATAGCAGTACATCATCAGTTCATCACGACACATGACATGCGACATAAAAATTGAAAAAACAGACAAGACACACAACTGACTCAACAACATCCCACCCCACACTTAGACGGACTCATGTCCTCACGGTACAATTCAAGAGATGAGATGTATAACAAAACAGACTCAACAGACTCAAAATAAAAATAAAAAATAAAAGAGGGAACTGGTACTCCCCTAATAGTCTGGTGGTGGCTGTGTGTATTCGGGTGGAATGGCATCTCCTGGACGCCATCCTGGAGGAGCTGAAACCGGATAGAAGCCGCTACCCATCGCCATCATCATAGCCCTGTTCACATTAAATAAATGGTCAATTTGTGCCTGTGAATACTCTCCGGGCTGTCACAGCGCTTGCTCATCTTGTGGTACTACGTTCAGCGGGACCTCTACCCAGTCCCTCTGACGTCTCCTACCCCCTGCGGGTCCTCCACGCCCTGGCGGTCGCCCTCTCCGTCGCGGTGGGCTAGGTGGTGGCCTAAGAGCTGGATCAGCAAAATGGGTCCAACGCACTGCACCCTCACTGCTGAGTCTGAATGTCCTCCCAGAACCAACTCTTTCACTGTCAGCCAGTCCATAAGCAAGAATACTGTGGCCTGGAAGTGCATCCACGTTCGGATGAAGGCTGCGTAGCAGATAAGTCACCATGCCACCCACACAAAGCGGCCCTCGAGGCCGAATCTGCTTCAAGTGCTCACAGAAAAAAAATGTCCCCAGTGTGGGACTACTCCTCTCACCAAAGAGCCCAGAAGCGTCAGATCTCGGAGAGACAGCTTATCATTTCCGTTCGCCCTCGCAGTCAAAGTCCTCGTCAAAATAAAATGTACCATATACCAGAAAGGATCTGTGAATGCTGGGGCTGTAGCGTCGCTCGGCCTGTAGCGTCTCGTCCCCGTAAGGCTCATGTAAGTGTCGCTAATACCCATCGTATTGCCGTAATCGCAAAAAGTCCCATCTGCCACCTCTGGCCACCCAAAGATTTGACGCAACCGCGTCATCGTGCAATAGTGCTCTACGCCTCTGAAGGTGTATCTGAATCCCTCAAATTCCCTAGGTCCAACGTAGTAGTAACCGGTGAGGAACTCACAAGTATCATCCATATCAGCATCGCTGCGGAGCGTAAGCAACCCAGGCCAACCACATCTGTCCATCAGCTCCCTGAATCGCTCTAAGAGTTCGCAATGCTCCAGAAAGAAATGCTCGACCCACATGGGTTGCTTATGTACACACGCCATGAATTTCTCAAATGTTTGCTGCCTGTCATCGACACCATACGGAACTAGTGCCTCATCATCAACAGGCGGAGAATGGGCTCTTCGAGAGCGGGAGGAACTAGCACGATTCGATGAACGCGACATCTTGAGTTGAAACACAAAAATTCTGAAACTTCCTGAAATTCCGCGCACCCCTCTGCAATTATGCTCCGCGGAGGTCTCTTGAATTTCACTAATACTTGAGACGTCCGCGCCCGTTATTCCTTAGGCGTCCGCGGAATCAACAAATGTCCAGATCTGAAACACAATCGACTCAGATTTCTTACCCGACTCAACCTTCTTCAAACGCCACCATCCCACACTTCAATCCGCATCAAATCTTCAATTGAGCACTCCTCTAGCCGCCAATCGCCACGGAAACAACGAAAATCGCCTAGCCTTTGTCCCAGTTCTTTTTTTCTTTTCTTCGCCCAAACTCCAGATCTGAAATACGAGCGTGCCTTAAATTTTGCGATGTCGCGGAAGTCTCCTTCATTTACCGCTCGCGGACGTCTGAGTATTTATCGTAATTGTTAAGGCGTCCCCGCAATTAATTGTTTAGACGTGCGCCCACACCACTGAGTTGAATTCTTTTCTTCATTCCTTCACCTGAAACCACCAGAAACAAAGATGCACTCGCGGCGCATTATCAGGGTACCAATTCCACTAACTAATCTACTAAAAACATGTGTAAAGTAAAAACACACCGGGTTGCCTCCCGGTAAGCGCCTTTGTTTTACGTCCTTGGCTGGATATTACCTCTTTAGGGATCACAAGTAAGGATCCCAAGGCTGCTCCAAGTCAAACTTACCACTCCGCGTGCTCCTCTCATCAGCACTTCCACAAGATAGTCCTTTCTCAATGCTCTTCCCGCCATCAGGTGGCTTCGATCTCCAGTTCTTTTCTGTATGTGTCCACCGCTTTTGCGCACCCACTCCACACTTTTGTTTCTTTACTCGCTTCTTATCTGGTGGGCGTGTTTTCCGTGTTACCTCCAGCTGCTTACTGGCACCCTGAATCAAACACAATGATTCAGCAGTTATATTATTAAAACAAGTTTCTCCAGCTATCTCAGGTGGTTTCCCCGCACAAAGCTGGTGGTCATCCTCAAAGACACGAAACTCAGCCATCTTGCCACCATATTTGAGCATTATAATACCCTCAGCGACATCAATCTTTGCCTTCGTCGCAAACAAGGTAGGTCGTCCTAGAATGAGTGTTGCCGACTCCTTAGTCTGGGTGTCCTCCATCTGCAAGATATAAAAATCTGCAGGCACAACAACTTCTCCAATATTCAAGGTTAAATTCTCAAGCAAACCATAGGGATGAACACATGACTTGTTGCCTAACTCAATAGTTAACTTGGCCGGTTTCACCAGTCCAAGGTTCAATGAACAGTATAGGTCATAAGGCATAACATTAATTGATGCTCCCAAATCAATCAAACAGTGGGGAATAAGCGTGTTACCAATTCCACAGGTCACCGTGAAGGCACCTGGGTCTCTAGTTTGATTGGTCAACGCTCCTTGTTGCTCTCGCTCCAATTCTTGCATTTGTGCGTTGGTTCTCGTGTCCTCAAACCCCTTCCGTTGAATCTCATTGTTTAAAGCTTCATGACGCTCAATAACCTGCATGGGAAATGGCGATGGCGCAAGAGGGTTAGAATTTGGAATTTCCTTACCAAAGTTTGAGGAGCCCGCGTACGTCTCTTGCTTTTCCTCCGCGGACGTCTCCTTATTTTGCATTAATTCACCAGGCGTCCGCGGTTTAATTGTTGAGACGTCCGCCTGCGCCACTGAGGTAGAATCTTCATTCAGCTCCTTTTTCTTTCCTTCAGCCTTCATCTCCTCTTCATCCTTTACCACAATAACACTCACATTTTGCCTTGGATTGGGGATCGTTTGCGACGGAAGCTTCCCTTTGTCTTCTCGCTTTTCGAAAATGTCACTGGCGATTTGAGACACTTGCTTCTTTAGCTCGTTAATGTCTCCAGCTTGTTGGCCCATCTTCTGAGTTAGTTCCTTGAACATGCCTCTCATTTCCTCTCTCAATTCCTTGATGGGATCCTCTTCTCCTTGTTTGTTGTGTGGTGGTCTGTACGGCTGCTTTTGTGGGTACGAAGATTGCCCCGCATTGTAATTGTTGTTCCTTTGCCAACCACCATCATTCTGCCTTGGTTGCCATTTGTTGTTGCCCTGGTATCCTTCATACCTCCTTGGTGGAAAATCTCCCTTGTTGATGTAGCCCACTACATTCACGTCTTCTGTTCTTTCCTGAAAAACAGCGTTATCATTATTCATTGAATTATAAGTAGACTTGTTTACCTTACGCTCCACTTGTTGATTGCCTTGTGGTTGTTGCGTCACTAACTGAGCCATCATATCCTTCAGTTCCTGCAATTCAGAATGTACATTCACATTAGCAACTGGTGCAGGTTTATATGTTTCTTCTAAATACCTTGTGCTCTCGGCAACTCTCTCAATCAACTCCCATATCTCCTCGGGGTACATGTCAAGGATAGACCCTTGAGCGGAGGCATCCAGCATTCTTCTTTCCATTAGAATCATCCCATCCATGAAGTATTCAAGCAACATTCTTTGTGGGACTCCATGATTCGGACAATTCTCTTCCAATAGCCTAAATCTCTCCAAATACTCGAACAACGTCTCTCCACGTCCTTGTCTAAGCATAGAAAGCTCCTTTCTTGTTTGAGCCGCCTTCGAATGGGAGTAATACTTGTCCATGAATTTCCTTTGCATTAGTTCCTAAGAAATAATAGAACCTGAAGGCAAAGACATCAACCAAGATTTAGCTTGACTTACTAAAGAAAAAGGAAATGTTTTTAATTTGAAAATATCTTCCGGAACCGATGCTGATTTCATGGACATGCAAACTCCATGAAATTCCTTCAAGTGCCTTAGAGGGTTCTCATCGGGCATTCCTCCAAACTTGGGTAAGTGTTGTATCACCCCACTCTTTATCTCGATATCTTCTGCGTCTTCATCAAACCTAATGCACCAAGGTGCCTCATCAATGTATGGCGCACAAACTCCTCTCATAGTGCGTCCCAAATCCCGACGCCTAGCTAGCTGTCCATATTGGTTTCCTCCACCGAGGTATTGTCGATCCAACTCATCCTCGTAATCCTCGTGTCTAGCTGCACGATGTCTAGCAAACTCATTGCCTCGCTGATTTCTGGGGGGTGGCAGTCTTTGATTAACAGGGGGCAGTCCTTGCCTCTGTTCTTGCATGTTATCCCCTATCACACTACTTCGCTCTTCTTAATCACGTTCAACACTTCTCTGTGACATTGTTACTTCAACAGAAAATAATCAAGTGACACGGTAAAAGATAGTAAAATAAAACTAAAAGAAAGTAATACGTAGTGAGATTACTCGTTACCAATCCCCGGCAACGGCGCCAAAATTTGACGGGCGTCGTTGTACCCGCCAAAAATAAATGATTATTTTATCTCCGACTAGCAAGTGGTAAGTCGGGTCGTATCCACAGAGATTGATCTGAGAATCTGTTCACTAAGTATTCAAACACGTAATTGAATAAACGAAAACACAAGCAACAGTTATCACTTATTAAGAAAGCAATCGACACACGAATTCAGGTATGTAATATCAAAGAGAAGTGCAAGCTAGAACTTTCGACTGTGATGCAAGACTAAATCATTGACAAATCCGTTTTGATTTCTAATGTTCTACAACTTAGAGCTCCCCCGCTAAGGTTATACTCCCTGTTCTAGTTCTAGCACTTAATCTCGCGCTAGCGATAATCAAGACCCTAACTCGCTAGAGTTGCATGAATGTTTGAACAAGTTGTCCTAGGGTGTTTAATCCTAATGGTATATTACTCGTGTCCTAGTTTGCTATCCCCGCTAGGTTGCTAGTAAACTTGACAATTGAAATCGACAAACAAACAAAAGCTCCCCCGCTAGGGTTCCACTTATGCTAGCACATCAATTCCAAGAACATAGTATAGTAATATGACGCAAAACATAGAAATCAATAGAAGTCTCAAGTCAATACATCACAATTTGGAGTTCTAGCCTACACATATGAGTTTAGTTACTCATCGTAATGGAATACATCATCAAGTTGAATGGAATGAAATGAAAATACTGTTGACGACTTTTCCACTACGCTGCAGCTCTACTCCAACACTCCAATCCAGCAACGAATCCTCAATCGAAATCCTACTCCAAGAAATCTTCTCTCCAAACCGAACTTCGAACGACTAACCCTAATTGAATCTGATTTCTCTTCCCAATTCCAGAGTCATCCGCCCCTCTTCTCTATCCCCTCGTGTTCTGTGTTCTTCCCTTTCGAGATTGCAAATGTGAAATAATGATTTCGACTGCCAGCTGTCATCCGCGGACGTCTTCTCCATTTATCATCCGCGGAGGTCTCAACAATTACCGTAAATCAGTAGACCTCCGCGCCTGTAATTGTTCAGACGTGCGCCCCCAAAACTGAGTCAGCCTTCAAACACTTGGATTTCATTCCTTCGATGCAAAACATCTTCTACAGGCTCTCTTTAGCCGATATTCCTTCCATGGTCTCCAAATGTACCTGAGAACGAAAACTACACACAAGTAGTGAAATAACATACAGGCAAACACTAAAAGACGGGGTTTTAACACATAAAATAGTCGTACAACTACGACTCATCACTCGTTAGCCTCATTCTATGGTTTATCTAAGTTCGTCCTTAGAAAGAGACTAACTTGGGACGAACTTGGACTAACTTAGGACGAATTTAGACAAACCTTAGAATGAAACTAACGTTTGTCTTTGTTCGTCCCAAGTTAGTCTCGTTAGTCTCATTCTAAGGTTTATCAAAGTTCGTCCTTAGAAAGAGACTAACTTGGGACGAACTTAGATAAACCTTAGAATGAGACAAACGTTTGTCTTTGTTCGTACAAAGTTAGTCTCGTTAGTCTCATTCTAAGGTTTGTCTTAGTTCGTACTTAGAAAGAGACGAACTTGGGACGAACTTAGACAAACCTTAGAATGAGACTAAAGTTTGTCTTTTGTTCGTCCCAAGTTAATCTCGTTAGTCTCATTCTAAGGTTTATCTAAGTTCGTCCTTAGAAAAAGACTAACTTGGGACGAACTTGGACTAACATGGGACAAACTTAGACAAACTTTAGAAGGAGACTAACGTTTTTCTTTGTTCATCCCAAGTTAGTCTCGTTAGTCTCATTCAAAGGTATGTCTAAGGTTTGTCTAAGTTCGTCCTTAGAAATAAACTACCATGGAGCGAACTTAGACAAACCTTAGAATGAGACTAAAGTTAGTCTTTGTTCGTCCCAAGTTAGTCTCGTTAGTCTCATTCTATGGTTTGTCTAAGTTCGTCCTTAGAAATAGACTAACTTGGGACGAACATAGACAAACCTTAGAATGAGACTTACGTTTTTCTTTGTTCGTCCAAAGTTAGTCTCGTTAGTCTCATTCTAAGGTTTGTCTAAGTTCGTCCTTTGAAAGAGACTAACTTGGGACGAACTTAGACTAGGGACGAACTTGGAAAACCTTTGAATGAGACTAACGTTTGTCTTTGTTCGTCCCAAGTTAGTCTCCTTAGTCTCATTCTAAGGTTTGTCTATGTTCGTCCTTAGAAAGAGTCTAACTTGGGACGAACTTGGGAAGTTTGTCTTTGTTCGTCCCAAGTTAGTCTCGTTTGACTCATTCTAAGGTTTGTGTAAGTTCATCCTTAGGAAGAGACTAACTTAGGAAGAACTTAGACAAACTTGGGACGAACTCAGACAAATCTCAGAATGAGAGTAATGTTTGTCTTTATTCGTCCCAAGTTAGTCTCGTTAGTCTCATTCTAAGGTTTGTCTAAGTTCGTCCTTTGGAAGAGACTAACTTGGGACGAACTTAGACAAACTTGGGATGAACTTAGACAAACCTTAGAATGAGACTAAAGTTTGTCTTTGTTCCTCCCATGTTAGTCTCGTTAGTCTCATTCTAAGGTTTGTCTAAGTTCGTCCTTAGAAATAGATTAACTTGGGACGAACTTAAACTTACTTGGGACGAACTTAGACAAACCTTACAATGAGACTAAAGTTTGTCTTTGTTCGTCCCAAGTTAGTCTCGTTAGTCTCATTCTAAGGTTTGTCTAAGTTGGTCCTTAGAAAGAGACTAACTTGGGATGAAATTAAACTAACTTGGGACGAACTTAGACAAACCTTAGAATGAGACTAAAGTTTGTCTTTGTTTGTCCCAAGTTAGTCTCCTTAGTCTCATTCTAAGGTTTGTCTAAGTTCGTCCATAGAAAGAGACTAACTTGGGACAGACTTAGACAAACTTTAGAATGAGACTGACGTTTGTCTTTGTTCTTCCCAAGTTAGGCTCGTTAGTCTCATTCTAAGGTTTGTCTAAATTCGTCCTTAGAAAGAGACTATTTTGGAACGAACTTATACTAACTTGGGACAAACTTAGACAAACCTTAGAATGAGACTAAAGTTTGTCTTTATTCGTCCCAATTTAGTCTCGTTAGTCTCATTCAAAGGTTTGTTTAAGTTCGTCCTTAGAAAGAGACTAACTGGGGTCGAACTTAGACAAACCTTAGAATGAGACTAAAGTTTGTCTTTGTTCGTCCCAAGTGAGTCTCGTTAGTCTCATTCTAAGGTTTGTCTAAGTTCGTCCTTAGAAAGAGACTAACTTGGACGAACTTAGACAAACCTTAGAATGAGACTAACGTTTGTCTTTGTTCGTCCCAAGTCAGTCTCGTTAGTCTCATTCTAAGGTTTGTTTAACTTCGTTCTTAGAAAGAGACTAACTTGGGACGAATTTAGACAAACCTTAGAATGAGACTAAAGTTTGTCTTTGTTCGTCCCAAGTTAGTTTCGTTAGTCTCATTCTAAGGTTTGTCTAAGTTCGTCCTTAGAAAGGGACTAACTTGGGACGAACTTAGACTAACTTGGGACGAACATGGACAAACCTTAGAATGAGACTAAAGTTTGTCTTCGTTCGTCCTTAGTTAGTCTCGTTAGTCTCATTCTATGGTTTGTCTAAGTTTATCCTTAGAAAGAGACTAACTTGGGACGAACTTAGGAAAACTTTAGAATGAGACTAACGTTTGTCTTTGTTCTTCCCAAGTTAGGCTCGTTAGTCTCATTCTAAGATTTGTCTAAGTTCGTCCTTAGAAACAGACTATTTTGGAACGAACAGATACTAACTTGGGACAAACTTAGAAAAACCTTAGAATGAGACAAAAGTTTTTCTTTGTTCGTCCCAAGTTAGTCTCGTTAGTCTCATTCTAAGGTTTGTCTAATTTCGTCCTTGGAAAGAGACTAACCTGGGACGAACTTAGACAAAGCTTAACGTTTGTCTTTGTTCATCCCAAGTTAGTCTCGTTAGTCTCATTCTAAGGTTTGTCTACGTTCATCCTTAGAAAGAGACTAACTTGGCACGAACTTAGACAAACCGTAGAATGAGACTAAAGTTTGTCTTTTGTTCGTCCCTAGTTAGTCTCGTTAGTCTCATTCTTAGGTGTATCTAAGTTCGTCCTAAGAAAGAGACTAACTTGGGACGAACTTGAACTAACCGGGGACGAACTTAGACAAACCTTAGAATGAGACTAAAGTTTGTCTTTTTTCTTCCCAAGTTAGTCTCTTTAGTCTAATTCTAAGGTTTGTCTAAGCTCGTCCTTAGAAAGAGACTAACTTGGGAAGAACTTAGACAAACCTTAGAATGAGCCTAACGTTTGTCATTGTTCGTCCTAAGTTAGTCTCATTCTAAGGTTTGTTTAAGTTCGTTCTTAGAAAGAGACTAACTTGGGACGAACTTAGACAAAACTTAGAATGAGACTAAAGTTTGTCTTTGTTCGTCCCAAGTTAGTCTCGTTAGTCTCATTCTAAGGTTTGTATAAGTTCGTCCTTAGAAAGAAACTTACTTGGGACGAACTTAGACAAACTTTTGAATGAGACTAACGTTTGTCTTTGTTCTTCCCAAGTTAGGCTCGTTAGTCTCATTCTAAGGTTTGTCTAAGTTCGTACTTAGAAAGAGACTATTTTGGAACGAACTTAAACTAACTTGGGACGAACTTAGACAAACCTTAGAATGAGACTAAGTTTGTCTTTGTTCGCCCCAAGTTAGTCTCGTTACTCTCATTCTAAAGTTTGTCTAAGTTCGTCCTTAGAAAGAGACTAACATGGGACGAACTAGGACAAACCTTAGAATGAGACTAAAGTTTGTCTTTGTTCGTCCCAAGTTAGTCTCGTTAGTCTCATTCTATGGTTTGTCCAGGTTTGTCCTTAGAAAGAGAAAAACTTGGGACGAACTTAGACAAACTTTAGAATGAGACTAACGTTTGTCTTTGTTCTTCCCAAGTTATGCTCGTTAGTCTCATTCTAAGGTTTGTCTAAGTTCGTACTTAGAAAGAGACTATTTTGGAACGAACTTAGACTAACTTGGGACGAACTTAGACAATCTTAGAATGAGACAAAAGTTTGCCTTTGTTCGTCCTTAGTTAGTCTCATTCTAAGGTTTGTCTAAGGTTTGTCCTTAGAAAGAGACTAATTTGGGATGACCTTAGACAAACTTTAGAATGAGACTAACGTTTGTCTTTATTCTTCCCAAGTAAGGCTCGTTAGTCTCATTCTAAGATTTGTTTAAGTTCGTCCTTAGAAAGAGACTATTTTGTAACGAACTTATAATAACTTGGGACAAACTTAGACAAACTTTAGAATAAGACAAAATTTTGTCTTTGTTCTTCCCAAGCTAGGCTCGTTAGTCTCATTCTAAAATTTGTCTAAGTTCGTCCTTAGAAAGAGACTATTTGGAACGAACTTATACTAACTTGGGCAAATTTAGACAAACCTTAGAATGAGACTAAAGTTTGTCTTTGTTCGTCCCAAGTTTGTCTTGTTGGTCTCATTCTAAGTTTTGTCTAAGTTCGTCCTTAGAAAGAGACTAACTTGGTACGAACTTAGACAAAGCTTAAAGTTTGTCTTTGTTCGTCCCAAGTTAGTCTCATTCTAAGGTTTGTCTAAGTTCATCCTTAGAAAGAGACTAACTTGGCACGACCTTAGACAAACCGTAGAATGAGACTAAAGTTTGTCTTTTGTTCGTCCCAAGCTAGTCTCGTTAGTCTCATTCTAAGGTTTGTCTAAGTTTGTCCTTTGAAAGAGACTAACTTGGGACGAACTTAAACAAACTTTAGAATGAGACAAACATTTGTCTTTGTTCTTCCCAAGTTAGGCTTGTTAGTCTCATTCTAAGATTTGTCTAAGTTCGTCCTTAGAATGAGACTATTTTGGAACGAACTTATACTAACTTGGGACAAACTTAGACGAACCTTAGAATGTGACTAAATTTTGTCTTTGTTCTTCCCAAGTTAGGCTCGTTAGTCTCATTCTAAGGTTTGTCTAAGTTCGTCCTTAGAAAGAGACTATTTTGGAACGAACTTATACTAACTTGGGACAAACTTAGACAAACCTTAGAATGAGACTAAAGTTTGTCTTTGTTCGTCCCAAGTTAGTCTCGTTGGTCCCATTCTAAGGTTTGTCTAAGTTCGTCCTTAGAAAGAGATTTACTTGGGACAAACTTAGACAAACCTTAACATTTGTCTTTGTTCGTCCCAAGTTAGTCTCGTTAGTCTCATTCTAAGGTTTGTCTAAGTTCATCCTTAGAAAGAGACTAACTTGGAACGAACTTAGACAAACTGTAGAATGAGACTAAAGTTTGCCTTTTGTTCATCCCAAGTTAGTCTCGTTAGTCTCATTCTAAGGTGTATCTAAGTTCGTCCTTAGAAAAAGACTAACTTGGGACGAACTTGGACTAACTTGGCATGAACTTAGACAAACCTTAGAATGAGACTAAAGTTTGTCTTTGTTCGTCCCAAGTTAGTCTCGTTAGTCTCATTCTAAGGTTTGTGTAAGTTCGTCCTTAGAAAGATATTAACTTGGGACGAACTTGGACTAATTTGGGAAGAAGTTAGACAAACCTTAGAATGAGACAAATGTTTGTCTTTGTTCGTCCCAAGTAAGTCTCGTTAGTCTCATTCTATGGTTTGTTTAAGTTCGTTCTTAGAAAGAGACTAACTTGGGACGAACTTAGACAAACCTTAGAATGAGACTAAAGTTTGTCTTTGTTCGTCCCAAGTTAGTCTCGTTAGTCACATTGTAAGGTTTGTCTTAGTTCGTCCTTAGAAAGAGACTGACTTGGGACGAACTTAGACAAACCTTAGAATGAGACTAAGTTTGTCTTTGTTCGCCCCAAGTTAGTCTCGTTAGTCTCATTCTAAAGTTTGTCTAAGTTCGTCCTTAGAAAGAGACTTCCTTGGGACCAACTTAGACAAACGTTAGAATGAGACTAACGTTTGTCTTTATTCGTCCCAATTTAGTCTCGTTAGTCTCATTCTAAGGTTTGTTAAAGTTCGTCCTTAGAAAGAGACTAACTTGGGACGAACTTAGACAAACCTTAGAATGAGACAAAAGTTTATCTTTTGTTCGTCCCAAGTTAGTCTCGTTAGTCTCATTCTATGGTGTATCTAAGTTCGTCCTTAGAAAGAGACTAACTTGGGATGAACTTGGACTAACTTGGGGCGAAGTTAGACAAACCTTAGAATGAGACTAAAGTTTGTATTTGTTCGTCCCAAGTTAGTCTCGTTAGTCTCATTCTAAGGTTTGTTTAAGTTCATCCTTAGAAAGAGACGAACTTGGGACGAACTTTGACAAACCTTAGAATGAGACTAAAGTTTGTCTTTGTTCGTCCCAAGTTAGTCTCGTTAGTCTCATTCTAAGGTTTGACTAAGTTCGTCCTTAGAAAGATACTAACTTGGGACGAACTTGGGATGAACTTTGATAAACCTTAGAATGAGACAAACGTTTGTCTTTGTTCGTCCCAAGTAAGTCTCGTTAGTCTCATTTTAAGGTTTGTTTAAGTTCGTTCTTAGAAAGAGACTAACTTGGGACGAACTTAGACAAACCTTAGAATGAGACTAAAGTTTGTCTTTGTTCGTCCCAAGTTAGTCTCGTTAGTCTCATTGTAAGGTTTGTCTTAGTTCGTCCTTAGAAAGAGACTGACTTGGGACGAACTTAGGCAAACCTTAGAATGAGACTAACGTTTGTCTTTATTCGTCCCAATTTAGTCTCGTTAGTCTCATTCTAAGGTTTGTCTAAGTTCGTCCATAGAAAGAGACTAACTTGGGACGGACTTAGACAAACTTTAGAATGAGACTGACGTTTGTCTTTGTTCTTCCCAAGTTAGGCTCGTTAGTCTCATTCTAAGGTTTGTCTAAATTCGTCCTTAGAAAGAGACTATTTTGGAACGAACTTATACTAACTTGGGACAAACTTAGACAAACCTTAGAATGAGACTAAAGTTTGTCTTTATTCGTCCCAATTTAGTCTCGTTAGTCTCATTCAAAGGTTTGTTTAAGTTCGTCCTTAGAAAGAGACTAACTGGGGTCGAACTTAGACAAACCTTAGAATGAGACTAAAGTTTGTCTTTGTTCGTCCCAAGTGAGTCTCGTTAGTCTCATTCTAAGGTTTGTCTAAGTTCGTCCTTAGAAAGAGACTAACTTGGGATGAACTTAGACAAACCTTAGAATGAGACTAACGTTTGTCTTTGTTCGTCCCAAGTCAGTCTCGTTAGTCTCATTCTAAGGTTTGTTTAACTTCGTTCTTAGAAAGAGACTAACTTGGGACGAATTTAGACAAACCTTAGAATGAGACTAAAGTTTGTCTTTGTTCGTCCCAAGTTAGTTTCGTTAGTCTCATTCTAAGGTTTGTCTAAGTTCGTCCTTAGAAAGGGACTAACTTGGGACGAACTTAGACTAACTTGGGACGAACATGGACAAACCTTAGAATGAGACTAAAGTTTGTCTTCGTTCGTCCTTAGTTAGTCTCGTTAGTCTCATTCTAAGGTTTGTCTAAGTTTATCCTTAGAAAGAGACTAACTTGGGACGAACTTAGGAAAACTTTAGAATGAGACTAACGTTTGTCTTTGTTCTTCCCAAGTTAGGCTCGTTAGTCTCATTCTAAGATTTGTCTAAGTTCGTCCTTAGAAACAGACTATTTTGGAACAAACTGATACTAACTTGGGACAAACTTAGAAAAACCTTAGAATGAGACAAAAGTTTTTCTTTGTTCGTCCCAAGTTAGTCTCGTTAGTCTCATTCTAAGGTTTGTCTAATTTCGTCCTTGGAAAGAGACTAACCTGGGACGAACTTAGACAAAGCTTAACGTTTGTCTTTGTTCATCCCAAGTTAGTCTCGTTAGTCTCATTCTAAGGTTTGTCTACGTTCATCCTTAGAAAGAGACTAACTTGGCACGAACTTAGACAAACCGTAGAATGAGACTAAAGTTTGTCTTTTGTTCGTCCCTAGTTAGTCTCGTTAGTCTCATTCTTAGGTGTATCTAAGTTCGTCCTAAGAAAGAGACTAACTTGGGACGAACTTGAACTAACCGGGGACGAACTTAGACAAACCTTAGAATGAGACTAAAATTTGTCTTTTTTCTTCCCAAGTTAGTCTCTTTAGTCTAATTCTAAGGTTTGTCTAAGCTCGTCCTTAGAAAGAGACTAACTTGGGAAGAACTTAGACAAACCTTAGAATGAGCCTAACGTTTGTCATTGTTCGTCCCAAGTTAGTCTCATTCTAAGGTTTGTTTAAGTTCGTTCTTAGAAAGAGACTAACTTGGGACGAACTTAGACAAAACTTAGAATGAGACTAAAGTTTGTCTTTGTTCGTCCCAAGTTAGTCTCGTTAGTCTCATTCTAAGGTTTGTATAAGTTCGTCCTTAGAAAGAAACTTACTTGGGACGAACTTAGACAAACTTTTGAATGAGACTAACGTTTGTCTTTGTTCTTCCCAAGTTAGGCTCGTTAGTCTCATTCTAAGGTTTGTCTAAGTTCGTACTTAGAAAGAGACTATTTTGGAACGAACTTAAACTAACTTGGGACGAACTTAGACAAACCTTAGAATGAGACTAAGTTTGTCTTTGTTCGCCCCAAGTTAGTCTCGTTACTCTCATTCTAAAGTTTGTCTAAGTTCGTCCTTAGAAAGAGACTAACATGGGACGAACTAGGACAAACCTTAGAATGAGACTAAAGTTTGTCTTTGTTCGTCCCAAGTTAGTCTCGTTAGTCTCATTCTATGGTTTGTCCAGGTTTGTCCTTAGAAAGAGAAAAACTTGGGACGAACTTAGACAAACTTTAGAATGAGACTAACGTTTGTCTTTGTTCTTCCCAAGTTATGCTCGTTAGTCTCATTCTAAGGTTTGTCTAAGTTCGTACTTAGAAAGAGACTATTTTGGAACGAACTTAGACTAACTTGGGACGAACTTAGACAATCTTAGAATGAGACAAAAGTTTGCCTTTGTTCGTCCTTAGTTAGTCTCATTCTAAGGTTTGTCTAAGGTTTGTCCTTAGAAAGAGACTAATTTGGGATGACCTTAGACAAACTTTAGAATGAGACTAACGTTTGTCTTTATTCTTCCCAAGTAAGGCTCGTTAGTCTCATTCTAAGATTTGTTTAAGTTCGTCCTTAGAAAGAGACTATTTTGTAACGAACTTATAATAACTTGGGACAAACTTAGACAAACTTTAGAATAAGACAAAATTTTGTCTTTGTTCTTCCCAAGCTAGGCTCGTTAGTCTCATTCTAAAATTTGTCTAAGTTCGTCCTTAGAAAGAGACTATTTGGAACGAACTTATACTAACTTGGGCAAATTTAGACAAACCTTAGAATGAGACTAAAGTTTGTCTTTGTTCGTCCCAAGTTTGTCTTGTTGGTCTCATTCTAAGTTTTGTCTAAGTTCGTCCTTAGAAAGAGACTAACTTGGTACGAACTTAGACAAAGCTTAAAGTTTGTCTTTGTTCGTCCCAAGTTAGTCTCATTCTAAGGTTTGTCTAAGTTCATCCTTAGAAAGAGACTAACTTGGCACGACCTTAGACAAACCGTAGAATGAGACTAAAGTTTGTCTTTTGTTCGTCCCAAGCTAGTCTCGTTAGTCTCATTCTAAGGTTTGTCTAAGTTTGTCCTTTGAAAGAGACTAACTTGGGACGAACTTAAACAAACTTTAGAATGAGACAAACATTTGTCTTTGTTCTTCCCAAGTTAGGCTTGTTAGTCTCATTCTAAGATTTGTCTAAGTTCGTCCTTAGAATGAGACTATTTTGGAACGAACTTATACTAACTTGGGACAAACTTAGACGAACCTTAGAATGTGACTAAATTTTGTCTTTGTTCTTCCCAAGTTAGGCTCGTTAGTCTCATTCTAAGGTTTGTCTAAGTTCGTCCTTAGAAAGAGACTATTTTGGAACGAACTTATACTAACTTGGGACAAACTTAGACAAACCTTAGAATGAGACTAAAGTTTGTCTTTGTTCGTCCCAAGTTAGTCTCGTTGGTCCCATTCTAAGGTTTGTCTAAGTTCGTCCTTAGAAAGAGATTTACTTGGGACAAACTTAGACAAACCTTAACATTTGTCTTTGTTCGTCCCAAGTTAGTCTCGTTAGTCTCATTCTAAGGTTTGTCTAAGTTCATCCTTAGAAAGAGACTAACTTGGAACGAACTTAGACAAACTGTAGAATGAGACTAAAGTTTGCCTTTTGTTCATCCCAAGTTAGTCTCGTTAGTCTCATTCTAAGGTGTATCTAAGTTCGTCCTTAGAAAAAGACTAACTTGGGACGAACTTGGACTAACTTGGCATGAACTTAGACAAACCTTAGAATGAGACTAAAGTTTGTCTTTGTTCGTCCCAAGTTAGTCTCGTTAGTCTCATTCTAAGGTTTGTGTAAGTTCGTCCTTAGAAAGATATTAACTTGGGACGAACTTGGACTAATTTGGGAAGAACTTAGACAAACCTTAGAATGAGACAAATGTTTGTCTTTGTTCGTCCCAAGTAAGTCTCGTTAGTCTCATTCTATGGTTTGTTTAAGTTCGTTCTTAGAAAGAGACTAACTTGGGACGAACTTAGACAAACCTTAGAATGAGACTAAAGTTTGTCTTTGTTCGTCCCAAGTTAGTCTCGTTAGTCACATTGTAAGGTTTGTCTTAGTTCGTCCTTAGAAAGAGACTGACTTGGGACGAACTTAGACAAACCTTAGAATGAGACTAAGTTTGTCTTTGTTCGCCCCAAGTTAGTCTCGTTAGTCTCATTCTAAAGTTTGTCTAAGTTCGTCCTTAGAAAGAGACTTCCTTGGGACCAACTTAGACAAACGTTAGAATGAGACTAACGTTTGTCTTTATTCGTCCCAATTTAGTCTCGTTAGTCTCATTCTAAGGTTTGTTAAAGTTCGTCCTTAGAAAGAGACTAACTTGGGACGAACTTAGACAAACCTTAGAATGAGACAAAAGTTTATCTTTTGTTCGTCCCAAGTTAGTCTCGTTAGTCTCATTCTATGGTGTATCTAAGTTCGTCCTTAGAAAGAGACTAACTTGGGATGAACTTGGACTAACTTGGGGCGAAGTTAGACAAACCTTAGAATGAGACTAAAGTTTGTATTTGTTCGTCCCAAGTTAGTCTCGTTAGTCTCATTCTAAGGTTTGTTTAAGTTCATCCTTAGAAAGAGACGAACTTGGGACGAACTTTGACAAACCTTAGAATGAGACTAAAGTTTGTCTTTGTTCGTCCCAAGTTAGTCTCGTTAGTCTCATTCTAAGGTTTGACTAAGTTCGTCCTTAGAAAGATACTAACTTGGGACGAACTTGGGATGAACTTTGATAAACCTTAGAATGAGACAAACGTTTGTCTTTGTTCGTCCCAAGTAAGTCTCGTTAGTCTCATTTTAAGGTTTGTTTAAGTTCGTTCTTAGAAAGAGACTAACTTGGGACGAACTTAGACAAACCTTAGAATGAGACTAAAGTTTGTCTTTGTTCGTCCCAAGTTAGTCTCGTTAGTCTCATTGTAAGGTTTGTCTTAGTTCGTCCTTAGAAAGAGACTGACTTGGGACGAACTTAGGCAAACCTTAGAATGAGACTAACGTTTGTCTTTATTCGTCCCAATTTAGTCTCGTTAGTCACATTCTAAGGTTTGTCTAAGTTCGTCCATAGAAAGAGACTAACTTGGGACGGACTTAGACAAACTTTAGAATGAGACTGACGTTTGTCTTTGTTCTTCCCAAGTTAGGCTCGTTAGTCTCATTCTAAGGTTTGTCTAAATTCGTCCTTAGAAAGAGACTATTTTGGAACGAACTTATACTAACTTGGGACAAACTTAGACAAACCTTAGAATGAGACTAAAGTTTGTCTTTATTCGTCCCAATTTAGTCTCGTTAGTCTCATTCAAAGGTTTGTTTAAGTTCGTCCTTAGAAAGAGACTAACTGGGGTCGAACTTAGACAAACCTTAGAATGAGACTAAAGTTTGTCTTTGTTCGTCCCAAGTGAGTCTCGTTAGTCTCATTCTAAGGTTTGTCTAAGTTCGTCCTTAGAAAGAGACTAACTTGGGATGAACTTAGACAAACCTTAGAATGAGACTAACGTTTGTCTTTGTTCGTCCCAAGTCAGTCTCGTTAGTCTCATTCTAAGGTTTGTTTAACTTCGTTCTTAGAAAGAGACTAACTTGGGACGAATTTAGACAAACCTTAGAATGAGACTAAAGTTTGTCTTTGTTCGTCCCAAGTTAGTTTCGTTAGTCTCATTCTAAGGTTTGTCTAAGTTCGTCCTTAGAAAGGGACTAACTTGGGACGAACTTAGACTAACTTGGGACGAACATGGACAAACCTTAGAATGAGACTAAAGTTTGTCTTCGTTCGTCCTTAGTTAGTCTCGTTAGTCTCATTCTAAGGTTTGTCTAAGTTTATCCTTAGAAAGAGACTAACTTGGGACGAACTTAGGAAAACTTTAGAATGAGACTAACGTTTGTCTTTGTTCTTCCCAAGTTAGGCTCGTTAGTCTCATTCTAAGATTTGTCTAAGTTCGTCCTTAGAAACAGACTATTTTGGAACGAACTGATACTAACTTGGGACAAACTTAGAAAAACCTTAGAATGAGACAAAAGTTTTTCTTTGTTCGTCCCAAGTTAGTCTCGTTAGTCTCATTCTAAGGTTTGTCTAATTTCGTCCTTGGAAAGAGACTAACCTGGGACGAACTTAGACAAAGCTTAACGTTTGTCTTTGTTCATCCCAAGTTAGTCTCGTTAGTCTCATTCTAAGGTTTGTCTACGTTCATCCTTAGAAAGAGACTAACTTGGCACGAACTTAGACAAACCGTAGAATGAGACTAAAGTTTGTCTTTTGTTCGTCCCTAGTTAGTCTCGTTAGTCTCATTCTTAGGTGTATCTAAGTTCGTCCTAAGAAAGAGACTAACTTGGGACGAACTTGAACTAACCGGGGACGAACTTAGACAAACCTTAGAATGAGACTAAAATTTGTCTTTTTTCTTCCCAAGTTAGTCTCTTTAGTCTAATTCTAAGGTTTGTCTAAGCTCGTCCTTAGAAAGAGACTAACTTGGGAAGAACTTAGACAAACCTTAGAATGAGCCTAACGTTTGTCATTGTTCGTCCCAAGTTAGTCTCATTCTAAGGTTTGTTTAAGTTCGTTCTTAGAAAGAGACTAACTTGGGACGAACTTAGACAAAACTTAGAATGAGACTAAAGTTTGTCTTTGTTCGTCCCAAGTTAGTCTCGTTAGTCTCATTCTAAGGTTTGTCTAAGTTCGTACTTAGAAAGAGACTATTTTGGAACGAACTTAAACTAACTTGGGACGAACTTAGACAAACCTTAGAATGAGACTAAGTTTGTCTTTGTTCGCCCCAAGTTAGTCTCGTTACTCTCATTCTAAAGTTTGTCTAAGTTCGTCCTTAGAAAGAGACTAACATGGGACGAACTAGGACAAACCTTAGAATGAGACTAAAGTTTGTCTTTGTTCGTCCCAAGTTAGTCTCGTTAGTCTCATTCTATGGTTTGTCCAGGTTTGTCCTTAGAAAGAGAAAAACTTGGGACGAACTTAGACAAACTTTAGAATGAGACTAACGTTTGTCTTTGTTCTTCCCAAGTTATGCTCGTTAGTCTCATTCTAAGGTTTGTCTAAGTTCGTACTTAGAAAGAGACTATTTTGGAACGAACTTAGACTAACTTGGGACGAACTTAGACAATCTTAGAATGAGACAAAAGTTTGCCTTTGTTCGTCCTTAGTTAGTCTCATTCTAAGGTTTGTCTAAGGTTTGTCCTTAGAAAGAGACTAATTTGGGATGACCTTAGACAAACTTTAGAATGAGACTAACGTTTGTCTTTATTCTTCCCAAGTAAGGCTCGTTAGTCTCATTCTAAGATTTGTTTAAGTTCGTCCTTAGAAAGAGACTATTTTGTAACGAACTTATAATAACTTGGGACAAACTTAGACAAACTTTAGAATAAGACAAAATTTTGTCTTTGTTCTTCCCAAGCTAGGCTCGTTAGTCTCATTCTAAAATTTGTCTAAGTTCGTCCTTAGAAAGAGACTATTTGGAACGAACTTATACTAACTTGGGCAAATTTAGACAAACCTTAGAATGAGACTAAAGTTTGTCTTTGTTCGTCCCAAGTTTGTCTTGTTGGTCTCATTCTAAGTTTTGTCTAAGTTCGTCCTTAGAAAGAGACTAACTTGGTACGAACTTAGACAAAGCTTAACGTTTGTCTTTGTTCGTCCCAAGTTAGTCTCATTCTAAGGTTTGTCTAAGTTCATCCTTAGAAAGAGACTAACTTGGCACGACCTTAGACAAACCGTAGAATGAGACTAAAGTTTGTCTTTTGTTCGTCCCAAGCTAGTCTCGTTAGTCTCATTCTAAGGTTTGTCTAAGTTTGTCCTTAGAAAGAGACTAACTTGGGACGAACTTAGACAAACTTTAGAATGAGACAAACATTTGTCTTTGTTCTTCCCAAGTTAGGCTTGTTAGTCTCATTCTAAGATTTGTCTAAGTTCGTCCTTAGAATGAGACTATTTTGGAACGAACTTATACTAACTTGGGACAAACTTAGACGAACCTTAGAATGTGACTAAATTTTGTCTTTGTTCTTCCCAAGTTAGGCTCGTTAGTCTCATTCTAAGGTTTGTCTAAGTTCGTCCTTAGAAAGAGACTATTTTGGAACGAACTTATACTAACTTGGGACAAACTTAGACAAACCTTAGAATGAGACTAAAGTTTGTCTTTGTTCGTCCCAAGTTAGTCTCGTTGGTCCCATTCTAAGGTTTGTCTAAGTTCGTCCTTAGAAAGAGACTTACTTGGGACAAACTTAGACAAACCTTAACATTTGTCTTTGTTCGTCCCAAGTTAGTCTCGTTAGTCTCATTCTAAGGTTTGTCTAAGTTCATCCTTAGAAAGAGACTAACTGGGAACGAACTTAGACAAACTGTAGAATGAGACTAAAGTTTGCCTTTTGTTCATCCCAAGTTAGTCTCGTTAGTCTCATTCTAAGGTGTATCTAAGTTCGTCCTTAGAAAAAGACTAACTTGGGACGAACTTGGACTAACTTGGCATGAACTTAGACAAACCTTAGAATGAGACTAAAGTTTGTCTTTGTTCGTCCCAAGTTAGTCTCGTTAGTCTCATTCCAAGGTTTGTGTAAGTTCGTCCTTAGAAAGATACTAACTTGGGACGAACTTGGACTAATTTGGGAAGAACTTAGACAAACCTTAGAATGAGACAAATGTTTGTCTTAGTTCGTCCCAAGTAAGTCTCGTTAGTCTCATTCTATGGTTTGTTTAAGTTCGTTCTTAGAAAGAGACTAACTTGGGACGAACTTAGACAAACCTTAGAATGAGACTAAAGTTTGTCTTTGTTCGTCCCAAGTTAGTCTCGTTAGTCACATTGTAAGGTTTGTCTTAGTTCGTCCTTAGAAAGAGACTGACTTGGGACGAACTTAGACAAACCTTAGAATGAGACTAAGTTTGTCTTTGTTCGCCCCAAGTTAGTCTCGTTAGTCTCATTCTAAAGTTTGTCTAAGTTCGTCCTTAGAAAGAGACTTCCTTGGGACCAACTTAGACAAACGTTAGAATGAGACTAACGTTTGTCTTTATTCGTCCCAATTTAGTCTCGTTAGTCTCATTCTAAGGTTTGTTAAAGTTCGTCCTTAGAAAGAGACTAACTTGGGACGAACTTAGACAAACCTTAGAATGAGACAAAAGTTTATCTTTTGTTCGTCCCAAGTTAGTCTCGTTAGTCTCATTCTATGGTGTATCTAAGTTCGTCCTTAGAAAGAGACTAACTTGGGATGAACTTGGACTAACTTGGGGCGAAGTTAGACAAACCTTAGAAAGAGACTAAAGTTTGTATTTGTTCGTCCCAAGTTAGTCTCGTTAGTCTCATTCTAAGGTTTGTTTAAGTTCATCCTTAGAAAGAGACGAACTTGGGACGAACTTTGACAAACCTTAGAATGAGACTAAAGTTTGTCTTTGTTCGTCCCAAGTTAGTCTCGTTAGTCTCATTCTAAGGTTTGACTAAGTTCGTCCTTAGAAAGATACTAACTTGGGACGAACTTGGACTAACTTGGGATGAACTTTGATAAACCTTAGAATGAGACAAACGTTTGTCTTTGTTCGTCCCAAGTAAGTCTCGTTAGTCTCATTTTAAGGTTTGTTTAAGTTCGTTCTTAGAAAGAGACTAACTTGGGACGAACTTAGACAAATCTTAGAATGAGACTAAAGTTTGTCTTTGTTCGTCCCAAGTTAGTCTCGTTAGTCTCATTGTAAGGTTTGTCTTAGTTCGTCCTTAGAAAGAGACTGACTTGGGACGAACTTAGGCAAACCTTAGAATGAGACTAACGTTTGTCTTTATTCGTCCCAATTTAGTCTCGTTAGTCTCATTCTAAGGTTTGTTAAAGTTCGTCCTTAGAAAGAGACTAACTTGGGACGAACTTAGACAAACCTTAGAATGAGACAAAAGTTTGTCTTTTGTTCGTCCCAAGTTAGTCTCGTTAGTCTCATTCTATGGTGTATCTAAGTTCGTCCTTAGAAAGAGACTAACTTGGGATGAACTTGGACTAACTTGGGACGAAGTTAGACAAACCTTAGAATGAGACTAAAGTTTGTGTTTGTTCGTCCCAAGTTAGTCTCGTTAGTCTCATTCTAAGGTTTGTCTAAGTTCGTCCTTAGAAAGAGACTAACTTGGGACGAACTTTGACAAACCTTAGAATGAGACTAACGTTTGTCTTTGTTCGTGCCAAGTTTGTCTCGTTTGTCTCATTCTAAGGTTTGTCTAAGTTCATCCTTAGAAAGAGACTAACTTGGGACGAACTTAGACTAACTTGGGACGAACTTAGACAAACCTTAGAATGAGACTAAAGTTTGTCTTTGTTCGGCCCAAGTTAGTCTCGTTATTCTCATTCTAAGGTTTGTCTAAGTTCGTCCTTAGAAAGAGACTAACTTGGGACGAACTTAAACTAACTTGGGGTGAACTTAGACAAACCTTAGATCGAGACTAAAGTTTGTCTTTGTTCGTCCCAAGTTAGTCTCGTTAGGCTCATTCTAAGGTTTGTCTAAGTTCGTCTTTAGAAAGAGACTAACTTGGGACGAACTTAGACAAACCTTAGAATGAGACTAACGTTTGTCTTTGTTCGTCCCAAGTTAGTCTCGTTAGTCTCATTCTAAGGTTTGTCTAAGTTCGGCCTTAGAAACAGACTAACTTGGGACGAACTTAAGCTAACTTGGGACGAACTTAGACAAACCTCAGAATGAGACTAAAGTTTGTCTTTAGTCTTCTCAAGTTAGTCTCGTTTGTCTCATTCTAAGGTTTGTCTAAGTTCATCCTTAGAAAGAGACTAACTTGGGACGAACTTAGACAAACTTTATAATGAGACTAACGTTTGTCTTTGTTCTTCCCAAGTTAGGCTCGTTAGTCTCTTTCTAAGGTTTGTCTAAGTTTGTCCTTAGAAAGAGACTATTTTGGAACGAACTTATACTAACTTGGGACAAACTTAGATAAACCTTAGAATGAGACTAAAGTTTGTCCTTGTTCTTCCCAAGTTAGTCTTGTTAGTCTCATTCTAAGGTTTGTCTAAGTTCATCCTTAGAAAGAGACTAACTTTGAACAAACTTAGACTAACTTGGGACGAACTTAGACAAACCTTAGAATGAGACTAAAGTTTGTCTTTGTTCGTCCCTAGTTAGTCTCGTTAGTCTCATTCTAAGGGTTGTCTAAGTTTGTCCTTGGAAAGAGACTAACTTGGGACGAACTTAGACAAACTTTAGAATGAGACGAACGTTTGTCTTTGTTCCCCCCAAGTTAGGCTCGTTAGTCTCATTCTAAGATTTTTTCTAAGTTCGTCCTTAGAAAGAGAATATTTTGGAACGAACTTATACTAACTAGTGACAAACTTAGACAAACCTTAGAATGAGACTAAAGTTTGTCTTTTGTTCGTCCCAAGTTAGTCTCGTTAGTTGATCGGTTGAATTCTTGACCTATTATTCACTTCATTCGATGAAGGATTAGGTTTGTTTTCCGGATATTTTGTTATCATTTAATCTCTTTTCTAGTGTTTCAGGTCATATATCACATATCTAATACTTTTGGATTAATCCGAAGCAAAGCAAAGCAATTGGCGAAGATTTGGGAGAAAACAGGACAAAACAGGGCAGATTGACCTTTCCGACTTGTTATGCACGCACAACCGCGACTGCCGTGACATAATAGAAATGTCACGGTAGTCACGGCGGGTTTAGACAGCAGAGACTTTCAGTGGTGCCGTGACGTGCCGTGACCAATGGACATGTCACGGCAGTCACAACAGGTAAAACCAGCAGAGATTTTTGGGGGGTGCCGTGACACCTGTAACATCCTCGGATGTCACGGTAGTCACGGCCAAATCAGTCTCTTCTTCCCCAAAAATTTGTTTCAGAACCCTATCACTTGCCTTGTTTCTTTACGATTTACGATGCTAACCTATCACTCGTGCAGCTATATGTTTTTGTCTATTTATGCCAGCTCACGAGCCACGTTTCACTCCCCGGGCATCGCTAAATCTCCATGGATATAACACTATCACACACGAGTGAAGTTCCTATACGCTTTATCTTATCTTTTATTTCTTCGCTTAGGGACAAAGCTTATTTTTAAGTGTGGAGTGGGTAGCACATAGTCACACGCATTGCATATCATTTTCATATGCTCAACAGTCTATGTATTGCGATTGAAATCCTCGTTTTCTACGATACTCCTCGATTGATTGTCACTCGTTTGGATTCGAAGTCTAGGACTTGAAATAGCTTCATTCGTCTGTGTATTCTCTTGAGTCAGTATCATTGCTAACCTTTGCCTATCACATGTCTTACGTATTTCTTGAAGCATGTTTGAGACTTGAATTTAGTAGGCACCGGTTCAAAAATGTCAAAAACTTAAATATGCATCTCTTTTTCTAGGTGACCTTAGTACTAATATGCATTTCTCTATACTTAATGTGATTTGCATGCACCCGCCTTCATTCATACACTATGTCAAGTTTTAAGTGTGGAGTTAGAGAAAAAAATGGTTTTCAATGTTTTCGATCAAGAACAAAGTTCTGAATTTTCAAAAGTGGGTGAAAAATTGACCCCAAGCGAAGTTGTTTTTGAAAAAAAAAAGAGCAGAAAAATACCGAGGGCAAAGTGAGAAAAGTCACCCCTTGTGTGAAAAAAAAAAGAAAGAAAAAATAATACCAAGGGCAAAGTGAGAAAAGTCACTCTTTGTGTATGGAAAACAATTTTGAAACTATTTCTGCCCCCTTTTCTTTGATGTAGTGTAATTCCACCTTTTCATTGCATGCGATCATGACTTGTTTTGAGAATTCATGTACTAGAGTCTAAGGGACGACCCTCTTGCACTGAAATTTTGATGCAAATTTTCGTACTACTTTTCTGAAAATTCTTAAGCCAGGCTCCTCTTCTCTTGCGGGTCATTGCCTAGTCCTTGGCACTTGAGAATGAGCTTTGCGCCAAGAACCCGTGGACTATCCCTAGATAGCCTAGGTGAATGGCGAGCATGTTTTGTGTAACTATTCATGTTCTTATACGTTGCTATAGAACTATTTAGAACTTGTGATTAGTCGATTGCTAGCCATGTGTACTGACCGTTTGAATGCATAACCTGTTTAATCTATGATTGTCTGACAACTTTGATGAAGATGTTTGACTTCAAGTTGAGGTAACACGATGAATCCGAGGTATGACATGACTTTAATGTGACTTGTTGAGCATCATTCGTGCATACACGTTAGTTAGTTGTACATGGGATTTATAGGTAGTCCCATTCATGAAAACCTTCACGAGACTATACTCGTCCTACTAGGGCAGCCTAGGAGTTTAAAGGCTTGATGCATACGCTAAATGCATTCGTGTCCTCTACGATATTGAGTTATCTTTTTGGTTTTTATTTTAGTTAGGATTGATCACATCATACTTGAGTGGGTAACTATTCTGCGATTTATCGACTTGTGCTTAATGTTTGTTCGGGACGAACAAATCCTAAGTGTGGAGTGTTTTGATCGGTCGAATGCTTGACCTATTATTCACTTCATTCGATGATGGATTAGGTTTGTTTTCCGAATATTTTGTTATCATTTAATCTCTTTTCTATTGTTTCAGGTCATATATCACATATCTAATACTTTTGGATTGATCCGAAGCAAAGCAAAGCAATTGGCGAAGATTTGGGCGAAAACAGGACAAAACAGGCCAGATTGACCTTCCCTACGTCTTATGCACGCACAGATTGCATATGGTGTCACAATTGGTTGATTCAAAGCTTGTTGCAAAGCTAATTCAAAGGGCTACAACTTTGTAGATTACGCCAAGATCAAATTCGGAGGTTAAGACCATGAAAAAGTCGCCCGAACTCTCTGCCATTTTGTATGGCCGTGACTGCCGTGACCAAAACACAACATCACGGTAGTCACGGCCCTTTTGTCCCAGTGCACTTTTGGAGCGTGCAAGCATGCCGTGACATGTCTAAATGTCACGGTAGTCACGGCCCCGTCGGAGCAGTTTCTAAAAATGATTTTCGGGCTTTTCGGGACTGATTTTCGGGGAAGTTTCCTAATTTCGTTTTTAGGCTTTTTGGCCTTTTGGAAAGCTATAAATGGAGGATTGGCTGAATTAAATCAGTGTGGATGATACGGGAGTGCTAATTTGGAGAAGACCTAGATTGGAGAAGAGACAAGAAATTCATCGTGAGAGATTCAACGAGCCACCGCGTCTTTACGGTTTACTCGTTCTTAATTTCTCTATACACTGTTTTTGGTTAATTTACCATGAATAGTGAGTAGTCTCTTCATTCTGGGATCCTACGGATCCCGTGCTATGTACCCAACTCTCGTGTGATCAATGAATGTTTTTCATTAATGCAAATCGAATATTCAATTTCATCGTGCTTAATTTATCGTTCTATGCAAGTATTTACATCAAAGGGTATGTTTGCATGCTAGAACGTATTTAGGTTATATACCGAAAGGTGGATGGGCCCTAGGGATTAACTGGATTGTATGAAATTGTATGAGGACCTTTAGTTTAAATAATCGAGATCGTTGATAATCCGTGGATGTGCGGCATTCAACGATTGAGATTAATCTAGATAATGATCCGTGGATGGGCGGCTTATCTAGTGTTATTTTGGTTTAATTCGATATTCGATAGCATGATGAATTACATGACAATGATTGCATGATTAGTGGGGTTAGCACGGGTGAAGTATGGTCCTGGAATTCTTCCTCTGAATCAAACACAAACCTTTAATTTTCTTTTGTTTAATTCCTGTTATTTTTCACCACAACAAACCCTCATTTTAATCGGAGTAGCTAAATAGGTCGCTCGTTAGCTAATATTCACACACACTGTTCCTTGGATCGACCCTTGGCTTACCAAGGTTATAAATTTTGTTTGACTGCAATTCGACCCCTAAAATATATAATTTGACAACTATAAAGGGTTAAAAATACGCTTGTCAAAATGGCGTCGTTGCCGGGGAACAGCGTTTAGTGTGATACTAGATTTAACGTGTGTAGTTTAGACTATTCCATTTTTATATACTTCCTTGCGCATACTCTATATACTTCTGACCTTCACTAATCACTTTTATTTTGAATGTTGTGAGGATGTTCTCTTTTGGTCATCAAGACGCCTGCCCAAGGGAAGAGCCTTATGGTCAGACATATTCATGTGATACAAATTGGGAAGGAAATCAAAATCAGTTCTATGATCAACATTATTATCGAGATGATCCTTATTATGAGAGCTACCAGAATCACTCGCAGCAGCAACAGTCTCAGGCCACTGGTGGATCATCGCGTTTGGAGTCCATGATGGCTAGTTTCATGGCAGAGCAAGATAGGCGAGCTCAAGAGCAGGATAGGCGAATGAAAGGATTAGAGCATACACTCGAGCAGATCAGCATCCAGAACAAGCAACTGGCCATTCGGAACAAGATACTGAAAGACCAGTTAGAGCAACAAGCTATTGCAGCCACCAATGAATGCAGAGATGAGGACATTGAGATGAAAATGGCAAATCATCAAGAAGTTCAAGTCTATGAAGCACATTCATCTTTAGTTTTATTCCCAATCCACGTGGAAGATGATCAGGATGAGAGAATGCTCTCTAAACCAGAACAACCTGTTTGTGAGGATGGTTTTGAAGCATTGAGACCGGTTGCCAAGGCTTACACTGAGTTGGAGGATGATGACTCTTGAACTAACGACGTCTCAGAATATGAAGATACATCTCCCTTCACTACGACTGCTTCAAAAGGTCATTTAGCTGAGCATACAGAAGAGAGTTTCATTCCACCAGTTTCTCTGGGCACCGATGAGCATTATTGGTACGAAGACTTTGTTGATGTGTACCTCAGTTCAATTAAGACGGATCCTCGCATACATATGAATGTGATAGTGAAGGGAAATTTTGAAGTATGGGAACGTGAGTTCCTAGCTAAAGAGTACAAGGGAAGTGTTCTTGCTGGAGCTAGCTCTAAAGATATTTATCTTGATACACAGCCTCCAGACAAGTTTCGATAGTTCTTGCCTTACGTCTTGAAACTGTTGATAGGGAGTTTCTATAGTCCCTTGGTTCTTAAGGGTCTTAAATTTTTGAAGGGACTGCTTGCTCTGCTTAACGTCCATGTCAGTCTTGATGGACGTAAATTTCAATGGGATTTGAAAGTGGATTGACACCTCTCTCTCTGTTGAAGGCCCCGTGAGAAGGGATCCTAGCAAAGGACTTCTCACGAGTGATTTATATGGGGCGCTTTGCTGAGTCTAGCCAAGCTGTTAAACTAGGCCTCTTCGGGGAGTAACCCACGTTGTAAGTATTATTTCCCTGCATTTTTCATTTGCATTGTGCTTTGTGCGTGCGCTCATTGCAGGAACCTAAGTGTGGAGTGCCCCAGTTTCAGCCCGAACGATTTTGGGACGAGACAAATCAAGCTGGGCATTACAGGTGCCGCGACCGCCGTGGCATAATGGAAATGTCACGGTAGTCACGTCGGGTTTAGACAGCCGAGACTTTCAGTGGTGCCGTGACGTGCCGTGACCAATGGACATGTCACGACTGTCACGGCAGATAAAACCAGCAGAGATTTTTGAGGGGTGCCGTGACACCCGTAACATCCTCGGATGTCACGGTAATCACGGCCAAATCAGTCTCTTCTTCCCCAAAAATTTGTTTCAGAACCCTATCACTTGCCTTGTTTCTTTACGATTTACGATGCTAACCTATCAATCGTGCAGCTATATGTTTTTGTCTATTTATGCCAGCTCACGAGCCACGTTTCACTCCCCGGGCATCGCTTAATCTCCATGGATATCACACTATCACACACGAGTGAAGTTCTTATACGCTTTATCTTATCTTTTATTTCTTCGCTTAGGGACTAAGCTTATTTTTAAGTGTGGAGTGGGTAGCACATAGTCACACGCATTGCATATCATTCACTCTTGCATATGCTCAACAGTCTATGTATTGCGATTGAAATCCTCGTTTTCTACGATACTCCTTGATTGATTGTCACTCGTTTGGATTCGAAGTCTAGGACTTGAAATAGCTTCATTCGTGTGTGTATTCTCTTGAGTCAGTATCATTGCTAACCTTTGCCTATCACATGTTTTACGTATTTCTTGAAGCATATTTGAGATTTGAATTTAGTAGGCACCGGTTCAAAAATGTCAAAAACTTAAATATGCATCTCTTTTTGTAGGTGACCTTAGTACTAATATGCATTTCTCTATACTTGATGTGATTTGCATGCACCCGCCTTCATTCATACACTATGTCAAGTTTTAAGTGTGGAGTTAGAAAAAAAAAATGGTTTTCAATGTTTTCGATCAAGAACAAAGTTCTGAATTTTCAAAAGTGGCAGAAAAATTGACCCCAAGCGTAGTTGTTTTTGAAAAAAAAAAGAGCAGAAAAATACCAAGGGCAAAGTGAGAAAAGTCACCCCTTGTGTGAAAAAAAAGAAAGAGAAAAATAATACCAAGGGCAAAGTGAGAAAAGTCACCCTTTGTGTATGGAAAACAATTTTGAAACTATTTCTGCCCCCTTTTCCTTGATGTAGTGTAATTCCACATTTTCATTGCATGCGATCATGACTTGTTTTGAGAATTCATGTACTAGAGTCTAAGGGACGACCCTCTTGCACTGAAATTTTGATGCAAATTTTCGTACTACTTTTCAAAAAATTCTTAAGCCAGGCTCCTCTTCTCGTACGGGTAATTGCCTAGTCCTTGGCACTTGAGAATGAGCTTTGCGCCAAGAACCCGTGGACTATCCCTAGATAGCCTAGGTGAATGGCGAGCATGTTTTGTGTAACTATTCATGTTCTTATACGTTGCTATAGAACTATTTAGAACTTGTGATTAGTCGATTGCTAGCCATGTGTACTGACCGTTTGAATCCATAACCTGTTTAATCTATGATTGTCTGACAACTTTGATGAAGATGTTTGACTTCAAGTTGAGGTAACACGATGAATCCGAGGTATGACATGACTTTACTGTGACTTGTTGAGCATCATTCGTGCATACACGTTAGTTAGTTGTACAGGAGATTTGTAGGTAGTCCCATTCCTAAAAACCTTCACGAGACTATACTCGTCCTACTAGGGCAGCCTAGGGGTTTAAAGGCTTGATGCATACGCTAAATGCATTCGTGTCCTCTACGACAGTGAGTTATCTTTTTGGTTTTTATTTTAGTTAGGATTGATCACATGATACTTGAGTGGGTAACTATTCTGCGATTTATCGACTTGTGCTTAATGTTTGTTCGGGACGAACAAATCCTAAGTGTGGAGTGTTTTGATCGGTCGAATTCTTGACCTATTATTCACTTCATTCGATGATGGATTAGGTTTGTTTTCCGAATATTTTGTTATCATTTAATCTCTTTTCTAGTGTTTCAGGTCATATATCACATATCTAATACTTTTGGATTGATCCGAAGCAAAGCAAAGCAATTGGCGAAGATTTGGGCGAAAACAGGACAAAACAGGGCAGATTGACATTTCCGACTTGTTATGCACGCACAGATCGCATATGGTGTCCAAATTGGTTGATTCAAAGCTTGTTGCAAAGATAATTCAAATGGATATAACTTTGTAGTTTACGCCAAGATCATATTCGGAGGTTAAGACCATGAAAAAGTCGCCCGCAATCTCAGCCATTTTGTATGGCCGTGACTGCCGTGACCAAAACACAACATCACGGTAGTCACGGCCCCCTTTTGTCCCACTGCACTTTTGGAGCATGCCAAGCATGCCGTGACATGTCTAAATGTCACGGTAGTCACAGCCTCGTCGGAGCAGTTTCTAAAAACGATTTTTGGGCTTTTCGGGACTGATTTTCGGGGAAGTTTCCTAATTTCGTTTTTAGGCTTTTTGGCCTTTTGGAAAGCTATAAATGGAGGATTGGCTGGATTAAATCAGTGTGGATGATACGGGAGTGCTAATTTGGAGAAGACCTAGCTTGGAGAAGAGACAAGAAATTCATCGTGAGAGATTCAACGAGCCACCACGTCTTTACGGTTTACTCGTTCTTAATTTCTCTATACACTGTTTTTGGTTAATTTACCATGAATAGTGAGTAGTCTCTTTATTCTGGGATCCTACGGATCCCGTGCTATGTACCCAACTCTCGTGTGATCAATGAATGTTTTTTATTAATGCAAATCGAATATTCAATTTCTTCGTGCTTAATTTATCGTTCTATGCAAGTATTTACATCAAAGGGTATGTTTGCATGCTAGAACGTATTTAGGTTATATACCGAAAGGTGGATGGGCCCTAGGGATTAACCGGATTGTATGAAATTGTATGAGGACCTTTAGTTTAAATAATCGAGATCGTTGATAATCCGTGGATGGGCGGCGTTCAACAATTGAGATTAATCTAGATAATGATTCGTGGATGGGCGGCTTATCTAGTGTTTTTTTGGTTTAATTCGATATTCGATAGCATGATGAATTACATGATAATGATTGCATGATTAGTGGGGTTAGCACGGGTGAAGTATGGTCGTGGAATTCTTCCTCTGAATCAAACACAAACCTTTAATTTTCTTTTGTTTAATTCCTGTTATTTTTCACCACAACAAACCCTCATTTTAATCGGAGTAGCTAAATAGGTCGCTGACTGGCGTCGTTGGTACCTGCAAATTTGTATTTATAATTTTCCCTACAAACACTAGAACAGTGGTAAGTAAGGGTCGAACCCAAGGGACCTAGTGTGGTTAAAGTTGTCATGTGAACAAATTGTTTGGGGATTTTTTTGAGTTTGGTTTGTCACGAGTAAACAAAAGCAATAATACTGAGGAAATTCTATGAGAGAAAAGTATCCGGCTCAGGGGGTTTATATTGTGACTTGTTTATCCTCGGCTATGAATGATCTAACTTATGTTTTTAAGTGCGATTACTTCTGTTTCAGGTTATAACCTAAAGTAAGGCCGTTTCAAGCACTTACACCACACCATAATTCCGTTTCAGGGCATAGGGTTCTAGTTCTAGCAAACTTGATACATTCGTTTCAGGCAATATCAAGTTAATCTGCAACTACTTGTCTCAACGTTTCAGTATTAACGAGCAGCAAATATGAGGATTAAATCATTCAACTAAGTTTCACCATTGCAAGTATCTACTTAGCTTCACAATATAATCCAAGATAAATAAGCACAAGAACTAGTAAACAAAAATAGCATTAAGCACAAGCCTCAAACCGTTAGTCACAATATATTAACCCTAAGCCGAATACAATGGGATTTAGCTAGACTTGGTCATGAGAACAAAACACAATAATAAAGGAAGGGATTTCTTCTCTATGCCGAACGAAGGAGGAGGGGACTCTTCACGTTTGTGGATGATGGCAGCTCTGATGGATGTTGTAGGATGCTTGAAACCCTTGACATGAGGCTGTATTTATAGAGAGGACTAGGGCTTCGACGTTTCCAAATTGAAATTGGCCCATAAACGGTTTTAGGAAACATGTCCTAAAACCGACTTTGCTTGGTTTGTAAGCAAACTTAACCAGCAAGTTTACTTGGCCAACAAGTCTTCTAGAAGCTTCCTAAACCGCCACACTCGAGCCCACCGACTTGGCCCAGCGCGCGGGGCCTTTTGCAGCTCCAACATCATTTTGCTCATCTCGGCCAATCCCGCTCGTGCGTTTTGCTTGGCTAGAGATATCGTCCGCGTCATTTGGCATTTCGATCACTTTGGTCGAGCCAGATTTGTGAGATTCGTTCGTCTGGTCGAGCAACTCGGATTCAGCGCTGGTCTGCTCGACAAGGCCTTCGTGCGCGGCCTGGAACTCTGCTCGGCTTCTCCTGGGCCATTCCTCCCGTGCGTTCTCCTTGGCTTGGTGACATTGTCCAACTTGTTTTACATTTTGAGCAACTTGGTCGAGTCAGATTTGTCATCGGAGTCCGTCAGGTCGAGCGACTTGATTTCGGTGCCGAACTGCTCGGGCGGAGACTTGGGCGCTGGCGGAACTTGTGGGTTGTTCGGACTCGCCTCGGACGGTTCGGGCATCGGCCATAGGCCATCTCGGACATCATTCCTCGGGCCTCGGCCATGTGTCGTCGGTCGAACCTCCTTTGTGATATTTTGGCCTAAAATGCCAATCCTTAAGCACATTCCCTCCTATAGCTTCCGAAGCACCTGAAATGCAAAACAATACTAAAAAGTAACTGCTCGCAAGTAAAAGTGTCGAAGGACATGGGCGTTGTTGACTTGACGAGTCGTATAAATACGGCTCATCAAACCACCCCACACTTAGACTTGTTCGTCCCGAACAAGCATTAGGTCATAGGAGAAAATAAAAATAGCATCACATTCCTTCAACGCCCTAGACAATGCTACATGGATATGAGTGGCTATTCTAGACTTGCTTTTCTATGCATAGCTCAATCGATACTCAGATTAATGTGCTCAATATGGAATTAAGTTGATACGTGTTACCTTTGTGCCGAGATCAAAACCAATTCGGATGAGTGGGAGATAGTCCTTGTTTAGACCCATGATCTGCACTCGCTGGCCCGGGCTCTCGCTGTATGGTTATACTTCATTGCTTTTTCTCGCACGTGATTTGTTCGAGCTTCAAGATGTTGAGTTCCTTTGTTTGGACAGCTTTTGTAGTGAGTTGTCTTTTGACGGATCAGTGGTGTACTTCACTTTTGTTGCGTGTAAAACTTCACAATTGACTGATTCTTCTCTTTTTTTATTGATCGTGAACTGCTCGTCCGTGGTTCTACTTCTTCGATGAAGGTCCAATCATCGCCCACAAGCATATGGAAATACCTTCCTGCTCTCACTCATCCTCGTCCTTTTGACGCGAGTCAAGCCGAGGGTCGCTCGTCTATTTTCCCGGCTACTTGGACTAGAGATTGGACGGTGTGTTGTTTTCCCGTCCCACCTGACCGCATAGGCACTGCAGTGGCGGAGCAGACTCTAAACCATGTTGCCTCGAAGTGCTAGCCTCCACGAAATCCGCATAACCATATAGTCCGAGTCCGGGCCTTTGAGCGCTTTGTCAAGTCTTTCTAGGACGTTTCTATCAACTCCACATCCCTGTTTATCTCAACTCAAAGGCACGCAAACGGTTAAACTCAACATGTTTAAGCACAAATCAAATTTCTCGAGAAAAGTGCATCTAATCAGCTCATCTATTTCACATTGTCAACATCCAATACTGCATATCTAGGAAATAGAGAGAAATTCCTACTTACAAAATTTTTTAATTTTAAGGGAAACGTGCTGACTCTATGCATGTGCAAGAAATAAACCTGCTGACACGACATACTGACTCTCCCACCCCACACTTTTGAACCGACGTGTCCTCACGGCACACATAAGTTCAAGACACACATGCAAGCAAACAAACAATAGGGAAAATAAGAGAGAGTAAGAGTGAGCAGGCACTTCCCTCGTGCGGTTGCAAAGTTGGCTCCCCCTTACAAAGTTATTTGTCGTTTTGAACACTTCTGTCGAGCCAGAATTTCCAGATAATAAGTTCTGCTCGAGGATTCTCGCAGCGTGCCCATTCTGCGCGCACATCAATGGAACCTCCGGGCGACCTTGCCATGACACTATGATATTATGTTCTTGTCCCCGTATGATGACCATTTTAAGGCTAATGGTCGAGTCAGAATCTCCAATGGCACAACTTTGGTCGAGGATTCCTTCAAGGGTCCGATTCTGCGCACATAGGGCTCGCAACTGGTTGGCCCTCCAGACAACTCCTCCTGGACACTATGGGATTCTTCCACTCACCTCCATATATGAGCCATTGTAAGACTTTTGGTCGAGACAGAATTTCCATATGTTGGACTTCGGTCGCGGATTTCTGAACGTACCCACTCTGCGCGCTCCCATGGTTCCCAAGCATGCGCTCGTATGAACTCGACCCGTCGCATAAAACTGTCGTGCGTTCGCACAATGGCCTTGCGTGCTCGCATGCGGTCGAATTCCTAGCCGTGTGCGCACGCACAGTCTCCTCATGCGTTCGCATGCCCCCTGACCCGTCGCATGAAATGTCGTGCGTTCGCACAATGGTTCCGCGCGCTCGCACATGGTCGAACTTCTCAGCCTTCAGGAGACCATGCGATCGCATGGTAAAGGCATGCGAACGCATAGTGCGTATCTATTCCCTGCATGAAAATCGCTCCTTTTCCCAAGTACAATGTGATGAAAATGACTCAAGACTCGATAAACAAAATAAGAAAATAAACTGAAAAATGAAAATTTTGCCGGGCTGCCTCCCTGCGAGTGCCTTTGTTTTACGTCGTTGGCTCGACGTTACCTCTTTAGGGATCACAAGTTAGGATCCCATGGACGTGTGAGGTCAAATTTCGCCTAAGCTGTTCCTTCAATCTGCCCGAAATCATCGTGTAATGATGTGCTCGATTCGGCTCTCCATTGGTCAGGCGGGTTCGCCTTCACATCCTCTCGAATCTGCGAGGACACCTTGCTCACGGCTACTTCATCTACTGCACAGCTCGTCTCGTCTGGTGGGTCTGGAATTAGGGCACCAATGTATAATGTATTCATTATATCCGGTGGTTTTTTCATGCCTGGACGGTCGGCCTCCTCATAGATATGGAAATTTGATGCCTTGCCACCATACGCAAGTGACAATAAGCCGGAGCCCATGTCAATCTTGGCCTTGGTGGCGAAAAGGAATGGCCGTCCTAAGATATGCGCTGGAGGATCATCGTCTCTAGCATCTCCCATCTGCAAGACATAGAAATCTGCAGGAACAACATGGTCTCCTACTCGGAGGGTTAGATCCTCTAGCAAACCAACAGGACGAATACATGATTTATCCCCTAACTCTATCAACAGCTTAGGAGGCTTCAATGGTCCCAATTTGAAAGAACAATATACAGAATATGGCATGGCATTAACAGCAGCACCCAAATCAATTAAACAATGATGTATCTGAGTCTCACCGATACCACAGGTGACTGTGAAGGCACCTGGGTCCTTACTCTTTTCAAGTGGTGCCTCGTGACTCGCTGCAACTGGGCGCTCTATCATTGGGTCGTTCTGCTCATGCCTCGCTTCCAATCTGCCTCCTAGCTCATCCTTATCGATCATATGGTCCTTAGGAGCTATTACCTGCATGGAACATGAAGGAAAAGGGTCAGTTTTGGGGTGCATATCAGTGTGTATCGCGTTCGCTGTGGACGTTATGGGCGCGTTCGGCCTTAACAATATGGGCGCGTTCGCTTCAGACATTAGCGTGGAGCTAATGTCTCCTTCGAACGCGATCCGCACTGACTCAGGCTCCTTTTCGCTGTTTTCTGCACAAATGTGCCCGTCGAGCGCGAGCATCTTGTTCACCCAATATGCAGACTCTCTTAGTGCTGCGTCCACATCCACTAGTGCCAATGTGCTGACATTCCCTCTCGGATTTGGCACTGTCTGTGATGGTAACCTTCCTGAATCTCCCTTCAACTCAGAAACGGTCTGGGCTAAGTTGGACATTTGCGTGGACAGCTCTGCTAGAGTGCCCTCGGTCTTTGCCTGATTTTGATGCATGGTGGTGGCGAGGTCCTTCACGATGTCCTCCGAGGACTTGCTCGATCCTTGCTGACTCGGGCTTGCCTGGTTGTAGCTCTGTCCTCGCTGCTGATACTGATTTTGACTATTGTAGATGCCCTGCTGTTGGCGATAAGGCGGCCGATAGAACTGCTGAGTCTGCTGGGGTGCGGCCTGTGGCTGGTGCGCGGCCTGCTGCGCTGGCTCCCTCGGGGCGTGGTTGTCATTGTCCGACTTGTTTTCCATTTTGAGCAACTTGGTCGAGTCAGATTTGTCAATGGAGTCCGTCTGGTCGAGCGACTTGATTTCGGTGCCGAACTGCTCGGGCGAAGACTTGGGCGCGGGCGGAACTTGTGGGTTGTTCGGACTCGCCTCGGGCGGTTCGGGCATCGACCATAGGCCATCTCGGACATCATTCCTCGGGCCTCGACCATGTGTCGTCGGTCGAACCTCCTTTGTGATATTTTGGCCTAAAATGCCAATCCTTAAGCACATTCCCTCCTATAACTTCCGAAGCACCTGAAATGCAAAACAATACTAAAAAGTAACTGCTCGCAAGTAAAAGTGTTGAAGGACATGTGCGTTGTTGACTTGACGAGTCGTATTAATACGGCTCATCTGTCGCTCGTTAGCTAATATTAACACACACTGTTCCTTGGATCGACCTTTGCCTTACCAAGGTTATAAATTTTGTTTGACTGCAATTCGACCCCTAAAACATATAATTTGACAACTATAAAGGGTTAAAAATACGCTTGTCAAAATGGCGGTTTGCCGGGAGTCGAACCCGGGTCTACTTTTCTAAGGTTTGTCTAAGTTCGTCCTTAGAAAGAGACTAACTTGGGACGAACTTGGACAAACCTTAGAACGAGACTAACGTTTCTCTTTCTTCGTCCCAAGTTAGTCTCGTTAGTCTCATTCTAAGGTTTGTTTAAGTTCGTCCTTAGAAAGAGACTAGCTTGGGACGAACTTAGACAAACCTTAGAATAAGACTAAAGTTTGTCTTTGTTCGTCCCAGATTATTCTTGTTAGTCTCATTCTAAGGTTTGTCTAAGTTCGTCCTTAGAAAGAGACTAACTTGGGACGAACTTGGACAAACCTTAGAACGAGACTAAAGTTTGTCTTTCTTCGTCCCAAGTTAGTCTCGTTAGTCTCATTTTAAGGTTTGTTTAAGTTCGTCCTTAGAAAGAGACTAGCTTGGGACGAACTTAGACAAACCTTAGAATAAGACTAAAGTTTGTCTTTGTTCGTCCCATATTATTCTTGTTAGTCTCATTCTAAGGTTTGTCTAAGTTCGTCCTTAGAAAGAGACTTACTTGGGACGAACTTAAACTAACTTAGGACGAACTTAGACAAACCTTAGAATGAGACTAAAGTTTGTCTTTATTAGTCCCAAGTTAGTCTCGTTAGTCTCATTCTAAGGTTTGTCTAAGTTCGTCCTTAGAAAGAGACTAACTTGGGACGAACTTAGACAGACCTTAGAATGAGACTACAGTTTGTCTTTGTTCGTCCCAAGTTAGTCTCGTTAATCTCATTCTAAGGTTTGTCTAAGTTCGTCCTTAGAAAGAGACTAACTTGGGAAGAACTTAGACAAACTTTAGAATGAGACTAACGTTTGTCATTGTTCTTCCCAAGTTAGGCTCGTTAGTCTCATTCTAAGATTTGTCTAAGTTCGTCCTTAGAAAGAGACTATTTTGGAAGGAACTTATACGAAATTGGGACAAACTTAGACAAACCTTAGAGTGAGACTAAAGTTTGTGTTTGTTCTTCCCAAGTTAGGCTCGTTAGTCTCATTCTAAGGTTTGTCTAAGTTCGTCCTTAGTAAGAGACTAACTTGGGATGAACTTAAACTAACTTGGGACGAAATTAGACAAACCTTAGAATGAGACTAAAGTTTGTCTTTGTTCCTCCCAAGTTAGTCTCGTTAGTCTCATTCTAAGGTTTGTCTAAGTTCGTCCTTAGAAAGGGACTAACTTAGGACGAACTTAGACAAACCTTACAATGAGACTAACATTTGTCTTTGTTTGTCCCAAGTTAATCTCGTTAGTCTCATTCTAAGGTTTGTCTAAGTTCATCCTTAGAAAGAGACCAACTTGGGACGAACTTAGACAAACCTTAGAATGAGACTAAAGTTTGTCTTTTGTTCATCCCAAGTTAGTCTCGTTAGTCTCATTCTAAGGTGTATCTAAGTTCGTCTTTAGAAAGAGACTACCATGGGACGAAGTTAGACAAACTTTAGAATGAGACTAAGTTTGTCTTTGTTCGTCCCAAGTTAATCTTGTTAGTCTCATTCTTAGGTTTGTCTAAGTTCGTCCTTAGAAAGAGACAAACTTGGGACGAACTTAGACAAACCTTAGAATGAGACTAACGTTTGTCTTTGTTCGTCCCAAGTTAGTCTCGTTAGTCTCATTCTAAGGTCTAAGTTCGTCCTTAGAAAGAGACTAACTTGGGACGAAATTAAACTAACTTGGGACGAACTTAGACAAACCTTAAAATGAAACTAAAGTTTGTCTTTGTTCTTCCCAAGTTAGTCTCGTTAGTCTCATTCTAAGGTTTGTACCTTAGAATGAGACTAAAGTTTGTCTTTGTTCGTCCCTAGTTAGTCTCGTTCGTCTCATTCTAAGGATTGCCTAAGTTTGTCCTTAGAAAGAGACTAACTTGGGACGAACTTAGACAAACTTTAGAATGAGACTAACGTTTGTCATTGTTCTTCCCAAGTTAGGCTCGTTAGTCTCATTCTAAGGTTTGTCTAAGTTCTTCCTTAGTAAGAGACTAACTTGGGAAGAACTTAGACAAACTTTAGAATGAGACTAACGTTTGTCATTGTTCTTCCCAAGTTAGGCTCGTTAGTCTCATTCTAAGATTTGTCTAAGTTCGTCCTTAGAAAGAGACTATTTTGGAAGGAACTTATACGAAATTGGGACAAACTTAGACAAACCTTAGAGTGAGACTAAAGTTTGTGTTTGTTCTTCCCAAGTTAGGCTCGTTAGTCTCATTCTAAGGTTTGTCAAAGTTCGTCCTTAGTAAGAGACTAACTTGGGACGAACTTAGACAGACCTTAGAATGAGACTACAGTTTGTCTTTGTTCGTCCCAAGTTAGTCTCGTTAATCTCATTCTAAGGTTTGTCTAAGTTCGTCCTTAGAAAGAGACTAACTTGGGAAGAACTTAGACAAACTTTAGAATGAGACTAACGTTTGTCATTGTTCTTCCCAAGTTAGGCTCGTTAGTCTCATTCTAAGATTTGTCTAAGTTCGTCCTTAGAAAGAGACTATTTTGGAAGGAACTTATACGAAATTGGGACAAACTTAGACAAACCTTAGAGTGAGACTAAAGTTTGTGTTTGTTCTTCCCAAGTTAGGCTCGTTAGTCTCATTCTAAGGTTTGTCTAAGTTCGTCCTTAGTAAGAGACTAACTTGGGATGAACTTAAACTAACTTGGGACGAAATTAGACAAACCTTAGAATGAGACTAAAGTTTGTCTTTGTTCCTCCCAAGTTAGTCTCGTTAGTCTCATTCTAAGGTTTGTCTAAGTTCGTCCTTAGAAAGGGACTAACTTAGGACGAACTTAGACAAACCTTACAATGAGACTAACATTTGTCTTTGTTTGTCCCAAGTTAATCTCGTTAGTCTCATTCTAAGGTTTGTCTAAGTTCATCCTTAGAAAGAGACCAACTTGGGACGAACTTAGACAAACCTTAGAATGAGACTAAAGTTTGTCTTTTGTTCATCCCAAGTTAGTCTCGTTAGTCTCATTCTAAGGTGTATCTAAGTTCGTCTTTAGAAAGAGACTACCATGGGACGAAGTTAGACAAACTTTAGAATGAGACTAAGTTTGTCTTTGTTCGTCCCAAGTTAATCTTGTTAGTCTCATTCTTAGGTTTGTCTAAGTTCGTCCTTAGAAAGAGACAAACTTGGGACGAACTTAGACAAACCTTAGAATGAGACTAACGTTTGTCTTTGTTCGTCCCAAGTTAGTCTCGTTAGTCTCATTCTAAGGTCTAAGTTCGTCCTTAGAAAGAGACTAACTTGGGACGAAATTAAACTAACTTGGGACGAACTTAGACAAACCTTAAAATGAAACTAAAGTTTGTCTTTGTTCTTCCCAAGTTAGTCTCGTTAGTCTCATTCTAAGGTTTGTACCTTAGAATGAGACTAAAGTTTGTCTTTGTTCGTCCCTAGTTAGTCTCGTTCGTCTCATTCTAAGGATTGCCTAAGTTTGTCCTTAGAAAGAGACTAACTTGGGACGAACTTAGACAAACTTTAGAATGAGACTAATGTTTGTCATTGTTCTTCCCAAGTTAGGCTCGTTAGTCTCATTCTAAGGTTTGTCTAAGTTCTTCCTTAGTAAGAGACTAACTTGGGATGAACTTAAACTAACTTGGGACGAAATTAGACAAACCTTAGAATGAGACTAAAGTTTGTCTTTGTTCCTCCCTAGTTAGTCTCGTTAGTCTCATTCTAAGGTTTGTCTAAGTTCGTCCTTAGAAAGAGACTAACTTAGGACGAACTTAGACAAACCTTACAATGAGACTAACATTTATCTTTGTTGGTCCCAAGTTAATCTCGTTAGTCTCATTCTAAGGTTTGTCTAAGTTCATCCTTAGAAACAGACCAACTTGGGACGAACTTAGACCAACCTTAGAATGAGACTAAAGTTTGTCTTTTGTTCGTCCCAAGTTAGTATCGTTAGTCTCATTCTAAGGTGTATCTAAGTTCGTCCTTAGAAAGCGACTACCATGGGACGAAGTTAGACAAACCTTAGAATGAGACTAAAGTTTGTCTTTGTTCGTCCCAAGTTAATCTCGTTAGTCTCATTCTTAGGTTTGTCTAAGTTCGTCCTTAGAAAGAGACTAACTTTGGACGAACTTAGACAAACCTTACAATGAGACTAACATTTGTCTTTGTTCGTCCCAAGTTAGTCTCGTTAGTCTCATTCTAAGGTTTGTCTAAGTTCGTCCTTAGAAAGAGACTAACTTGGGACGAACTTAAGCAAACTTTAGAATGAGACTAACGTTTGTCTTTGTTCTTCCCTAGTTCGGCTCGTTAGTCTCATTCTAAGGTTTGTCTAAGTTCGTCCTTAGAAAGAGACTAACTTGGGACGAAATTCACTAACTTGTGACGAACTTAGACAAACCATAGAATGAGACTAAAGTTTGTCTTTGTTCGTCCCAAGTTAGTCTCGTTAGTCTCATTCTAAGGTTTGTCTAAGTTCGTCCTTAGAAAGAGACTAACTTGGGACGAACTTAAGCAAACTTAAGAATGAGACTAACGTTTGTCTTTGTTCTTCCCTAGTTCGGCTCGTTAGTCTCATTCTAAGGTTTGTCTAAGTTCGTCCTTAGAAAGAGACTAACTTGGGACAAACTTAGACAAACTTTAGAATGAGACAAACGTTTGTCTTTGTTCTTCCCAAATTAGGCTCGTTAGTCTCATTCTAAGGTTTGTCTAAGTTCGTCCTTAGAAAGAGACTAACTTGGGACGAACTTAGCCAAACCTTAGAATGAGACTAACGTTTGCCTTTGTTCGTCCCAAGTTAGTCTCGTTAGTCTCATTCTAAGGTTTGTCTAAGTTCGTCCTTAGAAAGAGACTAACTTGGGACGAAATTAAACTAACTTGGGACGAACTTAGACAAACCATAAAATGAGACTAAAGTTTGTCTTTGTTCTTCCCAAGTTAGTCTCGTTAGTCTCATTCTAAGGTTTGTACCTTAGAATGAGACTGAAGTTTGTCTTTGTTCGTCCCTGGTTAGTCTTGTTCGTCTCATTCTAAGGTTTGTCTAAGTTCGTCCTTAGAAAGAGACTAACTTTGGACGAACTTAGACAAACCTTACAATGAGACTAATATTTGTCTTTGTTCGTCCCAAGTTAGTCTCGTTAGTCTCATGGTAAGGTTTGTCTAAGTTCTTCCTTAGAAAGAGACTAACTTGGGACGAAATTAACTAACTTGTGACGAACTTAGACAAACCTTAGAATGAGACTAAAGTTTGTCTTTGTTCGTCCCAAGATAGTCTCGTTAGTGTCATTCTAAGATTTGTCTAAGTTCGTCCTTAGAAAGAGACTATTTTGGAAGGAACTTATACTAACTTGGGACAAACTTAGACAAACCTTAGAGTGAGACTAAAGTTTGTGTTTTTTCTTCCCAAGTTTGGCTCGTTAGTCTCATTCTAAGGTTTGTCTAAGTTCTTCCTTAGTAAGAGACGAACTTGGGATGAACTTAAACTAACTTGGGACGAAATTAGACAAACCTTAGAATGAGACTAAAGTTTGTCTTTGTTCCTCCCAAGCTAGTCTCGTTAGTCTCATTCTAAGGTTTGTCTAAGTTCGTCCTTAGAAAGAGACTAACTTAGGACGAACTTAGACAAACCTTACAATGAGACTAACATTTGTCTTTGTTCGTCCCAAGTTAATCTCGTTAGTCTCATTCTAGGGTTTGTCTAAGTTCATCCTTAGAGAGAGACTAACTTGGGACGAACTTAGACAAACCTTAGAATGACACTAAAGTTTGTCTTTTGTTCGTCCCAAGTTAGTCTCGTTAGTCTCATTCTAAGGTGTATCTAAGTTCGTCCTTAGAAAGAGACTACCATGGGACGAAGTTAGACAAACCTTAGAATGAGACTAAAGTTTGTCTTTGTTCGTCCCAAGTTAATCTCGTTAGTCTCATTCTTAGGTTTGTCTAAGTTCGTCCTTAGAAAGAGACTAACTTTGGACAAACTTAGACAAACCTTACAATGAGTCTCATTCTTAGGTTTGTCTAAGTTCGTCCTTAGAAAGAGACTAACTTTGGACGAACTTAGACAAACCTTACAATGAGACTAACATTTGTCTTTGTTCGTCCCAAGTTAGTCTCGTTAGTCTCATTGTAAGGTTTGTCTAAGTTTGTCCTTAGAAAGAGACTAACTTGGGACGAAATTAACTAACTTGTGACGAACTTAGACAAACCTTAGAATGAGACTAAAGTTTGTCTTTGTTCGTCCCAAGTAAGTCTCATTAGTCTCATTCTAAGGTTTGTCTAAGTTCGTCCTTAGAAAGAGACTAACTTGGGACGAACTTAGGAAAACTTTAGAATGAGACTAACGTTTGTCTTTGTTCTTCCCAAGTTCGGCTCGTTAGTCTCAATCTAAGGTTTCTCTAAGTTCGTCCTTAGAAAGAGACTAACTTGGGACGAACTTAGACAAACTTTAGAATGAGACTAACGTTTGTCTTTGTTCTTCCCAAGTTAGGCTCGTTAGTCTCATTCTAAGGTTTGTCTAAGTTCGTCCTTAGAAAGAGACTATTTTGGAACGAACTTATACTAACTTGGGACTAACTTAAACAAACCTTAGAATGGGACTAAATTTTGTCTTTGTTCTTACCAAGTTAGGCTCGTTAGTCTCATTCTAAGGTTTGTCTATGTTCGTCCTTAGAAAGAGAGTATTTTGGATCGAACTTATACTAACTTGGGACAAACTTAGACAAACCTTCGAATGAGACTAAATTTTGTCTTTGTTCTTCCCAAGTTAGTCTCGTTAGTCTCATTCTAAGGTTTGTCTAAGTTCGTCCTTAGAAAGAGACTAACTTGGGACGAACTTAGACAAACCTTAGAATGAGACTAACGTTTTTCTTTGTTCGTCCCAAGTTAGTCTCATTTTAAGGTTTGTCTAAGTTCGTCCTTAGAAAGAGACTAACTTGGGACGAACTTAAACTAACTTGGGACGAACTTAGACAAACCTTAAAATGAGACTAAAGTTTGTCTTTGTTCGTCCCTAGTTAGTCTCATTCGTTTCATTCTAAGGTTTGTCTAAGTTCATTCTTAGAAAGAGACTAACTTTGAACAAACTTAGACTAACTTGGGACGAACTTAGACAAACCTTAGAATGAGACCAAAGTTTGTCTTTGTTCGTCCCTAGTTAGTCTCGTTAGTCTCATTCTAAGATTTGTCTAAGTTCGTCTTAGAAAGAGACTATTTTGGAAGGAACTTATACTAACTTGGGACAAACTTAGACAAACCTTGGAGTGAGACTAAAATTTGTCTTTGTTCTTCGAAAGTTAGGCTCGTTAGTCTCATTCTAAGGTTTGTCTAAGTTTGTCCTTAGTAACAGACTAACTTGGGATGAACTTAGACTAACTTGGGACGAAATTAGACAAACCTTCGAATGAGACTAAAGTTTGTCTTTGTTCCTGACATGCGTCGTCGTGCAAGTCAAATTTGAATTTATAATTTGTCCACTACTCTTGGCTAGTAAGGCGGCAAGTAGGGGTCGAACCCTAGAGAGCTGATGAGGTTACTTGTTGTTCTGTAAAATAAAGCAATTGGGGTTTTGTGAGTGATTTGGAAACAAGTGCAATAAAAGGAAATAAAGCGAAAGATATCAATCAGAGGGAATATTCAGTCTAAGGTTTCTCTTGTGACTCGGTTATCATGGATATCTGATGATCAATTCTATATTTCGAAGTGTGGGCATTCCGACAAAGGTAACAACCTAAGTATCCCGACAAAGGTGATACGCCACAACCTAACCCGACAAAGGTGTTAGACTTCTAGCTCTTTCCTAAATCAAACAACCCGACAAAGGTGTTATTTAACCTAGGTGTTACTATCTACCTTTGCGACAAAGCATCCATTAAATATTAACGATAAGAATTATTCGATCCACTAAGCTTTGTGACAAAACATCCACTTAGTCTAGCAAGTTAATTCATAGGAATAAGCATAAGAACTAGCGAAATATAAAATAGCATTAAGAACAGATATCTCAAAACGCGTTCACAATTATGAAACCCTAAACCGAATGGGAGTTTTAGCTAGACATGTCTATGGAAACAAAATACAATAGTAATAAAAGAAAAGGAATTCTTCTCTATGCCGAAGTAGAAGACTGAAGAGAGAATGGCCGAAGTTGCTGCTCGATGGAAGGATGATGATCTGATGGATGATTATGCCCTACCCAAGAGGTCTTATTTATAGGAGAAGCTCGGGTTTCAAAGTTTCCAATTCGAACCGACCTAAATCCGTTTTTGGCCAAGCCCAAAAACCTATTTAGGAAACATGTCCAAAACCGACTTCGCTTGCTTTGCAAGCTAACTTGGCTTGCAAGTAAACTTGGCCAACAAGTTAGCTTAACCTCCACACCAAAGCACCGACTTGCCTTGGGACGAGCAGAGAATTGTTGGGCTGCGCCTGGGCGCAGGCTCGGGTGGCCTCGGACGGAACTAGGCATTTCTCGGGCATGGGCTGGTTCCACTCGGGCGTTTTGTCTGGGAAGTGAGATCGTCCGAGTTATTAGGCAATTCGAACAACTTGGTCGAGGCAGATTTACCAGATTCGCCCGTCAGGTCGAGCGACTTTGTTTCGGTGCCTATCAGCGCGCGCGGGGCCTTTGGAATTGGGCCAACTGCCAATCTGCTCGGGCGTTCTCCTTGGTTTAGTGACATCGTCCGACTTATCTGCTATTTTGATCAACTTGCTCGAGTCGGAATTGTCAGATCAGCTCGTTTGCCCGAGCGACTTGATTTTAGTGCTAGACCGCTTGGCTGGGGCCTCGGACGCTGCTCGGGCGCTGCTCGGCCTAAGATGCCTTGTGATGTTTTTGGCACAAAATGCCATCTTTAATGCGCGTTTCCTCCTAGAGCTTCCAAAACACCTGAAATGCAAAACAACACTAACAAGTAACTTGTTCGCATAATAAAGTGTCGGAATTGGTGGGTTTTTTGACTCGATGAGACGTATAAATACGGCTCATCTGTTCCTCCTAAGTTAGTCTCGTTAGTCTCATTCTAAGGTTTGTCTAAGTTCGTCCTTAGAAAAAGACTAACTTAGGACTAACTTAGACAAACCTTAGAATGAGACTAACATTTGTCTTTGTTCGTCCCAAGTTAGTCTCGTTAGTCTCATTCTAAGGTTTGTCTAAGTTCAACCTTAGAATGAGACTAAAGTTTTTCTTTTGTTCGTCCCAAGTTAGTCTCGTTAGTCTCATTCTAAGGTGTATCTAAGTTCGTCCTTAGAAAGACACTAACTTGGGACGAACTTGGACTAACTTGGGACGAACTTAGACAAACCTTAGAATGAGAGTAAAGTTTGTCTTTGTTCGTCCCAAGTTAGTCTCGTTAGTCTCATTCTAAGGTTTGTCTAAGTTCGTCCTTAGAAAGAGACTAACTTGGGACGAACTTAGACAAACCTTAGAATGAGACTAACGTTTGTCTTTGTTCGTCCCATGTTATTCTCGTTAGTCTCATTCTAAGGTTTGTCTAAGTTCGTCCTTAGAAAGTGACTAACTTGGGACGAACTTAAACTAACTTGGGACGAACTTAAACAAACCTCATAATGAGACTAAAGTTTGTCTTTAGTCGTCCCAAACTAGTCTCGTTAGTCTCATTCTAAGGTTTGTCTAAGTTCGTCCTTAGAAAGAGACTAACTTGGGACGAACTTAGACAAACTTTCGAATGAGACTAAAGGTTGTCTTTGTTCTTCCAAAGTTAGGCTCGTTAGTCTCATACTAAGGTTTGTCTAAGTTCGTCCTTAGAAAGAGACTATTTTGGAACGAACTTATACTAACTTGGGACAAACTTAGACAAACCTTAGAATGAGACTAAAATTTGTATTTGTTCTTCCTAAGTTAGTCTCGTTAGTCTCATTCTAAGGTTTGTCTAAGTTCGTCCTTAGAAAGTGACTAACTTGGGATGAACTTAAACTAACTTGGGACGAAATTAGACAAACCTTAGAATGAGACTAAAGTTTGTCTTTGTTCGTCCCAAGTTAGTCTCGTTAGTCTCATTCTAAGGTTTGTCTAAGTTCGTCCTTAGAAAGAGACTAACTTGGGACGAACTCAGACAAACCTTAGAATGTGACTAACATTTGTCTTTGTTCGTCCCAAGTTAGTCTCGTTAGTCTCATTCTAAGGTTTGTCTAAGTTCATCCTTAGAAAGAGACTAACTTGGGACGAGCATTGACAAACCTTAGAATGAGACTAAAGTTTGCCTTTTGTTCGTCCCAAGTTAGTCTCGTTAGTCTCATTCTATGGTGTATCTAAGTTCGTCCTTAGAAAGACACTAACTTGGGACGAACTTGGGATGAACATAGACAAACCTTAGAATGAGAGTAAAGTTAGTCTTTGTTCGTCCCAAGTTAGTCTCGTTAGTCTCATTCTAAGGTTTGTCTAAGTTCGTCCTTAGAAAGAGACTAACTTGGGACGAACTTAGACAAACCTTAGAATGAGACTAACATTTGTCTTTGTTCGTCCCAAGTTAGTCTCGTTAGTCTCATTCTAAGGTTTGTCTAAGTTCGTCCTTAGAAAGAGACTAACTGGGGACGAACTTAGACAAACCTTAGAATGAGACTAACGTTTGTCTTTGTTCGTCCCAAGTTAGTCTCGTTTGTCTCATTCTAAGGTTTGTCTAAGTTCGTCCTTAGAAAGAGACTAACCTGGGACGAACTTAGACAAACCTTAAAATGAGACTAACGTTTGTCTTTGTTTGTCCCATGTTTGTCTCGTTAGTCTCATTCTAAGGTTTGTCTAAGTTCCTCCTTAGAAAGAGACTAACTTGGGACGAACGTAGACAAACCTTAGAATGAGACTAAAGTTTGTCTTTTGTTCGTCCCAAGTTAGTCTCGTTAGTCTCATTCTAAGGTGTATCTAAGTTCGTCCTTAGAAAGACAATAACTCGGGAAGTACTTGGACTAACATGGGACGAACTTAGACAAACCTTAGAATGAGACTAAAGTTTGTCTTTGTTCGTCCCAAGTTAGTCTCGTTAGTCTCATTCTAAGGTTTGTCTAAGTTCGTCCTTAGAAAGAGACTAACTTGGGACGAACTTAGACAAACCTTAGAATGAGACTAACGTTTGTCTTTGTTCGTCCCAAGTTAGTCTCGTTAGTCTCATTCTAAGGTTTGTCTAAGTTTGTCCTTAGAAAGAGACTAACTTGGGACGAACTTAGACAAAACTTAGAATGAGACTAACGTTTGTCTTTGTTCATCCCAAGTTAGTCTCGTTAGTCTCATTCTAAGGTTTGTCTAACTTTGTCCTTAGAAAGAGACTAACTTGGGACGAACTTGAACTAACTTGGGACGAACTTAGACAAACCTCAGAATGAGACTAAAGTTTGTCTTCAGTCGTCCCAAGTTAGTCTCGTTAGTCTCATTCTAAGGTTTGTCTAAGTTCGTCCTTAGAAAGAGACTCACTTGGGACGAACTTAGACAAACTTTAGAATGAGACTAAAGTTTGTCTTTGTTCTTCCCAAGTTAGGCTCGTTAGCCTCATTCTAAGGTTTGTCTAAGTTCGTCCTTAGAAAGAGACTATTTTGGAAGGAACTTATACTAACTTGGGACAAACTTAGACAAACCTTAGAGTGAGACTAAAGTTTGTATTTGTTCTTCCCAAGTTAGGCTCGTTAGTCTCATTCTAAGGTTTGTCTAAGTTCGCCCTTAGAAAGAGACTGACTTGGGACGAAATTAGACAAACCTTAGAATGAGACAAAAGTTCGTATTTGTTCGTCCCAAGTTAGTCTCAATAGTCTCATTCTAAGGTTTGTCTAAGTTCGTTCTTAGAAAGAGACTAACTTGGGACGAACTTAGACAAACCTTAGAATGAGACTAACTTTTGTCTTTGTTCGTCCCAAGTTTGTCTCGTTAGTCTCATTCTAAGGTTTGTCTAAGTTCATCCTTAGAAAGAGACTAACTTGGGATGAATTTAGACAAACCTTAGAATGAGACTAAAGTTTGTCTTTTTTTCGTCCCAAGTTAGTCTCATTCTAAGGTTTGTCTAAGTTCGTCCTTAGAAAGACACTAACTTGGGACGAACTTGGACTAACTTGGGATGAACTTAGACATACCTTAGAATGAGAGTAAAGTTTGTCTTTGTTCGTCCCAAGTTAGTCTCGTTCTAAGGTTTGTCTAAGTTCGTCCTTAGAAAGGGACTTAACCTGGGACGAACTTAGACAAACCATAAAATGAGACTAACGTTTGTCTTTGTTCGTCCCTTGTAAGTCTCGCTAGTCTCATTCTAAGATTTGTCTAAGTTCCTCCTTAGAAAGAGACTAACTTGGACCGAACTTAGACAAACCTTAGAATGAGACTAACGTTTGTCTTTGTTCATCCCAAGTTAGTCTCGTGGCGGGCTGTCGTTGTACCCGTCAAAAATAATAATTTATAATCCGACTAGCAAGTGGTAAGTCGGGTCGTATCCACATGGATTGATCTGAGAATCTGTTCACTAAGTATTCAAACACGTAATTGGAAACACAAACACAAGCAACAGTTATTACTTATCAATAGAGCAATCGTCACACGAATTCAGGTATGTAATAATCAAGAGAAGTGCAAGCTAGAACTTTCGACTGTGATGCAAGACTAAATCATTGACAAATCCGTTTTGATTCCTAACGTTCTACAACTTAGAGCTCCCCCGCTAAGGTTATACTCCCTGTTCTAATTCTAGTACTTAATCTCGCGCTAGCGATAATCAAGACCCTAACTCGCTAGTGTTGCATTAAGATTTGAACAAGTTGTCCTAGGGTGTTTAATCCTAGTGGTATATTACTCGTGTCCTAGTTTGCTATCCCCGCTAGGTTGCTAGTAAACTTGACAATTGGAATCAACAAACAAACGAAAGCTCCCCCGCTAGGGTTCCACTCATGCTAGCACATCAATTCCATAAACACTGCATAGTAATATCACACAAAACACAGAAATCAATATAGGTCTCAAGTCAAAACATCACAATGTCGAGTTCTAGCCTACACAAGTGAGTTTAGCTACTCATCGTAATGGAATACATCATCATGTTTCTGAATAGAATGAAATGAAATTACTGATGACGAACTCTCCACCAATCTGCAGCTCCACTCCAGTACTTGAACCCAGCAACGAATCCTCAGTCGAAATCCTACTCCAAGAACTCTTCCTTCCAAACCGAACTTCGAACGAACCCTAGATGGATCTGAATTTCTCCCCTTTCCCCAGATCCAGTCGCCCTCTTTTCTGTCCCCTCGAGTTTTCTGTTACTCCCTTGAGATTGCAAATGAGAAATAATGATTTCGTCTGCCAGCTGTCATCCGCGGACGTCTCCTTCATTTAGTCCCCACGGACGTCTCAACAATTATGCATAAATCAGTAGACGTCCGCGCCCTTAATTCTTCAGACGTCCGCCCCCAAGACTGAGTCAGCCTTCAAACACTCTGGACTTCATTCCCTCGATGCAAAACATCTTCTACTGGCTCTCCTTAGCCGATATTCCTTCCATGGTCTCCGAATGTACCTGAGAACAAAAACTACACACAGGTAGTGAAATAACATACATGCAAACACTAAAAGACGGGGTTTTAACACATAAAATAGTCGTACAACTACGACTCATCATCTCGTTAGACTCATTCTAAGGTTTGTCTAAGTTCGTCCTTAGAAAGAGACTAACTTGGGACGAACTTAAACTAACTTGGGACGAACTTAGACAAACCTCAGAATGAGACTAAAGTTTGTCTTTAGTCGTCCCAAGTTAGTCTCGTTAGTCTCATTCTATGGTTTGTCTAAGTTCGTCCTTAGAAAGAGACTAACTTGGGACGAACTTAGACAAACTTTAGAATGAGACTAAAGTTTGTCTTTGTTCTTCCCAAGTTAGGCTTGTTAGTCTCATTCTTAGGTTTGTCTAAGTTCGTCCTTAGAAAGAGACTATTTTGGAACGAACTTATACTAACTTGGGACAAACTTAGACAAACCTTAGAGTGAGACTAAAGTTTGTCTTTGTTCTTCCCAAGTTAGGCTCGTTAGTCTCATTCTAAGGTTTGTCTAAGTTCGCCCTTAGAAAGAGACTGACTTGGGACGAAATTAGACAAACCTTAGAATGAGACTAAAGTTCGTCTTTGTTCGTCCCAAGTTAGTCTCGTTAGTCTCATTCTAAGGTTTGTCTAAGTTTGTCCTTAGAAAGAGACTAACTTGGGACGAACTTAGACAAACCTTAGAATGAGACTAACATTTGTCTTTGTTCGTCCCAAGTTTGTCTCGTTAGTCTCATTCTAAGGTTTGTCTAAGTTCTTCCTTAGAAAGAGACTAACTTGGGACGAACTTAGACAAACCTTAGAATGAGACTAAAGTTTGTCTTTTGTTCGTCCCAAGTTAGTCTCGTTAGTCTCATTCTATGGGGTTTCTAAGTTCGTCCTTAGAAAGACACTAACTTGGGACGAACTTGGACTAACTTGGGATGAACTTAGACATACCTTAGAATGAGAGTAAAGTTTGTCTTTGTTCGTCCCAAGTTAGTCTCGTTAGTCCCGTTCTAAGGTTTGTCTAAGTTCGTCCTTAGAAAGAGACTAACCTGGGACAAACTTAGACAAACCTTAAAATGAGACTAACGTTTGTCTTTGTTCGTCCCTTGTAAGTCTCGTTAGTCTTATTCTAAGATTTGTCTAAGTTCCTCCTTAGAAAGAGACTAACTTGGGACGAACTTAGGCAAACCTTAGAATGAGACTAACGTTTGTCTTTGTTCATCCCAAGTTAGTCTCGTTAGTCTCATTCTAAGGTTTGTCTAAGTTCGTCCTTAGAAAGAGATTAACTTGGGACAAACTTAAACTAACTTGGGACGAACTTAGACAAACCTCAGAATGAGACTAAAGTTTGTCTTTAGTCGTCCCAAGTTAGTCTCGTTAGTCTCATTCTAAGGTTTGTCTAAGTTCGTCCTTAGAAAGAGACTAACTTGGGACGAACTTAGACAAACTTTAGAATGAGACTAAAGTTTGTCTTTGTTCTTCCAAAGTTGGGCTCGTTAGTCTCATTCTAAGGTTTGTCTAAGTTCGTCCTTAGAAAGAGACTATTTTGGAACGAACTTATACTAACTTGGGACAAACTTAGACAAACCTTAAAGTGAGACTAAAGTTTGTCTTTGTTCTTCCCAAGTTAGGCTCGTTAGTCTCATTCTAAGGTTTGTCTAAGTTCGCCCGTAGAAAGAGACTGACTTGGGAAGAAATTAGACAAGCCTTAGAATGAGACTAAAGTTCGTCTTTCTTTGTCCCCATTTAGTCTCGTTAGTCTCATTCAAAGATTTGTCTAAGTTCGTCCTTAGAAAGAGACTAACTTGGGACGAACTTAGACAAACCTTAGAATGAGACTAACATTTGTCTTTGTTCGTCCCAAGTTAGTCTCGTTAGTCTCATTCTATGGTTTGTCTAAGTTCATCTTTAGAAAGAGACTAACTTGGGACGAACTTAGACAAACCTTAGAATGAGACTAACATTTGTCTTTGTTCGTCCCAAGTTAGTCTCGTTAGTCTCATTCTATGGTTTGTCTAAGTTCATCTTTAGAAAGAGACTAACTTGGGACGAACTTAGACAAACCTTAGAATGAGACTAAAGTTTGTCTTTTGTTCGTCCCAAGTTAGTCTCGTTAGTCTCATTCTATGGTGTATCTAAGTTCGTCCTTAGAAAGGCACAAACTTGGGATGAACTTGGACTAACTTGGGATGAACTTAGACATACCTTAGAATGAGAGTAAAGTTTGTCTTTGTTCGTCCCAAGTTAGTCTCGTTAGTCTCATTGTAAGGTTTGTCTAAGTTCTTCCTAAGAAAGAGACTAACTTCGGACGAACTTAAACTAACTTGGGACGAACTTAGACAAACCTTAGAATGAGACTAAAGTTTGCCTTTGTTCGTCCCAAGTTAGTCTCGTTAGTCTCATTCTAAGGTTTGTCTAAGTTCGTCCTTAGAAAGAGACTAACTTGGGACGAACTTAGACAAACTATAGAATGAGACTAAAGTTTGTCTTTGTTCTTCCCAAGTTAGGCTCGTTAGTCTCATTCTAAGGTTTGTCAAAGTTCGTCCTTAGAAAGAGACTAACTTTGAACAAACTTAGACTAACTTGGGATGAACTTAGACAAACCTTAGAATGAGACTAAAGTTTGTCTTTGTTCGTCCCTAGTTAGTCTCGTTAGTCTCATTCTAAGGATTGTCTAAGTTTGTCCTTAGAAAGAGACTAACTTGGGACGAACTTAGACAAACTTTAGAATGAGACTAACGTTTGTCTTTGTTCTTCCCAAGTTAGGCTCGTTAGTCTCATTCTATGATTTGTCTAAGTTCGTCCTTAGAAAGAGACTATTTTTGAACGAACTTATACTAACTTGAGACAAACTGGGACAAACCTTAGAGTGAGACTAAAGTTTGTCTTTGTTCTTCCCAAGTTAGGCTCGGTAGTCTCATTCTAAGGTTTGTCTAGGTTCGCCCTTAGAAAGAGACTAACTTGGGATGAACTTAAACTAACTTGGGACGAAATTAGACAAACCTTAGAATGAGACTAAAGTTTGTCTTTGTTCGTCCCAAGTTAGTATCGTTAGTCTCATTCTAAGGTTTTTCTAAGTTCGTCCTTAGGAAGAGACTAACTTGGGACGAACTTAGACAAACCTTATAATGAGACTAACATTTGTCTTTGTTCGTCCCAAGTTAGTCTCGTTAGTCTCGTTCTATGGTTTGTCTAAGTTCATCCTTAGAAAGAGACTAACTTGGGACGAACTTAGACAAACCTTAGAATGAGACTAAAGTTTGTCTTTTGTTCATCCCAAGTTAGTCTCGTTAGTCTCATTCTAAGGTGTATCTAAGTTCGTCCTTAGAAAGACGCTAACTTGGGACGAACTTGGACTAACTTGGGATGAACTTAAACAAACCTTAGAATGAGAGTAACGTTTGTCTTTGTTCGTCCCAAGTTAGTCTCGTTAGTCTCATTCTAAGGTTTGTCGAAGTTCGTCCTTAGAAAGAGACTAACCTGGGACGAACTTAGACAAACCTTAGAATAAGACAAAACTTTGTCTTTGTTCGTCCCATGTTAGTCTCGTTAGTCTCATTCTAAGGTTTGTCTAAGTTCCTCCTTAGAAAGAGACTAACTTGGGGCGAACTTAGACAAACCTTAGAATGAGACTAATGTTTGTCGTTTGTTCGTCCCAAGTTAGTCTTGTTAGTCTCATTCTAAGGTGTATCTAAGTTTGTCCTTAGAAAGACACTAACTCGGGACGTACTTGGACTAACTTGGGACGAACTTAGAGAAACCTTAGAATGAGACAAATGTTTGTCTTTGTTCATCCCAAGTTAGTCTCGTTAGTCTCATTCTAAGGTTTGTCTAAGTTCGTCCTTAGAAAGAGACTAACTTGGAACGAACTTATACAAACCTTAGAATGAGACTAACGTTTGTCTTTGTTCTTCTCTAGTTAGTCGCGTTAGTTTCATTCTAAGGTTTGTCTAAGTTTGTCCTCAGAAAGAGACTAACTTGGGACGAACTTTGACTAACTTGGGACGAACTTAGACAAACCTTAGAATGAGACTAAAGTTTGTCTTTGTTCGTCCCAAGTTAGTCTCGTTAGTCTCATTCTAAGGTTTGTCTAAGTTCGCCCTTAGAAAGACACTAACTTGGGACGAACTTAGACAAACCTTAGAATGAGACTAACGTTTGTCTTTGTTCGTCCCAAGTTAGTCTCGTTAGTATTCTAAGGTTTGTCTAAGTTCGTTCTTAGAAAGAGACTAACTTGGGACGAATTTAAACTAACTTGGGACGAAATTAGACAAACCTTAGAATGAGACTAAAGGTTGTCTTTGTTTGTCCCAAGTTAGTCTCGGTAGTCTCATTATAAGGGTTGTCTAAGTTCGTCCTTAGAAAGAGAGTAACTTGGGACGACCTTAGACAAACCGTAGAATGAGACTAAAGTTTGTCTTTTGTTCCTCCCAAGTTAGTCTCGTTAGTCTCATTCTAAGGTGTATCTAAGTTCATTCTTAGAAAGAGACTAGCTTGGGACGAACTTGGACTAACTTGGGACGAACTTAGACAAACCTTAGAATGAGACTAAAGTTTGTCTTTGTTCGTCCCAAGTTAGTCTCGTTAGTCTCCTTCTAAGGTTTTTTTAAGTTTGTCCGTAGAAAGAGACTAGCTTGGGACGAACTTAGACAAACCTTAGAATAAGACTAAAGTTTGTCTTAGTTCCCCCCAGATTAGTCTTGTTAGTCTCACTCTAAGGTTTGCCTAAGTTCGTCCTAAGAAAGAGATTTACTTGGGACGAACTTAAACTAACTTGGGACGAACTTAGACAAACCTTAGAATGAGACTAAAGTTTGTCTTTGTTCTTGCCAAGTTAGTCTCGTTAGTCTCATTCTAAGGTTTGTCTAAGTTCGTCCTTAGAAAGAGACTAACATGGGACGAACATAAACAAAGTTGGGACGAACTTAGACAAACCTTAGAATGAAACTAAAGTTTTTCTTTGTTCGTCCCAAGTTAGTCTCGTTAGTCTCATTCTAAAGTTTGTCTAAGTTCGTCCTTAGAAAGAGACTAACTTGGGACGAACTTAAACTAACTTGGGACGAACTTAAACTAACCTCAGAATGAGACTAAAGTTTGTCTTTAGTCGTCCCAAGTTAGTCTCGTTAGTCTCATTCTATAGTTTGTCTAAGTTCGTCCTTAGAAAGAGACTAACTTGGGACGAACTTAGACAAACTTTAGAATGAGACTAAAGGTTGTCTTTGTTCTTCCCAAGTTAGGCTCGTTAGTCTCATTCTAAGGTTTGTCTACGTTCGTCCTTAGAAAGAGACTATTTTGGAACGAACTTATACTAACTTGGGACAAACTTAGACAAACCTTAGAATGAGACTAAAGTTTGTCTTTGTTCTTCCCAAGTTAGTCTCGTTAGTCTCATTCTAAGGTTTGTCTAAGTTCGTCCTTAGAAAGAGACTAACTTTGAAAAAAAACTTAGACTAACTTGGGACGAACTTAGACAAAGCTTATAATGAGACTAAAGTTTGTCTTTGTTCGTCCCTAGTTAGTCTCGTTAGTCTCATTCTAAGAGTTGTCTAAGTTTGTCCTTAGAAAGAGACAAACTTGGGACGAACTTAGACAAACTTTAGAATGAGACTAACGTTATTCTTTGTTCTTTCCAAGTTAGGCTCGTTAGTCTCATTCTAAGATTTGTCTAAGTTCGTCCTGAGAAAGAGACTATTTTGGAACGAACTTATACTAACTTGGGACAAACTTAGACAAACCTTAGAGTGAGACTAAAGTTTGTCTTTGTTCTTCCCAAGTTAGGCTCGTTAGTCTTATTCTAACGTTTGTCTAAGTTCGCCCTTAGAAAGTGACTAACTTGGGATGAACTTAAACTAACTTCGGACGAAATTAGAGAAACCTAAGAATGAGACTAAAGTTTGTCTTTGTTCGTCCCAAGTTAGTCTCGTTAGTCTCATTCTAAGGTTTGTCTAAGTTCGTCCTTAGAAAGAGACTAACTTGGGACGAACTTAGACAAACCTTAGAATGAGACTAACATTTGTCTTTGTTCGTCCCAAGTTAGTCTCGTTAGTCTCATTCTAAGGTTTGTCGAAGTTTATCCTTAGAAAGAGACTAATTTGGAACGAACTTTGACAAACATTAGAATGAGACTAAAGTTAGTCTTTTGTTCGTCCCAAGTTAGTCACGTTAGTCTCATTCTAAGGTGTATCTAAGTTCGTACTTAGAAAGACACTAACTTGGGACGAACTTGGACTAACTTGGGATGAACTTCGACAAACCTTAGAATGAGAGTAAAGTTTGTCTTTTTTCGTCCCAAGTTAGTCTCGTTAGTCTCTTTCTAAGGTTTGTCTAAGTTCGTCCTCAGAAAGAGACAAACTGGGACAAACTTAGACAAACCTTAGAATGAGACTAAAGTTTGTCTTTGTTCGTCCCATGTTAGTCTCGTTAGTCTCATTCTAAGGTTTGTCTAAGTTCCTCTTTAGAAAGAGACTAACTTGGGACGAACTTAGACAAACCTTAGAATGAGACTAAAGTTTGTCTTTTGTTCGTCCCAAGTTAGTCTCGTTAGTCTCATTCTAAGGTGTATCTAAGTTCGTCCTTAGAAAGACACTAACTCGGGACGTACTTGGACTAACTTGGGACAAACTTAGACAAACCTTAGAATGAGACTAAAGTTTGTCTTTGTTCGTCCCAAGTTAGTCTCGTTAGTCTCATTCTAACGTTTGTCTAAGTTCGTCCTTAGAAAGAGACAAGCTTGGGACGAACTTAGACAAACCTTAGAATGTAACTAACGTTTGTCTTTGCTCATCCTAAGTTAGTCTCGTTAGTTTCATTCTAAGGTTTGCTTAAGTTCGTCATTAGAAAGAAACTAACTTGGGACGAACTTAATCAAACCTTAGAATGAGACTAACATGGGACGAACTTAGAAAAACCTTAGAATGAGACTAAAGTTTGTCTTTGTTCGTCCCAAGTTAGTCTCGTTAGTCTCATTCTGAGGTTTGTCTAAGTTCCCCATTAGGAAGAAACTAACTTGGGACGAACTTAGACAAACCTTAGAATGAGACTAACGTTTGTCTTTGTTCGTCCCAAGTTAATCTCGTTAGTATTCTAAGATTTTTCTAAGTTCGTTTTTCGAAAGAGACTAACTTGGGACGAACTTAAACTAACTTGGGACGAAATTAGACAAACCTTAGAATGAAATTAAAGTTTGTCTTTGTTCGTCCGAAGTTAGTCTCGTTATTCTCATTATAAGGTTTGTCTAAGTTCGTCCTTAGAAAAAGACTAACTTGGGACGGCCTTTGAGAAACCGTAGAATGAGACTAAAGTTTGTCTTTTGTTCGTCCCTAGTTAGTCTCGTTAGTCTCATTCTAAGGTGTATCTAAGTTCGGTCTTAGAAAGAGACTAACTTGGGACGAACTTGGACTAACTTGGGATGAACTTAGACAAACCTTAGAATGAGACTAAAGTTTGGCTTGGTTCGTTCCAAGTTAGTCTCGTTAGTCTCATTCTAAGGTTTGTTTAAATTCGTCCTTAGAAAGAGACTAGCTTGGGACGAACTTAGACAAACTTAGAATAAGCCTAAAGTTTGTCTTTGTTCCTCCCAGATTATTCTTGTTAGTCTCATTCTAAGGTTTGTCTAAGTTCGTCCTTAGAAAGAGACTTGCTTGGGACGAACTTAAACTAACTTGGGACGAACTTAGACAAACCTTAGAATCAGACTAAAGTTTGTCTTTGTTCTTGCCAAGGTAGTCTCGTTAGTCTCATTCTAAAGTTTGTCTAAGTTCGTCCTTAGAAAGAGACTAACATGGGATGAACTTAAACTAAGTTGGGACGAACTTAGACAAACCTTAGAATGAAACTAAAGTTTTTCTTTGTTCGTCTCAAGTTAGTCTATTTAGTCTCATTCTAAGGTTTGTCTAACTTCGTCCTTCGAAAGAGACTATTTTGGAACGAACTTATACTAACTTGGGACAAACTTAGACAAACCTTAGAATGAGACTAAAGTTTGTCTTTGTTCTTCCCAAGTTTGTCTCGTTAGTCTCATTATAAGGTTTGTCTAAGTTCGTCCTTAGAAAGAGACTAACTTGGGACGACCATAGACAAACCGTAGAATGAGACTAAAGTTTGTCTTTTGTTCATCCCAAGTTAGTCTCGTTTGTCTCATTCTAAGGTGTATCTAAGTTCGTCCTTAGAAAGACACTAACTTGGGACGAACTTGGACTAACTTGGGATGAACTTAGACAAACCTTAGAATGAGACTAAAGTTTGTCTTTGTTTGTCCCAAGTTAGTCTCGTTAGTCTCATTCTAAGGTTTGTTTAAATTCGTCCTTAGAAAGAGACTAGCTTGGGACGAACTTAGACAAACCTTAGAACAAGACTAAAGTTTGTCTTTGTTCCTCCCAGATTAGTCTTGTTTGTCTCATTCTAAGGTTTGTCTAAGTTCGTCCTTAGAAAGAGACTTACTTGGGACGAACTTAAACTAACTTGGGACGAACTTAGACAAACCTTAGAATGAGACTCAAGTTTGTCTTTGTTCGTCCCAAGTTAGTCTCGTTAGTCTCATTCTAAGGTTTGTTTAAGTTCGTCCTTAGAAAGAGACTAACTTGGGACGAGTCTAAGTTTGTCCGAAGTTAGTCTCTTTCTAAGGACGAACTTAGACAAACCTTAGAATGAGACTAACTTGGGACGAACTTAGACAAACCTTAGAATGAGACTAACGTATGTCTTTGTTCGTCCCAAGTTAGTCTCATTCTAAGGTTTGTCTAAGTTCGTCCTTAGAAAGAGACTAACTTCGGACAAACTTAGACTACCTTGGAACGAACTTAGACAAACCTTAGAATGAGACTAAAGTTTGTCTTTGTTCGTCCCAAATTAGTCTCGTTACTCTCATTCTAAGGTTTGTCTAAGTTCGTCCTTAGAAAGAGACTAAATTGGGACGAACTTACACTAACTTGGGACGAACTTAGACAAACCTTAGAATGAGACAAAAGTTTGTCTTTGTTCGACCCAAGTTAGTCTCGTTAGTCTCATTCTAAGGTTTGTCTATGTTCGTCCTTAGAAAGAGACTAACTTGGGACGAAGTTAGACAAACCTTAGAATGAGACTAACGTTTGTCTTTGTTTGTCCCAAGTTAGTCTCGTTAGTCTCATTCTAAGGTTTGTCTATGTTCGTCCTTAGAAAGAGACTAACTTGGGACGAACTTAGAAAAACCTTAGAATGAGACTAATGTTTGTCTTTGTTCTTCCCAAGTTAGTCTCGTTAGTCTCATTCTAAAGTTTGTCTAAGTTGGTCCTTAGGAAGAGACTAACTTGGGACGAACTTAGACAAACTTGGGACGAACTTAGACAAACCTCATAAGGAGACTAAAGTTTGTCTTTATTCGTCCCTAGTTAGTCTCGTTAGTCTCATTCTAAGGTTTGTCTAAGGTCGTCCTTAGAAAGAGACTAACTTGGGACGAACTTAAACTAACTTGGGATGAACTTAGACAAACCTTAGAATGAGATTAAAGTTTGTCTTTGTTCGTCCCAAGTTAGTCTCGTTAGTCTCATTCTAAGGTTGTTCTAAGTCCATCTTTAGAAAGAGACTAACTTTGGACGAACTTAGAGAAACTTGGGACGAACTTAGGCAAACCTTAGAATGAGATTAAAGTTTGTCTTTGTTCGTCCCAAGTTAGTCTCGTTAGTCTCATTCTAAGGTTGTTCTAAGTCCATCCTTAGAAAGAGACTAACTTTGGACGAACTTAGAGAAACTTGGGATGTACTTAGACAAACCTTAGAATTAGACTAAAGTTTGTCTTTGTTCGTCCCATGTTAGTATCGTTAGTCTCATTCTAAGGTGTATCTAAGTTCGTCCTTAGAAAGACACTAACTCGGGACGTACTTGGACTAACTTAGGACAAACTTAGACAAACCTTAGAATGAGACTAAAGTTTGTCTTTGTTCGTCCCAAGTTAGTCTCGTTAGTCTCATTCTAAGGTTTGTCTAAGTTCGTCCTTAGAAAGAGACAAGCTTGGGACGAACTTAGACAAACCTTTGAATGAGACTAACGTTTGTCTTTGCTCGTCCCAAGTTAGTCTCGTTAGTTTCATTCTAAGGTTTCTTTAAGTTCATCATTAGAAAGAAACTAACTTGGGACGAACTTAGACAAACCTTAGAATGAGACTAACATGGGACGAACTTAGAAAAACCTTAGAATGAGACTAAAGTTTGTCTTTGTTCGTCCCAAGTTAGTCTCGTTAGTCTCATTCTGAGGTTTGTCTAAGTTCGCCATTAGAAAGAAACTAAATTGGGACGAACTTAGACAAACCTTAGAATGAGACTAACGTTTGTCTTTGTTCGTCCCAAGTTAATCTCGTTAGTTTTCTAAGGTTTTTCTAAGTTCGTTCTTCGAAAGAGACTAACTTGGGACGAACTTAAATTAACTTGGGACGAAATTAGACAAACCTTAGAATGAGACTAAAGTTTGTCTTTGTTAGTCCCAAGTTAGTCTCGTTATTCTCATTATAAGGTTTGTCTAAGTTCGTCCTTAGAAAAAGACTAACTTGGGACGACCTTTGACAAACTGTAGAATGAGACAAAAGTTTGTCTTTTGTTCGTCCCAAGTTAGTCTCGTTAGTCTCATTCTAAGGTGTATCTAAGTTCGTCCTTAGAAAGAGACTAACTTGGGACGAACTTGGACTAACTTGGGATGAACTTAGACAAACCTTAGAATGAGACTAAAGTTTGGCTTGGTTCGTCCCAAGTTAGTCTCGTTTGTCTCATTCTAAGGTTTGTTTAAATTCGTCCTAAGAAAGAGACTAGCTTGGGATGAACTTAGACAAACCTTAGAATAAGACTAAAGTTTGTCTTTGTTCCTCCCAGATTATTCTTGTTAGTCTCATTCTAAGGTTTGTCTAAGTTCGTCCTTAGAAAGAGACTTACTTGGGACGAACTTAAACTAACTTGGGACGAACTTAGACAAACCTTAGAATCAGACTAAAGTTTGTCTTTGTTCTTGCCAAGGTAGTCTCGTTAGTCTCATTCTAAGGTTTGTGTAAGTTCGTCCTTAGAAAGAGACTAACATGGGATGAACTTAAACTAAGTTGGGACGAACTTTGACAAACCTTAGAATGAAACTAAAGTTTTTCTTTGTTTGTCTCTAGTTAGTCTAGTTAGTCTCATTCTAAGGTTTGTCTAACTTCGTCCTTCGAAAGAGTCTATTTTGGAACGAACTTATACTAACTTGGGACAAACTTAGACAAACCTTAGAATGAGACTAAAGTTTGTCTTTGTTCTTCCCAAGTTAGTCTCGTTAGTCTCATTATAAGGTTTGTCTAAGTTCGTCCTTAGAAAGAGACTAACTTGGGACGACCTTAGACAAACCGTAGAATGAGACTAAAGTTTGTCTATTGTTCGTCCCAAGTTAGTCTCGTTAGTCTCATTCTAAGGTGTATCTAAGTTCGTCCTTAGAAAGAGACTAACTTGGGACGAACTTGGGATGAACTTAGACAAACCTTAGAATGAGACTAAAGTTTGTCTTTGTTCGTCCCAAGTTAGTCTCGTTAGTCTCATTCTAAGGTTTGTTTAAATTCGTCCATAGAAAGAGACTTACTTGGGACGAACTTAAACTAACTTGGGACGAACTTAGACAAACCTTAGAATGAGACTAAAGTTTGTCTTTGTTCTTGCCAAGTTAGTCTATTTAGTCTCATTCTAAGGTTTGTTTAAGTTCGTCCTTAGAAAGAGACTAACATGGGACGAACTAAAACTAAATTGGGACGAACTCAGACAAACATTAGAATGAAACTAAAGTTTTTCTTTGTTCGTCCCTAGTTAGTCGTTAGTCTCATTCTAAGGTTTGTCTAAGTTCGTCCTTAGAAAGAGACTAACTTGGGACGAACTTAGACAAACCTTAGAATGAGACTAAAGTTTGTCTTTGTTTGTCCCAAGTTAGTTTCGTTAGTCTCATTCTAAGGCATGTCTAAGTTCGTCCTTAGAAAGACACTAACTTGGGACGAACTTAAACTAACTTGGGAAGAACATAGACAAACCTTAGAATGATACTAAAGTTTGTCTTTGTTCGTCCCAAGTTAGTCTCGTTAGTCTCATTCTAAGGTTTTTCTAAGTTCGTCCTTAGAAAGAGACTAACTTGGGACGAACTTAGAGAAACTTGGGATGAACTTCGACAAACCTTAGAATTAGACTAAAGTTTGTCTTTGTTCGTCCCAAGTTAGTCTCGTTAGTCTCATTCTAAGGTTTGTCTAAGTTCTTCCTTGGAAAAAGACTAACTTGGGACGAGTCTAAGTTTGTCCGAAGTTAGTCTCTTTCTAAGGACGAACTTAGACAAACCTTTGAATGAGACTAACTTGGGACGAACTTAGACAAACCTTAGAATGAGACTAACGTATGTCTTTGTTCGTCCCAAGTTAGTCTCATTCTAAGGTTTGTCTAAGTTCGTCCTTAGAAAGAGACTAACTTCGGACAAACTTAGATTACCTTGGGACGAACTTAGACAAACCTTAGAATGAGACTAAAGTTTGTGTTTGTTCGACCCAAGTTAGTCTCGTTAGTCTCATTCTAAGGTTTGTCTAAGTTCGTCCTTAGAAAGAGACTAACTGGGGACGAACTTAGACAAACCTTAGAATGAGACTAACGTTTGTCTTTGTTCGTCCCAAGTTAGTCTCGTTTGTCTCATTCTAAGGTTTGTCTAAGTTCGTCCTTAGAAAGAGACTAACCTGGGACGAACTTAGACAAACCTTAAAATGAGACTAACGTTTGTCTTTGTTTGTCCCATGTTTGTCTCGTTAGTCTCATTCTAAGGTTTGTCTAAGTTCCTCCTTAGAAAGAGACTAACTTGGGACGAACGTAGACAAACCTTAGAATGAGACTAAAGTTTGTCTTTTGTTCGTCCCAAGTTAGTCTCGTTAGTCTCATTCTAAGGTGTATCTAAGTTCGGCCTTAGAAAGACAATAACTCGGGAAGTACTTGGACTAACATGGGACGAACTTAGACAAACTTTAGAATGAGACTAAAGTTTGTCTTTGTTCGTCCCAAGTTAGTCTCGTTAGTCTCATTCTAAGGTTTGTCTAAGTTCGTCCTTAGAAAGAGACTAACTTGGGACGAACTTAGACAAACCTTACAATGAGACTAAAGCTTGTCTTTGTTCGTCCCAAGTTAGTCTCGTTAGTCTCATTCTAAGGTTTGTCTAAGTTCGTCCTTAGAAAGAGACTAACTTGGGACGAACTTAGACAAACCTTAGAATGAGACTAACGTTTGTCTTTTTTCTTCCCAAGTTAGTCTCGTTAGTCTCATTCTAAAGTTTGTCTAAGTTCGTCCTTAGGAAGAGACTAACTTGGGACGAACATAGACAAACTTGGGACGAACTTAGATAAACCTCAGAATGAGACTAAAGTTTGTCTTTGTTCGTCCCAATTTAGTCTCGTTTGTCTCATTCTAAGGTTTGTCTAAGTTCGTGCTTAGAAAGAGACTAACTTGGGACAAACTTAAACTAACTTGGGACGAACATAGACAAACCTTAGAATGAGATTAAAGTTTGTCTTTGTTCGTCCCAAGTTAGTCTCGTTAGTCTCATTCTAAGGTTGTTCTAAGTCCATCCTTAGAAAGAGACTAACTTTGGACGAATGACGCAGATCACTGCACTGTCGTTAAGGTGCAGTGTTCTCTGTACAAATAAATTTATATTTTCCGCTACTCGCGACTACACTACTGGGTAGTAAGTGGTAAGTAGGGGTCGAACCCAAGGGAATTAGGGGGATAGTTGTTCTTTAAGGGGATTATTCAGCGTGAGAGCGTGTTTTAGGTTGGTTGGTTGGTTTTAAAGCTACCAGCTAAGTGATTGATTGGTTGGTTGGTTGGTTTTAGTACTAGAAAGTAACTGATAATTATTACAATTAAAAGAAAGCGTTCGGTTTCAGGGGCCTTGTATTATATCCTGTCTATCATTGACCCTTAGTGAATCTTCTAAGTATTCAAATGTGTATCAAGGCCTTTTCCGGCGCTCAATTTGCCACACTGTCTAGTCTTTCGCAAAAGTGTTCGAAAATGAGTCATGGCCATTTCAAGCACTTGACTGTCGAATCTTTTGCAAAAAACGTAAAACCCTTGTTCTACTTAGACTAGCACCCCATTTCAAGGTATACTAGCCTGTGTGCATCCATTTTGGGTTGTCTTTTCCGATTTACCCAAAATGGTGTTTGAGAGAGATCAAACTCCTCAGATAAGCTTAGCCATTTCAAGCATCCACTTACCCGAGTATGTTTACGAACTTCCACAGAAGAGCTTTGCCATTTCAAGCATCCACTCAACCATGGACGTTCTGATCTAATATATGGCACATAGAACAAGTTTTGAATACAAAGACGAGACACTAAATTAACAGTCTAAAACATTTTATAATACAAGTCCACCCCTTCTACCGAACGACTAGTTTAGCTACTATTTATCGCGCTAAACATTATAACTAAGGAATTGGAAATTAAAGACGGAAATAAATATCAGAATACTTACTACCGTTGAAGCGCCAAGGGAGCAATCCTTTATTTCCAAAACCAAACTTACAATTTCTAGAGAGATAAGTGAATTACAATTTTTGTGGATATTTGAAATGAGGAGGAGGAGGTTGGTATTTATAGCCATAAGGGGAGGAGATGGGTGGTGGAGATGGTGGCACATGTCTTTTGATCCAAGGGATGAGGAGGAGGAGCAAGGAGGAGCTGCCACATGGGGGAGGAGAAAGCCACCGGTCATATGGAGGAGGAGCCGCCGGTAGCAGGTGGTGGAATGGGGAGGAGCTCCTCCCTTGGCCACCTCCAAGCATGGTGGCCAGTCATCTAGTCCAAGCGTGCATTTTGATAGTTGATTTGGAATGGCCAAGCGATTCTAAGACTAATGGTCGAGCCAGTTGTTCCAAATTCCATGTTTTGGTCGAGCAATTTGGTCTTGGTGCCTATGCGCGAGGCCTTTACTATGGAATTGGGCCAACTGCCAATCTGCTCGAGCGTTTTGTCTGGAAAGCGAGATTGTCGGACTTGTTGGGCATTCCAAACATCTTGGTCGAGCCAGATTTGCAAGATTCGTCGGACGAGCAATTCGGTCATGGTGCCTAGTGTACGCGGAGTCTTTGCTTGGCATTGGGCCAACTCTCAATTGGCTCGGGCATTCTCCTTGGTTTTCCGACATTGTCCACTTTATTTTCCATTTTAAACACTTTGGTCGAGGCAGAATGGTTAGATGAGGTGGTTTGCTCGAGCAACTTGAATCGAGTGTTTGGTCAGCTCGGCAAAGGGCCTGGAACTGCTTCAACCGGTCGGGTGGTTTCTGCGGCATTTTCCCACCCGGTCGGTTGAGTCTTCAATGCAAATTCCTCTTCGGTTTGATTTGTTTGGAGTGATTCCATGTCAGGATCCTTGAGATTTCTTCAGTCAGCGTCTGATCTTGACCTTGGAATAACTCTTAACATCTTTTCAGCGTAAAATCCTCTCCTTAGCGTGTTTTCTCTCTAAGCGCCAAAATACCCTGTAGAAATATATTGGGACTAACAAGCAAAAGTTAAATAGACCAACAGTCTAATTTGGTGGGTTTTACTGTGTTTATGATTCGTATAATTTGGGTCCATCATATCACCCCACACTTTTAGTTGTTCGTCCCGAACAATGCTATTAAAGGGCGGCACTCTAAGTTTGGCTTTGGATTATATGAAAATTAGACTGTGGGACTCGATTTATCCTAATTCATGCATTACTTACTTATTACCAAATTGAACTGTGTAAATAAATAGAAGAAACTTAATACTTGTACCTCCGTGCCGAGATGCAAATTGTTCCGGATGTCTCGGGAGATAGCCCTTTTTAGGTTCCTGGACTGCAACTTCGGGACCGTCTCGCACTATATGGTTTTCTTGTAGCTTTCTCTAGCACGTGATTTGGTTCGGGTTTCACTGGTTTGAGTACTTTGATTTTTCTTTTGGCGAGGGACTGCTTTTGTAGTGAATCGGCCTTTGGCCTTTGATTTGACTTTTTTGAGTACTTCACTTTTTTTGTTCGGTTAAAACCTTCACAATTTTGGGCCTTTGGCCTCTTGATTTGCTTTTTCGAGCTTTTCGCCTTTTTGTGGCTTTGCTAGTCCATTTTCTCAAGCCTTTTTGGGAGGTCCAATTATCGCCCGCAAGCCTATGGAAATACCTCCCCGCTCCTCTCATCGTTGTTGTTTCGCGCGGGTCAAGATGAGGGTCGCTCATCTATTTTCTCGGCTACTTTAACTAGAGAGAGGACGGTCTGATTCCCGTCCTCGCCTTTTTTCTTTTTTGCATAAACACTGCATGGCGGAGATGACTTCAATCTTCACTGAAACCCGAAGTGCAGCCTCCACTGACTTCGAAAACCATATAGTTTGATCTGATCCTTCGATTGTTTGCCAAGCCTTTCTAGGGCAGTTTATGTCAACTCCACATCTCTAGTTAATCTCAGCACAAAGGACAAATGAAAAGTTACGTTCTAAGTTTTTAGACAGTTGAATTTTCACAAGGTAAATGCATGAATTTCGGTCTATCTTTTTCACATTCTTAAGTTCATATTTTCAAAAAGATACTATTACTAAAAAAGAAAACAGCAAGCATGTTATTTATATACAACGGTGGTTCTCACCCCACACTTTTGAACGAAGGCGTGCCTTAGTTCAAAAGTCATGCAAGCTAATATATATATGTGAGAATTACTAAGACAGAAAATTAAATGACAGAATTTAAATAACAGAAAGTAAGATAGTGTCGGGTTACCTCCCGACCAGTGCCTTTGTTTAACGTCGTTGGCTCGACGATACCTCGTTGTGGATTACTGGTTTGGGTCCCATGGGTGGCTCAGGTCAAATTTCTTTATTGTGCCAACCCTGATTCTCGCTTTGACTCTTCCTGGGTTTTTGGGGGATGATGGGCGTGGGTCCAGCTCCCACTGTTCTGATGGTTTCTCCTTCCAGCGTCTATGCCCCATTACGGTGTCGTTTTGTTCAGGCCCTTTTCCCATCCTCCTTTTACCCTCTTCATTGATCCTATAGTTTTCTGCAACTTTCTCATTGATCAAGGGGAAAAGTCGGGAAGCTTGCCTCTTGAGGCTCGGTTCTGCCTCGTTATGATTGTCAGTGAGGAACTGGTCGTAGATAGTCTCGGCTGCCCGGGTAATGATAGTCGGGTATGAATTGGGCAGTTCGTCAGTGGTGTTCTGGACTCCAACCTCGTTGCTTCCGGTGCTTTCCATATCTGATTCTTCTGACGGTTCAGGAGTCTCTTCTGACGGCTCGGTAGTTTTGTCTGCCTCAGAGTCAGCTTGATTTATCTGCATTTCCTCGTCAGTTTGGGGTACTCGTCTTGTGGCAGCGGCTAGGCCAATTATGAGGTACCACATGTCTGCAATGGTGAAGTTCCTGGCTGATCTCCTCATTGCTTCGTTAACTCTTCCCAGCTCTTCGGATCTCATCCCACGAAGAAATTTTTGGAGAAGAATCTTCTTCGTGAATCCATGGTGCGGGCAGCTTGAGACGATGGCATTATAGTTCGTGTAATATTCGTCCAAGGTCTCATCCCGGGATTGTTGAAGGCACATGATTTTCTCACGGGTTTCTTGGCGTAAGGATGGTGGGGAGAATTCCTTCAGGAATGGAACGCAGAGATCTACGTAACGTTCTGTACTGGAAGCGGTGGATGTGTAGTACCAGATCGTTGCGAAATCAGTTAGAGAGAATTTGAAGCATTTAAGCTTAAATTCCTCTAACATTTCATTAGCAGGTTTAATGTGGTAGCAGACGTGGTGGAAGTTTCGGCAGTGTTGTACTGGGTCTTCTCCCTCCGTTCCTCCGAACAGGGGCAGATATCGCGTTGTCCATGCATACGAAGGGGGTTGCGTCATGAGGACATAGGAGGGAAAGAACAACTAATCCGATGGCTAATTCCCCGGCAACGGCGCCAATTTGACGGATATCACTGCACTGTCGTTAAGGTGCAGTGTTCTCTGTACAAATAAATTTATATTTTCCGCTACTCGCGACTACACTACTGGGTAGTAAGTGGTAAGTAGGGGTCGAACCCAAGGGAATTAGGGGGATAGTTGTTCTTTAAGGGGATTATTCAGCGTGAGAGCGTGTTTTAGGTTGGTTGGTTGGTTTTAAAGCTACCAGCTAAGTGATTGATTGGTTGGTTGGTTGGTTTTAGTACTAGAAAGTAACTGATAATTATTACAATTAAAAGAAAGCGTTCGGTTTCAGGGGCCTTGTATTATATCATGTCTATCATTGACCCTTAGTGAATCTTCTAAGTATTCAAATGTGTATCAAGGCCTTTTCCGGCGCTCAATTTGCCACACTGTCTAGTCTTTCGCAAAAGTGTTCGAAAATGAGTCAAGGCCATTTCAAGCACTTGACTGTCGAATCTTTTGCAAAAAACGTAAAACCCTTGTTCTACTTAGACTAGCACCCCATTTCAAGGTATACTAGCCTGTGTGCATCCATTTTGGGTTGTCTTTTCCGATTTACCCAAAATGGTGTTTGAGAGAGATCAAACTCCTCAGATAAGCTTTGCCATTTCAAGCATCCACTTACCCGAGTATGTTTACGAACTTCCACAGAAGAGCTTTTCCATTTCAAGCATCCACTCAACCATGGACGTTCTGATCTAATATATGGCACATAGAACAAGTTTTGAATACAAAGACGAGACACTAAATTAACAGTCTAAAACATTTTATAATACAAGTCCACCCCTTCTACCGAACGACTAGTTTAGCTACTATTTATCGCGCTAAACATTATAACTAAGGAATTGGAAATTAAAGACGGAAATAAATATCAGAATACTTACTACCGTTGAAGCGCCAAGGGAGCAATCCTTTATTTCCAAAACCAAACTTACAATTTCTAGAGAGATAAGTGAATTACAATTTTTGTGGATATTTGAAATGAGGAGGAGGAGGTTGGTATTTATAGCCATAAGGGGAGGAGATGGGTGGTGGAGATGGTGGCACATGTCTTTTGATCCAAGGGATGAGGAGGAGGAGCAAGGAGGAGCTGCCACATGGGGGAGGAGAAAGCCACCGGTCATATGGAGGAGGAGCCGCCGGTAGCAGGTGGTGGAATGGGGAGGAGCTCCTCCCTTGGCCACCTCCAAGTATGGTGGCCGGTCATCTAGTCCAAGCGTGCATTTTGATAGTTGATTTGGAATGGCCAAGTGATTCTAAGACTAATGGTCGAGCCAGTTGTTCCAAATTCCATGTTTTGGTCGAGCAATTTGGTCTTGGTGCCTATGCGCGAGGCCTTTACTATGGAATTGGGCCAACTGCCAATCTGCTCGAGCGTTTTGTCTGGAAAGCGAGATTGTCCGACTTGTTGGGCATTCCAAACATCTTGGTCGAGCCAGATTTGCAAGATTCGTCGGTCGAGCAATTCGGTCATGGTGCCTAGTGTACGCTGAGTCTTTGCTTGGCATTGGGCCAACTCTCAATTGGCTCGGGCATTCTCCTTGGTTTTCCGACATTGTCCACTTTATTTTCCATTTTAAACACTTTGGTCGAGGCGGAATTGTTAGATGAGGTGGTTTGCTCGAGCAACTTGAATCGAGTGTTTGGTCAGCTCGGCAAAGGGCCTGGAACTGCTTCAACCGGTCGGGTGGTTTCTGCGGCATTTTCCCACCCGGTCGGTTGAGTCTTCAATGCAAATTCCTCTTCGGTTTGATTTGTTTGGAGTGATTCCATGTCAGGATCCTTGAGATTTCTTCAGTCAGCGTCTGATCTTGACCTTGGAATAACTCTTAACATCTTTTCAGCGTAAAATCCTCTCCTTAGCGTGTTTTCTCTCTAAGCGCCAAAATACCCTGTAGAAATATATTGGGACTAACAAGCAAAAGTTAAATAGACCAACAGTCTAATTTGGTGGGTTTTACGGTGTTTATGATTCGTATAATTTGGGTCCATCAACGAACTTAGAGAAACTTGGGACGTACTTAGACAAACCTTAGAATTAGACTAAAGTTTGTCTTTGTTCGTCCCAAGTTAGTCTCGTTAGTCTCATTCTAAGGTTTGTCTAAGTTCGTCCTTAGAAAGAGACTAACTTGGGACCAACTTACACTAACTTGGGACGAACTTAGACAAACCTTAGAATGAGACAAAAGTTTGTCTTTGTTCGACCCAAGTTAGTCTCGTTAGTCTCATTCTAAGGTTTGTCTATGTTCGTCCTTAGAAAGAGACTAACTTGGGACGAACTTAGACAAACCTTAGAATGAGACTAACGTTTGTCTTTGTTCGTCCCAATTTAGTCTCGTTAGTGTCTTTCTAAGGTTTGTCTTTGTTCGTCCTTAGAAAGAGACTAACTTGGGACGAACATAGACAAACCTTAGAATGAGACTAATGTTTGTCTTTGTTCTTCCCAAGTAAGTCTCGTTAGTCTCATTCTAAAGTTTGTCTAAGTTCGTCCTTAGGAAGAGACCAACTTGGGACGAACATAGACAAATGACGGAGCGCACTGCACTGTCGTTAAGGTGCAGTGTTCTCTGTACAAATAAATTTATAATATCCGCTACTCGCGACTACACTACTGGGTAGTAAGTGGTAAGTAGGGGTCGAACCCAAGGGAATTAGGGGGATAAGTGGTTCTTTAAGTTGGACGATTTTGGGATTGGTTGGTTGGTTTTAAAGCTACCAGCTAAGTGATTGATTGGTTGGTTGGTTGGTTTTAGTACTGGAAAGTAAACTGATAATTATTAAAAGAAAGCATTCGGTTTCAGGGGCCTTGTATTATATCCTGTTTATCATTGACCCTTAGTGAATCTTCTAAGTATTCAAACGTGTATCAAGGCCTTTTCCGGCGCTCGATTTGCCACACTTTCTAGTCTTTTGCAAAAGTGTGCATAAGTGAATCAAGGCCATTTCAAGCACTCGACTCGCAACACTTTTTGCAGAAAACGTAAGACCCTTGTTCTACTTAGACTAGCACCCCATTTCAAGGTATACTAGCCTATGTGCATCCATTTGGTCCCTTTGGTCCAGTTTCCAAATGGTTTTCTAGATAGATCGAACTCCTCGGATAAGCTTGCCCATTTGGTCCCTTTGGTCCAGTTACAAATGGTCCACTTACCCGAGTATGATCACGAACCCCCAAGGAAGAGCTTGCCCATTTGGTCCCTTTGGTCCAGTTACAAATGGTCCACTCAACCTTGGAGATTCTAATCTTATATATGGCACATAGAATAAGTTTTGAATACACAGACGAGACACTAAGTTAATAGTCTAAAACATTTTATAATACAAGTTCGCCCCTTCTACCGAACGACTAGTTTAGCTACTATTTATCGCGCTAAACATTATAAAAACAGTAAATTAAATACAAAGAAAGACTTACAACCGTTGAAGCGCCAAGGAAGCAAGCTTTATTTCCAAAACCACACTTACAAAATTTAGAGAGAGAAGTGAATTACAATTTTTGGATGTTTGAAATGAGGAGGAGGAGGGTTGTATTTATAGCCAAAAGGGGAGGAGATGGGTGGTGGAGATGGTGGCAAGTGTCCTTTGATCCAAGGGTTGAGGAGGAGGAGCAAGGAGGAGCTGCCACATGCGGGGTGGAGGAGCAGCCGGTCACATGGAGGAGCAGCCGCCGGTAGCAGGTGGTGGAATGGGGAGGAGCTCCTCCCTTGGCCACCTTCAAGGGTGGTTGCCGGTCATCTTGTCCAAACGTGCATTTTGATAGTTGATTTGGAATGTACAAGTGATTCTAAGACTAATGGTAGAGCCAGATTTTCCAAATTCCATGGTTTGGTCGAGCAATTTGGTCTTGATGCCTATGCGCGAGGCTTTTACTTTGAATTGGGCCAATCTGCTAATCTGCTCGAGCGTTTTGTCCGGGAAGCGAGATTGTCCGACTTGGTAGGCATTCCAAAGATCTTGGTCGAGCCAGAATCTCCAGATGCATCCGTTGGGTCGAGCGACTTGGTTTGGGTGCCAATGCGCGCCGGGCCTTTGCCTTTGCATTGAGCTAACTGCCAATCTGCTCGAGCATTTGCCTTGGAGTCTCGACAACTTCCACCTTATTTTCCATTTGGAACATTTTGGTCGAGGTGGAATTGTCAGATGAGGTGGTTTGCTCGAGCGACTTGAATTGAGTGCTTGGTTAGCTCGGCGGAGAGCCTGGAACTGCCTCAACCGGTCGGGTGGTTTCTGCGGTATTTTCTCACCCGGTCGGTTGAGTCTTCAATGCAAATTCCTCTTTGACTTGATTTGTTTGGAGTGATTCCATGTCAGGATCCTTGAGATTTCTTCAGTCAGCGTCTGATCTTGACCTTGGAATAACTCAAAACATCTTTTCAGCGTAAAATCCTCTCCTTAGCGTGTTTTCTCTCTAAGCGCCAAAATACCCTGTAGAAATATATCGGTACTAACAAGCAAAAGTTAAATAGACCAACAGTCTAATTAAGGGGGTTTTACGGTGTTTATGATTCGTATAATTTGGGTCCATCATATCACCCCACACTTTTAGTTGTTCGTCCCGAACAATGCTATTAAAGGGCGGCATTCTAAGTTGGCTTTGGAATATGAAAATTAGACTGTGGGACTCGATTTATCCTAGTTCATGCATTACTTACTTATTACCAAATTGAACTGAATAAATAAATAGAAGAAACTTAATACTTGTACCTCCGTGCTGAGATGCAAATTGTTCCGGATGTCTCGGGAGATAGCCCTTTTTTGGTTCCTGGACTGCAATTTCGGGACCGGCTCGCACTATATGGTTTCCTTGTAGCTTTCTCTAGCACGTGATTTGGTTCGGGTTTCACTGGTTTGAGTACTTTGATTTTTCTTTTGGCGAGGGACTGCTTTTGTAGTGAATCGGCCTTTGGCCTTTGATTTGACTCTTTGAGTACTTCACTTTTTTCGTTCGGTTAAAACCTTCACAATTTTGGGCCTTTGGCCTCTTGATTTGCTTCTTCGAGCTTTTCGCCTTTTTGTGGCTTTTGCAAGTCCATTTTCTCAAGCCTTTTTTGGGAGGTCCAATCATCGCCCGCAAGCCTATGGAAATACCTCCCCGCTCCTCTCATCGTTGTTGTTTCGCGCGGGTCAAGATGAGGGTTGCTCATCTATTTTCTCGGCTACTTTAACTAGAGAGAGGACGGTCTGATTCCCGTCCTCGCCTTTTCTTTTCTTTTTGCATAAACACTGCATGGCGGAGATGACTTCAATCTTCACTGAAACCCGAAGTGCAGCCTCCACTGACTTCGAAAACCATATAGTTTGATAAGATCCTTTGATTGCCTGCCAAGCCTTTCTAGGGCGATTTATGTCAACTCCACATCTCTAGTTAATCTCAGCACAAAGGACAAATGAAAAGTTACGTCCTAAGTTTTTAGACAGTTGAATTTTCACAAGGTAAATGCATGAATTTCGGTCTATCTTTTTCACATTCTTAAGTTCATATTTTCAAAAAGATACTATTACTAAAAAAGAAAACAGCAAGCATGTTATTTATATACAATGGTGGTTCTCACCCCACACTTTTGAACGAAGGCGTGCCTTAGTTCAAAAGTCATGCAAGCTAATATATATATGTGAGAATGACTAAGACAGAAAATTAAATGACAGAATTTAAATGACAGAAAGTAAGATAGTGTCGGGTTACCTCCCGACCAGTGCACTTGTTTAACGTCGTTGGCTCGACAGTACCTCATTCCTGGATCATAAGTAGGGATTCCATGGGTGCTTGAGGTCGAATTTCTTCTCGGCTGCCCTTTTGCTCCGAGAGGGTGAGGTCTCTTTGACCATAGTTGCTGGTCCAGTGAGTCGTGCTTGCTTGTTACTCCTTCCGGGTTTCCATTCCTTCGGCCCATGCCTTTGTCGCTTCGTCATGTTTGAATAGTTGGCACCTTTGCGAGTTTGGAAATTTGGTTTTGTGCCATTAAATGTAGGCGACATTGAGCACGCGCCTCTGCCAATCCTCTTCATTGTGGCAGTGATGGATGATTGTCTTGGAACGAGCGAGTTTTCAGGCAGTTTTCCTTGGCTTGTGATGAGTGAGAGTTCCTTTGTCGGCTTTTTTGGCTCATGCTCCTCCTCTAACTCCCCTTGCACCTCATCATTATTGATTATATGATCTTCGGTGGCTATGATCAGCATGAAACACGAAGGGTTAAGTTGAGGCACTTCGACCATGAGGACTGGGTCTGTTCCAGGTGCTCCGACAGTGAGGACCAGGTCTTTCTCGGACAGTTCGGCAATGAGGTCCGGGACTTCTGTAGGCTCGGCAGTTAGGACTGTGATTTCCTCGGATGGATTGGTGATAAGGACCGGGCCTGATTTGGCTGGTTCTTCTTCGGTCATTCGCTGGTCCTCATCCTCAGTCGGCTCCTCGGGTTCAGCCGCCCTTTCTATTGCCCATGATTCAGTTTTGGCCGTGAATTCGTGCATCGCGGCACTCAATTGCTGCATGTTTGCGGCCAATTGTTGGGTGCTAGCTGCCAGCTCCTTTTCTGCCGCCCATAATTCAGTTTTGGCCCTGATTTGGTCTATTGTGTTGGCCAACTGCTGGTTGCTAGATGCCAGCTCCGTCATACCGTCCTCGAGTGGCTCGGCCTGATCTTTTCTTGGTCTTGACCTGGCGGCCAAATCATTTATTAATTTCCAAAGCTCATCCGTGTCCAAGTTACTCACCGAGCCTCCCTCTGTAGCATCATTTAGCCACTTCAACTCATGTGGCAACATCCCACAGAGAAATTTTATTTGAAGATCGAAGTTGGTGAATCCATGGTGCGGGCAGCTCGTCACAATGGAATCGAAGTACCATAAGTACTCGTCCAATGTTTCGTCCCGGGATTGCTTTATGTTGTTGATCTTCTCCCGGATTTCAAGTTCAAAGGATGGTGGGGAAAACTCCTCATAGTACCCAGGCTCGCTTTCGTAGTAGGAAGACATGGCGGATTATGTATAACGGAAAAAAGAACAACTATCCATCTGCTAATTCCCCGGCAACGGCGCCAATTTGACGGAGCGCACTGCACTGTCGTTAAGGTGCAGTGTTCTCTGTACAAATAAATTTATAATATCCGCTACTCGCGACTACACTACTGGGTAGTAAGTGGTAAGTAGGGGTCGAACCCAAGGGAATTAGGGGGATAAGTGGTTCTTTAAGTTGGACGATTTTGGGATTGGTTGGTTGGTTTTAAAGCTACCAGCTAAGTGATTGATTGGTTGGTTGGTTGGTTTTAGTACTGGAAAGTAAACTGATAATTATTAAAAGAAAGCATTCGGTTTCAGGGGCCTTGTATTATATCCTGTTTATCCTTGACCCTTAGTGAATCTTCTAAGTATTCAAACGTGTATCAAGGCCTTTTCCGGCGCTCGATTTGCCACACTTTCTAGTCTTTTGCAAAAGTGTGCATAAGTGAATCAAGGCCATTTCAAGCACTCGACTCGCAACACTTTTTGTAGAAAACGTAAGACCCTTGTTCTACTTAGACTAGCACCCCATTTCAAGGTATACTAGCCTATGTGCATCCATTTGGTCCCTTTGGTCCAGTTTCCAAATGGTTTTTTAGATAGATCGAACTCCTCGGATAAGCTTGCCCATTTGGTCCCTTTGGTCCAGTTACAAATGGTCCACTTACCCGAGTATGATCACGAACCCCCAAGGAAGAGCTTGCCCATTTGGTCCCTTTGGTCCAGTTACAAATGGTCCACTCAACCTTGGAGATTCTAATCTTATATATGGCACATAGAATAAGTTTTGAATACACAGACGAGACACTAAGTTAATAGTCTAAAACATTTTATAATACAAGTTCGCCCCTTCTACCGAACGATTAGTTTACCTACTATTTATCGCGCTAAGCATTATAAAAACAGTAAATTAAATACAAAGAAAGACTTACAACCGTTGAAGCGCCAAGGAAGCAAGCTTTATTTCCAAAACCACACTTACAAAATTTAGAGAGAGAAGTGAATTACAATTTTTGGATGTTTGAAATGAGGAGGAGGGTTGTATTTATAGCCAAAAGGGGAGGAGATGGGTGGTGGAGATGGTGGCAAGTGTCCTTTGATCCAAGGGTTGAGGAGGAGGAGCAAGGAGGAGCTGCCACATGGGGGGTGGAGGAGCAGCCGGTCACATGGAGGAGCAGCCGCCGGTAGCAGGTGGTGGAATGGGGAGGAGCTCCTCCCTTGGCCACCTTCAAGGGTGGTTGCCGGTCATCTTGTCCAAACGTGCATTTTGATAGTTGATTTGCAATGTCCAACTGATTCTAAGACTAATGGTCGAGCCAGCTTTTCCAAATTCCATGGTTTGGTCGAGCAATTTGGTCTTGATGACTATGCGCGAGGCTTTTACTTTGAATTGGGCCAATCTGCTAATCTGCTCGAGCGTTTTGTCCGGGAAGCGAGATTGTCCGACTTGGTAGGCATTCCAAAGATCTTGGTCGAGCCAAAATATCCAGATGCATCCGTTGGGTCGAGCGACTTGGTTTGGGTGCCAATGCGCGCCGGGCCTTTGCCTTTGCATTGAGCTAACTGCCAATCTGCTCGAGCATTTGCCTTGGAGTCTCGACAACTTCCACCTTATTTTCCATTTGGAACATTTTGGTCGAGGTGGAATTGTCAGATGAGGTGGTTTGCTCGAGCGACTCGAATTGAGTGCTTGGTTAGCTCGGCGGAGAGCCTGGAACTGCCTCAACCGGTCGGGTGGTTTCTGCGGTATTTTCTCACCCGGTCGGTTGAGTCTTTAATGCAAATTCCTCTTTGACTTGATTTGTTTGGAGTGATTCCATGTCAGGATCCTTGAGATTTCTTCAGTCAGCGTCTGATCTTGACCTTGGAATAACTCTAAACATCTTTTCAGCGTAAAATCCTCTCCTTAGCGTGTTTTCTCTCTAAGCGCCAAAATATCCTATAGAAATATATCGGTACTAACAAGCAAAAGTTAAATAGACCAACAGTCTAATTAAGGGGGTTTTACGGTGTTTATGATTCGTATAATTTGGGTCCATCAACAAACTTGGGACGAACTTAGATAAACCTCATAATGAGACTAAAGTTTGTCTATGTTCGTCCCAATTTAGTCTCGTTTGTCTCATTCTAAGGTTTGTCTAAGTTTGTCCTTAGAAAGAGACTAACTTGGGACAAACATAAACTAACTTGGGACGAACTTAGACAAACCTTAGAATGAGATTAAAGTTTGTCTTTGTTCGTCCCAAGTTAGTCTCGTTAGTTTCATTCTAAGGTTGTTCTAAGTCCATCCTTAGAAAGAGACTAACTTTGGACGAACTTAGAGAAACTTGGGACGTACTTAGACAAACCTTAGAATTAGACTAAAGTTTGTCTTTGTTCGTCCCAAGTTAGTCTCGTTAGTCTCATTCTAAGGTTTGTCTAAGTTCGTCCTTAGAAAGAGACTAACTTGGGACCAACTTACACTAACTTGGGACGAACTTAGACAAACCTTAGAATGAGACAAAAGTTTGTCTTTGTTCGACCCAAGTTAGTCTCGTTAGTCTCATTCTAAGGTTTGTCTATGTTCGTCCTTAGAAAGAGACTAACTTGGGACGAACTTAGACAACCCTTAGAATGAGACTAACGTTTGTCTTTGTTCGTCCCAATTTAGTCTCGTTAGTGTCTTTCTAAGGTTTGTCTGTGTTCGTCCTTAGAAAGAGACTAACTTGGGACGAACTTAGACAAACCTTAGAATGAGACTAATGTTTGTCTTTGTTCTTCCCAAGTTAGTCTCGTTAGTCTCATTCTAAAGTTTGTCTAAGTTCGTCCTTAGGAAGAGACTAACTTGGGACGAACATAGACAAACTTGGGACGAACTTAGATAAACCTCATAATGAGACTAAAGTTTGTCTTTGTTCGTCCCAAGTTAGTCTCGTTAGTCTCATTCAAAGGTTTGTCTAAGTTCGTCCTTAGAAAGAGACTAACTTGGGACAAACTTAAACTAACTTGGGACGAACTTAGACAAACCTTAGAATGAGATTAAAGTTTGTCTTTGTTCGTGCCAAGTTAGTCTCGTTAGTCTCATTCTAAGGTTGTTCTAAGTCCATCCTTAGAAAGAGACTAACTTTGGACGAACTTAGAGAAACTTGGGACGTACTTAGACAAACCTTAGAATGAGACTAAAGTTTGTCTTTGTTCGTCCCAATTTAGTCTCGTTAGTGTCTTTCTAAGGTTTGTCTGTGTTCGTCCTTAGAAAGAGACTAACTTGGGACGAACTTAGACAAACCTTAGAATGAGACTAATGTTTGTCTTTGTTCTTCCCAAGTTAGTCTCGTTAGTCTCATTCTAAAGTTTGTCTAAGTTCGTCCTTAGGAAGAGACTAACTTGGGACGAACATAGACAAACTTGGGACGAACTTAGATAAACCTCATAATGAGACTCAAGTTTGTCTTTGTTCGTCCCAATTTAGTCTCGTTTGTCTCATTCTAAGGTTTGTCTAAGTTCGTCCTTAGAAAGAGACTAACTTGGGACAAACTTAAACTAACTTGGGACGAACATAGACAAACCTTAGAATGAGATTAAAGTTTGTCTTTGTTCGTCCCAAGTTAGTCTCGTTAGTCTCATTCTAAGGTTGTTCTAAGTCCATCCTTAGAAAGAGACTAACTTTGGACGAACTTAGAGAAACTTGGGACGTACTTAGACAAACCTTAGAATTAGACTAAAGTTTGTCTTTGTTCGTCCCAAGTTAGTCTCGTTAGTCTCATTCTAAGGTTTGTTTAAATTCGTCCATAGAAAGAGACTTACTTGGGACGAATTTAAACTAACTTGGGACGAACTTAGACAAACCTTAGAATGAGACTAAAGTTTGTCTTTGTTCTTGCCAAGTTAGTCTAGTTAGTCTCATTCTAAGGTTTGTCTAAGTTCGTCCTTAGAAAGAGACTAACATGGGACGAACTTAAACTAAATTGGGACGATCTTAGACAAACATTAGAATGAAACTAAAGTTTTTCTTTGTTCGTCCCTAGTTAGTCGTTAGTCTCATTGTAAGGTTTGTCTAAGTTCGTCCTTAGAAAGAGACTAACTTGGGACGAACTTAGACAAACCTTAGAATGAGACTAAAGTTTGTCTTTGTTCGTCCCAAGTTAGTTTCTTTAGTCTCATTCTAAGGCATGTCTAAGTTCGTCCTTAGAAAGACACTAACTTGGGACGAACTTAAACTAACTTGGGAAGAACATAGACAAACCTTAGAATGATACTAAAGTTTGTCTTTGTTCGTCCCAAGTTAGTCTCGTTAGTCTCATTCTAAGGTTTTTCTAAGTTCGTCCTTAGAAAGAGACTAACTTGGGACGAACTTAGAGAAACTTGGGATGAACTTCGACAAACCTTAGAATTAGACTAAAGTTTGTCTTTGTTCGTCCCAAGTTAGTCTCGTTAGTCTTATTCTAAGGTTTGTCTAAGTTCTTCCTTGGAAAAAGACTAACTTGGGACGAACTTAATCTAACTTGGGACTAACTTAGACTAACCTTAGAATGAGACTCAAGTTTGTCTTTGTTCGTCCCAAGTTAGTCTCGTTAGTCTCATTCTAAGGTTTGTTTAAGTTCGTCCTTAGAAAGAGACTAACTTGGGACGAGTCTAAGTTTGTCCGAAGTTAGTCTCTTTCTAAGGACGAACTTAGACAAACCTTAGAATGAGACTAACTTGGGACGAACTTAGACAAACCTTAGAATGAGACTAACGTATGTCTTTTTTCGTCCCAAGTTAGTCTCATTCTAAGGTTTGTCTAAGTTCGTCCTTAGAAAGAGACTAACTTCGGACAAACTTAGACTACCTTGGGACGAACTTAGACAAACCTTAGAATGAGACTAAAGTTTGTGTTTGTTCGACCCACTTAGTCTCGTTAGTCTCATTCTAAGGTTTGTCTATGTTCGTCCTTAGAAACGGACTAACTTGGGACGAACTTAGACAAACCTTAGAATGAGACTAACGTTTGTCTTTGTTTGTCCCAAGTTAGTCTCGTTAGTCTCATTCTAAGGTTTGTCTATGTTCGTCCTTAGAAAGAGACTAACTTGGGACGAACTTAGGCAAACCTTAGAATGAGACTAATGTTTGTCTTTGTTCTTCCCAAGTTAGTCTCGTTAGTCTCATTCTAAAGTTTGTCTAAGTTCGTCCTTAGGAAGAGACTAACTTGGGACGAACTTAGACAAACTTGGGACGAACTTAGACAAACCTCATAATGAGACTAAAGTTTGTCTTTGTTCGTCCCAAGTTAGTCTCGTTAGTCTCATTCTAAGGTTTGTCTAAGTTCGTTCTTAGAAAGAGACTAACTTGGGACGAACTTAAACTAACTTGGGACGAACTTAGACTAACTTGGGACGAACTTAGACAAACCTTAGAATGAGACTAATGTTTGTCTTTGTTCTTCCCAAGTTAGTCTCGTTAGTCTCATTCTAAAGTTTGTCTAAGTTCGTCCTTAGGAAGAGACTAACTTGGGACGAACATAGACAAACTTGGGACGAACTTAGATAAACCTCATAATGAGACTAAAGTTTGTCTTTGTTCGTCCCAAGTTAGTCTCGTTTGTCTCATTCTAAGGTTTGTCTAAGTTCGTCCTTAGAAAGAGACTAACTTGGGACAAACTTAAACTAACTTGGGACGAACTTAGACAAACCTTAGAATGTGATTAAAGTTTGTCTTTGTTCGTCCCAAGTTAGTCTCGTTAGTCTCATTCTAAGGTTGTTCTAAGTCCATCCTTAGAAAGAGACTAACTTTGGACGAACTTAGAGAAACTTGGGACGAACTTAGACAAACCTTAGTATGAGACTAATGTTTGTCTTTGTTCTTCCCAACTTAGTCTCGTTAGTCTCATTCTAAAGTTTGTCTAAGTTCGTCCTTAGGAAGAGACTAACTTGGGACGAACATAGACAAACTTGGGACGAACTTAGATAAACCTCATAATGAGACTAAAGTTTGTCTTTGTTCGTCCCAAGTTAGTCTCGTTTGTCTCATTCTAAGGTTTGTCTAAGTTCGTCCTTAGAAAGAGACTAACTTGGGACGAACTTACACTAACTTGGGACGAACTTAGGCAAACCTTAGAATGAGACAAAAGTTTGTCTTTGTTCGACCCAAGTTAGTCTCGTTAGTCTCATTCTAAGGTTTGTCTATGTTCGTCCTTAGAAAGAGACTAACTTGGGACGAACTTAGACAAACCTTAGAATGAGACTAACGTTTGTCTTTGTTCATCCCAATTTAATCTCGTTAGTGTCTTTCTAAGGTTTGTCTGTGTTCGTCCTTAGAAAGAGACTAACTTGGGACGAACTTAGACAAACCTTAGAATGAGTGACAGATGCTTGTCGTCAGAGCAAATGTGCAAATAAATTTATAGTCCGCTACTCGCGACTTCACTACTGGGTAGCTAGTGGTAAGTAGGGGTCGAACCCAAGGGAATTAGGGGGATAGTCGTTCTTTGAGGGGATCGTACAGCGAGGGAGCGTGTTTTAGGTTGATTGGGATTTTGGCGCGGTTAACTAAACTACAGTTTTTTGGTTTTGTTGGTTTTTTGTGCGGAAAAGTAAATACTGAAAATTAAATACTGAAAATACAAAGAAGACTTACAGCGGGTGATGCGTGATTGGCAAGTCCTCCGGAAGGTGAGCAGTTAATAGAGCAGTTTACACTAAGAAAGTAAATACGGGTGGTGTTTTTAATTTAAGGAAAGCATTCGGTTTTGGGACTCTTCTTGTGACACATCTATCATTGACTCCAAATGATTTCTTTTACACTTCTAAGTGTGGTTGTCCCGACAAAGGTGACAACCCAAATACCCCGACAAAGGTGGTACTCCACACCCTTAACCTGTCAAGTTGTGATGTGGTTGTCCCGACAAAGGTGACAACCCAAATACCACGACAAAGGTGGTATTCCACAACAAGCTTGACAAAGCTTTAGGCTTCTAGTCTTTCGCTAGTTTGAACAACCCGACAAAGGTGTTACTCAAACTAGATCTCAAAGACTAGAGAAGTGTAAAATGACATAAGGTGCAAGATTCTCAAGATGTGGGCACAAGGGTGAGAACCCTCAACCGAATATGGGTTTAGCTACGATTATCCATGGAAGAGGACATCATAGCTAAGTACTTAAAAAGTAAAGGTTTTGAAAGGCAGGAATAGTAAATGTTTTGAAAGTAAAGACAAGGAAAGTAAAGTTGTAGTTTTGAAAGACACGAAGGTAAAGGTTTCGAAAGTAAAAGACAGTAAAGGAAAGGGGTGAGTACTTCAAGAACCGACAAGAGTACTCAAGAACAGTGAAAAGTAAAGACAAGCTTGAGTACTTCAAGAACCGACAAGAGTACTCAAGAACTACTATAATACTCAAGAACCAACAGGAGTATTATATATTTCAAAACCAAACTTACAAGTAACAAAATGTAGAGAGATAAGTGATTTATGATTTTTGGAATTGATTTACAAGTGAGATGGGGGGTTGTATTTATAGGCTAAGGAGGAGGGAATGGAGGGATGAGATGAAACCACATGGTTTTCATCCAAGGGAGCTCCATAGCAGGTCATAGCAGCCGGTAGTAGGTCACCAAATGGGGAGAGTTTGCTTCTTTGGTTACCTCCAACTAAAAGCCACCGGTCACCAGATTTTGATCATTGCTTTTTTGGCTTTTTGATAGCTGATTTGGAATGTCCAAGTGATTTTAAGACTAATGGTCGAGCCAGAATTTCAAAATTCCATGTTTTGGTCGAGCAACCTGGTCTTGGTGCCTATGCGCGCGGCCTTTACTATAGAATTGGGCCAATCTGCCAATCTGCTCGGGCGTTTTGTCTGGGAAGTGAGATTGTCCGAGTCGTTGGGCATTCCAAACATCTTGGTCGAGCCAGATTTTCCAGATGCATCCGTCGGGTCGAGCGACTTGGTTTGGGTGCCTATGCGCGCCGGGCCTTTGCCTTGGAATTGAGCTAACTGCCAATCTGCTCGAGCATTCTGCTTGGTTTTCCGACATCTTCCATCTTATTTTCCATTTTAAACACTTTGGTCGAGGCGGAATTGTCAGATCAGATGGTTTGCGCGGGCAACTTGAATTTGGACTCGACTAGCTCGGCCGGCGTGCTGGACGCTGGGCGCTGGACGGCGGGCGCAACCTGGGTTTCTCGGTCTTTGGCTGGCCAGAAATTGCGAGCGATCCTTTTTAGCGTAAAAGTCCTCTCCTTAGCGTGTTTTCTCTCTAAGCGCCAAAATACCCTGTAGAAATATATCGGGACTAACAAGTAGAAGTTAAATAGACCAACAGTCTAATTTGGTGGGTTTTACTGTGTTTTTGATTCGTATAATTATGGTCCATCAGATCACCCCACACTTTTAGTTGTTCGTCCCGAACAATGCTATTAAAGGGCGGCACTAAGTTTGGTTTTAAAATATGAAAATTAGACTGTGGGACTAGATATATCCTAATTCATGCATTACTACTTATTACCAAATTAAACTGCGTAAATAAATAGAAGAAACTTAATACTTGTACCTCCGTGCCGAGATGCAAATTATTCCGGATGTTTCGGGAGATAGCCCTTTTTAGGCTCCTGGACTGCAATCTTGGGACCGTCTCGCACTATATGGTTTCCTTGTAGCTTTCTCTAGCACGTGATTTGGTTCGGGTTTCACTGGTTTGAGTACTTTTATTTTTCTTCTTTTGGCGAGGGACTGCTTTTGTAGTGAATTGGCCTTTGGCCTTTGATTTGACTTTTTGAGTACTTCACTTTTGTTCGGTTAAAACCTTCACAATTTTGGGCCTTTGGCCTCTTGATTTGCTTCTTCGAGCTTTTCGCCTTTTTGTGGCTTTGCTAATCCATTTTCTCAAGCCTTTTTTGGGAGGTCCAATCATCGCCCGCAAGCCTATGGAAATACCTCCCCGCTCCTCTCATCGTTGTCGTTTCGCGCGGGTCAAGATGAGGGTCGCTCATCTATTTTCTCGGCTACTTTGACTAGAGAGAGGACGGTCTGATTCCCGTCCTCGCCTTTTCTTTTCTTTTTGCATAAACACTGCATGGCGGAGATGACTTCAATCTTCACTGAAACCCGAAGTGCAGCCTCCACTGACTTCGAAAACCATATAGTTTGACTCGGTCCTTTGATTGCTTGCCAAGCCTCTCTAGGGCATTTCTATCAACTCCACACCCCTATTTTATCTCAGCACAAAGGGACAAATGAGAAGTTACGTTCTAAGTTTTTAGACAGTTGAATTTTCACAAGGTAAATGCATGAATTTCGGTCTATCTTTTTCACATTCTTAAGTTCATATTTTCAAAAAGATACACTAAAAAAGAAAAAATGTTTTTTTATTTATGTACACATGCGGATCTCACCCCACACTTTTGAACGAAGTCGTGCCTTTCAGCACTACTTAGTTCAAAAGCCATGCAAGCAGACAATTACGAGAAGGAAATGATATTAAGGAAAAGGGAAGGACAGAACTCCCTTTAAGGTGTCGAGTGAACGACATGGCTCGAGGCTGGATAATCGAGGGAGTTCGGCTGGGGCCTTGAACTCTTAGCGTAGCCCTGACTGGCTTAATGTTGCGCCCAAGTCCGATTCCTGAATAGTCAAATCTTCTATGCACCGAGTGGGTGAGAGCGACTTATTGAAAAAGTAAAAGACAGAAAATAAAAGACAGAAAATTAAAGTGCGGAAAGTAAGATAGTGTCGGGTTACCTCCCGACCAGTGCCTTTGTTTAACGTCGTTGGCTCGACAGTACCTCATTTGTGGATCATAAGGTGGGGTTGGCAAGGTCAAATTCTTGGGCAGGGCTTTCGATCTCGCCTTGATATTGCTTTACCCTTTGCCCATTGACCTTGAATATATTCCCATCTTTCGGGTTCTCTAGCTCTAGTGCCCCATGGTTGTGGATTTGTATTATGGTGTATGGGCCTGTCCATCTCGAGCGCAGCTTGCCGGGCATCAGCTTAAGTCGCAGCTGCCCAACTTCAAATTTGCGCCGAAGGATGAACTTATCATGATAAAGCTTTGTCCGCGCCTTGTAGTCTGTTTGGCCCTCATAGGCCTCGAGGCGCAGCTCCTCCAGTTCGCACAGTTGCATCTTCCTGTCCAGGCCGGCTGCCCTCAAGTCCGGGTTACATTGCTTGAGCGCCCAATAGGCTTTGTGCTCCAATTCCACCGGAAGATGGCATGCCTTCCCATATACTAACCGAAAGGGAGAGGTCCCTATCGGCGTTTTGTAAGCAGTTCTGTAGGCCCATAGCGCCTCATCTAGCCTTTGGCTCCAATCCTTTCGGGCCGGCTTCACCATTTTCTCTAAAATCCCTTTGATTTCACGGTTGGAGATCTCTGCTTGACCATTGGTTTGGGGATGATATGCTGTGGAGGTCCGGTGGTGGACATGATAGTGTTTCAAGGTGGCGGCCATCATGCGGTTGCAGAAATGAGTTCCTTGATCGCTGATTATGGCCTTGGGTACTCCATACCTGCAAAACAGGTTAGTGCGCAAAAATTCTACGACAGTCTTTGCATCATCGCACCTAGTGGCCTTAGCTTCTACCCATTTCGACACATAATCTACAGCAACTAGAATGTAAGTATAACCGCATGAAACTGGGAATGGCCCCATGAAATCAATGCCCCAGATGTCGACGACATCAATGACCAAGATGGGCACTTGAGGCATCTCATTCCTAGCCGACACATTCCCTACTCTTTGGCACCTATCACACTTCTTACACTTCTCATAAGAATCTCTAAATATACTCGGCCAAAAGAAGCCGCTATCTAGGATTTTCCTAGCGGTTCTCTTAGGCCCGAAGTGTCCTCCACATGTAAACTCATGGCAAAAGCTAATAACAGAAGATATTTCACTATCGGGGATGCATCTCCTAAGCATTTGATCTGCTCCTATTCTCCACAAATAAGGATCATCCCATAAGTAAAATCTAGCATCATGCCTAAGTTTCATGCATTGTGCTTTAGTGAAAGAGGGAGGAAATGTACCTCCTACCAGGTAATTGACGATTGGAGCATACCAAGGTACTTTGGTTGAGGCGGCGTATAGGTGCTCGTCTGGAAATGACTCGGTTATGTGCCCCTCTTCTTCCTTTCGGACAATCCTGCTTAGGTGGTCGGCCTTAGTATTCTCGATCCCCTTTTTGTCCCTTATCTCCATATCGAATTCTTGCAGTAGTAGTATCCACCGAATGAGCCTTGGCTTGGCCTCCTTTTTCTTCATTAGGTAACGGATGGCAGCATAGTCAGAATAAACTATCACTTTTGCTCCAAGCAAATAGGATCTAAATTTTTCCAGAGCGAATACTACTGCCAGGAGTTCCTTCTCGGTGGTGGAGTAGTTCCGTTGGGCAGGATCTAGGGTTCGTGAGGCGTAGTAGATCACACCCGCTTTCTTGTCAATCTTTTGGCCGAGAACTGCTCCCACAGCAAAGTCGCTTGCGTCGCACATGATCTCAAATGGTTTTTTCCAATCCGGAGTTTGGATGACAGGTGTGCTAGTGAGGGCCTTTTTGAGCTCATCAAAGGCTTCCTTGCATGTATTGGTGAATTCAAAAGGAACTTCTTTTTGGAGGAGAGTGGATAGAGGCAATGCCTTTTTGGAGAAGTCCTTGATGAACCGTCGGTAAAATCCAGCATGCCCAAGGAAGGATTGGATGTCTCGGACAGTGGAGGGGTATGGTAAAGTCATGATCAGGTCTATCTTAGATTTATCCACCTCTATGCCTTCTTGTGAGACGACGTGCCCTAAGACCACTCCATGAGTTACCATGAAATGGCACTTCTCATAGTTGAGCACAAGGTTCATCGAGACACATCGTGCCAGAACCGTGCTTAAGTTGTGTAGGCAAGCGTCAAATGTATCGCCATACATGGTGAAGTCATCCATGAAGACTTCGATGAATATTCCGATCATGTCTGAGAAGATGCTGGTCACCACTCTTTGGAAAGTCCCCGGAGCATTGCATAGACCGAACGACATTCTTCTCAAAGCAAATGTGCCGAATGGGTAGGTGAATGTGGTCTTCTCTTGGTCCTCAGGCGCTATGGGAATCTGGTTGTAGCCTGAGAATCCGTCCAGGAAGCAAAAGTATGGTTTGCCCGCCAGTCGGTCTAGCATTTTATCGATGAATGGTAGAGGGAAATGGTCCTTTCTTGTGACGGCGTTCAATTTTCTGTAGTCGATGCACATTCTCCAGCCGTTCTTGACCCTTGTTGTCACCATTTTTCCTTCGGCATCTTCCTCGATTGTGATTCCAGTTTTCTTTGGGACTATGTGGACTGGACTCACCCACTGGCTATCCGATATTGGATAGATTACATCTGCATCCAGAAGCTTCTGTATTTCCTTATGGACGATTTCCATCATGATTGGATTGAGTCGTCGCTGAGGTTCTCTTGACGGCTTAGCTCCATCCTCGAGTAAGATGCGATGCATGCAAACTGCTGGGTTGACTCCTCTTAAGTCGGCTAGAGTCCAACCAATAGCCAACTTGTGTTGTCTCAGCACTTTTATCAAACGACGCTCCTGGTCTGTTTCTAGGCCACTCTTTATGATTACCGGGAGCGTGTTATTTTCCCCAAGGAAAGCGTACTTCAGATGTCCGGGCAGGGGCTTCAATTCTATTTTGGGAGCTTGAATCACTGAGGGTAAAAAAGTATTTGATTTGAATAATTTTACCTCGTTGACTTCATATCCTGGTGTGAGAGGCTCCGAGATTGTTAAGTGGGCTAGTGTTTTATGCAGGCCTTCGGCCAAGTCATATGAGCTCTCGGCTCCATTGAGTATGAGTTCTAAGGGATCTGCTCTTAGTTCTGGTTTAACTTCTTGGACTAGGTCGTCCAAAGCATCGAGAGCGTGTACTTCCTCGAACTCCATGGGATGCTTCATTGCTCTGAATATGTCGAAGCTGAAGACTTCTCCTTCTACTTCCATTGATAGCATCCCACTTCCGCAGTCTATCTTCATTTTTGAGGTTTTGAGAAATGGACGACCGAGAAGGATAGGAGCATGGTCTGTTGGCCCACTATTCTCCATTTTAAGGACATAGAAGTCTGCTGGAAACACCAATTCTCCTACTTGGACCAAAACGTCTTCAATTTTGCCCTCGGGCTGTTTGCATGACCGGTCTGCCAGTTGAATAGTGAGACCGGTGGGTTCGAGCGGCCCAATCCTAAGGCATGAGTAGATAGAGAATGGCAAGACGTTGATTGATGCTCCAAGGTCTAGCATGCAGTTCTCGATCCGGATGTTGCCAATTGTGCATGGAATGGTGTAAGTTGCCGGATCTCCGCACTTGGGGGGCACCTTTCGTTGCATGACGGCCGACACGTCCCTTCTCATCAGCTCTTGATCATTTCTATTGCTCCTCCTCCGGTTGGTGCAAAGCTCCTTTAGAAACTTAGCATATCGAGGGATTTGCTTGATGGCTTCTAAGAGGGGGATGTTGATTTCGACTTTGCTGAATAATTCGAACACGTCCTCATCCATGACATGTTGTTTTGGTACTCGGGCTGGCACTGGAAATGGAAGCGCGGCGCGGATCTTGGAGGTATCGGTTCTGGGCATCGGGTGTGGTCTTTGTTCTTCGGATGGTGGAACCAGGCTAGGCGTGTGTTCCTCAGGTACGTCCCCACTTTTCTCGGCCGCATCCTGCTCAAGAGTTCCGCGAGTCTCGGGCTTCATTTGTTCTTCTCCAGACAACCTTGGGCTTTTGTCCTCCGCTTGATCCATGGGTTTGACGGCAAGCTTTTTCCCACTCCTTAGGGTCACGGCATTAACATTTTCCTTCGGGTTTTGAATGGTTTGTGAAGGAAGTTGACCAGGCTCACTATTTTGCTCGAATATTGAGGTGGCGAGCTGAGACATTTGTTTTTTCAGGTCGGCTATTGCTACATCATTTTTCGCCTGGTTTTGATACACAGTAGTACTCAAACGCTGTACAGAGCCTGACAATTGCTGTACAGTACTCGAGGATTGCTGCACAGTACTCGAGAGTTCCTTCATCATGTCCTCCAGCCACTTGTTTGGTCCTTGCTGATTACTCGGGCCCGCCTGATATTGATTTGGAGCCTTCTGTTGATATTGGCCCATCGGGTACTGGTTTGGTCCCCTTTGTTGATACTGGCTCGTTGGTGGGGCATTCTGGTTGTACTGCTTGTGGGGAGGTTGGTAGAGCGTCTGAGCTGGTTGGGGTACGACTTTGTTGTTGTTCCCTTGGTATCCTCCAACTGCATTGGCCCCCACCGGGTTGACTTTGATCAAAGTTGGGCATGCATCAGTCTTGTGGTCCGTAGAGCCACAAAACTCGCAAGGTCTTACTTGAACTGTCTGCATTTGTAGGAATTGCATCATCATTTCCTTCATTTGTCTCATCTCTTCTGGTATGGAAGTTACTGATGTCTCGGCTTGTGATACGTTTTTTGTTCGGAAGAATTCATCTTGACGAGTAGTCTCCTTTCTAAACCGAGCATTTTCAGCAACGTTGGTTATGAGATCCCTTATGCCACTTAATGATAGATTCATCATGGATCCTCCAGCTGAGGCATCCAGGAGCATTTTGTCTAACTCAGTTAGTCCATTAATTAGGTACTCGATGATGAGCTTCTCGGGTAGTCCAAGAGTGCAGCAGCTTCTCTCCAGGTGGTTGAATTTCTCCAGGTAGTCGTACATGGTCTCATTAGGTCCTTGCCTTATGTCCTGCAGTTGTCTTCTTACTTGCATTGCTCTTCCTGCTGGGTAGTATTTGTCCAGGAATTTCCTTTGCATCTGAACCCATGTTCTGATGCTTCCCGAAGGCAATGAAAGGAACAAGTCATTTGCCGAATCAACGAGGGAAAAATAGAACGCTTTCAACTTGAAGTCGTCTACATTCACTCGATTGGGCTTTAGATTTTGGCAAATGCCATGTAAGCGTTGGAGATGAGTTGTCGCAGATTCTCCATTAGTTCCTGAGAACTTTGGCAAATTGTGGACCACGGACATGTCGACGGCAATGTTTTCTAGTTCAGGGCCCTCGCAAATGCACCACGGCTGCGTTTCGAGGTTTGGGGCATTGAGTTCTCCCATAGTAGGTGCACGGTAGTTGACATCCCCATAGTAGTTATCGTAGACAGGTTCTTGTCTTGGCATTTGTCGAGGTTGGGGGGGTGGTGGATATCTAGGGGGTTGTTGTACTGGACCAGCTGCATTTCGGTCCTCGGGCGGTTCTTGGTTTCTTCTGATGGCCTCCCTATCACGAGCTCTTCTGTTTCTGATGAGTTGTTCCGGATCATCGATAAATGGAAGTGGCACCTCATCATTTTGATCGTACAGGTTTATCTCGTCGTCATCCTGGTAGTCATGGTGACTTTCTTCGTGAGACATGGTTGTTTCGAGCGCGTATTGATTTAAAGAACTTATCCGATGGCTAATTCCCCGGCAACGGCGCCAATTTGACAGATGCTTGTCGTCAGAGCAAATGTGCAAATAAATTTATAGTCCGCTACTCGCGACTTCACTACTGGGTAGCTAGTGGTAAGTAGGGGTCAAACCCAAGGGAATTAGGGGGATAGTCGTTCTTTGAGGGGATCGTACAGCGAGGGAGCGTGTTTTAGGTTGATTGGGATTTTGGCGCGGTTAACTAAACTACAGTTTTTTGGTTTTGTTGGTTTTTTGTGCGGAAAAGTAAATACTGAAAATTAAATACTGAAAATACAAAGAAGACTTACAGCGGGTGATGCGTGATTGGCAAGTCCTAATGTTTGTCTTTGTTCTTCCCAAGTTAGTCTCGTTAGTCTCATTCTAAAGTTCGTCTAAGTTCGTCCTTAGGAAGAGACTAACTTGGGACGAACATAGACAAACTTGGGACGAACTTAGATAAACCTCATAATGAGACTAAAGTTTGTCTTTGTTCGTCCCAAGTTAGTCTCGTTTGTCTCATTCTAAGGTTTGTCTAAGTTCGTCCTTAGAAAGAGACTAACTTGGGACAAACTTAAACTAACTTGGGACGAACTTAGACAAACCTTAGAATGAGATTAAAGTTTGTCTTTGTTCGTCCGAAGTTAGTCTCGTTAGTCTCATTCTAAGGTTGTTCTAAGTCCATCCTTAGAAAGAGACTAACTTTGGACGAACTTAGAGAAACTTGGGACGTACTTAGACAAACCTTAGAATGAGACTAAAGTTTGTCTTTGTTCGTCCCAAGTTAGTCTCGTTAGTCTCATTCTAAGGTTTGTCTAAGTTCGTCCTTAGAAAGAGAATAACTTGGGATGAACTTAGACAAACCTTAGAATGAGACAAAAGTTTGTCTTTGTTCGACCCAAGTTAGTCTCGTTAGTCTCATTCTAAGGTTTGTCTATGTTCGTTCTTAGAAAGAGACTAAATTGGGACAAACGTAGACAAACCTTAGAAGGAGACTAATGTTTGTCTTTGTTCGTCCCAAGTTAGTCTCGTTAGTCTCATTCTAAGGTTTGTCTAAGTTCGTCCTTAGAAAGAGACTAACTTGGGATGAACTTAGACAAAACTTAGAATGAGACTAAAGTTTGTCTTTGTTCGTCCCAAGTTAGTCTCGTTAGTCTCATTCTAAAGTTTGTCTAAGTTCGTCCTTAGAAAGAGACTAACTTGGGACGAACTTAGACAAACCTTAGAATGAGACTAACGCGCGTCGTCTGACACGTCAAATTTAATATTTATAAATCTCCTGCAAGAAACTAGTAGAGCGGCAAGCAGGGGTCGAACCCAAGAGGGCTGGTGTTGTTGAAGTTGTATCTAAAAACAATAAAGAAAGGGCGTTTGTGAGCAAGTGTAGTAAAAAGCACAGGAGAAAAGAATAACGAAGAATTCAATAAGAGAAAGCATTCAGTCTAGGGTTTCTATTGTGACTCGTTTATCATCGGCTGCTAATGTTCTAACTTTATGTTCCTAAGTGTGGTTACTCCGTTTCAGGTTATAACCTAAAGTACGCCATTGCAAGCAATACACCACAATCTACTACGTTTCAAGTTATAGACTTCTAGTTCTAGTAAACCTAGTAATCCGTTTCAGGCAATATTAGGTTAAGTGCAACTACTTGTTCTTACGGTTTAGTCTCAAACAAGCAGCAAATAAGAGAATTGAATTGCTCGGCTAAGTTTTACCATTCCAAGTATCCACTTAGCTTCGCAATTCAATCCGAGATAAATAAGCACAAGAACTAGTAGAACATAAAATAGCATTAAGTGAAAAGCCTCAAAACATTCGTCACAATATACAAACCCTAAACTGAATTAAAAGTTTAGCTACACATAATCATGAAAAGACGCATAATTAAAAGTAGGAAAATCTCTTCTCTTCGTCAAAAGCTTCGTCTCCTCTCCAGAGCCGTCTCTTCTTCGTAGAATAATTGGTGGCGGATACCCTAACTCAAAGATCTTATTTATAGCAAAAAATAGGGTTTCCAAGTCTGTTTTTGGGCTCAATTTCCAATTTTCGGCCTTGCTGATGTCATCAAAACGCGTTGAGACAAACCTTAGAATGAGACAAAAGTTTGTCTTTGTTCGACCCAAGTTAGTCTCGTTAGTCTCATTCTAAGGTTTGTTTATGTTCGTCCTTAGAAAGAGACTAACTTGGGACGAACTTAGACAAACCTTAGAATGAGACTAACGTTTGTCTTTGTTCGTCCCAAGTTAGTCTCGTTAGTCTCATTCTAAGATTTGTCTATGTTCCCTTAGAAAGAGACTAACTTGGGACGAACTTAGACAAACCTTAGAATGAGACTAATGTTTGTCTTTGTTCTTCCCAAGTTAGTCTCGTTAGTCTCATTCTAAGGTTTGTCTAAGTTCGTCCTTAGGAAGAGACTAACTTGGGACGAACTTAGACCAACTTGGGACGAACAGAGACAAACCTCATAATGAGACTAAAGTTTGTCTTTGTTCCTCCCAAGTTAGTCTCGTTAGTCTCATTCTTAGGTTTTTCTAAGTTCGTCCTTGGAAAGAGACTAATTTGGGACGAACTTAGACAAACCTTAGATTTAGACTAAAGTTTGTCTTTGTTCGTCCCAAGTTAGTCTCGTTAGTCTCATTGTAAGGCTTGTCTAAGTTTGTCCTTAGAAAGAGACTAACTTGGGACGAACTTAAACTAACTTGGGAAGAACATAGACAAACCTTAGAATGAGACTAAAGTTTGTCTTTGTTCGTCCCAAGTTAGTCTCGTTAGTCTCATTCTAAGGTTTTTCTAAGTTCGCCCTTAGAAAGAGACTAACTTGGGACGAACTTAGACAAACCTTAGAATGAGTCTAACGTTTGTCTTTGTTCGTCCCAAGTTAGTCTCGTTAGTCTCATTCTAAGGTTTGTCTAAGTTCGTCCTTAGAAAGAGACTAACTTGGGGCGAACTTAGAAAAACCTTAGAATGAGACTAACGTTTGTCTTTGTTCGTCCCAAGTTAGTCTCGTTAGTCTCATTCTAAGGTTTGTCTAAGTTCGTCCTTAGAAAGAGACTATTTTGGAACGAACTTAGACTAACTTGGGACGAACTTAGAGAAACCTTAGAATGAGACTAATGTTTGTCTTTGTTCTTCCCAAGTTAGTCTCGTTAGTCTCATTCTAAGGTTTGTCTAAGTTCGTCCTTAGAAAGACACTAACTTGGGACGAACTTAAACTAACTTGGGATGAACTTAGACAAACCTTAGAATGAGACTAAAGTTTGTCTTTGTTCGTACCAAGTTAGTCTCGTTAGTCTCATTCTAAGGTTTGTCTAAGTTCGTCCTTAGGAAGAGACTAACTTGGGACGAACTTAGACAAACTTGGGACGAACTTAGACAAACCTAAGAATGGTGATGTTCCCTTGAAATGGCATGTCTTTGGCAAAACGGCTTTAGTCAGGTCAAGGAGAGTTCAAACACATTCTAGCACTCCAGTACAGCGTGGAGCAGACGCAAAGATCTTTTCCGGAAGGTTCTAAAGATCTTCTCGATCTGATTGGAGTCTGCCAGCGAGGAATTCGTTGATACAGATATTCAAACGAATATCTCCTAAATAGATTGAAGATTGGGCTGGCTGACTTGGCAAGGAAGAAATCCGAATCTTCCCTAAGATTGGATCAAAGATACACATCAAATATTTTAGGAATATTTCCTAGAATATTGATGGTGTTATCTTCTTCAGATTTGGTCACTCGCCCATGCATATAAATACAAGGCTAGGGCGACCAGATCTCCATCGCTTCCAGAGAAAGATATACACGAGTGCATTCATACGATTGGAGAAGAAGCGACGGCCGGCTGAGTATTCTACACCAGAATATCAACGGCGAAGAAGCAGTCTGTTCAAGGTGCTGTTCAGACTATTCTTGAAAAACTACCAAGCACACACATAGTGATCTTGACCCGTCTTCGAGAGAAGGCAACTGGGCTTCTGGGAGGTGCAAGACTAGGTCGAGTGGGAAGTCTCGTCCTACCCATAGGGGATCGAGGTGAGCTGCGGTGAACCGAGATTGCAAATCCGAGAGACGGAGTGTTAGTGGTGAGGCCATTACAAACAAGGTGTTGTGTAAGAGTAAGACCTCTTGTAACCCTAAACTCGTAATAAGATTTGTGTCCCTTTTAGGGTGTGGGAAACCCCCCAGAGTAGGCGTAGCCGAACTGGGTATCATATCGTGTGTGCTCCTTCTTTGTTCTGATTGCTGCACTTTCACAAAGGTGTTCAAGGTCTGTCTCAAACAGTCCCTTGGAACAGTAGCTTGAACAGGTTACTATATTTCAATTGGTATCAGAGCAAACACTCGACACACTGAGTGGATCCTAGCACTGTTCAAGATGTCTCCGAAGGAAGGACAAAGCATTACCCGACCCCCGCTGTTAGAAGGATCTAATTATGCCTGCTGGAAGCCCAAGATGAAATCTTTTTTGAAATCTCTAGATGAAAAAGCGTGGAAGGCTGTCTTGGTTGGATGGACTCACCCCATGATGGAAAATCTCACAGGAGAAGTTGTCCCTAAACCAGAAGCTCTATGGGATGAAGCAGATGAAAAAGCATCTATCGGAAATTCGAAAGCTATGAACGCCATCTTTTCTAGTGTAGACGAGAATGTACTGAAACTGATCATCAACTGTGAAATTGCAAAGGAAGCATGGGAAATCCTTCAAACAGCGTATGAAGGTACCGATTAAGTTTGCAATTCTCGAATGCAGATTGTGACAACCAAGTTCGAGGATATGAAAATGAAGGACAGTGAAACCATCCCTGAGTTCAATGCGAGAGTTTTAGATCTGTCCAACGAAGCGGCTGCACTGGGAAAACCGATTGACGGAGAACGAATGGCCAGCAAAGTATTAAGATCGCTTCCTCCAAGATTCGCCATGAAAGTCACTGCCATTGAGGAAATGCATGATATCTCCAAACTGAAATTTGACGAGCTCATGGGTTCACTCAGAACGTACGAGATGAATCACGAAGGTCAACCCAAAGAAGCAAAAGGAATCGCCCTGAGAGCAAAAGTGTCTGAAGGCATGGCTGTGACTGACTGCTCGACTGAGCAACTGGCAATGATGGCTCAAAATTTTGGAAGGATGGTCAGAAAACTCAACAGACGTGGTACTGAGCCAGGACAGTCCTTCTCAAGTAGCTGTCACAACTGGAAAGCAGATAAGACGAAGACCAGTGAGAAAGATCGGGACTATTCTGAAAACGGGAAAGAGATTCAATGTCATGAATGCAGGGGATTCGGTCACTTCCAGGCCGAATGTGCCAACACCCTCAAGAAGAAAAAGGCAATGATTGCGAGTCTCAGTGACGTTGAGTCAGCTGATGAGGATAATGGCGATGAAACTACCAACTTTGTCGCATTTGTTGCAGCTACCGTATGCTTGGTTGCCTTCAGCTCTTCGAGTCACATGGAGAAAGATCGATGGTACTTCGACAGTGGATGCTCAGCTCATATGATAGGTAACTCTAAGTTTCTTACTCATATTCGACCTATTATGAAGAAGCAGTTTGTCACTTTTGGAGATCAAGCAAAGGGTCAGGTGATCGGCTGTGGGACATTGAAGGTCCCGGATCTCCCTGTACTCGAGGACACTCTCCTTGTTGAAGGATTGAAGGTGAACCAAATCAGTATCAGTCAGCTGTGTGATGGCGGACACCATGTCAAATTCACTCATGAATCATGCCAAGTTTTGGATAAGAAAGGTGGCACACTGATGAAAGGGAGTAGAGCAGCCAACAACTGTTACCTCATAGGTTCTACTGGAACAGTTGCTGCATCAGCGTGCCTATCAAGTCAAGTGGATGAGATGGCTCTGTGGCACAGGCGCTTGGGTCATCTGAATCTCAAGACCGTGAAGAAGCTCTGCTCAACTGGTCTCATCCGCGGAATGCCCATTGTGAAAGGCGACATTGATGTTATTTGTGGAGAATGCCAAATCGGAAAATAGACGAAGGCCTCACATCCCAACACCACGCAAATCAGCACCAGCAGACCGCTGGAACTGATCCAAATGGATCTCATGGGACCAATGCAGGTTGAGAGCTATGGTGGCAAGAAGTATTTTCTGGTCTGTGTGGACGACTTCACATGGTTTACCTGGACTCGGTTCCTCCGAGACAAGACAGAAGCCACTCAACAGTTCATTGAACTTGCTACCTTACTCCAGAGAGAGAGGGAAGATAAAGGAGATCACCTGGTAAGTATCAGAAGTGACAACGGCACCGAGTTCAAAAATACCACTGTGGCCACGTACTGTGCAGAACGCGGGGTTGCTCATCAGTTTGCTTCTGCCATCACACCCCAGCAGAATGGCGTTGTGGAACGGAAAAATCGCACAATTCAGGAGATGGCTCGCGTAATGATTCATGCTAAGAAGATTCCCCTGAAGTTCTGGTCAGAAGCTATGAACACCGCATGCCACATTATCAATCGCGTGACACTACGCACAGGTACTGAGATGACCTGCTATGAACTGTGGAAAGGGAAGAAACCCACTGTCAAGTACTTACACATTTTTGGGACTGAGTGCTACATTCTGAATGATCGTGAGTATAGACAGAAGCTTGATCCGAAGAGTGACGAGGGTTTCCTTCTAGGTTATTCCTCTAACAGTCGAGCATATCGGGTGTTTAACAAACGCACAGGATCCGTCATGGAGTCTATCAATGTCAAATTCAAGGATGTAGTGCTTGAGCAAACTGGCCCAGATGATGCTGACGAATCAGTTGGGATAGGTTCCGAAACTCTTCCATCAGCTGGGACGGAGACTGAGACTGACTCGACAGAAGGAGTCCCAACGGCTGGTGATCTCTTTGGAATCTCTTCATCCAACCCTCTCGACGGATTGCCAGAGACCACCAAATCTCTGAGGTCATTGGAACTCCTAGTGCCAGACTACGAACTCGTGGGAAGCAGATCAACTTCAGAGAACTTGCTGCTTGCTCGTGCTTCCTATCCACTATAGAGCCGAAGAACATAAAGGAAGCACTCATTGATGAGTATTGGGTCCTAGCCATGCAGGAAGAACTGGAAGAGTTTGCCCGCAATGATGTATGGGATTTAGTTCCCCAACCTGATGAGGTAAACGTCATCGGCACAAAATGGATATTTAAGAACAAGTCAGACACCTATGGGAATATCACCAGAAACAAGGCTCGCCTTGTTGCACAGGGCTATACCCAGATAGAGGGGATCGATTTTGATGAAACCTTTGCCCCTGTCGCACGTCTTGAAGCCATTCGCCTGCTTCTTGCGTTGGCGTGTCACTTAAAGTTTCGGCTGTTCCAGATGGATGTTAAAAGTGCGTTCCTGAATGGCCTTCTAAATGAAGAAGTGTATGTTGCTCAGCCGAAGGGATTTGAGGACCCACATCACCCTGCTCATGTGTATCGCCGGAAGAAGGCACTATACGGTCTTAAGCAGGCGTCCAGAGAATGGTATGAGCGCCTCACCGTCTTTCTCGTCAACCATGGATATGCGCGAGGGGGAGTAGACAAGACCCTGTTCGTGAAGCACACAAGGTCAGATTTTATTATCGCACAAATCTATGTTGATGACATTGTGTTCGGATCCAACACACAGAAACTGGTGGATCAGTTTGTGGAACAGATGCAGAAAGAATTCAAGATGAGTATGGTTGGAGAGATGAACTACTTTCTGGGACTCCAGGTGATACAGAAGAATGACGGCATTTTCATCTCTCAGAGCAAGTATGCCAAGAATCTGATAAAGAAATTTGATCTTGAGAAGGCTTGTCACAAAAGAATACCAGCTGCTACACACTTAAAGATCACCAAAGACGATGCTGGAACAAAGGTCGATCAGACAATGTACAGGAGTATGATTGGGAGTCTCTTGTACTTGACAGCCAGCAGACCAGATATAGCATACGCAGTTGGAGTTTGTGCAAGGTACCAGGCGGATCCGAAAGAAAGTCATCTTCTACAAGTAAAGAGAATCATCAAGTATGTGTGTGGAAATGTTGACTTTGGGATCAGGTACACAAAGGACACCAACCCATACCTGGTTGGTTACTGTGACGCTGACTGGGCAGGAAACGCTGAAGATCGGAAGAGCACATCTGGAGGTTGTTTCTTTTTGGGAAACAACCTGGTCTCCTGGTTCAGTAAGAAGAAAAATAGCATCTCGCTCTCTACGGCCGAAGCAGAGTACATCGCTGCAGGAAGTTGCTGCACTCAACTGCTGTGGATGAAGCAAATGCTGTCTGAATACGGAGTGGAACAGAAGGAGATGACCTTGTACTGTGACAATATGAGCGCAATCAGCATATCCAAAAATCCAGTACAGCATTCCAGGACAAAGCACATAGACATCAGACATCACTTCATCAGAGAGCTGGTTGAACAGAAGGTGGTGACTCTACAGCATGTAACAACGGACAAGCAATTGGCCGATATCTTCACCAAACCTCTTGATGCTACTCAGTTCGAAACACTCAGATCCTCATTGGGTCTGTGTGTCATCAAGGAGTAAGTGTTCCAGGAAGTGGTCAGTCATAGGCAGAACTCCAGCAAAGCAGTTGGACTGATCACTTATAGAAGGGGGCTGGAACAGAAGGTAATTTCTGAAAGGATGAATATTTGATTAAATATTTATTGAAGATTCTTGGCACCGTTATGAGGAAAGAGGAAATATTCTCGAAGGCTCGTGTGGGAAGTTGAAAAGTCCGAACTTGATTTGAAAATCAAGTTTGTTTCACCTACTGCTCACTCTCCTCCCAAACCCTAGAACGACAGACTGTTGCGAAATAACTCGATCATCTCTTCTTGCAGCGTCAATGGTGAGCACCAGGAAAACCTCCAGGTCCATTGTCGCATCCGCCCAAGAAACCAAGAAGGCGGATATGAAGCCTCCCAAAGCAATGGCGGCAAAAACCCTAATCTCAAAATCTACGAAGCCCAAGATCCCGAAGGAGAAAAAGGCGTCGCCCTTACTCACCGACACTGCCACGGCAACAACTGTCCGAATTACAGATAGTGGTGGCATCCCAGCAATCCCTAAAGTCAGAACGGTGACCAAGAAAGGACCAGAACCTGCTGCAAAGCAGAAGATGGTGCCCCCGCTAACTGCGGAGGTTTCTTCTAAGCAAATAGATACTAGTTCGTCATCAACAAATCTAATTCCTCCACCTGCTGTGCCCCTGTCTGAGGTAATCCAAATCTCTAAGGCTCCGGTTGTTTCCTTCATGCTTGTGAACGATGATGTTACTGCAAATACGAAGCGTGTGAAAGGAGTGGTTGATACAAGTAGTAAAGTCATTAGTGCTGTTGTCAATAAGAATGTTGCTGGTGGTGTGAACGATGGGGTGTCTCGCAAACCTATCACCAAGTGCTCCTCGGGTTCATCTGTTTGGAGAGACAAGATCCATGCTTCTGGGTATGTAAGGCCATCCGGTCTTCGCAGAAAAGTGGTCAGTCGTCGAATAGATTCGCCAAAAAGATATCTTGCTAAGATCACGGCTGTAAGAGGGCGTCTCATTGCCATGATTGATTCAGAGACTGAACAGTTCTTTGATACTTCAAACCCGAGAAAATTGGTTATTGATGATGAGTCTGGAGAAGCTACAGCAGAAAAGGGTGAAGAGTCTAAAATTGATAATCATGCTACGCAAGGCACAGCTATGTCGAAAGAATCAGATCCATCCGAGAAGGATGCTGAGCTAGATGATTTGTACAAGGATATTGATGATGTTGTCAAAGTTTTGCAAAAGGAAGAGGTCTCTGTACCTGTTGTGTCGGGACCAGATCAGCTCCCAGATCCCCGGGCTGTCGAAGCTGAAGATGCCGTACCCGTCAACATCACTCATGCTTCAGAGGAGGCAACTGTGCACACAAATGTTGTCTCAGACAGTCTACCAGGAGTTGAACCAGTCGTTCCTCATATGTCTCCCGGCTCTGAAGCAGTTTCAGTGGGAGACTCTGATTGTGCTCCACCTCGCTTTGAAACTAAGAACGTCCGTATGGAGGAGGATACCCCGGCCCTATCTAATGCCGAGATGGAGTTTGTTGATCCGACGGGTCTGGTTTCTGACTCCGCCTCAGAAGATGCTCAAGATGCTGTCCCTCTGGCTGAACTCAGGAAGGTCAAGATGGACAAAGGGAAGAAGAAAGTTTTTTTTGAAAGTCCTTCCAAGAAGTCCTCTGTCAGGAACTCCGAGGAGAGCAAGGATGAAGGGGGAGCCAATGTGGCTAAAAAGAGAAAACGTGAGGCCCCGGCTTCGGTTGCAGAGAATCCCCCAGTAGGCATCATAAAGAAAGGGTTTTGGTTCGTATCCAAGGATGCTGCTCGTAAATGGAAATCAGTCCAAAAGAGGAAGATTATTCCCAAAAAACTGATGGATGAATCTCGTTATAAGGGAAAAGCAGTGGTCCATCTTCTGAAGGAATCCAGTCTATTCTGGGCGTTAACAAGGTGCAAACCTTTCAATGAACTATTGGTTCGCGAAGTTATTGCAAATTTGCCCCAACAGTTTGGTGTGGCTGGAGATAAAGACTACGGTGTTGTCTACGTTAGGGGAACCAGAGTGGAAATTAATCCTGAGCTCATTAACATCTTCTATGCTATGGATGATCCTGCTGTGGACGAGGAAGAACTTGACTATGACAAGATTGCCAACTGTCTCACTGCAGGGTCGTATCCTGTCTGGACTGATGCTTCCATCCCGGTTGCAGACTTGACAACTTTTTACTCAATGCTCTTTTTCATAGCCGTTGTCAACAGGAGGCCGACGTCGCATCGCTCCACTGTCTGCAAAGAGACTGCTCAGCTAATTTATCAAATTGGGAACAGGATGCCTTTAAATCTGGGTAAGATTATGTTCAATCAAATTGCTGAGCATGCCACCTCGAGCCGGTCTCTGCATCAGATTTGCTTCCCTTCTCTTATCTATGAGCTGACCACCTACAAGAATGAGACTAAAGTTTGTCATCGTTCGTCCCAAGTTAGTCTCGTTAGTCTCATTCTAAGGTTTATCTAAGTTCGTCATTAGAAAGAGACTAACTTGGGACGAACTTAGATGAACCTTAGAATGAGACTAAAGTTTGTCTTTGTTCGTCCCAAGTTAGTCTCGTTAGTCTCACTCTAAGGTTGGTCTAAGTTCGTCCTTAGAAAGAGACTAACTTGGGACGAACTTAGACAAACTTGGGACGAACTTAGACAAACCTTAGAATGAGACTAAAGTTTGTCTTCGTTCGTCCCAAGTTAGTCTCGTTAGTCTCATTCTAAGGTTTATCTAAGTTCGTCCTTAGAAAGAGACTAACTTGGGACGAACTTCGACTAACTTGGGACGAACTTAGACAAACCTTAGAATGAGACTAACATTTGTCTTTGTTCGTCCCAAGTTAGTCTCATTCTAAGGTTTGTCTAAGTTCGTCCGTAGAAAGAGACTAACTTGGGACGAACTTAAACTGACTTGGGACGAACTTTGACAAACCTTAGAATGGGACTAAAGTTTGTCTTTGTTCTTCCCAAGTTAGTCTCGTTAGTCTACTTTTAAGGTTTGTCTGAGTTCGTCTTTAGAAAAGACACAAACTTGGGACGAACTTAGACAAGCCTTAGAATGAGACTAACGTTTGTCTTTGTTCGTCCCAAGTTAGTCTGGTTAGTCTCATTCTAAGGTTTGTCTAAATTCGTCCTTAGAAAGAGACTAACTTGGGACGAACTTAGACAAACCTTAGAATGAGACTAATTTGGGACGAACTTAGACTAACTTGGGACGAACTTAGACCAACCTTAGAATGAGACTAAAGTTTATCTTTGTTCGTCGCAAGTTAGTCTCGTTAGTCTCATTCTAAGGCTTATCTAAGTTCGTCCTTAGAAAGAGACTAACTTGGGACGAACTTAGACTAACTTGGGACGAACTTAGACAAACCTTAGAATGAGACTAAAGTTTGTCTTCGTTCATCCCAAGTTAGTCTCGTTAGTCTCATTCTAAGGTTTGTCTAAGTTCGTCCTTAGAAAGAGACTAACTTGGGACGAACTTAGACAAACTTGGGACGAACTTAGACAAACCTCAGAATGAGACTAAAGTTTGTCTTTGTTCCTCCCAAGTTAGTCTCGTAAGTCTCATTCTCAGGTTTGTCTAAGTTCGTCCTTAGAAAGAGACTAACCTGGGACGAACTTAAACAAACCTCAGAATGAGACTAAAGTTTGTCTTTGTTCGTCCCAAGTTAGTCAGGTTAGTCTCATTCTAAGGTTTGTCTAAGTTCATGCTTAGAAAGAGACGAGCTTGGGACGAACTTAGACAAACGTTAGAATTAGACTAAAGGTTGTGTTTGTTCGTCCTAAGTTAGTCTCGCTAGTCTCATTCTAAGGTTTGTCTAAGTTCATCCTTAGAAAGAGACTAACTTGGGACGAACTTAAACTAACTAGGGAAGAACTTAGACAAACCTCAGAATGAGACTAACTTGGGACGAACTTAGACAAACTTTAGAAGGAGACTAACTTGGGACGAACTTAGACTAACTTGGGACGAACTTAGACAAACCTTAGAATGAGACTAAAGTTTGTCTTCGTTCATCCCAAGTTAGTCTCGTTAGTCTCATTCTAAGGTTTGTCTAAGTTCGTCCTTAGAAAGAGACTAACTTGGGACGAACTTACACTAACTTCGGACGAACTTAAACAAACCTTACAATGAGACTAAAGTTTGTATTTGTTCGTCCCAAGTTAGTCTCATTAGTCTCATTCTAAGGTTTGTCTATGTTCGTCCTTAGAAAGAGACTAACTTGGGACGAACTTAGACAAACCTTAGAATGAGACTAATGTTTGTCTTTGTTCTTCCCAAGTGAGTCTCGTTAGTCTCATTCTAAGGTTTGTCTAAGTTCGTCCTTAGAAAGAGACTAACTTTGGACAAACTTAGACTAACTTGGGACGAACTTAGACAAACCTTAGAATGAGACTAAAGTCTGTCTTTGTTCGTCCCAAGTTAGTCTCGTTTGTCTCATTCTAAGGTTTGTCTAAGTTCGTCCTTAGAAAGAGACTAACTTGGGACGAACTTAGACAAACCTTAGAATGAGACTAACGTTTGTCTTTGTTCGTCCCAAGTTAGTCTCGTTATTCTCATTCAAAGGTTTGTCTAAGTTCGTTCTTAGAAAGAGACTAACTGTGGACGAACTTAGACTAACTTGGGACGAACTTAGACAAACCATGGAATGAGACTAAAGTTTTTCTTTGTTCGTCCTAAGTTAGTCTCGTTAGTCTCATTCTAAGGTTTGTCGATGTTCGTCCTTAGAAAGAGACTAACTTGGGACGAACTTACACTAACTTGGAACGAACTTAGACCAACCTTAGAATGAGACTAAAGTTTATCTTTGTTCGTCGCAAGTTAGTCTCGTTAGTCTCATTCTAAGGCTTATCTAAGTTCGTCCTTAGAAAGAGACTAACTTGGGACGAACTTAGACTAACTTGGGACGAACTTAGACCAACCTTAGAATGAGACTAAAGTTTATCTTTGTTCGTCGCAAGTTAGTCTCGTTAGTCTCATTCTAAGGCTTATCTAAGTTCGTCCTTAGAAAGAGACTAACTTGGGACGAACTTAGACTAACTTGGGACGAACTTAGACAAACCTTAGAATGAGACTAAAGTTTGTCTTCGTTCATCCCAAGTTAGTCTCGTTAGTCTCATTCTAAGGTTTGTCGATGTTTGTCCTTAGAAAGAGACTAACTTGGAACGAACTTACACTAACTTGGGACGAACTTAGACAAACCTTAGAATGAAACTAAAGTTTGTCTTTGTTCGTCCCAAGTTAGTCTCGTTAGTCTCATTCTAAGGTTTGTCTATGTTCGTCTTTAGAAAGAGTTGGGACGAACTTAGACAAACCTTAGGATGAGACTAACGTTTGTCTTTGTTCGTCCCAAGTTAGTCTCGTTAATCTCATTCTAAGGTTTGTCTAAGTTTGTCCTTAGAAAGAGACTATTTTGGAACGAACTTAGACTAACTTGGGACGAACTTAGACAAACCATAGAATGAGACTAATGTTTGTCTTTGTTCTACCCAAGTTAGTCTCGTTAGTCTCATTGTAAGGTTTGTCTAAGTTCGTCCTTAGAAAGACTAACTTGGGACGAACTTAAACTAACTTGGGATGAACTTAGACAAACCTTAGAATGAGACTAAAGTTTGTCTTTGTTCCTCCCAAGTTAGTCTCGTTAGTCTCATTCTAAGATTTGTCTAAGTTCGTCCTTAGAAAGAGACTAACTTGGGACGAACTTAGACAAAGCTTAGAATTAGACTAAAGTTTGTGTTTGTTCGTCCCAAGTTAGTCTCGTTAGTCTCATTCTAAGGTTTGTCTAAGTTCATCCTTGGAAAGAGACTAACTTGGGAGGAACTTCGACAAACCTTAGAATGAGACTAATATTTGTCTTTGTTCTTCCCAAGTTAGTCGCGTTAGTCTCATTCTAAGGTTTGTCTAAGTTTGTCCTTAGAAAGAGACTAACTTGGGACGAACTTAGACAAACCATAAAGTGAGACTAAAGTTTGTCTTTGTTCGTCCCAAGTTAGTCTCGTTAGTCTCATTCTAAGGTTTGTTTAAGTTCGTCCTTAGAAAGATACTAACTTGGGACGAACTTACACTAACTTCGGACGAACTTAAACAAACCTTAGAATGAGACTAAAGTTGGTATTTGTTCGTCCCAAGTGAGTCTCGTTAGTCTCATTCTAAGGTTTGTCTAAGTTCGTCCTTAGAAAGAGACTAACTTGGGATGAACTTAGACTAACTTGGGACGAACTTAGACAAACCTTAGAATGAGGCTAAAGTCTGTCTTTGTTCGTCCCAAGTTAGTCTCGTTAATCTCATTGTAAGGTTTGTCTATGTTCGTCCTTAGAAAGAGACTAACTTGGGACGAACTTACACTAACTTGGGACGACCTTAGACAAACCTTAGAATGAGACTAACGTTTGTCTTTGTTCGTCCCAAGTTAGTCTCGTTAATCTCATTCTAAGGTTTGTCTAAGTTCATCCTTAGAAAGAGAGTATTTTGGAACGAACTTAGACTAACTTGGGACGAACTTAGACAAACCTTAGAATGAGACAAATGTTTGTCTTTGTTCTTCCCAAGTGAGTCTCGTTAGTCTCATTCTAAGGTTTGTCTAAGTTCGTCCTTAGAAAGAGACTAACTTTGGACAAACTTAGACTAACCTGGGACGAACTTAGACAAACCTTAGAATGAGACTAAAGTTTGTATTTGCTCGTCCCAAGTTAGTCTCATTAGTCTCATTCTAAGGTTTGTCTATGTTCGTCCTTAGAAAGAGACTAACTTGGGACGAACTTAGACAAACCTTAGAATGAGACTAATGTTTGTCTTTGTTCTTCCCAAGCGAGTCTCATTAGTCTCATTCTAAGGTTTGTCTAAGTTCGTCCTTAGAAAGAGACTAACTTTGGACAAACTTAAACTAACTTGGGACGAACTTAGACAAACCTTAGAATGAGACTAAAGTCTGTCTTTGTTCGTCCCAAGTTAGTCTCGTTAATCTCATTCTAAGATTTGTCTATGTCCGTCCTTAGAAAAAAAGTATTTTGGAACGAACATAGACTAACTTTGGACGAACTTAGACAAACCTTAGAATGAGGCTAATGTTTGTATTTGTTCTTCCCAAGTGAGTCTCGTTTGTCTCATTCTACGGTTTGTCTAAGTTCGTCCTTAGAAAGACACTAACTTGGGTCGAACTTAAACTAACTTGGGATGAACTTAGACAACCCTTAGAATGAGACTAAAGTTTGTCTTTGTTCGTCCCAAGTTAGTCTCGTTAGTTTCATTCTAAGGTTTGTCTAATTTCGTCCTTAGGAAGAGACTAACTTGGGACAAACTTAGAAAAACCTCAGAATGAGACTAAAGTTTGTCTCTGTTCGTCCCAAGTTAGTCTCGTTTGTCTCATTTTAAGGTTTGTCTAAGTTCGTCCATGTAAAGAGATTATTTTGGAACGAACTTAGACTAACTTGGGACGAACTTAGACAAACCATAGAATGAGACTAATGTTTGTCTTTGTTCTTCCCAAGCGAGTCTCGTTAGTCTCATTCTAAGGTTTGTCTATGTTCGTCCTTAGAAAGAGACTAACTTTGGACAAACTTAAACTAACTTGGGACGAACTTAGACAAACCTTAGAATGAGACTAAAGTCTGTCTTTGTTCGTCCCAAGTTAGTCTCGTTAATCTCCTTCTAAGATTTGTCTATGTTCGTCCTTAGAAAGAGACTAACTTGGGACGAACTTACACTAACTTGGGACGACCTTAGACAAACCTTAGAATGAGACTAACGTTTGTCTTTGTTCGTCCCAAGTTAGTCTCGTTAATCTCATTCTAAGGTTTGTCAAAGTTCGTCCTTAGAAAGAGAGTATTTTGGAACGAACTTAGACTAACTTGGGACGAACTTATACAAACCTTAGAATGAGACTAATGTTTGTCTATGTTCTTCCCAAGTGAGTCTCGTTAGTCTCATTCTAAGGTTTGTCTAAGTTCGTCCTTAGAAAGAGACTAACTTTGGACAAACTTTGACTAACTTGGGACGAACTTAGACAAACCTTAGAATGAGACTAAAGTCTGTCTTTGTTCGTCCCAAGTTAGTCTCGTTTGTCTCATTCTAAGGTTTGTCTAAGTTCGTCCTTAGAAAGAGACTAACTTGGGACGAACTTAGACAAACCTTAGAATGAGACTAACGTTTGTCTTTGTTCGTCCCAAGTTAGTCTCGTTAGTCTCATTCTAAGGTTTGTCTATGTTCGTCCTTAGAAAGAGACTAACTTGGGACGAACTTAGACAAACCTTAGAATGAGACTAAAGTTTGTCTTTGTTCGTCCCAAGTTAGTCTCGTTTGTCTCATTCTAAGTTTTGTCTATGTTCGTCCTTAGAAAGAGACTAACTTGGGACGAACTTAGACAAACCTTAGGATGAGACTAACGTTTGTCTTTGTTCGTCCCAAGTTAGTCTCGTTAATCTCATTCTAAGGTTTGTCTAAGTTCGTCCTTAGAAAGAGACTATTTTGGAACGAACTTAGCTAACTTGGGACGAACTTAGACAAACCTTAGGATGAGACTAACGTTTGTCTTTGTTCGTCCCAAGTTAGTCTCGTTAATCTCATTCTAAGGTTTGTCTAAGTTCGTCCTTAGAAAGAGACTATTTTGGAACGAACTTAGACTAACTTGGGACGAACTTAGACAAACCTTAGAATGAGACTAATGTTTGTCTTTGTTCTTCCCAAGTTAGTCTCGTTTGTCTCATTCTAAGGTTTGTCTAAGTTCGTCCTTAGAAAGACTAACTTGGGACGAACTTAAACTAACTTGGGATGAACTTAGACAAACCTTAGATTGAGACTAAAGTTTGTCTTTGTTCCTCCCATGTTAGTCTCGTTAGTCTCATTCTAAGATTTCTCTAAGTTCGTCTTTAGAAAGAGACTAACTGGGGACAAACTTAGACAAACCTTAGAATTAGACTAAAGTTTGTGTTTGTTCGTCCCAAGTTAGTCTCGTTAGTCTCATTCCAATGTTCGTCGAAGTTCATCCTTGGAAAGAGACTAACTTGGGACGAACTTAAACTAACTTGGGAAGAACTTAGACAAACCTTAGAATGAGACTAAAGTTTGTCTTTGTTCGTCCCAAGTTAGTCACCTTAGTCTCATTCTAAGGTTTGTCTAAGTTCGTCCTTAGGAAGAGACTAACTTGGGACGAACTTAGACAAACCTTAGAATGAGACTAACGTTTTTCTTTGTTCGTCCCTAGTTAGTCTCGTTAGTCTCATTCTAAGGTTTGTCTAAGTTCGTCCTTAGAAAGAGACTAACTTGGGACGAACTTAGACAAACCTTAGAATGAGACTAACGTTTGTCTTTGTTCGTCCCAAGTTAGTCTCATTTGTCTCATTCTAAGGTTTGTCTAAGTTCGTCATTAGAAAGAGACTAACTTGGGACGAACTTTGACAAACCTTAGAATGAAACAAAAGTTTGTTTTTGTTCGTCCCAAGCAAGTCTCGTTAGTCTCATTCTAAGTGTTGTCTATGTTCGTCCTTAGAAAGACACTAACTTGAGACAAAATTAGACAAACCTTAGAATGAGACTAACGTTTGTCTTTGTTCGTCCCAAGTTGTTCTCGTTAGTCTCATTCTAAGGTTTGTCTAAGTTCGTCCTTAAAAAGAGACTAACTTGGGACGAACATACACTAACTTGGGACGAACTTAAACAAACCTTAGAATGAGACTAAAGTTTGTCTTTGTTCGTCCCAAGTTAGTCTCGTTTGTCTCATTCTAAGGTTTGTCTATGTTCGTCCTTAGAAAGAGACTAACTTGGAACGAACTTATACAAACCTTAGAATGAGACTAACGTTTGTCTTTGTTCTTCTCTAGTTAGTCGTGTTAGTTTCATTCTAAGGTTTGTCTAAGTTCGTCCTCAGAAAGAGACTAACTTGGGACGAACTTAAACAAACCTTAGAATGAGACTAACGTTTGTCTTTGTTTGTCCCAAGTTAGTCTCGTTAATCTCATTCTAAGGTTTGTCTAAGTTCGTCCTTAGAAAAAAAGTATTTTGGAACGAACATAGGCTAACTTTGGATGAACTTAGACAAACCTTAGAATGAGACTAATGTTTGTATTTGTTCTTCCTAAGTGAGTCTCGTTTGTCTCATTCTACGGTTTGTCTAAGTTCGTCCTTAGAAAGACACTAACTTGGGTCGAACTTAAACTAACTTGGGATGAACTTAGACAACCCTTAGAATGAGACTAAAGTTTGTCTTTGTTCGTCCCAAGTTAGTCTCGATAGTCTCATTTTACGGTTTGTCTAATTTCGTCCTTAGGAAGAGACTAACTTGGGACAAACTTAGAAAAACCTCAGAATGAGACCAAAGTTTGTCTTTGTTCGTCCCAAGTTAGTCTCGTTTGTCTCATTTTAAGGTTTGTCTAAGTTCGTCCATGTAAAGAGAGTATTTTGGAACGAACTTAGACTAACTTGGGACGAACTTAGACAAACCTTAGAATGAGACTAAAGTTTGTCTTTGTTCCTCCGAAGTTAGTCTCGTTAGTCTCATTCTAAGATTTCTCTAAGTTCGTCCTTAGAAAGAGACTAACTTGGGACGAACTTAGACAAACCTTAGAATTAGACTAAAGTTTGTGTTTGTTCGTCCCAAGTTAGTCTCGTTAGTCTCATTCTAAGGTTTGTCTAAGTTCATCCTTGGAAAGAGACTAACTCGGGACGAACTTAAACTAACTTGGGAAGAACTTAGACAAACCTTAGAATGAGACTAAAGTTTGTCTTTGTTCGTCCCAAGTTAGTCTCCTTAGTCTCATTCTAAGGTTTGTCTAAGTTCGTCCTTAGGAAGAGACTAACTTGGGACGAACTTAGACAAACCTTAGAATGAGACTAACGTTTGTCTTTGTTCGTCCCTAGTTAGTCTCGTTAGTCTCATTCTAAGGTTTGTCTAAGTTCGTCCTTAGAAAGTGACTAACTTGAGACGAACTTAGACAAACCTTAGAATGAGACTAACGTTAGTCTTTGTTCGTCCCAAGTTAGTCTCATTTGTCTCATTCTAAGGTTTGTCTAAGTTCGTCATTAGAAAGAGACTAACTTGGGAGGAACTTAGACAAACCTTAGAATGAGACCAAAGTTTGTTTTTGTTCGTCCCAAGCAAGTCTCGTTAGTCTCATTCTAAGTGTTGTCTATGTTCGTCCATAGAAAGACACTAACTTGGGACAAAATTAGACAAACCTTAGAATGAGACTAACGTTTGTCTTTGTTCGTCCCAAGTTGTTCTCGTTAGTCTCATTCTAAGGTTTGTCTAAGTTCGTCCTTAAAAAGAGACTAACTTGGGACGAACATACACTAACTTGGGACGAACTTAAACAAACCTTAGAATGAGACTAAAGTTTGTCTTTGTTCGTCCCAAGTTAGTCTCGTTTGTCTCATTCTAAGGTTTGTCTATGTTCGTCCTTAAAAAGAGACTAACTTGGGACGAACTTAGACAAACCTTAGAATGAGACTAACGTTTGTCTTTGTTTGTCCCAAGTTAGTCTCGTTAATCTCATTCTAAGGTTTGTCTAAGTTCGTCCTTAGAAAAAGAGTATTTTGGAACGAACATAGACTAACTTTGGACGAACTTAGACAACCCTTAGAATGAGACTAAAGTTAGTCTCGTTAGTCTCATTCTAAGGTTTGTCTAATTTCGTCCTTAGGAAGAGACTAACTTGGGACAAACTTAGAAAAACCTCAGAATGAGACTAAAGTTTGTCTTTGTTCGTCCCAAGTTAGTCTCGTTTGTCTCATTTTAAGGTTTGTCTAAGTTCGTCCATGTAAAGAGACTAACTTGGGACTAACTTAGACTAACTTGGGATGAACTTAAACAAACCTTTGAATGAGATTAAAGTTTGTCTTTGTTCGTCCCAAGTTAGTCACGTTAGTCGCATTCTATGGTTTTTCTAAGTCCGTCCTTAGAAAGATACTAACTTGGGGCTAACTTGGGACGAACTTAGACAAACCTTAGAATGAGACTAAAGTTTGTCTTTGTTCGTCCCAAGTTAGTCTCGTTAGTCTCATTCTAAGTTTGTCTAAGTTCGTCCTTAGAAAGAGACGAGCTTGTTACGAACTTAGACAAACATTAGAATTAGACTAAAGGTTGTGTTTGTTCGTCCCAAGTTAGTCTCGTTAGTCTCATTCTAAGGTTTGTCTAAGTTCATCCTTAGAAAGAGACTAACTTGGGACGAACTTAAACTAACTTGGGAAGAACTTAGACAAACCTCAGAATGAGACTAAAGTTTGTCTTTGTTCGTCCCAAGTTAGTCTCGTTAGTCTCATTCTGAGGTTTGTCTAAGTTCGTCCTTAGAAAGAGACTAACTTGGGACGAACTTAGACAAACCTTAGAATGAGACTAAAGTTTGTCTTTGTTCGTCCCAAGTTAGTCTCGTTTGTCTCATTCTAAGGTTTGTCTAAGTTCGTCCTTAGGAAGAGACAAATTTGGGACGAACTTAGACAAACCTTAGAATGAGACTAAAGTTTGTCTTTGTTCGTCCCAAGTTAGTCTCGTTAGTCTTCTAAGGTTTGTCTAAGTTCGTCCTTAGAAAGAGACTAACTTGGGACGAACTTAGACAAACCTTGGAATGAGACTAACGTTTGTCTTTGTTCGTCCAAAGTTAGTCTCGTTACTCTCATTCTAAGTTTTGTCTAAGTTCGTCCTTAGAAAGAGACTATTTTGGAACGAACTTAGACTAACTTGGGACGACCTTAGACAGACCTTAGAATGAGACTAAATTTTGTCTTTGTTCTTCCCAAGTTAGTCTCGTTAATCTCATTCTAAGGTTTGTCTAAGTTCGTCCTTAGAAAGAGACTAACTTGGGACGAACTTAGACAAACCTTATAATGAGACTAAAGTTTGTCTTTGTTCGTCCCAAGCAAGTCTCGTTAGTCTCATTCTAAGGTTTGTCTATGTTCGTCCTTAGAAAGAGACAAACTTGGGACGAACTTAGGCAAACCTTAGAATGAGACTAAAGTTTGTCTTTGTTCGTCCCAAGTTAGTCTCGTTAGTCTCATTCTGAGGTTTGTCTAAGTTCGTCCTTAGAAAGAAACTAACTTGGGACGCACTTAGACAAACCTTAGAATGAGACTAATGTTTGTCTTTGTTCTTCCCTAGTTAGTCTCGTTTGTCTCGTTCTAAGGTTTTGATGTTCCCTTGAGTGGCATGTGTTTGGCAAAACGTGGTTAGACAGTTCGAGCCGGAGTTCAGGGGGAGTTCGAACATATCCTAGCACTCATGTACAGCGTGGACCAGACGCAAGGATATTTTCCGGAAGATATTGGACAGCGAAGATATCGCCAAGTTAAGACGGTCAAGAGACTTTTTCGAGCAATAGATATTCGAATGAATATCTTCATTGATGGCGGGATAGCTTACTTGGGCAAAGAGACTTAGTATATTCTTCCATCCGATTGGATAAGATATACATCAAATATCTAGGAGTATCTTCTGAATATTTGATGGGATTATCTTGTGCAGTTTAGGGTTTCGTCCGAAGCATATAAATACATTGCTGAGGCGCCCTCATTCTGCATCGCTTTCAAGATCAAACATACACGAGAAACCCTACCGATTGGAGAAGAAGAAAGCGACGGCCGTTTGTACTTTCCCCACTGGAAATACATCGGTGTGAGCTCAGTCTGATACGTGCCATTCAGACTGACCAGAGGTAATCACGTTCAGTGCACAAACAGAACAACCTGCTTTCGAGAGAAAGCGAGCGAGCTTCAGGAGAAGATCGAGTACGTTCGGACAGAGAGTCTGGACGAAGGGGATCAAGGGGAGTTGCGACGAACCTTGGTTGCAAATCTGAGAGACGGAGGAATAGAGGCTAGGCAATTACAAGGTGTAAGTGTAAGTCCACGTGAAAGCTCTATACTCGTAATAAAGATTTGTTGTCCCTTTTCCGGGTGTGGGAAACCCCCCAGAGTAGGCCTGGCCGAACTGGGTTATCAACCTGTGCGTGCTCCTGTTTTACTGTTCTGTTTGATCTGTTTGTTGAACTGTTGTGGAGAGAGTTCAAGGTCTGTCGAAACACAACCTAGAACACTTGCTTGAACAGGGGATATAATTTCAATTGGTATCAGAGCAAACACTCGACACACTGAGTGGGATCCTGAACTGTTCAAGATGCCTCTGAGAGAAGGACAAAGCATCACCAGACCTCCGTTGCTTGAAGGATCGAACTATGCCACCTGGAAACCTATGATGCGATCCTTTCTGAAATCCCTTGACGAGAAAGCATGGATGACTGTTCAGAGAGGTTGGACTGAACCTATGATGAACAATCTCACTGGAGAACCAATACTGAAACCAGAAACCTTGTGGAGTGAAGAAGAGAACAAGGCATCCATGGGAAACTCAAAGGCGATGAACGCAATCTTCTCGGCAGTAGATGAGAACGTCATGAAGTTGATCATTAACTGTGAAGTAGCGAAGGATGCTTGGGATATTCTCCAAACGGCATATGAAGGCACGGACAAAGTTCGCAACTCGAGAATGCAGATTGTCACTACTAAGTTTGAAGAGATGAAGATGAACGAGAGTGAAACTATCTCTGAGTACAACACTAGAGTTCTGGAACTGTCCAACGAGGCTGCTGCTCTAGGAAAGCCGATTGAGGAAGAGAGGATGGCCAGTAAAGTCTTGAGATCACTTCCTCCGAGATTTGCTATGAAAGTCACGGCTATTGAGGAAATGCACGACATCTCCAAACTGAAACTGGACGAGCTGATGGGGTCCCTCAGAACTTACGAGATTAACCGTGATTTCCAAACCGGAGATATGAAGGGAATCGCCCTGAAAGCAGAACTGTCTGAAGACAAAGTGGAGGCTGGCTGCACCACTGAGCAACTGGCCATGATGGCTCAAAACTTCGGCAGAATGGTGCGCAAGATAAATAGACGTGGTCCAGAACAAGGTCAGTCTTCATCAACTGGTTTCCGAAACTGGAAATCCGACAGATCAAGGTCCAGTGACTCAAGGCAAGACTCCTCTGACAAAAGAAAAGAAGAAATTCAGTGTCATGAATGCAGAGGTTTCGGTCATATTGCTTCACAATGTGCGAATACACTCATGAAAAAGAAGGCAATGGTCGCGAGCTTCAGCGATAGTGAGTCAGACGAAGATAAAGGAGGTGCAACCACCAACTTTGTGGCCTTTACTTCAACTCTGGATGGATACGGCAGCACCAATAAACCTGTTCTACCTCTGTTGGAACTCCCGGCTGAAGATGTCTCAGACAGTGATGGTGAAGAACTCACGCAGGAGGCTCTGGGTGAGACATATAAGGATCTGTATGAGAAGTGGCTGCTTCTGATCAGGATTAACAAAAAGCTGAATGACACAGTTGCAAGCGTCACCTTGGATAAGGACAAGGTCTGGCAGGAGGTTGAGATATTACTTACACAGAAGGTTGAGCTCGAAGGCACGGTAGACTCACTGAATACTCGACTAGCTGAGATGAAACAGGAAAGGCTGTGTCTCCTTGCTCAGAAAACAGAGCTCTTAGGTACTGTCTCCTCACTGAAAGTTGAAATGGAGAAGGACCGTGACACTCATCCTGTATGCATGGTGGGTCTATGAAAAACCATCACAGATCTGAAGCGCAAAGAGGTGTTCCAGTTAAGAAGGGTAGAACAGCTGGAACTTCAGCTAGAATCTGAAAGAATGGAGCACTCAACTACCAAGGAGGAACTCAATCACCTCAAACAGTCGGTAAGAATGCTCAACTCTGGCACTAAAGACTTAAATGATATTCTCAGATCTCAGAGAATGGAGTCTGAACATAGAGGATTGGGGTTCACAGGAGAAGGCAGTTCAAAAGGTACAACGTTTGTTAAAACAAAACCAGTGTCGGAACAGATGCCTGAACAGAAGGTGAGAAAGCACCCTAGACAGAAAGTGGATCTGTCCCAAGACGAAGCCAAAGGCAGGACTGGCAAAGCTCACTCCAGTTCAACCTACAATCAAAAGAAAGATTTGCGCACATGTTGGTACTGCCTTCAGGATGGACACATCAGATCCAAGTGTCGGCTGTTACTCGCTGAACGTCGAGGGCATCAACAACAGATCAAGCCTCAACATAAACAGATATGGGTACCAAAGGTACAACAGACAGTATGCATGGTGGCCTGTTGCTCCTCAAGAGATACAGTGCAAAATAGTTGGTACTTCGACAATGGATGCTCTGCCCACATGACAGGTAACTCTGAATTTCTCTCGCATATTAGACCTGTTGAGCAGATGCGGTTTGTCACCTTCGCAGATGGCAGGAAGAGTCAGGTGATCGGCTGTGGGACATTGAAGGTTCCGGATCTCCCTGCTCTCGAAGACACCCTTCTGGTTGAAGGTCTGACTATGAATCTCATTAGCATCAGTCAACTGTGCGACAATGGACACTATGTGTCATTCTCTCGTGACTCATGCTTGGTTCTAGACGAGAATGGTGATTCTGTGATGAAAGGCAAAAGGATGGCAAATAACTGTTACACCATCAGAATGGGAGTCGAAAGTCTTGACAAGCCACGGTCTACTCTAGACTATGTTCCAGCCATACATCGAGTTATGCGAGGGGGAGTGAATAAGACCCTGCACACAAGGTCAGATAGGAGAACCGCACAAATCCATGTTGGCAAGAGTACCAGGAGACTGCTGGATCAAAGGGTGTCACAGTTACAGACACAGTTCGAACAGAAGATAACTCAGTTGAAGACGGAGTTCGAACTGTTTCCACGAATGAATGCCATTTCACTGGATGAGGAATTGAATGCGTTTCCACAGTTTGGAACACCCAGATCCTCCTTGGGTCTGCGTGGTTTCATGAACTAAGTGTTCCAGGCAGTGGTCAGTCAAAGGCGAATCCCCAGCTACATCAGTTGGACTGACCACCTAAGAAAGAGAGCTGGAACAGATGGCACAATTCTTAAAAGTCAAATATTTATTCTGAAAGATTTGATTTACGCCGTTTTTATTTGGAAAGCGACTTGGCCCTTTTTGGGAAGTTGAAGAGGCAGAAAAGATTTTTATTTTCAAATCACAACTGCTCAGCGTATCTTCTCTCCTGTCTCAAACCCTAGAACGGCGAACACTCTCTCGACTGCCCTCTCCAAAATCGACGATGGTGAATACCAGAAAGACAGCGAAATCAGGCATCAAATCCGCTGAGAAGAAGCAGGAGAACTTGAAGTCTTCCAAGGCACTGGCGGCAAAACCTAAAATTCCAAAGTTGAAAGCTCCGAAGGAGAAAAAGGCGGCACCTCTTCTCCCTGATTCTAAAGTCTTGGCCGATACCAAGAAGATTGGCGAAGGAACTGCCAGTGAGGAGCTTCAGACGACCGCGGTGGACTCTATCGTCGCTTGTTCAACTCAAGCTTGTCCCCAATCGGAGGTAATTTCATCTATACTTTCAACCTCTGCAAGTATTCCGACAGTTGAAAATATTATGTTGAAAGAAGTTGTGAATGTGAGTATTGGGGAGGTGGTGAAGTCTGCTGACTGTGATGAAGCCAGTAGGGCTATTTTTGGTGGTGTTGGTAAAGACGGGACTGAATCTATTAAAGAAGGAGAGCCCAGTGTGCCGGTGACAAAAGGCACTGGTACTTCAGGAGTTTGGAGGGCAAAAATCTAAGCTTCCGGGTACATTCGTACGGGAGGCGTTCAAAGAAAGAAGGGGACACGACGAGTTGCTTCACCAAGGCAATGTCTGGCCAAGATCAGTTCAATCAGAGGGAAGCTCTCTGCTATATCTGTTGAGGAAGCTCTTGATTCCCCAAGAAAGAGGGCGTTGGCGATTGATGAAGCATCTGTCGTTGGATCTGTGGCGAAACTTGGAGTTTCAGAGGGTAATCAAGTCTGTAAGGATGTTGAGATTATGACCAAGGAGGCTAATCCATCAGTGAAGGGTGATAGGTTGAAAGATGCAATTGGGGAAGAATCCGAGTGTGCTGAAGAAAATAAAGATCTGGACAGTGTGTTCAAAGATATTGATGATTTTGCTGAAAATCAGCAAAAAGAGGTTTTTGGTGCTCAGACAGGAGTGGAGTCAGGTGGTACTTCAGTTCCAGTTGTTGCTGAGGAGACTGTGATTGTCCCTGTTGTTACTCAAGATGATCTTCTTCGTGATCACATGGAGGATGTTGGTGCATCAGTTCGTGAGGATACTGCGAAGCCAGTTTCAAAGGAGGGTACGCTGTCAGATGATGACCAAGATATTGCTCCACTTATCTCTCTCAAAAGGCCAAAGAAGGACAAGGGAAAGAAGAAGGTGGTTTTTGAAAAATCTGCTAAGGGAACAATCCAAGAGATTGCGAAGGAGGGCAACCTGGCAGGGGGAGCTGATTCATCTAAGAAAAGAAAACGTGAAGCTCCTGTCCCTGTTTCAGTGGTTGCTGGAAGATGTGAAGTCCCATCTCCTGAAGCTGATACTGTCCCAGTGGGTAAGGTCAAGAAAGGAGTATGGTTCGTTAATAAAGACGCTGCGTTGAAATGGAACTGTGTGCTGAAAAGAAAGATCATACCTGAGAAGTTACTAGAGGAGTCCCGGTACAAGGGAAAGGAAGTAATTGATGTGCTTAAGGAGTCGGACCTATTTTGGACATTGGACAGGTGCAAACCCTTCCATGAGCAGTTGGTACGTGAGGCCATGGCGAACTTGCCCCCTCTCTTCGGGGTTGTTGGAGAATCTGAGTATGGGGTCTTCTACGTCAGAGGGAGAAGGATCAAGATTGATCCTGAGCTGATCAATGTATTCTTCGCCATGGACGACCCAGCTGTTGATGAAGTGGAGTTAGATTTTGAAAAGGTAGTGAGCACCATCACTGCAGGCTCTGTTCAGTGGAGGCCTGAGTCAGTTGTGCATACAGCGGATCTTTCTACGTTCTATTCGATGCTGTTTTTCATTGCTGTTTTCAACTGGAGGCCGTCTACTCATCGCTCAACAGTCAACAAGGACATGGCTCAACTGCTTTATCAGATAGGGAATAAGCTGAAGTTCAACCTGGGCAGAGTAATTTTCAAACAGATTGCTGAACATGCCACTTCGACGAGATCTCTGCATCAGATTTGCTTCCCGTCTCTGATATACGAGCTGATCATCCATCAAGCTCCAGATTTGAAGGCTTCACCTGACCAACTCTCAAAGGCACCCAGCAAGTTTATCGTTGACCACAAGTTGTTTAAAGGGCGTCACGTGAACGATCTCAAGGAGAAAGGAAAAGATGTGGCGGAGTCCAGTCGAGGGGGAGCCAGAATGGGCCGAGATGAGCGAAACAAGTTGCTCAGAGATCTTAATGCCATCATTGCAGCGGACAAGGTGCAACGCAGGCGCATCAATAAGCTTGCTCGTGCCCTTAGCTACCCAAGTGAAGATGAATCTGATGATGCAGATTCTGAAGATGCCACAGATGATGAGTCTGCATAAAGGTCCACTGACTTCAAACTCTCTGAACTCAGTTTTCATTTAAAACTTTAGTTTTTTTTTGTGCTTGTTCTGGCACAGTTTGAAGTGCTGTTCGAACTAGATCGGACCCCTTGCCAGTTTGTGGCAAAAAGGGGGAGTATTTTGAGGTGGCAACAATTTCTGTTCCCTCAAGGTTGTCGACTGTCTAGATAGTTAGATAGATCTAGTTATCTAGTAGATTTGGTTTTGCCAAAATGCCAAGGGGGAGATTGATGTTCCCTTGAGTGGCATGTGTTTGGCAAAACGTGGTTAGACAGTTCGAGCAGGAGTTCAGGGGGAGTTCGAACATATCCTAGCACTCATGTACAGCGTGGAGCAGACGCAAGGATATTTTCCGGAAGATATTGGACAGCGAAGATATCGCCAAGTTAAGACGGTCAAGAGACTTTTTCGAGCAATAGATATTCGAATGAATATCTTCATTGATGGCGGGATAGCTTACTTGGGCAAAGAGACTTCGTATATTCTTCCATCCGATTGGATAAGATATACATCAAATATCTAGGAGTATCTCCTGAATATTTGATGGGATTATCTTGTGCAGTTTAGGGTTTCGTCCGAAGCATATAAATACATTGCTGAGGCGCCCTCATTCTGCATCGCTTTCAAGATCAAACATACACGAGAAACCCTACCGATTGGAGAAGAAGAAAGCGACGGCCGTTTGTACTTTCCCCACTGGAAATACATCGGTGTGAGCTCAGTCTGATACGTGCCATTCAGACTGACCAGAGGTAATCACGTTCAGTGCACAAACAGAACAACCTGCTTTCGAGAGAAAGCGAGCGAGCTTCAGGAGAAGATCGAGTACGTTCGGACAGAGAGTCTGGACGAAGGGGATCAAGGGGAGTTGCGACGAACCTTGGTTGCAAATCTGAGAGACGGAGGAATAGAGGCTAGGCAATTACAAGGTGTAAGTGTAAGTCCACGTGAAAGCTCTATACTCGTAATAAAGATTTGTTGTCCATTTTCCGGGTGTGGGAAACCCCCCAGAGTAGGCCTGGCCGAACTGGGTTATCAACCTGTGCGTGCTCCTGTTTTACTGTTCTGTTTGATCTGTTTGTTGAACTGTTGTGGAGAGAGTTCAAGGTCTGTCGAAACACAACCTAGAACACTTGCTTGAACAGGGGATATAATTTCAGCTTTGTTTAAGTTCGTCCTTAGAAAGAGACTAACTTGGGACGAACTTAGACAAACCTTAGAATGAGACTAACGTTTGTCTTTGTTCGTCCCTAGTTAGTCTCGTTAGTCTCATTCTAAGGTTTGTCTATGTTCGTCCTTAGAAAGAGACTAACTTGGGACGAACTTAGACAAACCTTAGAATGAGACTAACGTTTGTCTTTGTTCGTCCCAAGTTAGTCTCGTTAGTCTTATTCTAAGGTTTGTCTATGTTCGTCCTTAGAAAGAGACTAACTTGGGATGAACTTAAACAAACCTTAGAATGAGACTAACGTTTGTCTTTGTTCGTCCCAAGTTAGTCTCGTTAATCTCATTCTAAGGTTTGTCTAAGTTCGTCCTTAGAAAGAGACTATTTTGGAATGAACTTAGACTAACTTGGGACGAACTTAGACAAACCTTAGAATGAGACTAAAGTTTGTCTTTGTTCGTCCCAAGTTAGTCTCGTTAGTCTCATTCAAAGGTTTGTCTAAGTTCGTCCTTAGAAATAGACTAACTTGGGACGAACTTAGAAACCTTAGAATGAGACGAAAGTTTGTCTCGTTAATCTCATTCTAAGGTTTGTCTAAGTTCATCCTTAGAAAGAGACTAACTTGGGACGAACTTAGACAAACCTTATAATGAGACTAGAGTTTGTCTTTGTTCGTCCCAAGTTAGTCTCCTTAGTCTCATTCTAAGGTTTGTCTAAGTTCGTCCTTTGAAAGAGACTAACTTGGGACGAACTTAGACAAACCTTAGAATGAGACTAAAGTTTGTCTTTGTTCGTCCCAAGTTAGTCTCGTTTGTCTCATTCTAAGGTTTGTCTAAGTTCATCCTTAGGAAGAGACAAACTTGGGACGATCTTAGACAAACCTTAGAATGTGACTAAAGTTTGTCTTTGTTCGTCCCAAGTTAGTCTCGTTAGACTCATTCAAAGGTTTGTCTAAGTTCGTCCTTAGAAATAGACTAACTTGGGACGAACTTAGAAACCTTAGAATGAGACTAAAGTTTGTCTCATTCTAAGGTTTGTCTAAGTTCGTCCTTAGAAAGAGACTAACTTGGGACGAACTTAGACAAACCTTAAAATGAGACTAAAGTTTGTCTTTGTTCGTCCCAAGTTAGTCTCCTTAGTCTCATTCTAAGGTTTGTCTAAGTTCGTCCTTTGAAAGAGACTAACTTGGGACGAACTTAGACAAACCTTAGAATGAGACTAACGTTTGTCTTTGTTCGTCCCTAGTTAGTCACGTTAGTCTCATTCTAAGGTTTGTCTAAGTTCGTCCTTAGAAAGAGACAAACTTGGGACGAACTTAGACAAACCTTAGAATGAGACTAACGTTTGTCTTTGTTCGTCCCAAGTTAGTCTCATTAGTCTCATTATAAGGTTTGTCGAAGTTCGTCCTCAGAAAGAGACTAACTTGGGACGAACTTAGACAAACCTTAGAATGAGACAAAAGTTTGTTTTTGTTCGTCCCAAGCAAGTCTCGTTAGTCTCATTCTAAGGTTTGTCTATGTTCGTCCTTAGAAAGAGACTAACTTGGGACAAAATTAGACAAACCTAAGAATGAGACTAACATTTGTCTTTGTTCGTCCCAAGTTGTTCTCGTTAGTCTCATTCTAAGGTTTGTCTAAGTTCCTCCTTATAAAGAGACTAACTTGGGACGAACTTACACTAACTTCGGACGAACTTAAACAAACCTTAGAATGAGACTAAAGTTTGTCTTTGTTCGTCCCAAGTTAGTCTCGTTAGTCTCATTCTAAGGTTTGTCTATGTTCGTCCTTAGAAAGAGACTCACTTGGGACGAACTTAGACAAACCTTAGAATGAGACTAACGTTTGTCTTTGTTCGTCCCAATTTAGTCTCGTTAATCTCATTCTAAGGTTTGTCTAAGTTCGTCCTTAGAAAGAGAGTATTTTCGAACGAACATCGACTAACTTTGGACGAACTTAGACAAACCTTAGAATGAGACTAATGTTTGTATTTGTTCTTCCCAAGTGAGTCTCGTTTGTCTCATTCAACGGTTTGTCTAAGTTCGTCCTTAGAAAGACACTAACTTCGGTCGAACTTAAACTAACTTGGGACGAACTTAGACAAACCTTAGAATGAGACTAATGTTTGTCTTTGTTCTTCTTAAGTTAGTCTCGTTAGTCTCATTCTGAGGTTTGTCTAAGTTCGTCCTTAAAAATAGACTAACTTGGGACGAACTTAGACAAACCTTAGAATGAGACTAAAGTTTGTCTTTGTTCGTCCCAAGTTAGTCTCGTTTGTCTCATTCTAAGGTTTGTCTAAGTTCGTCCTTAGGAAGAGACAAACTTGGGACGAACTTAGACAAACCTTAGAATGAGACTAAAGTTTGTCTTTGTTCGTCCCAAGTTAGTCTCGTAAGACTCATTCAAAGGTTTGTCTAAGTTCGTCCTTAGAAATAGACTAACTTGGGACGAACTTAGAAACCTTAGAATGAGACTAAAGTTTGTCTCGTTAATCTCATTCTAAGGTTTTTCTAAGTTCGTCCTTAGAAAGAGACTAACTTGGGACGAACTTAGACAAACCTTAAAATGAGACTAAAGTTTGTCTTTGTTCGTCCCAAGTTAGTCTCCTTAGTCTCATTCTAAGGTTTGTCTAAGTTCGTCCTTTGAAAGAGACTAACTTGGGACGAACTTAGACAAACCTTAGAATGAGACTAAAGTTTGTCTTTGTTCGTCCCAAGTTAGTCTCGTTTGTCTCATTCTAAGGTTTGTCTAAGTTCGTCCTTAGGAAGAGACAAACTTGGGACGAACTTAGACAAACCTTAGAATGAGACTAAAGTTTGTCTCTGTTCGTCCCAAGTTAGTCTCGTTAGACTCATTCAAAGGTTTGTCTAAGTTCGTCCTTAGAAATAGACTAACTTGGGACGAACTTAGAATCCTTAGAATGAGACTAAAGTTTGTCTCGTCAATCTCATTCTAAGGTTTGTCTAAGTTCGTCCTTAGAAAGAGACTAACTTGGGACGAACTTAGACAAACCTTAAAATGAGACTAAAGTTTGTCTTTGTTCGTCCCAAGTTAGTCTCCTTAGTCTCATTCAAAGGTTTGTCTAAGTTCGTCCTTTGAAAGAGACTAACTTGGGACGAACTTAGACAAACCTTAGAATGAGACTAACGTTTGTCTTTGTTCGTCCCTAGTTAGTCACGTTAGTCTCATTCTAAGGTTTGTCTAAGTTCGTCCTTAGAAAGAGACAAACTTGGGACGAACTTAGACAAACCTTAGAATGAGACTAACGTTTGTCTTTGTTCGTCCCAAGTTAGTCTCATTAGTCTCATTATAAGGTTTGTCGAAGTTCGTCCTCAGAAAGAGACTAACTTGGGACGAACTTAGACAAACCTTAGAATGAGACAAAAGTTTGTTTTTGTTCGTCCCAAGCAAGTCTCGTTAGTCTCATTCTAAGGTTTGTCTATGTTCGTCCTTAGAAAGAGACTAACTTGGGACAAAATTAGACAAACCTAAGAATGAGACTAACATTTGTCTTTGTTCGTCCCAAGTTGTTCTCGTTAGTCTCATTCTAAGGTTTGTCTAAGTTCCTCCTTATAAAGAGACTAACTTGGGACGAACTTACACTAACTTCGGACGAACTTCAACAAACCTTAGAATGAGACTAAAGTTTGTCTTTGTTCGTCCCAAGTTAGTCTCGTTAGTCTCATTCTAAGGTTTGTCTATGTTCGTCCTTAGAAAGAGACTCACTTGGGACGAACTTAGACAAACCTTAGAATGAGACTAACGTTTGTCTTTGTTCGTCCCAATTTAGTCTCGTTAATCTCATTCTAAGGTTTGTCTAAGTTCGTCCTTAGAAAGAGAATATTTTGGAACGAACATAGACTAACTTTGGACGAACTTAGACAAACCTTAGAATGAGACTAATGTTTGTATTTGTTCTTCCCAAGTGAGTCTCGTTTGTCTCATTCAACGGTTTGTCTAAGTTCGTCCTTAGAAAGACACTAACTTGGGTCGAACTTAAACTAACTTTGGATCAACTTAGACAACCCTTAGAATGAGACTAAAGTTTGTCTTTGTTCGTCCCAAGTTAGTCTCGTTTGTCTCATTCTAAGGTTTGTCTAATTTCGTCCTTAGGAAGAGACTAACTTGGGACAAACTTAGAAAAACCTCAGAATGAGACTAAAGTTTGTCTTTGTTCGTCCCAAGTTAGTCTCGTTTGTCTCATGTTAAGGTTTGTCTAAGTTCGTCCATATAAAGAGACTAACTTGGGACGAACTTAGACTAATGATGAGCCGTATTTATACGACTCATCGAGTCAACAAATCCCATCAATTCCAGCACTTTATTATGCAAACAGTTACTTCTTAGTGTTGTTTTGCATTTCAGGTGATTTGGAAGCTCTAGGAGGAAACGCGCGTAAAAGATGGCTTTTCATGCCAAAAACAACACTGTGGCAGATTTGACCTTTGGAGCTTCGCCGGAGTGCTGGGAATGAACCGCTAATCAGAAAAATACAAGACACATGCTGTTGCGTAGATGACTCAATTCCCTACAACTCTCTAGTTCACACCGAGAGCATCCGAGGTCGTTTAGATGGACAAATCAATAGCCGAAGTCGGAACTCAGTGGGTACCGCGTTTCGCCGGCGTGAACAGTAATTCCGGCGTGAACAGTGTTTTCGGGAAAAATCCAAATTCCATGCATGACGGTTTAGAGGCTTCTAGAAGGTTCTGGAAGGCTCTACACAGATCTGGAAGACTTGCAGAAGAAGAAAACTTAGAGACCAAGCAAAATCGGTTTTAGGACATGTTTCCTAAAATCGTTTTTGGACCGACTTCAATTTGGAAGCTTTGAGGCCTGAGTTTTCTCTATAAATACAGCCTCATATCAAGGGTTTCAAGCATCCCAAAACGTGGAGAGCTCCTCTCTCTACAAAATTCCTCTCTCGGCCGAAGCTTTCCACTCGGCGTTCCTCAGCTCTGCTGGCCCGGTTTTTCATCATTCTCTCGGCTATAGAGAAGTTCATTCATCCCTTTTATTATTGTCTTGCCTTAATGGCCATGTGTAACTAAATCCCATTATTCGGGCTAGGGTTTTAAACATTGTGACTACTGTTTTTGAGACTTGTTACTTAATGCTTATTTCATTATTCCACTAGTCCTTGTGCTGAATTATTTGGATTGAATTGTAAAGTTAAGTGGATGCTTGGAATGGCAAAGCTTAACCGAACAATTCAACTCCCCTATTTACTGTTTGTTTGATACTAGACCGTGGAGAACAAATAGAGCACTAATTTGATATATCTTGGAATGAAGTATTAAATTGCTAGGGCTAGAATTCTACAACCCGGAAAGGAAGTAGATTGTGGTGTAGGCGTCCGGAAAGACCCTACTTTAGGTTATAACTTGGAATGGAAGTAACCACACTTACGAATTAGAAATCTGATATTTAGAAGTCAAGGATAAAACAAGTCACAATTAGAAACCCTAGTCCGAATATTCTCTCTCATTGATACTCACTTGTCTTATTTCCTTATTTACACTTATTTCCTAAATTGCTCACAAAACCCAATTGTCTTTTCTTTCCTTTTTCAGAACAAATAGTAACCATCTAGCTCCCTTGGGTTCGACCCTTGCTTGCCACTGTACTAACCCACAGTCTATAGTAAGGAATTATAAATATTAAATTTGCAGGTACCGACGACGCCTGTCAACTAACTTGGGACGAACTTAAACAAACCTTAGAATGAGATTAAAGTTTGTCATTGTTCGTCCCAAGTTAGTCACGTTAGTCGCATTCTATGGTTTTTCAAAGTCCGTCCTTAGAAAGATACTAACTTGGAACTAACTTGGGACGAACTTAGACAAACCTTAGAATGAGACTAAAGTTTGTCTTTGTTCGTCCCAAGTTAGTCTCGTTAGTCTCATTCTAAGTTTGTCTAAGTTCGTCCTTAGAAAGAGACGAGCTTGGGACGAACTTAGACAAACATTAGAATTAGACTAAAGGTTGTGTTTGTTCGTCCCAAGTTAGTCTCGTTAGTCTCATTCTAAGGTTTGTCTAAGTTCATCCTTAGAAAGAGACAAACTTGGGACGAACTTAAACTAACTTGGGAAGAACTTAGACAAACCTCAGAATGAGACTAAAGTTTGTCTTTGTTCGTCCCAAGTTAGTCTCGTTAGTCTCATTCTGAGGTTTGTCTAAATTCGTCCTTAGAAATAGACTAACTTCGGACAAACTTAGACAAACCTTAGAATGAGACTAAAGTTTGTCTTTGTTCGTCCCAAGTTAGTCTCGTTTGTCTCATTCTAAGGTTTGTCTAAGTTCGTCCTTAGGAAGAGACTAACTTGGGACGAACTTAGAAACCTTAGAATGAGACTAAAGTTAGTCTCGTTAATCTCATTCTAAGGTTTGTCTAAGTTCGTCCTTAGAAAGAGACTAACTTGGGACGAACTTAGACAAACCTTATAATGAGACTAAAGTTTGTCTTTGTTCGTCCCAAGCAAGTCTCGTTTGTCTCATTCTAAGGTTTGTCTATGTTCGTCCTGAGAAAGAGACTAACTTGGGACAAAATTAGACAAACCTTAGAATGAGACTAACGTTTGTCTTTGTTCGTCCCAAGTTGTTCTCGTTAGTCTCATTCTAAGGTTTGTCTAAGTTCGTCCTTAAAAAGATACTAACTTGGGAAGAACTTACACTAACTTCGGACGAACTTAAACAAACCTTAAAATGAGACTATAGTTTGTCTTTGTTCGTCCCAAGTTAGTCTCGTTAGTCTCATTCTAAGGTTTGTCTATGTTCGTCCTTAGAAAGAGACTAACTTGGGACGAACTTAGACAAACCTTAGAATGAGACTAACGTTTGTCTTTGTTCTTCCCAAGTTAGTCTCGTTAATCTCATTCTAAGGTTTGTCTAAGTTCGTCCTTAGAAAGAGACTAACTTGGGACGAACTTAGAAACCTTAGATTGAGACTAAAGTTAGTCTTTGTTCGTCCCAAGTTAGTCTCGTTAGTCTCATTCTAAGGTTTGTCTTAGTTCGGCCTTAGAAAGAGACTAACTTGGGATGAACTTAGACAAACCTTAGAATGAGACTAAAGTTTGTCTTTGTTCGTCCCAAGTAAGTCTCGTTAGTCTCATTCAAAGGTTTGTATAAGTTCGTCCTTAGAAAGAGACTAACTTGGGACGAACTTAGACAAACCTTAGAATGAGACTAACGTTTGTCTTTGTTCGTCCCAAGTTAGTCTCGTTAATCTCATTCTAAGGTTTGTCTATGTTCGTCCTTAGAAAAAGACTATTTTGGAATGAACTTAGACTTACTTGGGACGAACTTAGACAAACCTTAGAATGAGACTAATGTTTGTCTTTGTTCTTCCCAAGTTAGTCTCGTTAGTCTCATTCTAAGGTTTGTCTAAGTTCGTCCTTAGAAAGAGACTAACTTGGGACGAACTTAGACAAACCTTAGAAAGGGACTAACGTTTGTCTTTGTTCGTCCCAAGTTAGTCTGGTTAGTCTCATTCTAAGATTTGTCTATGTTTGTCCTTAGAAAGAGACTAACTTGGGACGAACTTACACTAACTTGGGACGACCTTAGACAAACCTTAGAATGAGACTAACGTTTGTCTTTGTTCGTCCCAAGTTAGTCTCGTTAATCTCATTCTAAGGTATGTCTAAGTTCGTCCTTAGAAAGAGAGTATTTTGGAACGAAATTAGACTAACTTGGGACGAAGTTAGACAAACCTTAGAATGAGACTAATGTTTGTCTTTGTTCTTCCCGAGTTAGTCTCGTTGGTCTCATTCTAAGGTTTGTCTAAGTTCGTCCTTAGAAAGACTAACTTGGGACGAACTTAAACTAACTTGGGATGAACTTAGACAAACCTTAGAATGAGACTAAAGTTTGTCTTTGTTCCTCCCAAGTTAGTCTCTTTAGTCTCATTCTAAGATTTGTCTAAGTTCGTCCTTAGAAAGAGACTAACTTGGGACGAACTTAGACAAACCTTATAATTAGACTAAAGGTTGTGTTTGTTCGTCCCAAGTTAGTCTCGTTAGTCTCATTCTAAGGTTTGTCTAAGTTCATCCTTGGAAAGAGACTAACTTGGGACGAACTTAAACTAACTTGGGAAGAACTTAGACAAACCTTAGAATTAGAGTGAAGTTTGTCTTTGTTCGTCCCAAGTTAGTCTCCTTAGTCTCATTCTAAGGTTTGTCTAAGTTCGACTTAGAAAGAGACTAACTTGGGACTAACTTAGACAAACCTTAGAATGAGACTAACGTTTGTCTTTGTTCGTCCCTAGTTAGTCTCGTTAGTCTCATTCTAAGGTTTGTCTAAGTTCGCCCTTATAAAGAGACTAACTTGGGACGAACTTAGACAAACCTTAGAATGAGACTAACGTTTGTCTTTGTTCGTCCCAAGTTAGTCTCATTAGTCTCATTCTAAGGTTTGTCTAAGTTCGTCCTTAGAAAGAGACTAACTTGGGACGAACTTAGACAAACCTTAGAATGAGACAAAAGTTTGTTTTTGTTCGTCCCTAGCAAGTCTCGTTAGTCTCATTCTAACGTTTGTCTATGTTCGTCCTTAGAAAGAGAGTATTTTGGAACGAACATAGACTAACTTTGGACGAACTTAGACAAACCTTAGAATGAGACTAATGTTTGTATTTGTTCTTCCCAAGTGAGTCTCGTTTGTCTCATTCTACGGTTTGTCAAAGTTCGTCCTTAGAAAGACACTAACTTGGGTCGAACTTAAACTAACTTGCATGAACTTAGACAACCCTTAGAATGAGACTAAAGTTTGTCTTTGTTCGTCCCAAGTTAGTCTCGTTAGTCTCATTCCAAGGTTTGTCTAATTTCGTCCTTAGGAAGAGACTAACTTGGGACAAACTTAGAAAAACCTAAGAATGAGACTAAAGTTTGTGTTTCACTACTACAGATAAGAGATTAGGCAACGGTTCCAATATTAGATTACGCAACGGTTATTGTTTACGCAACGGTTCTGATAAACCGTTGCCTAAGTTATAACCTATGCGACGGTTGTTTAAAACCGTCGCATAAGTTATACCTTATGCAACGGTTGTTTATAGAACCGTTGCATATATCTATACCTAATGCGACGGTTTCGTTAGAACCGTCGCATAAATGAAAACCTAAAATTAAAAAACACAAGTCTTCTGTGTTCTTACCAATCCCGCTCGAAGTAATTTGTCCATATCCTCCGCTCGCCAGTCGAACTCCGTCGCTCTCACCGTCTCCGCGCCAGTCGGTCCGTCGCTCTCAGCCCAGTTTGTCGCCCCTCGTACCTCGTGTCACTGCCTCCGCTCCGCGACGTCGAACTCCCTCGCCCAGTCACTGCCTCCGCGACGTCGAACTCCCTCGCCCAGTCACTGCCTCCGCGCCGTTGAACTCCCTCGCCCAGTCACTGCCTCCGCTCCCTCGCTCAGTTGAATCTGAACGAATTTCGGTTAGTTCCCAATATGCCAAATGGTTCATATTTGTCAGTCACTATACTCGGTTTATTCGATTGCTTGTTTGTTGATTTGGCATTGTGAATAGCAAGAGGAATTTGCGTACTAGTTGTATTACTTGTTAGCCGAATAGCAAGAGGAATTTTAACAGCGTACTAGTTGGTTGATTTGGCATTGTGATTGTTTGGATATATGAAGGTGTATTATAGCAACATGTTAGCCGAATAGCAAGAGGAATCTGCACTGTTCTACGCAAGCTTCTATTTTAAGGTAAATTGCCCGATTAAACTAATTTCCTACTTATGTTTCCATTCAAATTAGATACTTGATATTTCTACGTTTACTAACTTGTTGTTGTTTATAACTTTATAGAGTCGACGCTGCATCCAACCTTTGGCTATTTTCTCCGAGAGATTCTACTCTAAGGTAAAATACACTATTTCTACTAATAATTATATCAACCATAACAATATATCTTTCTAACTATGAGTATATAATGCTTTATGTAGTTATGATGAATCGAGATTGGGTATCCGGTAGTAGGTTAAGTGTACAGTACGACCAAGGGATTATAGATTTTTGTGCGTTTGCATCTTCGTATGCGTCCAGAAACAACATTGAACGTGTTTATTGTCCATGTATGGGTTGCTGGAATAACAAAAAGGTCAAACCCAAGAAATTACGGAAACACCTTTTGTTAAAGGGAATTGACCCACAGTACAAGTTTTGGTATATGCATGGCGAGGTTGAACCACAAAATGTTCAACCTCAGGCCGTTGAAAGTTTACCGGTGGATGATGATGATTGGGAGGAGGACAATATAATTGACATGGTCAACAATGTTGCCGATGATTTTGTTGCTAGACCTCAAGTTTTGGAGTCATTGAGGAACGATTCAGAATTACCATTGTACGAAGGGTGCTCAAAATACACAAGGCTATCTGCAACTTTGAAGATATTCAACTTGAAAGCAAAAAATGGATGGAGTGATGTAAGTTTCACTGAATTGTTAACTCTGGTGAAAGATATGCTTCCAGAGGATAACACCCTACCTAACCGTTGTTACGAGGCTAAAAAAGTTATGTGTCCAATGGGTATTGATTACGAGAAGATACATGCTTGTCCTAATGATTGTATATTGTATCGGAATTCCTATAAAGATATGGTTGAATGTCCGGTGTGCAAGTCTCCTCGTTATAAGTTAAACAAAGAACCCAAAAATGGTTCCAAAGGCACTCCTTCTAAAGTACTATGGTATCTTCCACCGATTCCCAGGTTTCAGAGATTGTTTGCTAGCTCGGAAGATTCTGATAATATGCGTTGGCATGCTGAGAAACGCGTTATTGATACGAAAATGCGTCATCCTGCTGATTCACTACAATGGGCAAAAGTAGATAACACATTCCCGACATTTGGAGCGGAGTGTAGAAATTTACGCCTTGGCCTTTCTACTGATGGGGTGAATCCACATGGAAACCTCAGTACTCAGCATAGTACATGGCCTGTGATATTGGTTATCTACAATCTTCCTCCCAGGTTAACTATGAAGCGTAAGTATATGATGCTTTCTCTGTTGATATCGGGTCCTCGACAGCCCGGAAATGATATTGATGTATACTTAGCTCCTTTGATAGAAGATTCGAAGCTTTTATGGAACGAAGGGGTACGGACGTTTGACGCATCAAGGCAGGAATATTTTAATATGCGTGCCATGCTAATGTGTACCATCAATGACTTCCCAGCTTATGGTAACTTATCGGGGTACAGTATTAAAGGGTACAAAGCTTGTCCAATTTACGGGGAAGAGACACATGCACGCCATCTAAAGAATTGTCGAAAAATGGTTTACATGGGACATCGACGTTTTTTATCGAGGCATCATCCTTACAGGCGGAAAAAAGCTGCATTTAATGGTGAGACCGAACATGGAATAGAACCTCGACTGGCTTCTGGAGATGAAATACTTCAAAAAATTCAGAATATTACAAATCGATTTGGGAAGCCTAATGCACGTATTGAAGGTACTCCATGGAAGAAGCGATCAATATTTTTTGATCTCCCTTATTGGCATACACTCGACGTCAGACACTGCATTGATGTCATGCATGTTGAAAAGAATATATGTGACAGTCTTATTGGTACTTTATTAAACATTCCCGGAAAAACAAAGGATGGATTGAAAGCTAGACTGGATATGTTGGATATGAACATTCGTACCAAATTAGCACCTCAAACTCAAGGAAAGCGTACATATTTGCCTCCGTCATGCACAACTCTTTCTAAGAATGAGAAAACAATTTTGTGTGGATGTCTGAAAGGAGTTAAAGTTCCATATGGGTACTCTTCGAATATTGCCAGCTTGGTTTCAATGAAGGATCTGCGGTTGAATGGATTAAAATCTCATGACTATCATGTATTGATTCAGCAGTTGTTGCCTATTGCAATTAGAGGTGTATTGTCTCCTAAAGTGAGGTCCGCTGTACAAAGACTATGCGCCATTTTTAGCTCTTTGTCTGCTAAGGTTGTTGATTCATCAGAGCTTGATAAACTACAAGACCAGATTGTTGTTACACTATGCCAATTAGAGATGTTTTTTCCACCTAGCTTTTTTGATGTAATGGTGCATCTTACTGTTCATTTGGTGCGCGAGCTTCGCATTCTTGGACCAGTTCATATGAGATGGATGTACCCTTTTGAGAGGTACATGAAGATTCTAAAGAGCTACGTGAGAAATAGACATCGTCCCGAAGGGTGTATAGTGGAAGGATACATAACTGAAGAGGCTGTCGAGTTTTGCACTAATTTTTTGGGAAATACAGCCGCAGTTGGGATTCCCAGGCCACGTCATTTTGATCGATTTAATGGAAAGGGCATAAGTGGTCAGAAATTTTATAACCCATCATTTGATGAGTTGATGAAAGCTCATTTCTATGTATTGCAACATATGCCTGATATCACGCCTTTCATAGAGCAGCACCTAAACATATTAAGGAGTGCATTCTCAAGAAAATCCGAGCAGTGGTTGCAAAAAGAACATAGTCGATCATTTTGTAACTGGCTGAGATGTAATGAGAATTTAAATAATCAGGCCAACTCTGAAGAAGAGTCTGATGACTTGGTAAGGTGGCTCATGCCTGGTCCTACACCAACAGTATACACGTGGAATGCTTATGACATTAACGGATTTTGTTTCCACACAAAAGTTCAAGATGACCAAACCGTTGTGCAAAATAGTGGTGTCACACTTGTTGCTGAAACCACTCTTGTTTCTAGTGCCAGAGATCAGAATCCAATATATGCTCCTATTAATTATTTTGGAGTCATCGAAGAAATATGGGAGTTGGATTACGTAAAGTTTCAAGTGCCTGTTTTTAAATGTAAATGGGTTAACAATTCGGCGGTTCGTACTGATGAATATGGAATGACGTTTGTGGATTTTCGAAGAGAAGGGTCCAAGGATGAGCCATTCATTATGGCCGAACAAGCGAGACAAGTATTTTACGTCAAGGACCCTTCTGATAACAACCATTATGTTGTCCTCCACGGAAAACAGCAACTAACCAGTGATACATCTGAAGATCTAGCTGAGGATTGCATGCCCGTTTGTACGATAGTTCCCGTGGAGAACGATGATAGCGAAGCTGATAATGAAATACAACTACGAGAAGATCATGGAGAAGGAATATGGATTGATAAAGAAATTTAATTTGTGTATGTTATTTATTTATGACTTGTGTATGTTATTTATTTATGACTTGTGTATGTTATTTATTTATAACTTGTGTAGTTATTTATTTATTTCTGAGAAATAAGGTTTATTGATTAATTAATCTGACGTGTAATTTCATGTTTACAGGAACATGGCCATTTCACACAGCAGCAGCAGCAGCAGTGAGGATGACCTTAATGACACTTCTGGTCCGATAGTTCCAAAGAAGAGAGGCCTTGTATATATGAGCAAATTCATTAAGAGACACAAGGAGACTGGTACCAAGGCCACAGTTGAATGGAATAGAAGAGGGAATCCAATAGGGAAGGTTGCAGACAAATGGAGGAGCTACTTGGGTACATTGGTTCGATGTCGTGTTCCTATCATATACACTGATTGGAGGAAGGTCCCTCAACATTTTAAAGACATCGTGTGGAGAGAGGCAACTGTAAGAGCTTCTTTAATTCTAACATTGTATTTGTTTTAAACATGGTAACTAACTTTTGTATTAATTAGAACTTATTTTTTATTATTTCAGGCAATTTTTGATGGAGTCGAGGACCATAAAAATCGGGAGCTTAGCGCTGCGTGCAAGATGTGGAAACAATTTAAGTCACGCCTCGCACATGATTACATCTACGGTGACGGAACAGATGAAGATGCTTTGAAGATGTATCCGTATATTGACTCCAATCATTGGAAGGCTTTTAAGGAGCAGAGGCTCTCCGAAGCTGCAAAGAAATTAAGGGACACAAACAAGGATCTGGTCAAGAAGAATGTGTATAAGCACGTCTTGGGTCGAGGAGGATATAGAAAACTGGAAGAGGAAATGGCAAAAGAGAAAATAGCTGAGTTAATTTCTCAGGGGGCAATTCAAGAGGAACAAGCTTCTAATGTCTCTATAGAGAGGCATGATTTGTGGAAGAGGGGACGAATGAAAAAAAATGCCGAGTTCGTCTCTGAGGCATCTCAAGGAGTGGCTGCAAAGATTGTAAGTTCCTTATGTGTGTTTAATAGCCAAGTATTTTTACATTATACACTAACTATTGGTAATTTTCTGAAATAATAGGATGATTTAGTGGAACAAGCCTCTCGAGGAGAATTTTCTTCTCAAGGCCGACGTGACATACTGACAGAGGCTATTGGTACGGATGAGCACCCTGGACGTACCCGAGGACTTGGATCACACATTCCATGGAGGATTGGATTACCTATCTCTACCTCCTCGAGGGCGACACCCAGTTCTAGTCCTAGGATGGTTCAGCCGTCTGATCGACAGAGTGAATACGTCTTCACCGGTGCTCCCACAGAGAAGGACCCTTGGAAGAATATACCTGAGGTGATTTTCAAAGTCGTTATTTTCTTACTATTTGGTTTATATTTTTCTTACAAATGTAAACCATGGATTTATTTACGTTGACAGATTGGGCTACGAAGCCTATTATATATCGAAGAGGGACCTGATAATGAGAGACGACTAGTGGCAGTCGGTCGAGTCATGAAAGGTCGTTTGCTACGTTCCATTCCACTGCCCGAAGAAATGATGAAGGTGAAGGTCGATAGTTCTCTTGGTCAGAATGTTGGACTGCCCATTCCCTTTGGAGAGACATTAAAGACAACACGGGATGCAGAGGCGAAATCAGACTTGGTTGCATGGCCGAAGCACTTGATTGAATACAACATAAGGGTAATAAAATCAAATATTTGAATCATCTTTTCATAATTTAATTTATGAGATTTTATTTGACTTATTTACTAACATTCGAAATTCAGGCATATACCATGCAACTATACTTCCACTTGCCACCGGCTTCAAATGATGCAGTAGAGAATTATTCCATCGACTGTCGATTTCTACACGACATGTACTCTAACTTGGGCAGAGACGTTGTTAGAGTACGCATCGCTGACGAAGTGTTCGGTGACGACTACACCTCCACAGTGGGCCCAGATCACGTCCGTGATATATATGCATTGGCACCGTTATCGAACTCACATTGTGATTTATACATATGGTAAATATTCTTGTCATTAGTTGTTCATCATTTGTTACTGAAGGTCTAACTTTACAAGTTTTTCATTGTGTAGTTCTTTATACAATCAACTGATTGATTCGGAGGTTCGATTCGGGTTCTTCAATCACACAGACGTGAGCCCTTCCAATAATATAAATGATAGGATGGAGGCGTTTGTATCAAGACTTCATATGCCAGACAAAGATCGCAATTATTGCTACTTTATGCCTTATATAAATGCTGCAGAGTAAGTACATAAATTACTTGTCCTATATTACCTGTTTTTTGAAATATGGGTTATATGAATTTAGTTTGTTGATGTAGGTTTCATTGGATGTTGTGCGTTATCTTCCCCAACCAAGGTGTAGTCCATTGGCTTAACTCCTCGCCATATCAGACCGTTATACACAGCGATGCGAAAGCTTTAGCAGACTCGTAAGTTTCCATCTTACTATTATTTTGTAACTTGAATTGATAGTCACTAATTACGTATTGTTATTTATTTTAGGGGGTTGCAACGATACTATCAAGGATCTAACCCGAGCATTGATCGTCGAGTCGAATGGAAGATAGTGACGGTATTCATAGATAAAGCATTCCTTTAATATATTCTTGTAATTTTCATTAATAAAGTGTTAACTGAGATTACTTATAATGCAGTGTCCGAAACAACCCGATGAATCTAATTTATGCGGTTATTATGTTCTGAGATTTATTCGGGACATAATAGAATTTGTTCGTGCTAATAACGGTGCATATGTGGAGAACTTTGACCAAGTAAGCATACTAGTCTCGTTTTACTCTATTAGAATGGTGACAAATGTTCTAATTAGGTTTGTTCTTAAAGCATGTTCTACGTACGTTTATTCTAAATTTATATTGTTCTAGTTAGGTTTGTTCTAACTCTATTTTTTTTATATATTCATGTTTATCGTATTCTTATTTGTTATAGGTTTTTCCTAATGGGACACAAGCATATGAGTTGGGGAAGGTACAAGACGTGCGAGATGAGATCGCCGCCTACTTGTACAACTACTTATTCGAACATAGTTTTTACATGTGAATATTATTTATGTATGTGACGTTTGTATAAATCAATGTATATATGGATGGACTTGTATGAATGATTGTATGTTGAGTGAAATGAAAGTGTTTCCATGTTTGGAAATGTGTAAAAGCAGGGTACTAAATTTGGTTTAGAATTTGTATTCAATTTTCAGGGGGATTTTGAGCTAAAACTGCTGAAACCTGCCAAATTTTTTCCATATCTTATGCAACGGTTCCATAAAACCGTTGCATAAGAGCAACACTTATGCAACGGTTTGAGCACGAAAATGGTTGTATAAGTGTTGCTCTTATGCGACGGTTTTGTGTTGAAACCGTTGCATAAGTTCCATGCCTTATGCAACGGTTCTAACAACAAACCGTTGCATAAGTGTTGCTCTTATGCAACGGTTTTATGGAAACGTCGCATAAGGTATGGACCTTATGCAACGGTAGCTTATGCAACGGATGAGGAACCGTTGCATAAGCTATCCCAGAACCGTTGCATAAGGTCCCTTCTGTAGTAGTGTTTGTTCGTCCCAAGTTAGTCTCGTTTGTCTCATTTTAAGGTTTGTCTAAGGTCGTCCATATAAAGAGACTAACTTGGGACGAACTTAGACTAACTTGGGACGAACTTAAACAAACCTTAGAATGAGATTAAAGTTTGTCTTTGTTCGTCCCAAGTTAGTCACGTTAGTCGCATTCTATGGTTTTTCTAAGTCCGTCCTTAGAAAGATACTAACTTGGGACTAACTTGGGACGAACTTACACAAACCTTAGAACCTTAGAATGAGACTAAAGTTTGTCTTTGTTCGTCCCAAGTTAGTCTCGTTAGTCTCATTCTAAGTTTGTCTTAGTTCGTCCTTAGAAAGAGACGAGCTTGGGACGAACTTAGACAAACATTAGAATTAGACTAAAGGTTGTGTTTGTTCGTCCCAAGTTAGTCTCGTTAGTCTCATTTTAAGGTTTGTCTAAGTTCATCCTTAGAAAGAGACTAACTTGGGACGAACTTAAACTAACTTGGGAAAAACTTAGACAAACCTCAGAATGAGACTAAATTTGTCTTTGTTCGTCCCAAGTTAGTCTCGTTAGTCTCATTCTGAGGTTTGTCTAAGTTCGTCCTTAGAACGAGACTAACTTGGGACGAACTTAGACAAACCTTAGAATGAGAGTAAAGTTTGTCTTTGTTCGTCCCAAGTTAGTCTCGTTTGTCTCATTCTAAGGTTTGTCTAAGTTCGTCCTTTGGAAGAGACAATCTTGGGACGAACTTAGACAAACCTTAGAATGAGACTAAAGTTTGTCTTTGTTCGTCCCAAGTTAGTCTCGTTAGTCTCATTCAAAGGTTTGTCTAAGTTCGTCCTTAGAAAGAGACTAACTTGGGACGAACTTAGAAACCTTAGAATGAGACTAAAGTTAGTCTTTGTTCGTCCCTAGTTAGTCTCGTTAATCCCATTCTAAGGTTTGTCTAAGTTCGCCCTTAGAAAGAGACTAACTTGGGACGAACTTAGAAACCTTAGAATGAGACTAAAGTTAGTCTTTGTTTGTCCCAAGTTAGTCTCGTTAGTCTCATTCTAAGGTTTGTCTTAGTTCGGCCTTAGAAAGAGACTAACTTGGGACGAACTTAGACAACCCTTAGAATGAGACTAAAGTTTGTCTTTGTTCGTCCCAAGTTAGTCTCGTTAGTCTCATTCTAAGGTTTGTCTAAGTTCGTCCTTAGGAAGAGACACACTTGGGACGAACTTAGACAAACCTTAGAATGAGACTAAAGTTTGTCTTTGTTCGTCCCAAGTTAGTCTCGTTAGTCTCATTCAAAGGTTTGTCTAAGTTCGTCCTTAGAAAGAGACTAACTTGGGACGAACTTAGACAAACCTTAGAATGAGACTAACGTTTGTCTTTGTTCGTCCCAAGTTCGTCTCGTTAATCTCATTCTAAGGTTTGTCTAAGTTCGTCCTTAGAAAGAGACTATTTTGGAAAGAACTTAGACAAACTTGGGACGAACTTACAGAACCCTTAGAATGAGACTAATGTTTGTCTTTGTTCTTCCCAAGTTAGTCTCGTTAGTCTCATTCTAAGGTTCATCTAAGTTCGTCCTTAGAAAGAGACTAACTTGGGACGAACTTAGACAAACCTTAGAATGGGACTAACGTTTGTCTTTGTTCGTCCCAAGTTAGTCTGGTTAGTCTCATTCTAAGATTTGTCTAAGTTCGTCCTTAAAAAGAGACTAACTTGGGACGAACTTAGGCAAACCTTAGAATTAGACTAAAGTTTGTGTTTGTTCGTCCCAAGTTAGTCTCGTTGGTCTCATTCTAAAGTTTGTCTAAGTTCGTCCTTAGAAAGAGATTAACTTGGGACGAACTTAAACAAACTTGGGAAGAACTTAGACAAACCTTAGAATGAGACTAAAGTTTGTCTTTGTTCGTCCCAAGTTAGTCTCCTTAGTCTCATTCTATGGTTTGTTTAAGTTCGTCCTTAGAAATAGACTAACTTGGGACGAACTTAGACAAACCTTAGAAGGAGACTAACGTTTGTCTTTGTTCGTCCGAAGTTAGTCTCGTTAGTCTCATTTTTAGGTTTGTCTAAGTTCATCCTTAGAAAGAGACTAACTTGGGACGAACTTAAACTAACTTGGGAAAAACTTAGACAAACCTCAGAATGAGACTAAATTTGTCTTTGTTCGTCCCAAGTTAGTCTCGTTAGTCTCATTCTGAGGTTTGTCTAAGTTCGTCCTTAGCAAGAGACTAACTTGGGACGAACTTAGACAAACCTTAGAATGAGAGTAAAGTTTGTCTTTGTTCGTCCCAAGTTAGTCTCGTTAGTCTCATTCAAAGGTTTGTCTAAGTTCGTCATTAGAAAGAGACTAACTTGGGACGAACTTAGAAACCTTAGAATGAGACTAAAGTTAGTCTTTGTTCTTCCCAAGTTAGTCTCGTTAATCTCATTCTAAGGTTTGTCTAAGTTCGCCCTTAGAAAGAGACTAACTTGGGACGAACTTAGAAACCTTAGAATGAGACTAAAGTTAGTCTTTATTCGTCCCAAGTTAGTCTCGTTAGTCTCATTCTAAGGTTTGTCTTAGTTCGGCCTTAGAAAGAGACTAACTTGGGACGAACTTAGACAAACCTTAGAATGAGACTAAAGTTTGTCTTTGTTCGTCCCAACTTAGTCTCGTTAGTCTCATTCTAAGGTTTGTCTAAGTTCGTCCTTAGGAAGAGACAAACTTGGGACGAACTTAGACAAACCTTAGAATGAGACTAAAGTTTGTCTTTGTTCGTCCCAAGTTAGTCTCGTTAGTCTCATTCAAAGGTTTGTCTAAGTTCGTCCTTAGAAAGAGACTAACTTGGGACGAACTTAGACAAACCTTAGAATGAGACTAACGTTTGTCTTTGTTCGTCCCAAGTTAGTCTCGTTAATCTCATTCTAACGTTTGTCTAAGTTCGTCCTTAGAAAGAGACTATTTTGGAATGAACTTAGACAAACTTGGGACGAACTTAGACAACCCTTAGAATGAGACTAATGTTTGTTTTTGTTCTTCCCAAGTCAGTCTCGTTAGTCTCATTCTAAGGTTCGTCTAAGTTCGTCCTTAAAAAGAGACTAACTTGGGACGAACTTAGACAAACCTTAGAATGGGACTAACGTTTGTCTTTGTTCGTCCCAAGTTAGTCTGGTTAGTCTCATTCTAAGATTTGTCTAAGTTTGTCCTTAGAAAGAGACTAACTTGGGACGAACTTAGGCAAACCTTAGAATTAGACTAAAGTTTGTGTTTGTTCGTCCCAAGTTAGTCTCGTTGGTCTCATTCTAAGGTTTGTCTAAGTTCGTCCTTAGAAAGAGACTAACTTGGGACGAACTTAAACAAACTTGGGAAGAACTTAGACAAACCTTAGAATGAGACTAAAGTTTGTCTTTGTTCGTCCCAAGTTAGTCTCCTTAGTCTCATTCTAAGGTTTGTTTAAGTTCTTCCTTAGAAAGAGACTAACTTGTGACGAACTTAGACAAACCTTAGAAGGAGACTAACGTTTGTCTTTGTTTGTCCCTAGTTAGTCTCGTTAGTCTCATTCTAAGGTTTGTCTAAGTTCGTCCTCAGAAAGAGACTAACTTGGGACGAACTTAGACAAACCTTAGAATGAGACTAACGTTTGTCTTTGTACGTCCCAAGTTAGTCTTGTTAGTCTCATTCTAATGTTTGTCTAAGTTCGTCCTTAGAAAGAGACTAACTTGGGACGAACTTAGACAAACCGTAGAGTGAGACTAAAGTTTGTCTTTGTTCGTCCCAAGTTAGTCTCGTTAGTCTCATTCTAAGGTTTGTCTAAGTTCGTCCTTAGAAAGAGACTGACTTGGGACGAACTTACACCAACTTCGGACGAACTTAAACAAACCTTAGAATGAGACTAAAGTTTGTATTTGTTCGTCCCAAGTTAGTCTCGTTAGTCTCATTCTAAGGTTTGTCTATGTTCGTCCTTAGAAAGAGACTAACTTGGGACGAACTTAGACAAACCTTTGAATGAGACTAATGTTTGTCTTTGTTCTTCCCAAGTGAGTCTCGTTAGTCTCATTCTAAGGTTTGTCTAAGTTCGTCCTTAGAAAGAGACTAACTTTTGACAAACTTAGACTAACTTGGGACGAACTTAGACAAACCTTAGAATGAGACTAAAGTCTGTCTTTGTTCGTCCCAAGTTAGTCTCGTTAATCTCATTCTATGGTTTGTCTATGTTTGTCCTTAGAAAGAGACTAACTTGGGACGAACTTACACTAACTTGGGACGAACTTAGACAAACCTTAGAATGAGACTAACGTTTGTGTTTTTTCGTCCCAAGTTTGTCTCATTAATCTCATTCTAAGGTTTGTCTAAGTTCGTCCTTAGAAAGAGTGTATTTTGGAACGAACTTAGACTAACTTGGGACGAACTTAGACTAACCTTAGAATGAGACTAATGTTTGTCTATGTTTCTCCCAAATGAGTCTCGTTAGTCTCATTCTAAGGTTTGTCTAAGTTCGTCCTTAGAAAGAGACTAACTTTGGAAAAACTTAGACTAACTTGGGACGAACTTAGACAAGCCTTAGAATGAGACTAAAGTCTGTCTTTGTTCGTCCCAAGTTAGTCTCGTTTGTCTCATTCTAAGGTTGGTCTAAGTTCGTCTTTAGAAAGAGACTAACTTGGGACGAACTTAGACAAACCTTAGAATGAGACTAAAGTTTGTCTTTGTTCGTCCCAAGTTAGTCTCGTTTGTCTCATTCAAAGGTTTGTCTAAGTTCGTCCTTAGTAAGAGACTAACTTGGGACGAACTTATACAAACCTTAGAATGAGACTAAAGTTTGTCTTTGGTCGTCCCAAGTTAGTCTCGTTGGTCTCATTCAAAGGTTTGTCTAAGTTCGTCCTTAGTAAGAGACTAACTTGGGACGAACTTATACAAACCTAAGAATGAGACTAACGTTTGTCTTTGTTCGTCCCAAGTTAGTCTCGTTAATCTCATTCTAAGGTTTGTCTAAGTTCGTCCTTAGAAAGAGACTATTTTGGAATGAACTTAGACTAACTTGGGACGAACTTAGACAAACCTTAGAATGAGACTAATGTTTGTCTTTGTTCTTCCCAACTTAGTCTCGTTAGTGTCATTCTAAGGTTTGTCTAAGTTCATCTTAAAAAGAGAGTAACTTGGGACGAACTTAAACTAACTTGGGAAGAACTTAGACAAACCTTAGAATGAGACTAAAGTTTGTTCGTCCCAAGTTAGTCTCCTTAGTATCATTCTAAGGTTTGTTTAAGTTCGTCCTTAGAAAGAGACTAACTTGGGACGAACTTAGACAAACCTTAGAATTAGACTAAAGTTTGTGTTTGTTCGTCCCAAGTTAGTCTCCTTAGTCTCATTCTAAGGTTTGTTTAAGTTCGTCCTTAGAAAGAGACTAACTAGGGACGAACTTAGACAAACCAAAGAAGGAGACTAACGTTTGTCTTTGTTTGTCCCTAGTTAGTCTCGTTAGTCTCATTCTAAGGGTTGTCTAAGTTCGTCCTCAAAAAGAGACTAACTTGGGGCGAACTTAGACAAACCTTAGAATGAGACTAACGTTTGTTTTTGTTCGTCCCAAGTTAGTCTCGTTAGTCTCATTCTAAGGTTTGTCTAAGTTCGTCCTTAGAAAGAGACTAACTTGGGACGAACTTAGACAAACCATAGAGTGAGACTAAAGTTTGTCTTAGTTCGTCCCAAGTTAGTCTCGTTAGTCTCATTCTAAGGTTTGTCTAAGTTCGTCCTTGGTAAGAGACTAACTTGGGACGAACTTACACTAACTTCGGACGAACTTAAACAAACCTTAGAATGAGACTAAAGTTTGTATTTGTTCGTCCCAAGTTAGTCTCGTTAGTCTCATTCAAAGGTTTGTCTACGTTTGTCCTTAGAAAGAGACTAACTTGGGACGAATTTAGACAAACCATAGAATGAGACTAATGTTTGTCTTTGTTCTTCCCAAGTGAGTCTCGTTAGTCTCATTCTAAGGTTTGTGTAAGTTTGTCCTTAGAAAGAGACTAACTTTGGACAAACTTAGACTAACTTGGGACGAACTTAGACAAACCTTAGAATGAGACTAAAGTCTTTCTTTGTTTGTCCCAAGCTAGTCTCGTTAATCTCATTCTAAGGTTTGTCTATGCTCGTCCTTAGAAAGAGACTAACTTTGGATGAACTTAGACAAACCTTAGAATGAGACTAACGTTTGTCTTTGTTCGTCCCAAGTTAGTCTCGTTAATCTCATTCTAAGGTTTGTCTAAGTTCGTCCTTAGAAAGAGAGTATTTTGGAACGAACTTAGACTAACTTGGGACGAACTTAGACAAACCTTAGAATGAGACTAATGTTTGTCTTTGTTCTTCCCAAGTGAGTCTCGTTAGTCTCATTCTAAGGTTTGTCTAAGTTCATCCTTAGAAAGAGACTAACTTTGCACAAACTTAGAGTAACTTGGGACGAACTTAGACAAACCTTAGAATAAGACTAAAGTCTGTCTTTGTTCGTCCCAAGTTAGTCTCGTTTGTCTCATTCTAAGGTTTGTCTAAGTTCGTCCTCAGAAGGAGACTAATTTGGGACGAAATTAGACAAACCTTAGAATGAGACTAACGTTTGTCTTTGTTCGTCCCAAGTTAGTGTCGTTAGTCTCATTCAAAGGTTTGTCTAAGTTCGTCCTTAGAAAGCGACTAACTTTGGACTAACTTAGATTAACTTGGGACGAACTTAGACAAACCATAGAATGAGACAAAAGTTTGTCTTTGTTCGTCCCAAGTTAGTCTCGTTAGTCTCATTCTAAGGTTTGTCTATGTTCGTCCTTAGAAAGAGACTAACTTGGGACGAACTTACACTAACTTGGGACGAACTTAGACAAACCTTAGAATGAGACAAAAGTTTGTCTTTGTTCGTCCCAAGTTAGTCTCGTTAGTCTCATTCTAAGGTTTGTCTATTTCGTCCTTAGAAAGAGACTAACTTGGGACGAACTTAGACAAACCTTAGGATGAGACTAACGTTTGTCTATGTTCGTCCCAAGTTAGTCTCGTTAATCTCATTCTAAGGTTCGTCTAATCGTCCTTAGAAAGAGACTATTTTGGAACAAACTTAGACTAACTTGGGACGAACTTAGACAAACCTTAGAATGAGACTAATGTTTGTCTTTGTTCTTCCCAAGTTAGTCTCGTAAGTCTCATTCTAAGGTTTGTCTAAGTTCGTCCTTAGAAAGAAACTAACTTGGGAAAAACTTAAACTAACTTGGGATGAAATTAGACAAACCTAAGAATGAGACCCAAGTTTGTCTTTGTTCCTCTTAAGTTAGTCTCGTTAGTCTCATTCTAAGATTTGTCTAAGTTCGTCCTTAGAAAGAGACTAACTTGGGACGAACTTAGACAAACCTTAGAATTAGACTAAAGTTTGTGTTTGTTCGTCCCAAGTTAGTCTCGTTAGTCTCATTATAAGGTTTGTCTAAGTTCATCCTTAGAAAGAGACTAACTTGGGACGAAATTAAACTAACTTGGGAAGAACTTAGACAAAACTTAGAATGAGACTAAAGTTTGTCTTTGTTCGTCCCAAGTTAGTCTCCTTAGTCTCATTCTAAGGTTTGTCTAAGTTCGTCCTTAGAAAGAGACTAACTTGGGACGAACTTTGACAAACCTTAGAATGAGACTAACGTTTGTCTTTGTTCGTCCCTAGTTAGTCTCGTTAGTCTCGTTCTAAGGTTTGTCTAAGTTTGTCCTTAGAAAGAGACTAACTTGGGACGAACTTAGACAAACCTTAGAATTAGACTAAAGTTTGTGTTTGTTCGTCCCAAGTTAGTCTCGTTAGTCTCATTCTAAGGTTTGTCTATGTTCGTCCTTAGAAAGAGACTAACTTGGGACGAACTTAAACTAACTTGGGAAGAACATAGACAAACCTTAGAATGAGACTAAAGTTTGTCTTTGTTCGTCCCAAGTTAGTCTCGTTAATCTCATTCTAAGGTTTGTCTATGTTCGTCCTTAGAATCAGACTAACTTTGGACGAACTTACACTAACTTGGGACGAACTTAGACAAACCTTAGAATTACCTTAAGTTTGTGTTTGTTCGTCTCATGTTAGTCTCGTTAGTCTCATTCTAAGGTTTATCTAAGTTCGTCCTTAGAAAGAGACTAACGTGGGACGAAATTAAACTAACTTGGGAAGAACTTAGACAAACCTTAGAATTAGACTAAAGTTTGTCTTTGTTCGTCCCAAGTTAGTCTCGTTAATCTCATTCTAAGGTTTGTCTATGTTTGTCCTTAGAAACAGACTAACTTTGGACGAACTTACACTAACTTGGGACGAACTTAGACAAACCTTAGAATTAGACTAAAGTTTGTGTTTGTTCGTCCCAAGTTAGTCTCGTTAGTCTCATTCTAAGGTTTATCTAAGTTCGTCCTTAGAAAGAGACTAACTTGGGACGAAATTAAACTAACTTGGGAAGAACTTAGACAAACCTTAGAATGAGACTAAAGTTTGTCTTTGTTCGTCCCAAGTTAGTCTCCTTAGTCTCATTCTAAGGTTTGTCTAAGTTCATCCTTAGAAAGAGACTAACTTGGGACGAACTTTGACAAACCTTAGAATGAGACTAACGTCTGTCTTTGTTCGTCCCTAGTTAGTCTCGTTAGTCTCGTTCTAAGGTTTGTCTAAGTTTGTCCTTAGAAAGAGACTAACTTGGGACGAACTTAGACAAACCTTAGAATTAGACTAAAGTTTGTGTTTGTTCTTCCCAAGTTAGTCTCGTTAGTCTCATTATAAGGTTTCTCTAAGTTCGTCCTTAGTCTCATTCTACGGTTTGTCTAAGTTCGTCCTTAGAAAGAGACTAACTTGGGACGAACTTTGACAAACCTTAGAATGAGACTAACGTTTATCTTTGTTCGTCCCTAGTTAGTCTCGTTAGTCTCGTTCTAAGGTTTGTCTAAGTTTGTCCTTAGAAAGAGACTAACTTGGGACGAACTTAGACAAACCTTAGAAGGAGACTAACGTTTGTCTTTGTTTGTCCCTACTTAGTCTCGTTAGTCTCATTCTAAGATTTGTCTAAGTTCGTCCTTAGATAGAGACTAACTTGGGACGAACTTAGACAAACCTTAGAATTAGACTAAAGTTTGTGTTTGTTCGTCCCAAGTTAGTCTTGATAGTCTCATTCTAAGGTTTGGCAAAGTTCGTCCTTAGAAAGAGACTAACTTGGGACGAACTTAAACTAACTTAGGAAGAACATAGACAAACCTTAGAATGAGACTAAAGTTAGTCTTTGTTCGTCCCAAGTTAGTCTCCTTAGTCTCATTCTAAGGTTTGTTTAAGTTCGTCCTTAGAAAGAGACTAACTTGGGACGAACTTAGACAAACCTTAGAATTAGACTAAAATTTGTCTTTGTTCGTCCCAAGTTAGTCTCGTTAGTCTCATTATAAGGTTTCTCTAAGTTCATCCTTAGAAAGAGACTAACTTGGGACGAAATTAAACTAACTTGGGAAGAACTTAGACAAACCTTAGAATGAGACTAAAGTTTGTCTTTGTTCGTCCCAAGTTAGTCTCCTTAGTCTCATTCTAAGGTTTGTCTAAGTTCGTCCCATGTTTCTCTAAGTTCGTCCCATGTTAGTCTCTTTCTAAGGACGGACTTAGACAAACCTTAGAATGAGACTAACGAGACTAACTTGGGATGAACTTAGACAAACTTTAATCTCATTCTAAGGTTTGTCTAAGTTCGTCCCAAGTTAGTCTCTTTCTAAGGACGAACTTAGACAAACCTTAGACTGAGACTAACGAGACAAACATGGGACGAACAAAGACAAAAGTTAGCCTCATTCTAAGGTTTGCCTAAGTTCGTCCCAAGTTACTCTCTTTCTAAGGACGAACTTTGACAAACCTTAAAATGAGACTAACGAGACTAACTTGGGATGAACAAAGACAAACTTTAGTCTCATTCTAAGGTTTGTCTAAGTTCGTCCCAAGTTAGTTTAAGTTCGTCCCAAGTTAGTCTCTTTCTAAGGACGAATTTAGACAAACCTTAGAATGAGACTATTGAGACTAACTTGGGACGAACAACGACAAACTTTAGTCTCATTCTAAGGTTTGTCTAAGTTCGTCCCAAGTTAGTTTAAGTTTGTCCCAAGTTAGTCTCTTTCTAAGGACGGACTTAGACAAACCTTAGAATGAGATTAACGATACTAACTTGGGACAAACAAAGACAAACTTTAATCTCATTCTAAGGTTTGTTTAAGTTCGTCCCAAGTTAGTCTCTTTCTAAGGACGAACTTAGACAAACCTTAGAATGAGACTAACGAGACTAACTTGGGACGAACAAAGACAAACTTTAGTCTTATTCTGAGGTTTGTCTAAGTTCGTCCAAAGTTAGTCTCTTCCTAAGGACGAACTTAGACAAACATTACAATGAGACTAACGAGACTAACTTGGGACGAACAAAGACAAACTTTAGTCTCATTCTCAGGTTTGTCTAAGTTCATCCCAAGTTAGTTTAAGTTCGTCCCAAGTAAGTGTATTTCTAAGGACGAACTTAGACAAACCTTAGAATGGGACTAACGAGACTAACTTGGGACGAACCAAGACAAACATTAGTCTCATTCTAAGGTTTGTCTAAGTTTGTCCCAATTTAGTCTAAGTTCGTTCCAAAATAAGCTCTTTCTAAGGACGAACTTAGACAAACCTTATAATGAGACTAACTAGATTAACTTGGGATGAACAAAGACAAACTTCAGTCTCATTCTAAGGTTTGTCTAAGTTCGTCCCAAGTTAGTCGCTTTCTAAGGACGAACTTAGACAAACCTTGGAATGAGACAAACTTCGACAAACCTTGGAAGGAGACTAACCAGATTAACTTGGGACGAACTAAGACAAACTTTAGTCTCATTCTAAGGTTTGTCCAAGTTCGTCCCAAGTTAGTCTCTTTCTAAGGACGAACTTAGACAAATTTCGTCTCATTCTCAGGTTTTTCTAAGTTCATCCCAAGTTAGTTTAAGTTCGTCCCAAGTAATTGTCTTTCTAAGGACGACTTAGACAAACCTTATAATGAGACTAACGAGACTAACTTGGGACGAACAAAGACAAACTTTAGTCTCATTCTAAGGTTTGTCTAAGTTCGTCCCAAGTTAGTTTAAGTTCGTCCCAAGTAAGTGTATTTCTAAGGACGAACTTAGACAAACCTTAGAAAGGGACTAACGAGACTAACTTGGGATGAACCAAGACAAACATTAGTCTCATTCTAAGGTTTGTCTAAGTTTGTCCCAATTTAGTCTAAGTTCGTTCCAAAATAGTCTCTTTCTAAGGACGAACTTAGACAAACCTTATAATGAGAGTAACTAGATTAACTTGGGATGAACAAAGACAAACTTTAGTCTCATTCTAAGTTTGTCTAAGTTCGTCCCAAGTTAGTCGCTTTCTAAGGACGAACTTAGACAACCCTTGGAATGAGACAAACTTCGACAAACCTTGCAAGGAGACTAACTAGATTAACTTGGGACGAACTAAGACAAACTTTAGTCTCATTCTAAGGTTTGTCCAAGTTCGTCCCAAATTAGTCTCTTTCTAAGGACGAACTTAGACAAATTTCGTCTCATTCTCAGGTTTTTCTAAGTTCATCCCAAGTTAGTTTAAGTTCGTCCCAAGTAATTGTCTTTCTAAGGACGACTTAGACAAACCTTAGAATGAGACTAACGAGACTAACTTGGGACGAACAAAGACAAACGTTAGTTTCATTCTAAGGTTTGTCTAAGTTCGTCCCAAGTTAGTCTCTTTTTAAGGATGAACTGAGACAAACCTTAGAATGAGACTAAAGAGACTAACTTGGGACGAACAAAGACAAACTTTTGTCTCATTCTGACGTTTGTCTAAGTTCGTCCCAAGTTAGTCTCTTCCTAAGGACGAACTTAGACAAACCTTAGAATGAGACTAACGAGACTAACATGGGAGGAACAAAGACAAACTTTCGTCTCATTCTGAGGTTTGTCTAAGTTCGTTCCAAGTTTGTCAAAGTTCGTCCCAAGTTTGTCTCTTCCAAAGGACGAACTTATACAAACCTTAGAATGAGACAAACGAGGCTAACTTGGGACGAACAAAGACAAACTTTAGTCTCATTCTAAGGTTTGTCTAAGTTCATCCTAAGTTTGTTTAAGTTCGTCCCAAGTAAGTGTATTTCTAAGGACGAACTTAGACAAACCTTAGAATGAGACTAACGAGACTAACTTGGGACGAACAAAGACAAACATTAGTCTCATTCTAAGGTTTGTCTAAGTTTGTCCCAATTTAGTCTAAGTTCGTTCCAAAATAGTCTCTTTCTAAGGACGAACTTAGACAAACCTTATAATTAGACTAACTAGATTAACTTGGGATGAACAAAGACAAACTTTAGTTTCATTCTAAGGTTTGTCTAAGTTCGTCCCAAGTTAGTCGCTTTCTAAGGACGAACTTAGACAAACCTTGGAATGAGACAAACTTAGAAAAACCTTGGAATGAGACTAACTAAATTAACTTGGGACGAACAAAGACAAACTTTAGTCTCATTCTAAGGTTTGTCCAAGTTTGTCCCAAGTTAGTCTCTTTCTAAGGACGAACTTAGACAACTTTCGTCTCATTCTCAGGTTTTTCTGAGTTCATCCCAAGTTAGTTTAAGTTCGTCCCAAGTAAGTGTCTTTCTAAGGAAGACTTAGACAAACCTTAGAATGAGACTAACGAGACTAACTTGGGACGAACAAAGACAAACGTTAGTCTCATTCTAAGGTTTGTCTAAGTTCGTCCCAAGTTAGTCTCTTTTTAAGGATGAACTTAGACAAACCTTAGAATGAGACTAAAGAGACTAACTTGGGACGAACAAAGACAAACTTTAGTCTCATTCTGAGGTTTGTCTAAGTTCGTCCCAAGTTAGTCTCTTCCTAAGGACGAACTTAGACAAACCTTAGAATGAGACTAACAAGACTAACATGGGACGAACAAAGACAAACTTTCGTCTCATTCTGAGGTTTGTCTAAGTTCGTCCCAAGTTTGTCAAAGTTCGTCCCAAGTTTGTCTCTTCCAAAGGACGAACTTATACAAACCTTAGAATGAGACAAAGGAGACTAACTTGGGACGAACAAAGACAAACTTTAGTCTCATTCTAAGGTTTGTCTAAGTTCATCCTAAGTTTGTTTAAGTTCGTCCCAAGTTAGTGTCTTTCTAAGGACGAACGAAGACAAACCTTAGAATGAGACTAACGAGACTAACTTGGGAAGAACAAAGACAAACATTAGTCTCATTCTAAGGTTTGTCTAAGTTCGTCCCAAGTTAGTCTCTTTCTAAGGACGAACTTAGACAAACCTTAGAATGAGATTAACAAGACTAACTTGGGACGAACAAAGACAAACTTTAGTCTCATTCTAAGGTTTGTCTAAGTACGTCCCAAGTCAGTGTATGTTCGTCCCAAGTTAGTCTCTTTCTAAGGACGAACTTAGACAAACCATAGAATGAGACTAACGAGACTAACTTGGGACGAACAAAGACAAACTTTAGTCTCATTCTAAGGTTTGTCTAAGGAGACTAAAGTTTGTCTAAGTTCGTCCCAAGTTAGTCTCTTTCTAAGGACGAACTTAGACAAACCTTAGAATGAGACTAACGAGACTAACTTGGGACGAACAAAGACAAACTTTAATTTCATTCTAATGTTTGTCTAAGTTCGTCCTAAGTTACCCTCTCTTTAAGGACGAACTTGGACAAACCTTAGAATGAGACTAACGAGACTATCTTGGGACGAACAAAGACAAAGTTTAGTCTCATTCTACGGTTTGTCAAAGTTCGCCTAAGTTAGCCTCTTTCTAAGGACGAACTTAGACCAACCTTTGAATGAGATTAACGAGACTAACTTGGGACGAACAAAGACAAACTTTAGTCTCATTCTAAGGTTTGTCTAAGTTCGTCGCAAGTTATTCTAAGTTCGTCCCAAGTTAGTCTCTTTCTAAGGACGAACTTAGACAAACCTTTGAATGAGACTAACGAGACTAACTTGGGACGAACAAAGAGAAACTTTAGTCTCATTCTAAGGTTAGTCCAAGTTCGTCCCAAGTTAGTATAAGTTCTTCCCAAGTTAGTCTGTTTTTAAGGAAGAACTTAGACAAACATTAGAATGAGACTAACGAGACTAACTTGGGACGAATAAAGACAAACTTTAGTCTCATTCTAAGGTTTGTCTAAGTTCGTCCCAAGTTATGCCCTGTCTATTTGAACTCTATTTTTTGACGGTTAAGATAAGATAAGTTCCTTTCAATCAACATAAGTTACTTTCAGTTACTATAAGTTACCTTCAGTTAATATAAGTTTCAGTTAAGTTAAGATAAGATAAGTTACCATCATCATCATACCATCATCATTATCATACCATCATCATACCACCACCATCATCATCATATCATACCATACCATCATCATATCAACATCATCATCATCATACCATCAGCATATCATATCAGCATATCACCATCATCATCATCATATCATATCATCATACCATAATGATCATCATATTACTATTCATCATCATACCATTCATCATCATATTACTATTCATCACCATCATCACAACCATCAGCATATCCTATCATCATACTATTCATCATCATCATCATCATACTATTCATCATCATATTACTATTCATCACCATCATCACAACCATCATCATCATCATACCATCAGCATATCATATCATCATAATCCATCATCATCATACTATTCATCATCATCATACCATCATCATCATAATATTACTATTCATCACCATCATCACAACCATCATCATCATCAGTATATTACTATTCATCATCATCATATTACTATTCATCATCATCACAACCATTATCATCATCAGTATACTACTATTCATCATCATCATATTACTATTCATCACTATCATCATCAGTATATTACTATTTATCATCATCATCATCATCATCATCATCATCATCATCATCATAACATTACTATTTATCACTATCACTATCATCATCAGTATATTACTATTTATCATCATCATCATAATATTACTATTCATCACCATCATCACAACCATCATGATCATCAGTATATTACTATTTATCATCATCATATTAATATTCATCATCATCATATTACTATTCATCATGATCATCACAACCATCATCATCATCAGTATATTACTATTCATCATCATCATATTACTATTCATCGCCATCATCATCATATTAGTATTCGTCACCATCATCATATTACTATTCATCAACATCACCATCATCATATTACTATTCATCAGTCAATATAAGTGTCAGTTAAGTTAATATCAGTCACTATAAGTTAATATCAATCACTATAAGTTACTATCAGTTAAGATAAGATAAGATAAGTTTCAATTCAAATGGACGTCCCTTTTGTCTAAGTTTGTCTCAAGTTAGTCTCTTTCTAAGGACGAACTTAGACAAATCTTAGAATGAGACTAACGAGACTAACTTGGGAATAACAAAGACAAACTTTAGTCTCATTCTAAGGTTTGTCTAAGTTTGTCCCAAGTTAGTCTACGTTCGTTCCAAAATAATCTCTTTCTAAGGCCGAAGTAAGACAAACCTTAGAATGAGACTATTTTGGAACGAACTTGGGACGAACTTAGTCTCACTTGGTCTCATTTTAAGGTTTTTCTAAGTTCGGCCTTAGAAAGATACTATTTTGGAACAAACTTAGTCTCACGAGTTGAGACAAAAGTTAGACTAAGAAAGAGACAAATTGTTAAAGTTAGTCTAACGAGCATTCTAAGGTTTGTCCTTAGAAACTTTAGAATGACTTTAACCAAACAAACCTAGAATGAGATTAACCTTAGAATGAGACTAACGAGACTAAGTGTTAGTCTAACTAGGTTTCCAAGCTAGTCTAAGTTCGTCCCAAGTTAGTCTCTTTCTAAGGACGAACTTAGACAAACCTAAGAATGAGACTAACGAGACAAACTTGGGACGAACAAAGACAAACTTTAGTCTCATTTTAAGGTTTGTCTATGTTTGTCCCAAGTTTGTCTAAGTTCGTCCCAAGTTAGTCTCTTCATAAGGACGAACAAAGACAAACTTTAATCTCATTCTAAGATTTGTCTAAGTTCATCCCAAGTTTGTCTAAGTTCGTCCCAAGTTAGTCTCTTCCTAAAGACAACTTACACAAACCTTAGAATGAGTCTAACGAGACTAACTTTGGACGAACAAAGACAAACTTCCCAAGTTCGTCCTAAATTAGTCTCTTTCTAAGGACGAACATAGACAAACCTTAGAATGAGACCAACGAGATTAACTTGGGACGAACAAAGACAAACGTTAGTCTCATTCTAAGGTTTTCCAAGTTCATCCCAAGTTAGTCAAAGTTCGTCCCAAGTTAGTCTCTTTTCAAGGATGAACATAGAACAACCTTAGAATGAGACTAACGAGACTAACTTGGAACAAACAAAGACAAACGTAAGTCTCATTCTAAGGCTTGTCTAAGTTCGTCCCAAGTTAGTCCATTTCTAAGGACGAACTTAGAGAAACCAAAGAATGAGACTAACGAGATTAACTTGGGACGAACAAAGACTAACTTTAGTCTCACTCTAAGGTTTGTCTAAGTTCGTCCCATGGTAGTCTATTTCTAAGGAAGAACTTAGACAAACCTTAGATAAACCTTAGAATGAGACGAACGAGACTAACTTGGGACGAACAAATACAACGAGGCTAATTCAAAGTTAGTCTAAGTTCATTCTAAGGTTTGTGTAAGTTCGTCCCAAGTTAGTCTCGTTAATCTCATTCTAAGGTTTGTCTAAGTTCGTCCGTAGAAAGAGACTAACTTGGGACGAACTTAAACTAACTTGGGACAAACTTAGACAAACCTTAGAATGTGACTAACGTTTGTCTTTGTTCGAGCCAAGTTAGGCTCATTCTAAGGTTTGTCTACGTTCGTCCTTAGAAAGAGACTAACTTCGAACGAACTTAGACAAACCTTAGAATGAGACTAACGTTTTTCTTTGTTTGTCCCAAGTTAGTCTCATTCTAAGGTTTGTCTAAATTCGTCCTTAGAAAGAGACTAACTTGGGACAAACTTAGACAAATCTTAGAATGAGATTAAAGTTTGCCTTTGTTCGTCCTTAGGAAGAGACTAACTTGGGACGAACTTAGACAAACCTTAAAATGATACTAAAGTTTGTCTCGTTAGTCTCATTCTTAGGTTTGTCTAATTTCGTCCTTAGAAAGAGACTAACTTGGGACGAACTAAGACAAACCTTAGAATGAGACTAACGTTTGTCTTTATTCGTCCCAAGTTAGTCTCGTTAGTCTCATTCTAAGGTTTGTCTAAGTTCGTCCTTAGAAAGAGACTAACTTGGGACGAAAATAGACAAACCTTAGAATTAGACTAAAGTTAGTCTTTGTTCGTCCCAAGTTAGTCGCGTTAGTCTCATTCTAAGGTTTGTCTAACTTCGTCCCAAGAGACTACCTTGAGACGAACTCAGACAAGCCTTAGAATGAGATTAAAGTTTGTCTTTGTTCGTCCCAAGTTAGTCTCGTTAGTCTCATTCTAAGGTTTGTCTAAGTTCGACCTTAGAAAGAGACTAACTTGGGACGAACTAAAACCAACTTGGGTCGAACTTAGACAAACATTAGAATGAGACTAAAGTTTGTTTTTGTTTGTCCCAAGTTAGTCGTTAGTCTCATTCTAAGGTTTGTCTAAGTTCGTCCACAGAAAGAGACTAACTTGGGACGAACTTTGACAAACGTTAGAATGAGACTAACGTTTGTCTTTGATCGTCCCAAGTTAGTCTCATTCTAAGGTTTGTCTAAGTTCGTCCATGGAAAGAGACTAACTTGGGACGAACTTAGACAAACGTTAGAATGAGACTAACGTTTGTCTTTGTTCGTCCCAAGTTAGCCTCTTTCTAAGGTTTGTCTAAGCTAGTCCTAAGAAAGAGACTAACTTGGGACGAACTTAGACAAACCTGAGAATGAGACTAACGTTTGTCTTTGTTCGTCCCAAGTTAGTCTCATTCTAAGGTTTGTGTAAGTTCATCCTTAGAAAGAGACAAACTTGGGACGAACTAAAACCAACTTGGGACGAACTTAGACAAACCTTAGAATTAGACTAAAGTTTGTCTTTGTTCGTCCCAAGTTAATCGTTAGTCTCATTATAAGTTTTGTCTAAGTTCGTCCACAGAAAGAGACTAACTTGGGACGAACTTTGACAAACGTTAGAAAGAGACTAACGTTTGTCTTTGATCGTCCCAAGTTTCTCTCATTCAAAGGTTTGGCTAAGTTCGTCCATGGAAAGAGACTAACTTGGGACGAACTTAGACAAACCTTAGAATGAGACTAAAGTTTGTCTTTGTTCGTCCCAAGTTAGTCGTTAATCTCATTCTAAGGTTAGTCTATGTTCGTCCATGTAAAGAGAATAACTTGGGACGAATTTAGACAAACGTTAGAATGAGACTAACGTTTGTCTTTGTTCGTCCCAAGTTAGTCTCATTCTAAGGTTTGTCTTTGTTCATCCCAAGTTAGTCTCATTCAAACTTTTGTCTCTGTTTGTCCCAAGTTAGTCTCGTTAGTCTCATTCTAAGGTTTGTCTAAGTTCGTCCTTAGAAAGAGACTATTTTGGAACGAACTTAGACTCACTTGGGGCGAACTTAGACAAACCTTAGAATGAGACAAAAGTTTGTCTTTGTTCTTCCCAAGTCAGTCTCGTTAGTCTCATTCTAAGATTTGTCTAAGTATGTACTTAGAAAGATACTAACTTGGGACGAACTTAGACAAACCTTAGAATGAGACTGAAGTTTGTCTTTGTTCGTCCCAAGTTAGTCTCGTTAGTCTAATTCTGAGGTTTGCCAAAGTTCGTCCTTAGAAAGAGACTAATTTGGGACGAACTTAGACAAACCTTAGAATGAGACTAACAAGACTAACTTGGCACGAACAAAGACAAACTTTAGTCCCATTCTAAGGTTTGTCTAAGTTCGTCCCAAGTTAGTCTCATTCTAACGTTTGTCAAGGTTCGTCCTTAGAAAGAGACTAACTTGGGACGAACAAAGACAAACTTTAGTCTCATTCTAAGGTTCGTCTAAGTACATCCCAAGTTAGTCGCATTCTAACGTTTGTCTAGGTTCGTCCTTAAAAAGAGACTAACTTGGGACGAACAAAGACAAACGTTAGTCTCATTCTATGGTTTGTCTTAGTTCGTCCCAAGTTTGTCTCAATCTAACGTTTTTCTTTGTTCGTCCTTAGAAAGAGACGAACTTGGGACGAACAAAGACAAACTTTAGTCTCATTCTTAGGTTTGTCTAAGTTCCTCCCAATTTAGTCTCAATGTAACATTTGTCTAGGTTCGTCCTTAGAAAGAGACAAACTTGGGAAGAATAAAGACAATCGTTAGTCTCATTCTAAGGTTTGTCTAAGTTCGTCCCAAGTTAGTCTCATTCTAATGTTTGTCTAGGTTCGTCCTTAGAAAGAGACTAACTTGGGACGTACAAAGACAAACTTTAGTCTCATTCTAAGGTTTATCTAAGTTCAGCCCAAGTTAGTATCAATCTAACGTTTGTCTAGGTACGTCCTTAGAAAGAGACTAACTTTGGACGAACAAAGACAAACGTTAGTCTCATTCTAAGGTTTGTCTAAGTTCGTCCCAAGTTAGTCTGATTCTAACATTTTTCTAGGTTCGTCCTTAGAAAGAGACTAACTTGGGACGAATAGAAAAAAACTTTAGTCTCATTCTATGGTTTGTCTAAGTTCGTCCCAAATTAGTTTCAATCTAACGTTTGTCTAGGTTCGTCTTTAGAAAGAGACTAACTTGGGACTAACAAAGACATACTTTAGTCTCATTCTAAGGTTTGTCTAAGTTCGTCCCAAGTTAGACTCATTCTAACGTTTGCCTAGGTTCATTCTTAGTAAGAGACTAACTTGGGACGAACTTAGACAAACCTTAGAATAAGACTAAAGTTTGTCTTTGTTCGTCCCAAGTTAGTCACTTTCTAAGGACGAACCTAGACAAACGTTAGAATGTGACTAACTTGGGACAAACTTAGAGAAACATTAGAATGAGACTAACTTGGCACGAACTTACACAGACCTTAGAATGAAACTAACATTTGTCTTTGTTCATCCCAAGTTTAGTCTCTTTCTAAGGAAGAAGCTAGACAAACGTTAGAATGAGACTAACTTGGGAGTACTTAGAAAAACCTTAGAATGGGACTAAAGTTTGTCTTTGTTTGTCCCAAGTTAGCCTCTTTCTAAGGACGAACCTAGAGAAACATTGGACGAACCTGGACAAACGTTAGATTGAGACTAACTTGGGACGAACTTAGACAAACCTTAGAATGAGACTGAAGTTTGTCTTTCTTTGTCCTAAGTTAGTCTCTTTCTAAGGACGAACCTAGACAAAAGTTATAATGAGACCAACTTGGGACGAACTTCGACAAACCTTAGAATGAGATTAAAGTTTGTCTTTGTTCGTCCCAAGTTAGACTCATTCTCAGGGTGAACCTAGATAAACGTTAGAATGTGACTAAATTGGGATGAACTTTGTCAAACTTAGAATGAGACTAACACTTGTCTTTTTTCGTCCAACGTTAGTCTCTTTCTAAGGACGAACCAAGACAAACGTTAGATTGAGACTAACTTGGGATGAACTTAGACAAACCTTAGAATGACACTAATGTTTTTCTTTATTCATCCCAAGTTAGTCTCATTCTAAGGACGAACCTAGACAAACGTTAATATGAGACTAACTTGGGACGAACCTAGGCGAAACATAGAATGAGACTAAAGTTTGTCTTTGTTCGTGCCAAGTTAGTCTCTTTCTAAGGTTTGTCTAAGTTTGTCCCAAGTTAGTCTAATTCTAACGTTTGTCTAGGTTCGTCCTTTGAAAGAGACTAACTTGGGAAGAACTTAGACAAACCTTTGAATGAGACTACAGTTTGTCTTTGTTCGTCCCAAGTTAGTCTCTTTCTAAGGACGAACCTAGACAAACGTTAGAATGAGACTAACTTGGGACGAACTTATACAAACCTTAGAATGAGACTAACGTTTGTCTTTGTTCATCCCAAGTTATCCTCTTCCTAAGGATGAACCTAGACAAATGTTAGAATGAGACTAACTTGGGACGAACTTAGAGACACCTTAGAATGAGACCAACTTGGCACGAACAAAGAAAAACTTTAGTCTCATTCTAAGGTTTGTCTAAGTTCGTCCCAAGTTAGTCTCATTCTAACATTTGTCTAGGTTCGTCCTTAGAAAGATACTAACTTGGGACGAACAAAGACAAACTTTAGTCTCATTCTAAGGTTTGTCTAAGTTCGTCCGAAGTTAGTCTCTTTCTAAGGAGGAACCTTGAAGAACGTTAGAATGAGACTAACTTGAGACAAACTTAGACAAACCTTAGAAAGAGACTAACTTGGGACGAACAAAGACAAACTTTAGTCTCATTCTAAGGTTTGTCAAGGTTCGTCCTTAGAAAGGGACACACTTGGGACGAACAAAAACAAACGTTTGTCTCATTCTAAGGTTTGTCTAAGTTCGTCCCAAGTAAGTCTCATTCTAACGTTTGTCTAGGTTCGTCCTTAGAAAGAGACTAACTTGGGACGAATAAAGAAAAACATTAGTCTCGTTCTAAGGTTTGTCTAAGTTCATCCCAAGTTAGTCTCAATCTAATGTTTGTCTATGTTCGTCCTTCGAAAGAGACTAACTTGGGACGAACAAAGACAAACATTAGTCTAATTCTAAGGTTTGTGTAAGTTCGTCCCAAGTTAGTCTCAATCTAACATTTGTCTAGGTTCGTCCTCAGAAAGAGACTAACTTGGGATGAACAAAGACAAACGTTAGTCTCATTCTAAGGGTTGTCTAAGTTCGTCCCAAGTTAGTGTCGTTCAAACGTTTGTCTAGGTTCGTCCTTAGAAAGAGACTAACTTGGGACGAACAAAGACAAACTTTAGTCTCATTCTAAGGTTTGTCTAAGTTTGTCCCAAGTTAATCCAATTCTAATGTTTGTCTAGGTTCGTCCTTAGAAAGAGACTAACTTGGGACGAACAAAGACAAATGTTAGTCTCATTCTAATGTCTATCTAAGTTCGTCCCAAGTTAGTCTCATTCTAACATTTGTCTAAGTTAGTCTAATTCTAACGTTTGTCTAGGTTCGTCCTTAGAAAGAGACTAACTTGGGACGAACAAAGACAAACTTTCGTCTCATTCTAAGGTTTGTCTAAGTTCGTCCCAAGTTAGTCTCAATCTAACATTTGACTAGGTTCGTCCTTAGAAAGAGACTAACTTGGGACGAACAAAGACAAACGTTAGTCTTATTCTGAGGTTTCTCTAAGTTCGTCCCAAGTTAGTCACATTCTAACGTTTGTCTAGGTTCGTCCTTAGAAAGAGAATAACTTGAGACGATCAAAGACAAACTTTAGGCTCATTCTAAGGTTTGTCGAAGTTCGTCCCAAGTTAATCTCTTTCTAAGGACGAACCTAGACAAACGTTAGAATGAGACTAACTTGGGACAAACTTAGACAAACCTTAGAAAGAGACTAACTTGGGATGAACAAAGACAAACTTTAGTCTCATTCTAAGGTTTGTCTAGGTTCGTCCTTAGAAAGGTACTAACTTGGGAGAAACAAAGACAAACGTTAGTCTCATTCTAAGGTTTGTCCCAAGTTAGTCTCATTCTAACGGTTGTTTATGTTCGTCCTTAGAAAGAAACTAATTTGGGACGAACCTAGACAAATGTTAGATTGAGACTACCTTGGGACGAACTTAGGCAAACCATAGAATAAGACTAACGTTTGTCAAAGTTCGCCCCAAGTTAGTCTCAATCTAACGTTTGTCTAGGTTCATCCTTAGAAAGAGAGTAACTTGGGACGAACAAAGACAATCTTAAGTCTAATTCTAAGGTTTGTCTAAGTTCAACCCAAGTTAGTCTCAATCTAACATTTGTCTAGGTTCGTCCGTAGAAAGAGTCTAACTTGGGACTAACAAAGACAAACGTTAGTCTCATTCTAAGGTTTGTCAAAGTTCAACCCAAGGTAGTCTCATTATAACGTTTATCTAGGTTCGTCCTAAGAAAGAGACTAACTTGGGATAAACAAAGACAAACTGTAGTCTCATTCTAAGGTTTGTCTAAGTTCGTCCCAAGTTAGTCTCTTTCTACGGACGAACCTAGACAAACGTTAGAATGAGACTAACTTGGGACAAACTTAGACAAACCTTAGAAAGAGACTGGCTTGGGACGAACAAAGACAAACTTTAGTCTCAATCTTAGGTTTGTCTAGGTTCGTCCTCAGAAAGAGACTAACTTGGGACGAACAAAGACAAAGTTTAGTCTTATTCTAAGGTTTGTCTAAGTTCTTCCTCTTGTATACTCCTTGACAAGTCTATTTTTACCCTCTCGATTTGTCGATGAAGAGGATCATCGTAAAGTCAAAAGAATTTATAGATTAACCGGTAAAGTACCGGGTCGAACCCTAAGGAGTAAGCCAGGCACATGCACTGTATGAGATTGTGATTCCATTCGGCTATTGTAAACCAAAATGTATAAAGGTGTGTATTCTTTAAATCCTATTTGTTGAGTAATTAAAGATAAAAGATAGATAAGAGGTATTTCGAGGGGTTACTTCCCTCCTTGGCAATTTCCCATTGATCATGTATATTATAGTTATGCAAATCAAGGTGTCAAATAGTTTTGAACCTAGTTTAGACTAGGGTAGGCCAACTCTCACTTGAACGTATTCCTAGCCAAACCTCTTAGCTTGAACCTCACTCCATTGAGATTGTTGGTTCATTCCATTGCCTTATCATCCTATGGGTGGGAGATAGATGCAATGAACATACTGATGGAGCGTATTTATACGATTCATCAAGTACTACTGAACCCACCAAATTAGACTCTTAGTCATAAGAACATGTCGTTTTGGCATTTCAGGCAATTTTGGAGTCTAAAGAGGAATCAAGCCTAAAAAGGGAGATTTGTGCCAAAAAAAGCACGCCAAGCATTTCTGGCCAAGAAGTCGCAACCAGAGCCCGGTCGACCAAGCGCTGAACAGAACTTCAAACGAGGCATCGCACGGGGCGCACCAGCCGAGCTGCCCAGGTCCAAAATCAAGTCGCTCGGGCAAACCATCTGATCTGACGAATCCGCCTCGAGCAAAGTGATCAAAATGGCAAATAAGGTGGACAATGTCGGAAAACCAAGGAGAATGCCCGAGCAGATTGGCAGTTGGCTCAATTCCAAAGCAAAGGCCCCGCGCGCATAGGCATCAAAACCACGTCGCTCGACCAGACGGGCGAATCTAGCAAATCTGGCTCAATCAAGTTGTTTGAAATGCTCAACAACTCGGGTGATCTCACTTCCCAGACAAAACGCCCGAGTGGAACCAGCTCAAGCCCGATCAAGGCCAAACTAGGGCAATTCCGGCCGTTTTGGGATTCCGACTAGGTTCCGGGCGGATGCCGGTAAAACGACTTCGACCATTAGGCTTAGAATTGCCTCAGCAATCCAAATCAGCAATCTAAATGCCAAAGACCTCCGACCAAAATTCCGGCCAGATTCCGACCAAATCCGGCCAAGCTCCGATCGAGCTCCGATCAAGCTCCGATCAAGCTCTGATCAGGTACAACCAAGTCCAACCAAGTTCTGGCCAAGAAGTTCCAACCAAGAACCGAATTCCCAATATTCCGGTTGGCTTCTACTATTCATTTCGGTTTGGTTTTGGAATCCGGTTTGCCTGAACCAAGTTCAAGTCGGTTGGCTTGTGGCTCAACTAAGGTTCAAGCTAGTTGCCCTTTGGCTTCAACAAGTGCCAAAGTCGGTTGGAGGAGGTGCAAGTGGATGCCAAGTGGTTGGCTCTTCTCTTCTTCCTATCCAAGTTCCTTTTGGGATATTTCTTCAAGCCAAAGCTTATCTCCTCCCTAAAGTCGGTTTAGCTCCTCTATATAAAGACCTCTTGGTCTTAGAATCATGTAGACTACTGACAGATGCTTGTCGTCAGAGCAAATGTACAAATAAATTTATAGTCCGCTACTCGCGACTTCACTACTGGGTAGCAAGTGGTAAGTAGGGGTCGAACCCAAAGGAATTAGGGGGATAGTTGTTCTTGAGGTGATTTGTACAGCAAGGGAGCGTGTTTTAGGTTGGTTGAGGTTTTAGACCTAGTAACTACGTGACTTTTTGGTTGGTTTTGGTTTTTTTGTGCGAAAAGTAAATGACTGAAAATAAAAGTAGGAGACTTACAGCGGGTGATGCGTGATTGGCAAGTCCTCCGGAAGGTGAGCAGTTGATTACGGCAGTTATACTAAGAAAGTAAGTGCAGGAGTTGTTTGATTTCAAGGAAAACATTCGATTTCGGGGGCCTTGTATCATAGCCTGTTTATCATTGACCTTTAGTGATCCTTCTAAGTATTCAAACGTGCATCAAGGCCATTCCAAGCACTCTATTTGCCACACTGTCTAGTCTTTTGCAAAAGTGTTCGAAAGAGTATCAAGGCCATTCCAAGCACTCGATTTGCACACACTGTCTAGACTTTTGCAAAAAACGTAGAGCCCTTGTTCTACTTAGACTAATACCCCATTCCAAGGTATATTAGCCTGTGTGCATCCATTTGATCAGTCATTCCCGAGCAATCAAATGGTGTTTGAGAGAGGTCAAACTCCTCAGATAAGCTTTGCCATTCCAAGCATCCACTTATCCGAGTATGTTTACGAACTTCCACGGAAGAGCTTTGCCATTCCAAGCATCCACTCAGCCTTGGAAGTTCTGGCCTAATATATGGCACATAGAACAAGTTTTGAATACAGAGAAAAAAACACTAAAGCAAAGTCTAAAACATTTTATGATACAAGTACACCCCTTCAACCGAATGAAGAGTTTAGCTACGAATATCCATAGAGGTGGATACCATAGCTAAATACTCGGGGGTTTTTGAAAGACAGTAAGTAAGGGGAATACTCAAGAACCAACAGGAGTATTCCCAATTCCTACTTGAATACTCAAGAACCAACAGGAGTATTCTCTAAAACTGTTATAATACTCAAGAACCAACAAGAGTATTATTTCAAAACCAAACTTACAAATTGCCAAACTTAGAGAGATAAGTGATTTATGATTTTTGGGATGTTTTACAAATGAGATGGAGGCATGTATTTATAGCCATGGAGGGAAGGAATGGAGGGCCAAGATGAGAGCATGTGGCTTCATCCAAGGGGAGCTCCATGGGAGGTAAGAGCCGCCGGTTGGAGGTCATCCATGGAGGAGAGCTTCCTCCTCCAAAAGCCGCCGGTCACCATGGGCAAATGTGGAGTTTTGTGACGTTTTCACAAAACTATCGGTGTATTTCAGCCCGGGATTGACTTTGATTGCTCTTCGCTTTGATTTGTTTTGAATGATTCCATGTCAGGATCTTTAGATTTCTTCAGTCAGCGTCTAATCGAGACCTTGGAATGACTCGTAACATCTTTTCTGCGTAAAATCCTCTCCTTAGCGTGTATTCTCTCTAAGCTCCAAAATACCCTGTAGATAAATATCGGAACTAACAAGCAAAGTTAAATAGACAAACAGTCTAATTTAGTGGGTTTAACTGTGTTTTTGATTCGTATAATTATGGTCCATCAGATCACCCCACACTTTTAGTTGTTCGTCCCGAACAATGCTATTAAAGGGCGGCACTAAGTACGCTTTTAAAATATGAAAGTTAGACTGTGGGACTAGACTTATCCTAATTCATGCATTACTACTTATTACCAAATTAAACTGCGTAAATAAATAGAAGAAACTTGATACTTGTACCTCCGTGCTGAGATGCAAAGTATTTTGGATGTTTCGGGAGATAGTCCTTTTTAGGCTCCTGGACTGCAATCTCGGGACCGTCTCGTACTATATGGTTTTCTTGTAGCTTTCTCTAGCACGTGATTCGGTTCGGGTTTCAATGGTTTGATCTTTGATTTTCTTTCTTTTTGGCGAGGGACAGCTTTTTTTTGTAGTGAATCGGCCTTTGGCCTTGGATTTGACTTTTTGAGTACTTCACTTTTGTTCGGTTAAAACCTTCACACTTTTGGGCCTTTGGCCTCTTGATTTGCTTCTTCGAGCTTTTGCTTCTTTGTGACTTGCTAGTCCATTTTCTCAAGCCTTTTTGGGAGGTCCAATCATCGCCCGCGAGCATATGGAAATACCTCCCCGCTCCTCTCATCGTTGTCGTTTCGCGCGGGTCAAGATGAGGGTCGCTCATCTATTTTCTCGGCTACTTTGACTAGAGAGAGGACGGTCTGATTCCCGTCCTCGCCTTTTTTTTCTTTTTTGCATAAACACTGCATGGCGGAGATGACTTCAATCTTCACTGAAACCCGAAGTGCAGCCTCCACTGACTTCGAAAACCATATAGTTTGATTCGATCCTTCGATTGCTTGCCAAGCCCCTCTAGGGCATTTTCTATCAACTCCACATCCCTAGTTTATCTCAGCACAAAGGAACAAATGAGAAGTTACATTCTAAGTTTTTAAACAGTTGAATTTTCACAAGGTTGATGCATGAATTATGATCTATCTTTTTCACATTCTTAAGTTCATATTTTCAAAAAGATACTATTAAGAAAACAGCAAGCATGTTATTTAACTATATAAAAAGGTGGTTCTCACCCCACACTTTTGAACGAAGGCGTGCCTTAGTTCAAAAGTCATGCAAGCAGATATATACATGTGAGAATGACTTTAAACTAAATGACTGAAATTAAATGACAGAAAGTAAGATAGTGTCGGGTTACCTCCCGACCAGTGCACTTGTTTAACGTCGTTGGCTCGACAGTACCTCATTCTTGGATCATTGGTTTGGATCCCATGGGTGGCTCAGGTCGAATTTCTTTATTGCGCCAACCCTGATTCTTGCTTTGACTCTTCCTGGGTTTTTGGGGGATGATGGGCGTGGGTCCAGCTCCCACTGTTCTGATGGTTTCTCCTTCCAGCGTCTATGCCCCATTACGGTGTCGTTTTGCTTAGGCCCTTTTCCCATCCTCCTTTTAGCCTCTTCATTGATCACATAGTTTTCAGCGATTTGCCTATTGATCGAGGGGAAAAGTTGGGAAGCTTGCATCTTAAGGCTTGGTTATGCCTCGTTATGTCCGTTTGTCAGGATCTGGTCATAGATGGTCTCGGAAGCTTGGGTGATGATAGCTGGGTATGGCTCGGGCAGTATGCTGGTGGTATTTTGGACTTCTTCCTCGTTGCTTCCGATGCTTTCCATGTCTGATTCTTCTGACGGTTCAAAAGTCTCTTCTGATGGCTCGGGAGTTTCTTCATTTGCCTCAGGACCAGCTTCGTCTATTTGCATTCCTCCGTCAGTTTGAGGTATTCGTTTTGTGGCTGCGGCCAGGTTATTTATGAGGTACCACATGTCTGCTATGGATAAGTTCCTGGCTGATCTTTTCATTGCTTCGTTAATCCTTCCCAGCTCATCGGACCTCATCCCACGAAGAAATTTTTGAAGAAGAACTTTCTTCGTGAATCCATGGTGCGGGCAGTTTGAGACGATGGTGTCGTAGTTCGTGTAGTATTCGTCCAAAGTCTCATCCCGGGATTGTTGAAGGCACATGATCTTCTCACGGGTTTTTTGGCGTAAGGATGGGGGGGGGGGGGAGAATTCCTTCAGGAATGGAACGCAGAGGTCCACAAAATATTCAGCATGCATAGCGGGTGATGTGTAGTACCAGATTGTCGCGAAGTCAGTCAGAGAAAATTTGAAGCATTTAAGCTTAAATTCCTCTAACATTTCATTCTCAGGTTTTATGTGGCAGCAAACGTGGTGAAAGTTTCGGCAGTGTTGTACAGGATTTTCTCCATCCGTACCTCCGAACAGGGGCAGATATCGTGTTGTTCATGCATATGTAGTGGGTAGCGTCATGAGAAGGGGAGAGAAAGAAAAGAACAACTATCCGAAGGCTAATTCCCCGGCAACGGCGCCAATTTGACAGATGCTTGTCGTCAGAGCAAATGTACAAATAAATTTATAGTCCGCTACTCGCGACTTCACTACTGGGTAGCAAGTGGTAAGTAGGGGTCGAACCCAAAGGAATTAGGGGGATAGTTGTTCTTGAGGTGATTTGTACAGCAAGGGAGCGTGTTTTAGGTTGGTTGAGGTTTTAGACCTAGTAACTACGTGACTTTTTGGTTGGTTTTGGTTTTTTTGTGCGAAAAGTAAATGACTGAAAATAAAAGTAGGAGACTTACAGCGGGTGATGCGTGATTGGCAATTCCTCCGGAAGGTGAGCAGTTGATTACGGCAGTTATACTAAGAAAGTAAGTGCAGGAGTTGTTTGATTTCAAGGAAAACATTCGATTTCGGGGGCCTTGTATCATAGCCTGTTTATCATTGACCTTTAGTGATCCTTCTAAGTATTCAAACGTGCATCAAGGCCATTCCAAGCACTCGATTTGCCACACTGTCTAGTCTTTTGCAAAAGTGTTCGAAAGAGTATCAAGGCCATTCCAAGCACTCGATTTGCACACACTGTCTAGACTTTTGCAAAAAACGTAGAGCCCTTGTTCTACTTAGACTAATACCCCATTCCAAGGTATATTAGCATGTGTGCATCCATTTGATCAGTCATTCCCGAGCAATCAAATGGTGTTTGAGAGAGGTCAAACTCCTCAGATAAGCTTTGCCATTCCAAGCATCCACTTATCCGAGTATGTTTACGAACTTCCACGGAAGAGCTTTGCCATTCCAAGCATCCACTCAACCTTGGAAGTTCTGGCCTAATATATGGCACATAGAACAAGTTTTGAATACAGAGAAAAAAACACTAAAGCAAAGTCTAAAACATTTTATGATACAAGTACACCCCTTCAACCGAATGAAGAGTTTAGCTACGAATATCCATAGAGGTGGATACTATAGCTAAATACTCGGGGGGTTTTGAAAGATAGTAAGTAAGGGGAATACTCAAGAACCAACAGGAGTATTCCCAATTCCTACTTGAATACTCAAGAACCAACAGGAGTATTCTCTAAAACTGTTATAATACTCAAGAACCAACAAGAGTATTATTTCAAAACCAAACTTACAAATTGCGAAACTTAGAGAGATAAGTGATTTATGATTTTTGGGATGTTTTACAAATGAGATGGAGGCATGTATTTATAGCCATGGAGGGAAGGAATGGAGGGCCAAGATGAGAGCATGTGGCTTCATCCAAGGGGAGCTCCATGGGAGGTAAGAGCCGCCGGTTGGAGGTCATCCATGGAGGAGAGCTTCCTCCTTTGGCCACCTCCTCCAAAAGCCGCCGGTCACCATGGGCAAATGTGGAGTTTTGTGACGTTTTTGCGACGTTTTCACAAAACTATCGGTGTATTTCAGCCCGGGATTGACTTTGATTGCTCTTCGCTTTGATTTGTTTTGAATGATTCCATGTCAGGATCTTTAGATTTCTTCAGTCAGCGTCTGATCGAGACCTTGGAATGACTCCTAACATCTTTTCTGCGTAAAATCCTCTCCTTAGCGTGTATTCTCTCTAAGCTCCAAAATACCCTGTAGATAAATATCGGAACTAACAAGCAAAAGTTAAATAGACAAACAGTCTAATTTAGTGGGTTTAACTGTGTTTTTGATTCGTATAATTATGGTCCATCAACTACCTTAGAGAGTTGAGAGCTTATCTCTCTTCTCTTCACTTCTATTCAAAAACACTTTTCTTTGTTCTTCATTTGTTCTTGATTTCCAAAGCTTTCTTCACTTGTTCTTGAGCTCCAAAGCTCTTACTTTCCAGCAAGCACACTTTACTTTCTTGTCAAGTTCTTGATTTGGAGCTCCTCTCCTTTACTTTCCTTGTTAAGCCACGACTTCTTTACTTTTCTTGTCAAAAACCGAAGTCCTCTCTTTACTTGCTTGTTGGTTACCTTTAGTTTCATAAGTATGGTGCTTGTATTCCTTGACATGAATACAAGTAGCTAAAGCATATTCGGTCAAAGGGTGTTCATACTTGTGTATGCATCTTGAGACTTGAACTTAATGCTATTTTGTGTTTCAACTAGTTCTGTGTGCCATACATTCGGGTAGAACATACATGGTTGAGTGGATGCTTGAAATGGCAAAGCTCTTCCGTGGGGTTCGTGAACATACACGGTTAAGTGGATGCTTGAAATGGCAAAGCTTTTCCGTGGAGTTCAACCTCTCTTTAACACCACTTGGTTGATCGGAAATGTGAGATCAAGTGGATGCACTTAGGCTAATATACTTTGAAATGGGGTATTAGTCTAGCTAGAACTAGAAGTCTATGTCTTGATTTTGGAGTAGATTGTGGTGTAAGTGCTTGAAATGGCCTTACTTTAGGGTTTATGTCTTGAAATGGAATAAACCCACACTTATGAACACAAAGTAAGTCATTTGACGTCTATGATGGTTGTCTCACAAGTAGAGACCCTAGACTGAATATCTTTCGTCCTTACTTATCTGTCATTTACTTTCTGCACTTTACTTTTCAGCACTTTACATTTCAGTCTTTACTTTTCTGTCATTTACAATTCAGCACTTTACATTTCAGTCTTTACTTTTCTGTCATTTACATTTCAGCACTTTACTTTCAGTCTTTACTTTCACCACTTTAAATTCAGTCATTTACTTTCTGTCATTTACTTTCTGTATATATAAAAAAAACCAACAAAAACCCAATCTGTCTTTACTTTCATTTTCTTTCTTTTTAAAGAACAACTAATCCACACTGACTCTCTTGGGTTCGACCCCTACTTACCGCTCTACTAATCCATAGTGAGCCACGAGTAGTGGACTATAAATGTAAATTTTGCAGTGCACAACGACGTGCTGTCAAATTTTGGCGCCGTTGCCGGGGAGTCGTGCAATCGGAATAGTTGTTCTTTTTTGTGTTTGTTTGTTTTTGTTTTACAGTTCACAATGTCGTTGTACTACGGAAGAGAGCCTTGGAACAATGAGGAATTTTCCCCACCATCCTTCGAACTTGAAGTCCGCCAGAAGATCAACAACCTAGAGCAATCTCGGGACGAAACATTGGACGAGTACTTATGGTACTTCGATTCCATTGTGTTGAGCTGCCCACACCATGGATTCACGAACTTCGATCTTCTTCAAAGGTTTCTTGGTGGAATGATGCCACATGTGTGGAATTGGCTAAATGATGCAGCGGGAGGCTCGGTGAATAACTTAGACATGGATGATCTTTGGAACTGGATAGATTATTTGGCCGAGAGGTCAAGGCAAGATCAAGCCGAGTCACTCGAGGAACTAGCCAACACGATACACCAAAACGAGGTCGAAAATGAGGAGTTCTGGGCGGCTCAAAAAGAAGCTACAAACCAGATCTATGAGTTGCTCAAAGCAAGAGTCATCAAAGAAGAGCCTACATGGAAGCCCACGGAGCCGGCCGAGCCACTAGAAACGGTCCTCATAGCCGAGCCAGCCGAGTCAAACCCGGACTTCACTGCCGAAGTGGCCGAGGAAATCAAGCCAGGCCAGGTCCTTGCGCTCGGAGCACCCGAGCATGTCCCGGACCTCAATGTCGGGCTGGCCGAGAAAGACCAGGACGCGCCCGAGCTGGCCGAGACGAAGCCAATCCTCACTGCCGAACTGTCCGAAGCTGGCCCGGTACACATTTCCAATCTGTCCGAGTAAGTCCCGGTCCTAACTGACGAGTTGCCCGAGATATACCCGGACCTCATTGCCGAACCAGCCGAGTCTTACACAGTCCTCATTGCCGAGCTGGCCGAGACATGCCCGGTCCTCACGGACGGGCTGGTCGAGAAAGGCCCGGTCCTCATGGCCGAGAAACCCCAACTTAACCCTTTATGTTTTATGCAGATCATAGCCACCGAAGAGCATGTAGTCAATAATGATGCGGTGCAAGGGGAGTTGGAGGCAAATCAAGGGCAAGAAAAGCCAATGATGGAGCGCTCATTCACCACGACTCAACAAAGCGGCTCGGAAAACTCACTTGTTCCAAGACAACCCATCTCCGCTGCCACAAAAAAGAAGCTTGGCAGGGGCGCATGTTTGATGTCGCCTACACTTGATGGCACAATGCTGAACTTCAAAACTTACAAAGGTGCCAACCATTTGAACATGAAGAAGCGACAAAGACATGGCCCAAAAAAATGGAAGCCGGGATGGAGTAGCAAGAAACCACGGCTCAATGGACCATCAGCTATGGCCAAGGAGCCCTCATCTTCTCGGCTGTATGTGGAAAAGAACCCGCCGGACCAATGGAGACTAGAACCGAGCACATCACTCCATGCGTTCTTTGGGCGGAGCAAAAGAGCAACCGAGAAGAAGTTCGAACTCAAGCACCCATGGGATCCCAACTTATGATCCATGGGTGAGGTACCGTCAAGCCAACAACGTTAAACAAAGGCACTTGCCGGGAGGTAACCCGGCATATTTTCTTCATTTGTTACAGTTTTTATGTTTATGTCGTTTCTTTTCATACTCATCCCCTTTGTATTTGGAAGGAAATGACTTTTACTAAGTCGTTCCGAGAGGAACGCCTTCGTTCAAAAGTGTGGGGGTATCTGAGTAATATTTTCACATAGTAGTAATTGCATATAGTAGCCAAACACTTTTTGAAAATATACACTTTCATGATGTGAAAATACATAGACCCGAAACATGCATTTCCTTGTGAAAACTTAATTGTGTAAGCACATGTGTATTTAACTTTCTACTTGTCTTTGTGTGCTGAGATAAATGTAGGATGTGGAGTTGAAAGAAATGCCCTAGAGAGGCTTGACAAGCACTCAAGGGACCACGTCCTTACTTTATGGTTATGTGAAGATTGTGGAGGCTAGCACTTCGGGCTTCTTGGTGAAGAGTAGACTCCGCCGTGCAGCGTCTATGCAAGAGGCGGGATGGGAATCAAACCGTCCATTCTCTAGTACAAAGTAGCCGGGAAAATAGATGAGCGACCCTCATGTTGACCCACGCGAAAAGGGCAAGGATGAGAAAGAGCGCGGAGGTATTTCCATATGCTCTCAGGCGATGATTGGACCTCCCAAAAGTGAAGAAAAATGGACATGCAAATCTCATCAAAGGAGCAAAGCTCAAAGAAGAAAAGAAAAATCAGCCAAAATGGTGAAACCAAACCGAAGCAAAAGTGAAGTACTCAAAGAGTCAAATCAAAGGCCGAAGGCCAAACCTCACTAATTAGTCTCATTCTAAGGTTTGTCTAAGTTCGTCCTTAGAAAGAGACTAACTTGGGACAAACTTACACAAACTTGGGATGAACTTTGACAAACCTTAGAATGACACTAAAGTTTGTCTTTGTTCGTCCCAAGTTAGTCTCGTTAGTCTCATTCTAAGGTTTGTCTATGTTCGTCCTTAGAAAGAGACTAACTTGGGACGAACTTAGACAAACCTTAGAATGAGACTAACGTTTGTCTTTGTTTGTCCCAAGTTAGTCTCGTTAGTCTCATTCTAAGGTTTGTCTTTGTTCATCCTTAGGAAGAGACTAACTTGGGACGAACTTAGACAAACCTTAGAATGAGACTAATGTTTGTCTTTGTTCTTCCTAAGTTAGTCTCGTTAGTCTCATTCTAAAGTTTGTCTAAGTTCGTCCTTAGGAAGAGACTAACTTGGGACGAACTTAGACAAACTTGGGACGAACTTAGACAAACCTCATAATGAGACTAAAGTTTGTCTTTGTTCGTCCCAAGTTAGTCTCGTTAGTCTCATTCTAAGGTTTGTCTAAGTTCATCCTTAAAAAGAGACTAACTTGGGACGAACTTAAACTAACTTGGGACGAACTTAGACAAACCTTAGAATGAAATTAAAGTTTGTCTTTGTTCGTCCCTAGTTAGTCTCGTTAGTCTCATTCTAAGGTTTGTCTAAGTTCGTCCTTAGAAAGAGACTAACTTTGGACGAACTTAGAGAAACTTGGGACGTACTTAGACAAACCTTAGAATTAGACTAAAGTTTGTCTTTGTTCGTCCCAAGTTAGTATCGTTAGTCTCATTCTAACTTTGTCTAAGTTTGTCCTTAGAAAGAGAATAACTTGGGATGAACTTAGACAAACCTTAGAATGAGACAAAAGTTTGTCTTTGTTCGACCCAAGTTAGTCTCGTTAGTCTCATTCTAAGGTTTGTCTATGTTCGTTCTTAGAAAGAGACTAACTTGGGACCAACTTAGACAAACCTTAGAATGAGACTAATGTTTGTCTTTGTTCGTCCCAAGTTAGTCTCGTTAGTCTCATTCTAAGGTTTGTCTATGTTCGTCCTTAGAAAGAGACTAACTTGGGACGAACTTAGACAAACCTTAGAATGAGACTAATGTTTGTCTTTGTTCTTCCCAAGTTAGTCTCGTTAGTCTCATTCTAAGGTTTGTCTAAGTTCGTCCTTAGGAAGAGACTAACTTGGGACGAACTTAGACAAACTTGGGACGAACTTAGACAAACCTCATAATGAGACTAAAGTTTGTCGTTGTTCATCCCAAGTTAGTCTTGTTAGTCTCATTCTAAGGTTTGTCTAAGTCCGTCCTTAGAAAGAGACTAACTTGGGACGAACTTAATCAAACTTGGGACGAACTTAGACAACCCTTAGAATGAGATTAAAGTTTTTCTTTGTTCGTCCCAAGTTAGTCTCATTCTAAGGTTTGTTTAAGTTCGTCCTTAGAAAGAGACTAACTTGGGACGAACTTAGACAAACCTTAGAATGAGATTAACGTATGTCTTTGTTCGTCCCAAGTTACTCTCATTCTAAGGTTTGTCTAAGTTTGTCCTTAGAAAGAGACTAACTTGGGACAAACTTATACTAACTTGGGACGAACTTAGACAAACCTTAGAATGAGACTAAAGTTTGTCTTTGTTCGTCCCAAGTTAGTTTCGTTAGTTTCATTCTAAGGTTTGTCTTAGTTCCTCCTTAGAAAGAGACTAACTTGGGACGAACTTAGACTAACTTGGGACGAACTAAGACAAACCTTAGAATGAGACAAAAGTTTGTCTTTGTTCGACCCAAGTTAGTCTCGTTAGTCTCATTCTAAGGTTTGTCTATGTTCGTCCTTAGAAAGAGACTAACTTGGGACGAACTTAGACAAACCTTAGAATGAGACTAACATTTGTCTTTGTTCGTCCCAGTTTAGTCTCGTTAGTCTCATTCTAAGGTTTTTCTATGTTCGTCCTTAGAAAGAGACTAACTTGGGACGAACTTAGACAAACCCTAGAATGAGACTAATGTTTGTCTTTGTTCTTCCCAAGTTAGTCTCGTTAGTCTCATTCTAAAGTTTGTCTAAGTTCGTCCTTAGGAAGAGACTAACTTGGGACGAACATAGACAAACTTGGGACGAACTTAGACAAACCTCATAATGAGACTAAAGTTTGTCTTTGTTCGTCCCAAGTTAGTCTCGTTAGTCTCATTCGAAGGTTTGTCTAAGTTCGTCCTTAGAAAGCGACTAACTTGGGACAAACTTAAACTAACTTGGGACGAACTTAGACAAACCTTAGAATGAGATTAAAGTTTGTCTTTGTTCGTCCCAAGTTAGTCTCATTCTAAGGTTGTTCTAAGTCCATCCTTAGAAAGAGACTAACTTTGGACGAACTTAGAGAAACTTGGGACGTACTTAGACAAACCTTAGAATTAGACTAAAGTTTGTCTTTGTTCGTCCCAAGTTAGTCTCGTTAGTCTCATTCTAAGGTTTGTCTAAGTTCGTCCTTAGAAAGAGAATAACTTGGGATGAACTTAGACAAACCTTAGAATGAGACAAAAGTTTGTCTTTGTTCGACCCAAGTTAGTCTCATTCTAAGGTTTGTCTAAGTTCGTCCTTAGAAGGAGACTAACTTCGGACAAACTTAGACTACCTTGGGACGAACTTAGACAAACCTTAGAATGAGATAAAAGTTTGTCTTTGTTCGTCCCAAGTTAGTCTCGTTAGTCTCATTCTAAGGTTTGTCTAAGTTCGTCCTTAGAAAGAGACTAACTTGGGACGAACTTACACTAACTTGGGACGAACTTAGACAAACCTTAAAACGAAACAAATGTTTGTCTTTGTTCAACCCAAGTTAGTCTCGTTAGTCTCATTCTAAAGTTTGTCTATGTTCGACCTTAGAAAGAGACTAACTTGTGACGAACTTAGACAAACCGTAGAATGAGACTAATGTTTGTCTTTGTTCTTCCCAAGTTAGTCTCGTTAGTCTCATTTTAAGGTTTGTCTAAGTTCGTCCTTAGGAAGAGACTAACTTGGGACGAACTTAGACAAACCTCATAATGAGACTAAAGTTTGTCGTTGTTTGTCCCAAGTTAGTCTCGTTAGTCTCATTCTAAGGTTTGTCTACATTCGTCCTTAGAAAGAGACTAACTTGGGACGAACTTAATCTAACTTGGGACGAACTTAGACAAACCTTAGAAGGAGATTAAAGTTTTTCTTTGTTCGTCCCAATTTAGTCTCATTCTAATGTTTGTTTATGTTCGTCCTTAGAAAGAGACTAACTTGGGACGAACTTAGACAAACCTTAGAATGAGACTAACGTATGTCTTTGTTCGTCCCAAGTTACTCTCATTCTAAGGTTTGTCTAAGTTCGTCCTTCGAAAGAGACTAACTTGGGACAATCTTACACTAACTTGGGACGAACTTAGACAAACCTTAGAATGAGACTAAAGTTTGTCTTTGTTCGTCCCAAGTTAGTTTCGTTAGTCTCATTCGAAGGTTTGTCTAAGTTCGTCCTTAGAAAGAGACTAACTTGGGACGAACTTAAACTAACTTGGGACGAACTTAGACAAACCTTAGAATGAGACAAAAGTTTGTCTTTGTTCAACCCAAGTTAGTCTCGTTAGTCTCATTCTAAGGTTTGTCTATGTTCGTCCTTAGAAAGAGACTAACTTGGGAGGAACTTAGACAAACCTTAGAATGAGACTAACGTTTGTCTTTGTTTGTCCCAAGTTAGACTCGTTAGTCTCATTCTAAGGTTTGTCTATGTTCGTCCTTAGAAAGAGACTAATTTGGAACGAACTTAGACAAACCTTAGACTGAGACTAATGTTTGTCTTTGTTCTTCCCAAGTTAGTCTCGTTAGTCTCATTCTAAAGTTTGTCTAAGTTCGTCCTTAGGAAGAGACTAACTTGGGACGAACTTGGACAAACTTGGGACGAACTTAGAGAAACCTCATAATGAGACTAAAGTTTGTCTTTGTTCGTCCCAAGTTAGTCTCGTTAGTCTCATTCTAAGGTTTGTCTAAGTTCGTCCTTAGAAAGAGACTAACTTGGGACGAACTTTAACTAACTTGGGACGAACTTAGACAAACCTTAGAATGATATTAAAGTTTGTCTTTGTTCGTCCCAAGTTAGTCTCGTTAGTCTCATTCTAAGGTTGTTCTAAGTCCATCCTTAGAAAGAGACTAACTTTGGACGAACTTAGAGAAACTTGGGACGTACTTAGACAAACCTTAGAATTAGACTAAAGTTTGTCTTCGTTCGTCCCAAGTTAGTCTCGTTAGTCTCATTCTAAGGTTTGTCTAAGTTTGTCCTTAGAAAGAGAATAATTTGGGATGAACTTAGACGAACCTTAGAATGAGACAAAAGTTTGTCTTTGTTCGACCCAAGTTAGTCTCGTTAGTCTCATTCAAAGGTTTGTCTATGTTCGTTCTTAGAAAGAGACTAACTTGGGACCAACTTAGATAAACCTTAGAATGAGACTAATGTTTGTCTTTGTTCGTCCCAAGTTAGTCTCGTTAGTCTCATTCTAAGGTTTGTCTATGTTCGTCCTTAGAAAGAGACTAACTTGGGACGAACTTAGACAAACCTTAGAATGAGACTAATGTTTGTCTTTGTTCTTCCCAAGTTCGTTCCAAGTTACTCTCATTCTAAGGTTTGTCTAAGTTCGTCCTTAGGAAGAGACTAACTAGGGACGAACTTAGACAAACTTGGGACGAACTTAGACAAACCTCATAATGAGACTAAAGTTTGTCGTTGTTCGTCCCAAGTTAGTCTCGTTAGTCTCATTCTAAGGTTTGTCTAAGTTCGTCCTTAGAAAGAGACTAACTTGGGACGAACTTAATCAAACTTGGAACGAACTTAGACAACCCTTAAATGAGATTAAAGTTTTTCTTTGTTCCTCCCAAGTTAGTCTCATTCTAAGGTTTGTTTAAGTTCGTCCTTAGAAAGAGACTAACTTGGGACGAACTTAGACAAACCTTAGAATGAGACTAACGTATGTCTTTGTTCGTTCCAAGTTACTCTCATTCTAAGGTTTGTCTAAGTTCGTCCTTAGAAAGAGACTAACTTGGGACAAACTTAGACTAACTTGGGACGAACTTAGACAAACCTTAGAATGAGACTAAAGTTTGTCTTTGTTCGTCCCAAGTTAGTTTCGTTAGTCTCATTCTAAGGTTTGTCTAAGTTCATCCTTAGAAAGAGACTAACTTGGGACGAACTTACACTAACTTGGGACGAACTTAGACATACCTTTGAATGAGACAAAAGTTTTTCTTTGTTCGACCCAAGTTAGTCTCGTTAGTCTCATTCTAAGGTTTGTCTATGTTCGTCCTTAGAAAGAGACTAACTTGGGACGAACTTAGACAAACCTTAGAATGAGACTAACATTTGTCTTTGTTCGTCCCAATTTAGTCTCGTTAGTGTCTTTCTAAGGTTTGTCTGTGTTCGTCCTTAGAAAGAGACTAACTTGGGATGAACTTAGACAAACCTTAGAATGAGACTAATGTTTGTCTTTGTCCTTCCCAAGTTAGTCTCGTTAGTCTCATTCTAAAGTTTGTTTAAGTTCGTCCTTAGGAAGAGACTAACTTGGGACGAACATAAACAAACTTGGGACGAACTTAGACAAACCTCATAATGACACTAAAGTTTGTCTTTGTTCGTCCTAAGTTAGTCTCGTTAGTCTCATTCTAACTAAGTTCGTCCTTAGAAAGAGACTAACTTGGGACGAACTTAGACAAACCTTAGAATGAGATTAAAGTTTGTCTTTGTTCGTCCCAAGTTAGTCTCGTTAGTCTCATTCTAAGGTTGTTCTAAGTCCATCCTTAGAAAGAGACTAACTTTGGACGAACTTAGAGAAACTTGGGACGTACTTAGACAAACCTTAGAATTAGACTAAAGTTTGTCTTTGTTCGTCCCAAGTTAGTCTCGTTAGTCTCATTCTAAGGTTTTTCTAAGTTCGTCCTTAGAAAGAGAATAACTTGGGATGAACTTAGACAAACCTTAGAATGAGACAAATGTTTGTCTTTGTTCGACCCAAGTTAGTCTCGTTAGTCTCATTCTAAGGTTTGTCTATGTTCGTTCTTAGAAAGAGACTAACTTGGGACGAACTTAGACAAACCTTAGAATGAGACTAATGTTTGTCTTTGTTCGTCCCAAGTTAGTCTCGTTAGTCTCATTCTAAGGTTTGTCTAAGTTCGTCCTTAGAAAGAGACTAACTTGGGATGAACTTAGACAAACCTTAGAAGGGGACTAAAGTTTGTCTTTGTTCGTCCCAAGTTAGTCTCGTTAGTCTCATTCTAAGGTTTGTCTATGTTCGTCCTTAGAAAGAGACTAACTTGGGACGAACTTAGACAAACCTTAGAATGAGACTACCGTTTGTCTTTGTTTGTCCCAAATTAGTCTCGTTAGTCTCATTCTAAGGTTTGTCTATGTTCGTCCTTAGAAAGAGACTAACTTGGGACGAACTTAGACAAACCTTAGAATGAGACTAACATTTGTCTTTGTTCGTCCCAGTTTAGTCTCGTTAGTCTCATTCTAAGGTTTTTCTATGTTCGTCCTTAGAAAGAGACTAACTTGGGACGAACTTAGACAAACCCTAGAATGAGACTAATGTTTGTCTTTGTTCTTCCCAAGTTAGTCTCGTTAGTCTCATTCTAAAGTTTGTCTAAGTTCGTCCTTAGGAAGAGACTAACTTGGGACGAACATAGACAAACTTGGGACGAACTTAGACAAACCTCATAATGAGACTAAAGTTTGTCTTTGTTCGTCCCAAGTTAGTCTCGTTAGTCTCATTCGAAGGTTTGTCTAAGTTCGTCCTTAGAAAGCGACTAACTTGGGACAAACTTAAACTAACTTGGGACGAACTTAGACAAACCTTAGAATGAGATTAAAGTTTGTCTTTGTTCGTCCCAAGTTAGTCTCATTCTAAGGTTGTTCTAAGTCCATCCTTAGAAAGAGACTAACTTTGGACGAACTTAGAGAAACTTGGGACGTACTTAGACAAACCTTAGAATTAGACTAAAGTTTGTCTTTGTTCGTCCCAAGTTTGTCTTTGTTCGTCCCAAGTTAGTCTCGTTAGTCTCATTCTAAGGTTTGTCTAAGTTCGTCCTTAGAAAGAGACTAACTTGGGATGAACTTAGACAAACCTTAGAAGGGGACTAAAGTTTGTCTTTGTTCGTCCCAAGTTAGTCTCGTTAGTCTCATTCTAAGGTTTGTCTATGTTCGTCCTTAGAAAGAGACTAACTTGGGACGAACTTAGACAAACCTTAGAATGAGACTACCGTTTGTCTTTGTTTGTCCCAAATTAGTCTCGTTAGTCTCATTCTAAGGTTTGTCTATGTTCGTCCTTAGAAAGAGACTAACTTGGGACGAACTTAGACAAACCTTAGAATGAGACTAACATTTGTCTTTGTTCGTCCCAGTTTAGTCTCGTTAGTCTCATTCTAAGGTTTTTCTATGTTCGTCCTTAGAAAGAGACTAACTTGGGACGAACTTAGACAAACCCTAGAATGAGACTAATGTTTGTCTTTGTTCTTCCCAAGTTAGTCTCGTTAGTCTCATTCTAAAGTTTGTCTAAGTTCGTCCTTAGGAAGAGACTAACTTGGGACGAACATAGACAAACTTGGGACGAACTTAGACAAACCTCATAATGAGACTAAAGTTTGTCTTTGTTCGTCCCAAGTTAGTCTCGTTAGTCTCATTCGAAGGTTTGTCTAAGTTCGTCCTTAGAAAGCGACTAACTTGGGACAAACTTAAACTAACTTGGGACGAACTTAGACAAACCTTAGAATGAGATTAAAGTTTGTCTTTGTTCGTCCCAAGTTAGTCTCATTCTAAGGTTGTTCTAAGTCCATCCTTAGAAAGAGACTAACTTTGGACGAACTTAGAGAAACTTGGGACGTACTTAGACAAACCTTAGAATTAGACTAAAGTTTGTCTTTGTTCGTCCCAAGTTTGTCTTTGTTCGTCCCAAGTTAGTCTCGTTAGTCTCATTCTAAGGTTTGTCTAAGTTCGTCCTTAGAAAGAGAATAACTTGGGATGAACTTAGACAAACCTTAGAATGAGACAAAAGTTTGTCTTTGTTCGACCCAAGTTAGTCTCATTCTAAGGTTTGTCTAAGTTCGTCCTTAGAAGGAGACTAACTTCGGACAAACTTAGACTACCTTGGGACGAACTTAGACAAACCTTAGAATGAGATAAAAGTTTGTCTTTGTTCGTCCCAAGTTAGTCTCGTTAGTCTCATTCTAAGGTTTGTCTAAGTTCGTCCTTAGAAAGAGACTAACTTGGGACGAACTTACACTAACTTGGGACGAACTTAGACAAACCTTAAAACGAAACAAATGTTTGTCTTTGTTCAACCCAAGTTAGTCTCGTTAGTCTCATTCTAAAGTTTGTCTATGTTCGACCTTAGAAAGAGACTAACTTGTGACGAACTTAGACAAACCGTAGAATGAGACTAATGTTTGTCTTTGTTCTTCCCAAGTTAGTCTCGTTAGTCTCATTTTAAGGTTTGTCTAAGTTCGTCCTTAGGAAGAGACTAACTTGGGACGAACTTAGACAAACCTCATAATGAGACTAAAGTTTGTCGTTGTTTGTCCCAAGTTAGTCTCGTTAGTCTCATTCTAAGGTTTGTCTACATTCGTCCTTAGAAAGAGACTAACTTGGGACGAACTTAATCTAACTTGGGACGAACTTAGACAAACCTTAGAAGGAGATTAAAGTTTTTCTTTGTTCGTCCCAAGTTAGTCTCATTCTAATGTTTGTTTAAGTTCGTCCTTAGAAAGAGACTAACTTGGGACAATCTTACACTAACTTGGGACGAACTTAGACAAACCTTAGAATGAGACTAAAGTTTGTCTTTGTTCGTCCCAAGTTAGTTTCATTAGTCTCATTCGAAGGTTTGTCTAAGTTCGTCCTTAGAAAGAGACTAACTTGGGACGAACTTAAACTAACTTGGGACGAACTTAGACAAACCTTAGAATGAGACAAAAGTTTGTCTTTGTTCGACCCAAGTTAGTCTCGTTAGTCTCATTCTAAGGTTTGTCTATGTTCGTCCTTAGAAAGAGACTAACTTGGGACGAACTTAGACAAACCTTAGAATGAGACTAACGTTTGTCTTTGTTTGTCCCAAGTTAGACTCGTTAGTCTCATTCTAAGGTTTGTCTATGTTCGTCCTTAGAAAGAGACTAATTTGGAACGAACTTAGACAAACCTTAGACTGAGACTAATGTTTGTCTTTGTTCTTCCCAAGTTAGTCTCGTTAGTCTCATTCTAAAGTTTGTCTAAGTTCGTCCTTAGGAAGAGACTAACTTGGGACGAACTTGGACAAACTTGGGACGAACTTAGAGAAACCTCATAATGAGACTAAAGTTTGTCTTTGTTCGTCCCAAGTTAGTCTCGTTAGTCTCATTCTAAGGTTTGTCTAAGTTCGTCCTTAGAAAGAGACTAACTTGGGACGAACTTTAACTAACTTGGGACGAACTTAGACAAACCTTAGAATGATATTAAAGTTTGTCTTTGTTCGTCCCAAGTTAGTCTCGTTAGTCTCATTCTAAGGTTGTTCTAAGTCCATCCTTAGAAAGAGACTAACTTTGGACGAACTTAGAGAAACTTGGGACGTACTTAGACAAACCTTAGAATTAGACTAAAGTTTGTCTTCGTTCGTCCCAAGTTAGTCTCGTTAGTCTCATTCTAAGGTTTGTCTAAGTTTGTCCTTAGAAAGAGAATAATTTGGGATGAACTTAGACAAACCTTAGAATGAGACAAAAGTTTGTCTTTGTTCGACCCAAGTTAGTCTCGTTAGTCTCATTCAAAGGTTTGTCTATGTTCGTTCTTAGAAAGAGACTAACTTGGGACCAACTTAGACAAACCTTAGAATGAGACTAATGTTTGTCTTTGTTCGTCCCAAGTTAGTCTCGTTAGTCTCATTCTAAGGTTTGTCTATGTTCGTCCTTAGAAAGAGACTAACTTGGGACGAACTTAGACAAACCTTAGAATGAGACTAATGTTTGTCTTTGTTCTTCCCAAGTTAGTCTCGTTAGTCTCATTCTAAGGTTTGTCTAAGTTCGTCCTTAGGAAGAGACTAACTAGGGACGAACTTAGACAAACTTGGGACGAACTTAGACAAACCTCATAATGAGACTAAAGTTTGTCGTTGTTCGTCCCAAGTTAGTCTCGTTAGTCTCATTCTAAGGTTTGTCTAAGTTCGTCCTTAGAAAGAGACTAACTTGGGACGAACTTAATCAAACTTGGAACGAACTTAGACAACCCTTAAATGAGATTAAAGTTTTTCTTTGTTCGTCCCAAGTTAGTCTCATTCTAAGGTTTGTTTAAGTTCGTCCTTAGAAAGAGACTAACTTGGGACGAACTTAGACAAACCTTAGAATGAGACTAACGTATGTCTTTGTTCGTTCCAAGTTACTCTCATTCTAAGGTTTGTCTAAGTTCGTCCTTAGAAAGAGACTAACTTGGGACAAACTTAGACTAACTTGGGACGAACTTAGACAAACCTTAGAATGAGACTAAAGTTTGTCTTTGTTCGTCCCAAGTTAGTTTCGTTAGTCTCATTCTAAGGTTTGTCTAAGTTCATCCTTAGAAAGAGACTAACTTGGGACGAACTTACACTAACTTGGGACGAACTTAGACATACCTTTGAATGAGACAAAAGTTTTTCTTTGTTCGACCCAAGTTAGTCTCGTTAGTCTCATTCTAAGGTTTGTCTAAGTTCGTCCTTAGAAAGAGACTAACTTGGGACGAACTTAATCAAACTTGGAACGAACTTAGACAACCCTTAAATGAGATTAAAGTTTTTCTTTGTTCGTCCCAAGTTAGTCTCATTCTAAGGTTTGTTTAAGTTCGTCCTTAGAAAGAGACTAACTTGGGACGAACTTAGACAAACCTTAGAATGAGACTAACGTATGTCTTTGTTCGTTCCAAGTTACTCTCATTCTAAGGTTTGTCTAAGTTCGTCCTTAGAAAGAGACTAACTTGGGACAAACTTAGACTAACTTGGGACGAACTTAGACAAACCTTAGAATGAGACTAAAGTTTGTCTTTGTTCGTCCCAAGTTAGTTTCGTTAGTCTCATTCTAAGGTTTGTCTAAGTTCATCCTTAGAAAGAGACTAACTTGGGACGAACTTACACTAACTTGGGACGAACTTAGACATACCTTTGAATGAGACAAAAGTTTTTCTTTGTTCGACCCAAGTTAGTCTCGTTAGTCTCATTCTAAGGTTTGTCTATGTTCGTCCTTAGAAAGAGACTAACTTGGGACGAACTTAGACAAACCTTAGAATGAGACTAACATTTGTCTTTGTTCGTCCCAATTTAGTCTCGTTAGTGTCTTTCTAAGGTTTGTCTGTGTTCGTCCTTAGAAAGAGACTAACTTGGGACGAACTTAGACAAACCTTAGAATGAGACTAATGTTTGTCTTTGTCCTTCCCAAGTTAGTCTCGTTAGTCTCATTCTAAAGTTTGTTTAAGTTCGTCCTTAGGAAGAGACTAACTTGGGACGAACTTAGACAAACCTCATAATGACACTAAAGTTTGTCATTGTTCGTCCCAAGTTAGTCTCGTTAGTCTCATTCTAACTAAGTTCGTCCTTAGAAAGAGACTAACTTGGGACGAACTTAGACAAACCTTAGAATGAGATTAAAGTTTGTCTTTGTTCGTCCCAAGTTAGTCTCGTTAGTCTCATTCTAAGGTTGTTCTAAGTCCATCCTTAGAAAGAGACTAACTTTGGACGAACTTAGAGAAACTTGGGACGTACTTAGACAAACCTTAGAATTAGACTAAAGTTTGTCTTTGTTCGTCCCAAGTTAGTCTCGTTAGTCTCATTCTAAGGTTTTTCTAACTTCGTCCTTAGAAAGAGAATAACTTGGGATGAACTTAGACAAACCTTAGAATGAGACAAATGTTTGTCTTTGTTCGACCCAAGTTAGTCTCGTTAGTCTCATTCTAAGGTTTGTCTATGTTCGTTCTTAGAAAGAGACTAACTTGGGACGAACTTAGACAAACCTTAGAATGAGACTAATGTTTGTCTTTGTTCGTCCCAAGTTAGTCTCGTTAGTCTCATTCTAAGGTTTGTCTAAGTTCGTCCTTAGAAAGAGACTAACTTGGGATGAACTTAGACAAACCTTAGAAGGAGACTAAAGTTTGTCTTTGTTCGTCCCAAGTTAGTCTCGTTAGTCTCATTCTAAGGTTTGTCTATGTTCGTCCTTAGAAAGAGACTAACTTGGGACGAACTTAGACAAACCTTAGAATGAGACTACCGTTTGTCTTTGTTTGTCCCAAATTAGTCTCGTTAGTCTCATTCTAAGGTTTGTCTATGTTCGTCCTTAGAAAGAGACTAATTTAGGACGAACTTAGACAAACCTTAGAATGAGACTAATGTTTGTCTTTGTTCTTCCCAAGTTAGTCTCGTTAGTCTCATTCTAAAGTTTGTCTAAGTTCGTCCTTAGGAAGAGACTAACTTGGGACGAACTTTGACAAACTTGGGACGAACTTAGACAAACCTCATAATGAGACTAAAGTTTGTCTTTGTTCGTCCCAAGTTAGTCTCGTTAGTCTCATTCTAAGGTTTGTCTAAGTTCGTCCTTAGAAAGAGACTAACTTGGGACGAACTTTAACTAACTTGGGACGAACTTAGACAAACCTTAGAATGATATTAAAGTTTGTCTTTGTTCGTCCCATGTTAGTCTCGTTAGTCTCATTCTAAGGTTGTTCTAAGTCCATCCTTAGAAAGAGACTAACTTTGGACGAACATAGAGAAACTTGGGACGTACTTAGACAAACCTTAGAATTAGACTAAAGTTTGTCTTTGTTCGTCCCAAGTTAGTCTCGTTAGTCTCATTCTAAGGTTTGTCTAAGTTCGTCCTTAGAAAGAGAATAACTTGGGATGAACTTAGACAAACCTTAGAATGAGACAAAAGTTTGTCTTTGTTCGACCCAAGTTAGTCTCGTTAGTCTCATTCTAAGGTTTGTCTATGTTCGTTCATAGAAAGAGACTAACTTGGGACGAACTTAGACAAACCTTAGAATGAGACTAATGTTTGTCTTTGTTCGTCCCAATTTAGTCTCGTTAGTCTCATTCTAAGGTTTGTATAAGTTCGTCGTTAGAAAGAGACTAACTTGGGATGAACTTAGACAAACCTTAGAAGGAGACTAAAGTTTGTCTTTGTTCGTCCCAAGTTAGTCTCGTTAGTCTCATTCTATACTTTGTCTTAGTTCGTCCTTAGAAAGAGACTAACTTGGGACGAACTTAGACAAACCTTAGAATGAGACTAACATTTGTCTTTGTTCGTCCCAATTTAGTCTCGTTAGTGTCTTTCTAAGGTTTGTCTGTGTTCGTCCTTAGAAAGAGACTAACTTGGGACGAACTTAGACAAACCTTAGAATGAGACTAATGTTTGTCTTTGTCCTTCCCAAGTTAGTCTCGTTAGTCTCATTCTAAAGTTTGTTTAAGTTCGTCCTTAGGAAGAGACTAACTTGGGACGAACTTAGACAAACCTCATAATGACACTAAAGTTTGTCATTGTTCGTCCCAAGTTAGTCTCGTTAGTCTCATTCTAACTAAGTTCGTCCTTAGAAAGAGACTAACTTGGGACGAACTTAGACAAACCTTAGAATGAGATTAAAGTTTGTCTTTGTTCGTCCCAAGTTAGTCTCGTTAGTCTCATTCTAAGGTTGTTCTAAGTCCATCCTTAGAAAGAGACTAACTTTGGACGAACTTAGAGAAACTTGGGACGTACTTAGACAAACCTTAGAATTAGACTAAAGTTTGTCTTTGTTCGTCCCAAGTTAGTCTCGTTAGTCTCATTCTAAGGTTTTTCTAACTTCGTCCTTAGAAAGAGAATAACTTGGGATGAACTTAGACAAACCTTAGAATGAGACAAATGTTTGTCTTTGTTCGACCCAAGTTAGTCTCGTTAGTCTCATTCTAAGGTTTGTCTATGTTCGTTCTTAGAAAGAGACTAACTTGGGACGAACTTAGACAAACCTTAGAATGAGACTAATGTTTGTCTTTGTTCGTCCCAAGTTAGTCTCGTTAGTCTCATTCTAAGGTTTGTCTAAGTTCGTCCTTAGAAAGAGACTAACTTGGGATGAACTTAGACAAACCTTAGAAGGAGACTAAAGTTTGTCTTTGTTCGTCCCAAGTTAGTCTCGTTAGTCTCATTCTAAGGTTTGTCTATGTTCGTCCTTAGAAAGAGACTAACTTGGGACGAACTTAGACAAACCTTAGAATGAGACTACCGTTTGTCTTTGTTTGTCCCAAATTAGTCTCGTTAGTCTCATTCTAAGGTTTGTCTATGTTCGTCCTTAGAAAGAGACTAATTTAGGACGAACTTAGACAAACCTTAGAATGAGACTAATGTTTGTCTTTGTTCTTCCCAAGTTAGTCTCGTTAGTCTCATTCTAAAGTTTGTCTAAGTTCGTCCTTAGGAAGAGACTAACTTGGGACGAACTTTGACAAACTTGGGACGAACTTAGACAAACCTCATAATGAGACTAAAGTTTGTCTTTGTTCGTCCCAAGTTAGTCTCGTTAGTCTCATTCTAAGGTTTGTCTAAGTTCGTCCTTAGAAAGAGACTAACTTGGGACGAACTTTAACTAACTTGGGACGAACTTAGACAAACCTTAGAATGATATTAAAGTTTGTCTTTGTTCGTCCCATGTTAGTCTCGTTAGTCTCATTCTAAGGTTGTTCTAAGTCCATCCTTAGAAAGAGACTAACTTTGGACGAACATAGAGAAACTTGGGACGTACTTAGACAAACCTTAGAATTAGACTAAAGTTTGTCTTTGTTCGTCCCAAGTTAGTCTCGTTAGTCTCATTCTAAGGTTTGTCTAAGTTCGTCCTTAGAAAGAGAATAACTTGGGATGAACTTAGACAAACCTTAGAATGAGACAAAAGTTTGTCTTTGTTCGACCCAAGTTAGTCTCGTTAGTCTCATTCTAAGGTTTGTCTATGTTCGTTCATAGAAAGAGACTAACTTGGGACGAACTTAGACAAACCTTAGAATGAGACTAATGTTTGTCTTTGTTCGTCCCAATTTAGTCTCGTTAGTCTCATTCTAAGGTTTGTATAAGTTCGTCGTTAGAAAGAGACTAACTTGGGATGAACTTAGACAAACCTTAGAAGGAGACTAAAGTTTGTCTTTGTTCGTCCCAAGTTAGTCTCGTTAGTCTCATTCTATACTTTGTCTTAGTTCGTCCTTAGAAAGAGACTAACTTGGGACGAACTTAGACAAACCTTAGAATGAGACTACCGCGCGTCGTCTGACGCGTCAAATTTAATTTTTATAAATCTCCTGCAAGAAACTAGTAGAGCGGCAAGCAGGGGTCGAACCCAAGGGAGCTGGTGTTGTTGAAGTTGTATCTAAAAACAATAAAGAAAAGGGGTTTGTGAGCAAGTTTAGTAAAAAGCACAGGAGAAAAGAATAACGAAGAATTCAATAAGAGAAAGCATTCAGTCTAGGGTTTCTATTGTGACTCGTTTATCATCGGCTGCTAATGTTCTAACTTTATGTTCCTAAGTGTTGGTTACTCCGTTTCAGGTTATAACCTAAAGTACGCCATTGCAAGCAATACACCACAATCTACTCCGTTTCTGGTTATAGACTTCTAGTTCTAGTAAACCTAGTAATCCGTTTCAGGCAATATTAGGTTAAGTGCAACTACTTGTTCTTACGGTTTAGTCTCAAACAAGCAGCAAATAAGGGAATTGAATTGCTCGGCTAAGTTTTACCATTCCAAGTATCCACTTAGCTTCGCAATTCAATCCGAGATAAATAAGCACAAGAACTAGTAGAACATAAAATAGCATTAAGTGAAAAGCCTCAAAACATTCGTGACAATATACAAACCCTAAACTGAATTAAAAGTTTAGCTACACATAATCATGAAAAGACGCATAATTAAAAGTAGAAAAATCTCTTCTCTTCGTCGAAAGCTTCGTCTCCTCTCCAGAGCCGTCTCTTCTTCGTAGAATAATTGGTGGCGGATACCCTAACTCAAAGATCTTATTTATAGCAAAAAATAGGGTTTCCAAGTCTGTTTTTGGGCTCAATTTCCAATTTTCGGCCTTGCTGACGTCATCAAAACGTGTTGAGACAAACCTTAGAATGAGACAAAAGTTTGTCTTTGTTCGACCCAAGTTAGACTCGTTAGTCTCATTCTAAGGGTTGTCTATCTTCGTCCTTAGAAAGAGACTAACTTGGGACGAACTTAGACAAACCTTAGAATGAGACTAACGTTTGTCTTTGTTCGTCCCAAGTTAGTCTCGTTAGTCTCATTCTAAGATTTGTCTATGTTCGTCCTTAGGAAGAGACTAACTTGGGACGAACTTAGACAAACCTCATAATGAGACTAAAGTTTGTCTTTGTTCCTCCCAAGTTAGTCTCGTTAGTCTCATTCTTAGGTTTTTCTAAGTTCGTCCTTGGAAAGAGACTAATTTGGGACGAACTTAGACAAACCTTAGATTTAGACTAAAGTTTGTCTTTGTTCGTCCCAAGTTAGTCTCGTTAGTCTCATTCTAAGGCTTGTCTAAGTTCGTCCTTAGAAAGAGACTAACTTGGGACGAACTTAAACTAACTTGGGAAGAACATAGACAAACCTTAGAATGAGACTAAAGTTTGTCTTTGTTCGTCCCAAGTTAGTCTCGTTAGTCTCATTCTAAGGTTTTTCTAAGTTCGTCCTTAGAAAGAGACTAACTTGGGACGAACTTAGACAAACCTTAGTATGAGTCTAACGTTTGTCTTTGTTCGTCCCAAGTTAGTCTCGTTAGTCTCATTCTAAGGTTTGTCTAAGTTTGTCCTTAGAAAGAGACTAACTTGGGACGAACTTAGACAAACCTTAGAATGAGACTAACGTTTGTCTTTGTTCGTCCCAAGTTAGTCTCGTTAGTCTCATTCTAAGGTTTGTCTAAGTTCGTCCTTAGAAAGAGACTATTTTGGAACGAACTTAGACTAACTTGGGACAAACTTAGACAAACCTTAGAATGAGACTAATGTTTGTCTTTGTTCTTCCCAAGTTAGTCTCGTTAGTCTCATTCTAAGGTTTGTCTTAGTTCGTCCTTAGAAAGACACTAACTTGGGACAAACTTAAACTAACTTGGGATGAACTTAGACAAACCTTAGAATGAGACTAAAGTTTGTCTTTGTTCGTACCAAGTTAGTCTCGTTAGTCTCATTCTAAGGTTTGTCTAAGTTCGTCCTTAGGAAGAGACTAACTTGGGACGAACTTAGACAAACTTGGGACGAACTTAGACAAACCTAAGAATGGTGATGTTCCCTTGAAATGGCATGTCTTTGGCAAAACGGCTTTAGACAGTTCAAGGAGAGTTCAAACACATTCTAGCACTCCAGTACAGCGTGGAGCAAACGTAAAGATCTTTTCCGGAAGGTTCTAAAGATCTTCTCGATCTGATTGGAGTCGGCCAGCGAGGAATTCGTTGATACAGATATTCAAACTAATATCTCCTAAATAGATTGAAGATTGGGCTGGCTGACTTGGCAAGGAAGAAATCCGAATCTTCCCTAAGATTGGATCAAAGATACACATCAAATATTTTAGGAATATTTCCTAGAATATTGATGGTGTTATCTTCTTCAGATTTGGTCACTCGCCCATGCATATAAATACAAGGCTAGGGCGACCAGATCTCCATCGCTTCCAGAGAAAGATATACACGAGTGCATTCATACGGTTGGAGAAGAAGCGACGGCCGGCTGCGTATTCCACACCAGAATATCAACGGCGAAGAAGCAGTCTGTTCAAGGTGCTGTTCAGACTATTCTTGAAAAACTACCAAGCGCACACACAGTGATCTTGACCCGTCTTCGAGAGAAGGCAACTAGGCTTCTGGGAGGTCCAAGACTAGGTCGAGTGGGAAGTCTCGTCCTACCCATAGGGGATCGAGGTGAGCTGCGGTGAACCGAGATTGCAAATCCGAGAGACGGAGTGTTAGTGGTGAGGCCATTACAAACAAGGTGTTGTGTAAGAGTAAGACCTCTTGTAATCCTAAATTCGTAATAAGATTTGTGTCCCTTTTAAGGTGTGGGAAACCCCCCAGAGTAGGCGTAGCCGAACTGGGTATCATATCGTGTGTGCTGCTTCTTTGTTTTGATTGCTGCACTGTCACAAAGGTGTTCAAGGTCTGTCTCAAACAGTCCCTTGGAACAGTAGCTTGAACAGGTTACTATATTTCAATTGGTATCAGAGCAAACACTCGACACACTGAGTGGATCTTAGCACTGTTCAAGATGTCTCCGAAGGAAGGACAAAGCATTACCCGACCCCCGCTGTTAGAAGGATCTAATTATGCCTGCTGGAAGCCCAAGATGAAATCTTTTTTGAAATCTCTAGATGAAAAAGCGTGGAAGGCTGTCTTGGTTGGATGGACTCACCCCATGATGGAAAGTCTCACAGGAGAAGTTGTCCCTAAACCAGAAGCTCTATGGGATGAAGCAGATGAAAAAGCATCTATCGGAAATTCGAAAGCTATGAACGCCATCTTTTCTGGTGTAGACGAGAATGTACTGAAACTGATCATCAACTGTAAAATTGCAAAGGAAGCATGGGATATCCTTTAAACAACGTATGAAAGTTCCGATAAAGTTCGCAATTCTCGAATGCAGATTGTGACAACCAAGTTCGAGGATATGAAAATGAAGGACAGTGAAACCATCCCTGAGTTCAATGCGAGAGTTTTAGATCTGTCCAACAAAGCGGCTGCACTGGGAAAACCGATTGACGGAGAACGAATGGCCAGCAAAGTATTAAGATCGCTTCCTCCAAGATTCGCCATGAAAGTCACTGCCATTGAGGAAATGCATGATATCTCCAAACTGAAATTGGACGAGCTCATGGGTTCACTCAGAACGTACGAGATGAATCACGAAGGTCAACCCAAAGAAGCAAAAGGAATCGCCCTGAGAGCAAAAGTGTCTGAAGGCATGGCTGTGACTGACTGCTCGACTGAGCAACTGGCAATGATGGCTCAAAATTTTGGAAGGTGACAAGCGTATTTTTAACCCTTTATAGTTGTCAAATTATATGTTTTAGGGGTTCAATTGCAGTCAAACAAAATTTATAACCTTGGTAAGCCAAGGGTCGATCCAAGGAACATGTGTGTGATTACTAGCAAACAATGTGACCTATTTAGCTATTCCGATTTTACGAAGGTTTTGGTGTGTTGAAACAAGCAGAAATTAAATAGCAGAAAATTAAATGGTTTTGTGTTTTATCGGAGAAAGACTTCCAGAATCCATACTTCACCCGTGCTAACCCCACAAATCATGCAATCATGTCACGTTAATTATTCATGCTATCGAATATGGAATATAACCGAAATAACACAAGACAAGCCGCCCATCCACGGATCATTGTCTAGATTAATCTCAATCGTTGAACGCCGCCCATCCACGGATTATCAACGATCTCGATTTATTAAACTAAAGGTTTTCCTATTAATTCATGTAAACATGACTAATATCAATTTCATGTATTCCGGTTAATACCTAGGACCCATCCATCTTTCGGTAATTAACCTAAGTACGTTCTACCAATGCAAACATACCCTTTGATGTAAATACATGCATAGAACGATAAAATTAAGCATACAATGAAATCGAATATTCGAATCGCATAAATAAAAACTTCAATTGATCACATGAGAGTTAGGGTTACATAGCACGGGATCCGTAGGATCCCAGAATTAAGAAGACTACTCGCTATTCATGGTGATTAAACCACAAGTAGTGTAATAAGAAAGAAATAAGGACGAGTTAACCGTAGACGATGTAGCTCGTTGATCCTCAATCTCGCGATGAACTCTGTCTTCTCCCAAGTTAGGGTTTCTTTTCTCCAAAATAAGCACACCTAGTCTAATCTGGCCGTGTTTCCTTTTATAGACCGTCCAAAAAGGCCAGAAAGCCCAAAATCGATTTTTGGAAATCGGCTGAAATAATTCTCCTGACGGTGCCCGTGACCCGACTTCGTCACGGTCCAGAACGGGCTGTCACCAATCTTCGCATCTCCTGACCCAGTCCGTGACGCCCGTAACGCCCGTGACCAAGGGGTGCATCACGGGCTACTCGATTGCTTCAGTTCTTCACATCTCCTGACCCATCCCGTGACGCCCGTGACGCCCGTGACCAAGGGGTGCGTCACGGGGCTACGGCCCTTATGCTGGATTTTGACTGAATTTCCTCGATTCTTCGTCATTTCGTCGTTTGCTGGCTTTGAATGATGGAAATACCTGAAACACTAGAGAAAGCCATCAAATAGAGACAATTTGCCCGGAGAACGAGCGTTATCCTTCATCGAGTGTAGCGAATAATCAGTCGAAATATTGACTGATCAGAAGGATGGTCAGAAAACTCAACAGACGTGGTACTGAGCCAGGACAGTCCTTCTCAAGTAGCTCTCGCAACTGGAAAGCAGATAAGACAAAGACCAGTGAGAAAGATCGGGACTATTCTGAAAACGGGAAAGAGATTCAATGTCATGAATACAGGGGATTCGGTCACTTCCAGGCCGAATGTGCCAACACCCTCAAGAAGAAAAAGGCAATGCTTGCGAGTCTCAGTGACGTTGAGTCAGCTGATGCGGATAATGGCGATGAAACTACTAACTTTGTCGCATTTGTTGCAGCTACCGTATGCTTGGTTGCCTTCAGCTCTTCGAGTCACATGGAGAAAGATCGATGGTACTTCGACAGTGGATGCTCAGCTCATATGACAGGTAACTCTGAGTTTCTTTCTCATATTCGACCTATTATGAAGAAGCAGTTTGTCACTTTTGGAGATGAAGGAAAGGGTCAGGTGATCGGCTGTGGGACATTGAAGGTCTCGGATCTCCCTGTACTCGAGGACACTCTCCTTGTTGAAGGACTGAAGGTGAACCTAATCAGTATCAGCCAGCTGTGTGATGGCGGACACCATGTCAAATTCACTCATAGGTTCTACTGGAACAGTTGCTGCATCAGCGTGCCTATCAAGTCAAGTGGATGAGATGGCTCTGTGGCACAGGCGCTTGGGTCATCTGAATCTCAAGACCTTGAAGAAGCTCTGCTCAACTGGTCTCATCCGCGGAATGCCCATTGTGAAAGGCGATGTTGATGTTATATGTGGAGAATGCCAAATCGGAAAACAGACGAAGGCCTCACACCCCAACACCACGCAAATCAGCACCAGCAGACCGCTGGAACTGATCCTTATGGATCTCATGGGACCAGTGCAGGTTGAGAGCTATGGTGGCAAGAAGTATGTTCTGGTCTGTGTGGACGACTTCACATGGTTTACCTGGACTCGGTTCCTCCGAGACAAGATAGAAGCCACTCAACAGTTCATTGAACTTGCTACCTTACTCCAGAGAGAGAGGGAAGACAAAGGAGATCACCTGGTAAGTATCAGAAGTGACAACGGCACCGAGTTCAAAAATACCACTATGGCCACGTACTGTGCAGAACGCGGGTTTGCTCATCAGTTTGCTTCTGCCATCACACCCCAGCAGAATGGCATTGTGGAACGGAAAAATCGCACAATTCAGGAGATGGCTCGCGTAATGATTCATGCTAAGAAGATTCCCCTGAAGTTCTGGTCAGAAGCTATGAACACCGCATGCCACATTATCAATCGCGTGACACTACGAATAGGTACTGAGATGACCTGCTATGAACAGAAGGAGTCCCAATGGCTGGTGATCTCTCTGGAATCTCTTCATCTGAGGCGGCTGACGACGTCCATACTCAAGAGGATCGTGCTGCTTTACAACCCTCTCGACGGATTGCCAGACACCACCCAATCTCTGAGGTCATTGGAACTCCTAGTGCTGGACTACGAACTCGTGGGAAGCAGATCAACTTCAGAGAACTTGCTGCTTGCTCGTGCTTCCTATCCACTATAGAGCCGAAGAACATAAAGGAAGCACTCATTGATGAGTATTGGGTCCTAGCCATGCAGGAAGAACTGGAAGAGTTTGCCCGCAATGATGTATGGGATTTAGTTCCTCGACCCGATGAGGTAAACGTCATCGGCACAAAATGGATATTTAAGAACAAGTCAGACACCTCAGGGAATATCACCAGAAACAAGGCTCGCCTTGTTGCACAGGGCTATACCCAGATAGAGGGGATCGATTTTGATGAAACCTTTGCCCCTGTCGCACGTCTTGAAGCCATTCGCCTGCTTCTTGCGTTGGCGTGTCACTTAAAGTTTCGGCTGTTCCAGATGGATGTTAAAAGTGCGTTCCTGAATGGCCTTCTAAATGAAGAAGTGTATGTTGCTCAGCCGAAGGGATTTGAGGACCCACATCACCCTGCTCATGTGTATCGCCTGAAGAAGGCACTATACGGTCTTAAGCAGGCGCCCAGAGCATGGTATGAGCGCCTCACTGTCTTTCTCGTCAACCATGGATATGCGCGAGGGGGAGTAGACAAGACCCTGTTCGTGAAGCACACAAGGTCAGATTTTATTATCGCACAAATCTATGTTGATGACATTGTGTTCGGATCCAACACACTGAAACTGGTGGATCAGTTTGTGGAATAGATGTAGAAAGAATTCAAGATGAGTATGGTTGGAGAGATGAACTACTTTCTGGGACTCCAGATGATACAGAAGAATGACGGCATTTTCATCTCTCAGAGCAAGTATGCCAAGAATCTGATAAAGAAATTTGATCTTGAGAAGGCTTGCCACAAAAGAACACCAGCTGCTACACACTTAAAGATCACCAAAGACGATGCTGGAACAAAGGTCGATCAGACAATGTACAGGAGTATGATTGGGAGTCTCCTGTAATTGACAGCCAGCAGACCAGATATAGCATACGCAGTTGGAGTTTGTGCAAGGTACCAGGCGGATCCGAAAGAAAGTCATCTTCTACAAGTAAAGAGAATCATCAAGTATGTGTGTGGAACTGTTGACTTTGGGATCTGGTACACAAAGGACACCAACCCATACCTGGTTGGTTACTGTGACGCTGACTGGGCAGGAAACGCTGAAGATCGGAAGAGCACATCTGGAGGTTGTTTCTTCTTGGGAAATGATGGACCATAATTATACGAATCAAAAACACAGTAAAACCCCCTTAATTAGACTGTTGGTCTATTTAACTTTTGCTTGTTAGTTCCGATATATTTCTACATGGTATTTCAGAGCTTAGAGAGAAAACACGCTAAGGAGAGGAGTTTTACGCTTAAAAGGATCGCTCGCAATTTCTGGCCAGCCAAAGACCGAGAAACCCAGATCGCGCCCGCCGTCCAGCGCCCAGCGTCCAGCGCGCCTGCCGAGCTATTCGAGTCCAAATTCAAGTTGCCCGAGCAAACCATCTGATCTGACAATTCCCTCTCGACCAAAGTGTTTAAAATGGAAAATAAGATGGAAGATGTCGGAAAACCAAGGCGAATGCTCGAGCGGATTGGCAGTTAGCTCAATTCCAAGGCAAAGGCCCGGCGCGCATAGGCACCCAAACCAAGTCGCTCGACCCGACGGATGCATCTGGAAAATCTGGCTCGACCAAGATGTTTGGAATGCCCGACAACTCGGACAATCTCGCTTCCCAGACAAAACGCCCGAGCCGATTAGCAGTTGGCCCAAGTCCAAAGCAAACGCCTCGCGTATAGGCACCAAGACCAAATTGCTCGACCAAACCATGGAATTTGGAAATTCTGGCTCGACCATTAGTCTTACAATCACTTGGCCATTCCAAATGAACTAGCAAATGCACTCATGGACTTGGTGACCGGCCACCTTGCTTGGAGGTGGCCAAGGGAGGAGCTCCTCCCTCCATGGTGACCTGCAACCGGCGGCTCCTCCTCCCTTGACCGGCGGCTTTCCTCCTCCCCCATGTGGCGGCTAATCCTTGCTCCTCCTCCTCCTCCATTGGATCAAAGACACTTGCCCCTCATCTCCACCACCCATTTCTCCTCCCTTAGCCTATAAATACATACCCATCCCCTCTCATTTGTATCATCCCACCATCATCCTAAAATCAAAATTTCATTTATCTCTCTAAGTTTTGTAAAGTTTGGCTTTGGAAATAAAGATTGCTCCCTTGGCGCTTCAACGGTAGTAAATTTTTAATATTTATTTTCCGTCTTTAATTTCTAGTTCCTTAGTTATAATGTTTAGCGCGATAAATAGTAGCTAAACTAGTCGTTCGGTAGAAGGGGTGGACTTGTATTATAAAATGTTTTAGACTATTAATTTAGTGTCTCGTCTTTGTATTCAAAACTTGTTCTATGTGCCATATATTAGATCAGAACTTCCAAGGTTGAGTGGATGCTTGAAATGGCAAAGCTCTTCTGTGGAAGTTCGTAAACATACTCGGGTAAGTGGATGCTTGAAATGGCAAAGCTTATCTGAGGAGTTTGATCTCTCTCAAAAACCATTTTGGGTAAATCGGAAAAGACAACCCAAAATGGATGCACACAGGCTAGTATACCTTGAAATGGGGTGCTAGTCTAAGTAGAACAAGGGCTTTACGTTTTTTGCAAAAGATTAGACAGTGTTGCAAGTCGAGTGCTTGAAATGGCCTTGATTCACTTTCGAACACTTTTGCAAAAGACTAGACAGTGTGGCAAATCGAGCGCCGGAAAAGGCCTTGATACACGTTTGAATACTTAGAAGATTCACTAAAGGTCGATGATAAACAGGATATAATACAAGGCCCCTGAAACCGAACGCTTTCTTTTAATTGTAATAGTTATCCGTTACTTTCCAGTACTAAAACCAATCAACCAACCAATCAATCACTTAGCTGGTAGCTTTAAAACCAACCAACCAACCTAAACACGCTCCCTCGCTGTATAAATTCCTTAAAGAACGACTATCCCCCTAATTCCTTTGGGTTCGACCCCTACTTACCACTTGCTACCCAGTAGTGTAGTCGCGAGTAGCGGACTATAAATTTATTTGTACATTTGCTCTGACGACGAGCATCTGTCAAATTGGCGCCGTTGCCGGGGAATTAGCCATCGGATAGTTGTTCTTTTTCATTTCCCTATGACACTACCCACTACGCATGCATGGACGACGCAATATCTGCCCCTGTTCGGAGGAACGGAGGGAGAAGACCCAGTACAGCACTGCCGAAACTTCCACCACGTTTGTCACCACATCAAACCTGAAAATGAGGGGTTAGAGGAATTTAAGCTTAAATGCTTTAAATTCTCTCTAACTGACTTCGCCACGATATGGTATTACACATCCACCGCTTGCAGTGCAGAACGTTACGTAGATCTCTGCGTTCCATTCCTGAAGGAATTCTCCCCACCATCCTTACGCCAAGAAACCCGTGAGAAAATCTTGAGTCTTCAACAATCCCGGGATGAGACCTTGGACGAATATTACACGAACTATGATGCCATCGTCTCAAGCTGCCCGCACCATGGATTCACGAAGAAGGTCCTTCTCCAAAAATTTCTTCGTGGGATGAGGTCCGAAGAGCTGGGAAGAGTTAACGAAGCAATGAGAAGATCAGCCAGAAACTTCACCATTGCAGACATGTGGTACCTCATAATTGGCCTAGCCGCTGCCACAAGACGAGTACCCCAAACTGACGAGGAAATGCAGATAAATGAAGCTGACCCTGAGGCAGACAAAGAAGAAACTACCGAGCCGTCAGAAGAGACTCCTGAACCATCAAAAGAATCAGATATGGAAAGCACCGGAAGCAACGAGGTTGGAGTCCAGAACACCACTGACGAACTGCCCAATTCATACCCGACTATCATTACCCGGGCAGCCGAGACTATCTACGACCAATTCCTCACTGACAATCATAACGAGGCAGAACCAAGCCTTAAGATGCAAGCTTCCCGACTTTTCCCTTCGAACAATAGACAAATCGCTGAAAACTATGTGATCCATGAAGAGGCTGAAAAGAGGATGGGAAAAGGGCCTCTGCAGAATGACTCCTCGATGGAGCAGTGTTACACCGTAGCTGGACTAAACAGTCCCAAATACAAGAACTCCAAAAGGCTAGTAGTGGAAGGTCCCTCACCCCCTCCGGGGTATTGGAAAGAAAAGATCCCAAAACAAAGGAGTCCTAACCCAAGCACATCATCTCGCAAGAAATCGGGAAAAGGCAAGGCAAGAAGCAACACAGGAACGGTGGCAAAATACGACCTGAGCCACCCATGGGACCCAAACCAGTAATCCACAATGAGGTACTGTCGAGCCAACGACGTTAAACAAAGGCACTGGTCGGGAGGTAACCCGACACTATCTTACTTTCTGTCATTTAAATTCTGTCATTTAATTTTCTGTCTTAGTAATTCTCACATATATATATTAGCTTGCATGACTTTTGAACTAAGGCACGCCTTCGTTCAAAAGTGTGGGGTGAGAACCACCGTTGTATATAAATAACATGCTTGCTGTTTTTTTTTTAGTAATAGTATCTTTTTGAAAATATGAACTTAAGAATGTGAAAAAGATAGATCATAATTCATGCATCAACCTTGTGAAAATTCAACTGTTTAAAGACTTAGGACGTAACTTTTCATTTGTCCTTTGTGCTGAGATTAACTAGAGATGTGGAGTTGACATAAACCGCCCTAGAAAGGCTTGGCAAGCAATCGAAGGATCAGATCAAACTATATGGTTTTCGAAGTCAGTGGAGGCTACACTTCGGGTTTCAGTGAAGATTGAAGTCATCTCCGCCCTGCAGTGTTTATGCAAAAAAAGAAAAAAGGCGAGGACGGGAATCAGACCGTCCTCTCTCTAGTTAAAGTAGCCGAGAAAATAGATGAGCGACCCTCATCTTGACCCGCGCGAAACAACAATGATGAGAGGAGCGGGGAGGTATTTCCATAGGCTTGCGGGCGATGATTGGACCTCCCAAAAAGGGCTTGAGAAAATGGACTTGCAAAAGCCACAAAAAGGCGAAAAGCTCGAAGAAGCAAATCAAGAGGCCAAAGGCCCAAAATTGTGAAGGTTTTAACCGAACGAAAAAAGTGAAGTACTCAAAGAGTCAAATCAAAGGCCAAAGGCCGATTCACTACAAAAGCAGTCCCTCGCCAAAAGAAAAATCAAAGTACTCAAACCAGTACTCAAATCACGTGCTAGAGAAAGCTACAAGGAAACCATATAGTAAGAGACGTTCCCGAAGTTGCAGTCCAGGAACCAAAAAAGGGCTATCTCCCGAAACATCCGGAATAATTTGCATCTCGGCACGGAGGTACAAGTATTAAGTTTCTTCTATTTATTTACACAGTTCAATTCAGTAATAAGTAAGTAATGCATGAATTAGGATAAATCGAGTCCCACAGTCTAATTTTCATATTTTAAAGCCAAACTTAGAGTACCGCCCTTTAATAGCATTGTTCGGGACGAACAACTAAAAGTGTGGGGTGATCTGATGGACCATAATTATACGAATCAAAAACACAGTAAAACCCCCTTAATTAGACTGTTGGTCTATTTCACTTTTGCTTGTTAGCTCCGATATATTTCTACAGGGTATTTCAGAGCTTAGAGAGAAAACACGCTAAGGAGAGGAGTTTTACGCTAAAAAGGATCGCTCGCAATTTCTGGCCAACCAAAGACCGAGAAACCCAGATCGCGCCCGCCGTCCAGCGCCCAGCGTCCAGCGCGCCTGCCGAGCTATTCGAGTCCAAATTCATGTTGCCCGAGCAAACCATCTGATCTGACAATTCCGCCTCGACCAAAGTGTTTAAAATGGAAAATAAGGTGGAAGATGTCGGAAAACCGAGGAGAATGCTCGAGCGGATTGGCAGTTAGCTCAATTCCAAGGCAAAGGCCCGGCGCGCATAGGCACCCAAACCAAGTCGCTCGACCCGACGGATGCATCTGGAAAATCTGGCTCGACCAAGATGTTTGGAATGCCCAACAACTCGGACAAACTCGCTTCCCAGACAAAACGCCCGAGCCGATTAGCAGTTGGCCCAAGTCCAAAGCAAACGCCTCGCGCATAGGCACCAAGACCAAATTGCTCGACAAACCGTGGAATTTGGAAATTCTGGCTCGACCATTAGTCTTAAAATCACTTGGCCATTCCAAATCAACTATCAAATGCACTCATGGACTTGGTGACCGGCCACCTTGCTTGGAGGTGGCCAAGGGAGGAGCTCCTCCCTCCATGGTGACCTGCAACCGGCGGCTCCTCCTCCCTTGACCGGCGGCTTTCCTCCTCCCCCATGTGGCGGCTCCTCCTTGATCCTCCTCCTCCTCCATTGGATCAAAGACACTTGCCCCTCATCTCCACCACCCATTTCTCCTCCCTTAGCCTATAAATACATACCCATCCCCTCTCATTTATATCATCCCACCATCATCCTAAAATCAAAATTTCATTTATCTCTCTAAGTTTTGTAAAGTTTGGCTTTGGAAATAAAGATTGCTCCCTTGGCGCTTCAACGGTAGTAAGTTTTTAATATTTATTTTCCGTCTTTAATTTCTAGTTCCTTAGTTATAATGTTTAGCGCGATAAATAGTAGCTAAACTAGTCGTTCGGTAGAAGGGGTGGACTTGTATTATAAAATGTTTTAGACTATTAATTTAGTATCTCGTCTTTGTATTCAAAACTTGTTCTATGTGCCATATATTAGATCAGAACTTCCAAGGTTGAGTGGATGCTTGAAATGGCAAAGCTCTTCTGTGGAAGTTCGTAAACATACTCGGGTAAATGGATGCTTGAAATGGCAAAGCTTATCTGAGGAGTTTGATCTCTCTCAAAAACCATTTTGGGTAAATCGGAAAAGACAACCCAAAATGGATGCACACAGGCTAGTATACCTTGAAATGGGGTGCTAGTCTAAGTAGAACAAGGGCTTTACGTTTTTTGCAAAAGATTAGACAGTGTTGCAAGTCGAGTGCTTGAAATGGCCTTGATTCACTTTCGAACACTTTTGCAAAAGACTAGACAGTGTGGCAAATCGAGCGCCGGAAAAGGCCTTGATACACGTTCGAATACTTAGAAGATTCACTAAAGGTCGATGATAAACAGGATATAATACAAGGCCCCTGAAACCGAACGCTTTCTTTTAATTGTAATAGTTATCAGTTACTTTCCAGTACTAAAACCAATCAACCGACCAATCAATCACTTAGCTGGTAGCTTTAAAACCAACCAACCAACCTAAACACGCTCCCTCGCTGTACAAATTCCTTAAAGAACGACTATCCCCCTAATTCCTTTGGGTTCGACCCCTACTTACCACTTGTTACCCAGTAGTGTAGTCGCGAGTAGCGGACTATAAATTTATTTGTACATTTGCTCTGACGACGAGCATCTGTCAGGAAACAACCTGGTCTCCTGGTTCAGTAAGAAGCAAAATAGCATCTCGCTCTCTACGGCCGAAGCAGAGTACATCGCTGCAGGAAGTTGCTGCACTCAACTGTTGTGGATGAAGCAAATGCTGTCTGAATACGGAGTGGAACAGAAGGAGATGACCTTGTACTGTGATAATATGAGCGCAATCAGCATATCCAAAAATCCAGTACAGCATTCCAGGACAAAGCACATAGACATGAGACATCACTTCATCAGAGAGCTGGTTGAACAGAAGGTGGTGACTCTACAGCATGTAACAACGGACAAGCAATTGGCCGATATCTTCACCAAACCTCTTGATGCTACTCAGTTCGAAACACTCAGATCCTCATTGGGTCTGTGTGTCATCAAGGAGTAAGTGTTCCAGGAAGTGGTCAGTCATAGGCAGAACTCCAGCAAAGCAGTTGGACTGATCACTTATAGAAGGGGGCTGGAACAGAAGGTAATTTCTGAAAGGATGAATATTTGATTAAATATTTATTGAAGATTCTTGGCACCGTTATGAGGAAAGAGGAAATATTCCCGAAGGCTCGTGTGGGAAGTTAAAAAGTCCGAACTTGATTTGAAAATCAAGTTTGTTTCACCTACTGCTCACTCTCCTCCCAAACCCTAGGACGACAGACTGTTGCGAAATCGCTCGATCATCTCTTCTTGCAGCGTTAATGGTGAGCACCAGGAAAACCTCCAGGTCCATTGTCGCGTCCGCCCTAGAAACCAAGAAGGCGGATATGAAGCCTCCCAAAGCAATGGCGGCAAAAACCCTAATCTCAAAATCTACGAAGCCCAAGATCCCGAAGGAGAAAAAGGCGTCGCCCTTACTCACCGACACTGCCACGGCAACAACTGTCCGAATTACAGATAGTGGTGGCATCTCAGCAATCCCTAAAGTCAGAACGGTGACCAAGAAAGGACCAGAACCTGCTGCAAAGCAGAAGATGGTGCCCCCGCTAACTGCGGAGGTTTCTTCTAAGTAAACATATACTAGTTCGTCATCAACAAATCAAATTCCTCCACCGGCTGTGCCCCCGTCTGAGGTAATCCAAATCTCTAAGGCTCTGATTCTTTCCTTCATGCTTGTGAACGATGATGTTACTGCAACTACGAAGGGTGTGAAAGGAGTGGTTGATACAAGTAGTAAAGCCAGTAGTGCTGTTGTCAATAAGAATGTTGCTGGTGGTGTGAACGATGGGGTGTCTCGCAGTCGCCAAGTGCTCCTCGGGTTCATCTGTTTGGAGAGACAAGATCCATCCTTCTGGGTATGTAAGGCCATCCGGTCTTCGCAGAAAAGTGGTCAGTCGTCGAATAGATTCGCCAAAAAGATATCTTGGTAAGATCACGGCTGTAAGAGGGCGTCTCATTGCCATGACTGATTCAGAGACTGAACAGTTCTTTGATACTTCAAACCCGAGAAAACTGGTTATTGATGATGAGTCTGGAGAAGCTACAGCAGAAAAGGGTAAAGAGTCTAAAATTGATAATCATGCTACGCAAGGCACAGCTGTGTCGAAAGAATCAGATCCATCCGAGAAGGATGCTGAGCTAGATGATTTGTACAAGGATATTGATGATGTTGTCAAAGATTTGCAAAATGAAGAGGTCTCTGTACCTGTTGTGTCGGGACCAGATCAGCTCCCAGATCCCCGGGCTGTCGAAGCTGAAGATGTCGTACCCATCAACATCACTCATGCTTCAGAGGAGGCAACTGTGCACACAAATGTTGTCTCAGACAGTCAACCAGGAGTTGAACCAGTCGTTCCTCATATGTCTCCCGGCTCTGAAGCAGTTTCAGTGGGAGACTCTGATTGTGCTCCACCTCGTTTTGAAACTGAGAACGTCCGTATGGAGGAGGATACCCCGGCCCTATCTAATGCCGAGATGGAGTTTGTTGATCCGACGGGTCTGGTTTCTGACTCCGCCTCAGAAGATGCTCAAGATGCCGTCCCTCTGGCTGAACTCAGGAAGGTCAAGATGGACAAAGGGAAGAAGAAAGTTTTTTTTGAAAGTCCTTCCAAGAAGTCCTCTGTCAGGAACTTCGAGGAGAGCAAGGATGAAGGGGGAGCCAATGTGGCTAAAAAGAGAAAACGTGAGGCTCCGGCTTCGGTTGCAGAGAATCCCCCAGTAGGCATCATAAAGAAAGGGTTTTGGTTCGTATTCAAGGATGCTGCTCGTAAATGGAAATCAGTCCAAAAGAGGAAGATTATTCCCGAAAAACTGATGGATGAATCTCGTTATAAGGGAAAAGCAGTGGTCCATCTTCTGAAGGAATCCAGTCTATTCTGAACGTTAACAAGGTGCAAACCTTTCAATGAACTATTGGTTCACGAAGTTATTGCAAATTTGCCCCAACAGTTTGGTGTGGCTGGAGATAAAGACTACGGTGTTGTCTACGTTAGGGGAACCAGAGTGGAAATTAATCCTGAGCTCATTAACATCTTCTATGCTATGGATGATCCTGCTGTGGACGAGGAAGAACTTGACTATGACATGATTGCCAACTGTCTCACTGCAGGGTCGTATCCTGTCTGGACTGATGCTTCCATCCCGGTTGCAGAGTTGACAACTTTTTACTCAATGCTCTTTTTCATAGCCGTTGTCAACTGGAGGTCGACGTCGCATCGCTCCACTGTCTGCAAAGAGACTGCTCAGCTAATTTATCAAATTGGGAACAGGATGCCTTTCAATCTGGGCAAGATTATGTTCAATCAAATTGCTGAGCATGCCACCTCGAGCCGGTCTCTGCATCAGATTTGCTTCCCTTCTCTTATCTATGAGCTGACCACCTACAAGAATCCTCATCTGAAGACCCCGCAGGATCGTCTCTCCAAAGCCCCGCAAAACTTCTTAGTGGATCATAAGCTCTTCAAAGGACGCCATGCGAATGATCTCAAGGAACCAGGACAGAAAAGGCAGGACATTGCAGGGACTTGAAGGCAAGGAGGAGCTGGATTGGCTCGTGGTATAAGGACCAAGCTTCTCAAAGAACTAGATATCATCATCGAAGCAGACAAGGCGCAGCGCATGCGCATCAACAAGCTGGCCCGTGCGCTCCGCTACCCAAGCGACGATGAGGATGATGCTGCTCTGTCTGATGATGTTTCTGCCGATGGGTCGTCAGATTAAAGGTTCATGTCTCCGACTCTATGAACTCTGATTTCGTTTTCTTTTTGCCAGTACTGTTTGTTCTTGTTCTGGCACATCTCTCGTACTGTCTGATCTTAGATTGGACCCCTTGCCAGTTTACGGCAAAAAGGGGGAGTATTTTGAGGTTACTTTTTTGTTCCCTCAATTGTGTCTAAAGCCTAGATAGATATAGCTAGTATCTAGAAGGACAACCTCGCATACAAGAAAATACAAGTTTAGAAAGGGTGATTGAGGTTTGGGCACCCAGGGACACAATTAAAAAACTTAAGGAGGGTGTAGACTTGATGGGAAAAAATTCAAATGAGATTTAAAGGTGGATTGACACTATCAAATCCAAGGCCCCGTGAGAAGGGATCCTAGCAAAGGACTTCCCAACGAGTGATTTTATGGGGCGTTTTGCTACGTCTTTGCCAAGATAGGAAAAAATAGGCCCTCGCGAAAGGTAATGATGTAGGACAGAAATAAGATGAAATTGGGCAGGGGAATCAGAAGAAATTAGGGAAAGAAATAGATGAAAACAGATGATGAGGGGAACAATTTACTAATTCATTCATAATCGTTTTGATGATGGATACAATAATTTATAAGAAAATTCTAAAGCTACAGTTGCGCCAGTAACCCCATGCTGACTTGCCCCTCCAACTGACTTGCCAAAGCTACAGTTGCGCCACTAACCCCATGCTGCACTTACTCATCCACGACTGCCGTCTTCCACCTTTCCCACGTCCCCTTTTCCTGGTACATCTCCCAGCAACTCATCATGCGTAACAAATGTGCTAGCTGGATATCTAGTGGACTTAGTCTTGTTCCGGGAACTCCTCCGATCAACTCAGGATTCTGGTTGCGCAACATTGCTTCCCCAGTCGAGAATGACCTCGTCCCCGAGGTTGAAGGTTGGGTATTGCTGCTTGATGATGTTAAGGTCTTCCTAGGAGGCATCTTCGGCTTGCTGATCCTGCCAACGCACCAGCACTTGGGGTATGAACTGGTTGTGACGTTTTACTTGGCGTACGACTAACACTTGGGCTGGTTGCGCTATAGGATGAGAACCTAGGAACTCTTCTGGCCACACGACTGCCTCAAATGGTGGTAAGGCTCGACAGCGTTTCAGCAATGAGACGTGAAATACATCGTGTATTCGGCTATTCTCAGGCAGCTGCAAACGGTATGCGACCTTGCTGATTCGAGTTACAATCTGAAATGTCCCATAAAAGCGCTTGGAGAGCTTTGAACATGGTTGATTTCGGATCGATGATTGGCGATAAGGCTTTATGTTGACATATACCCATTTGCCAACGTTAAACTCTACATCACGATGATGCTTGTTTGCCTGGTTCATCATTCTCACTTGGGCTCGCACCAGAATTTCCTTGAGCTACATAAGAAGCTTTGTCCGCTTGGTTAACAAATGATCAACAGTGAGCACAGCAGACATACCAGGTTCATAATCATTCAATGGCGGTGGAGATTGGCCATAGACCGCTTCAAAGGGAGTGATCATTATTGATGATTGTTGTGCGGTGTTGTAGTGTAGTTCAGCCCATGGTAATAGATTGATCCAATTGCGTTGATTATCATGGACATAGCAGTGCAAATAGTCTTTAAGAACACGATTAATTACCTCCGTTTGTCCGTCCGTTTGAGGGTGATAAGAGCTGCTATGGGCTAATGCGGTTCCCTTAAGTTTGAATAACTCTCTCCAGAAGGTTGACATGAAGATCGGATCACGATCTGAAACGATGCTACGAGGTATACCATGGAGCCTACAAATATGTCGTACAAAAATATTAGCTACCTTCTCCGCAGTGAATCCAATCTTCATAGGGCTGAAATGAGCATACTTGGTTAAGCGGTCTACTACTACTAGGATGACGGGGTGCCCCTGTGATAAGGGTAGGTGCGTGACAATGTCCATGGAGAGGTCTGTCCACACGCCGGTCGGAATTGGTAGGGGCTGCAGTAGCCCTTGCGGAGCGGAGTTCATTGCCTTGACTTACTGACATATGTTGCATTGCTGAACATACTGCTTGATGTCGGTTTTCATATTAGGCCAATAAAAATGAGATGCAACTCGTGCCATGGTGCGTTTTATTCCTGAGTGCCCTCCCAAGCATCCATTATGGTACTCCTGACATATTAAATCCTTCAGAGTAGGATCCAGAGGCACAAACAATCGGTCTTGGTACATTATCAATCCATCGCGCGCAGAATAGCCTTGGTGCAACTCACAATGCTCAACAATGTCATGGTATAGGTCTCGAGTTGGTCCGGGCCGCGGTGTATGGCGTCTCAAAACCTGTAAAATGCCAAATATGGGTCTAGAGTAACCACTAAGGGCTGTGAATGTTGCACCAGGCAACCTTGATAGTGCATCGGCTGGACCATTTTCTCGTTCAGGCTTGTAGATAACTTTGAAATCAAACCCCATTAGTTTTGCCATATATTTTTGTTGATCTGGCGTGTGTATAAATTTGAGTGAGGATAGTGCGCAGTGGCTGATGATCTGTTTGAATTATGAACCGTGCGCCAAGTAAGTAATGTCTCCATTTGTGAACGGCCATAACAACAGTGCATAACTCTCTACCATATGTTGATGATTTCCGCAGGGACGTAGTAAATTGCCTACTGTGGTATGCAATAGGGCGACCACCTTGCGTCAAAACAGCCCCCATGCCCTCATTAGATGCATCGATTTGGACAATAAATGGTTCTGTGAAGTCAGGTAGTGCCAAAGTCGGTGTTGTTGCCAAGGCTTTTTTCAGCTTGTTGAATGCCTCAGTAGCATCATTGTTCCAAGCATAAGCATCTTTCCTTAGTAGGGTAGTCAAAGGTGCAACTATTTTTGAGAATTGAGCCACAAATCTTCTATAATAACTAGCTAATCCGATGAAATTACGCAATTGCCTGATGTTTGCTGGTAGTGGCCATTCATTGATCGCTTTAACTTTGTCAGGATCGACATCTAATCCAGTAGTAGAAATAACATGCCCCAAATAATGAATTGTAGTCCTAGCAATCTCACATTTTCCAGCCTTAACATAAAACTGATGAAATGATAACGTGCTTAAGTACCTCACTGACATGCTTCATGTGATCCTTTCAAGTGTGGCTCTAAATTAAGATGTCGTCAAAAAATACCAGTGTGAACTTGCGTAGCATAAGTCTGAGTAGCTCGTTCATTGCAGCCTGAAAAGTAGAAGGCGCATTAGTGAAACCAAAAGGCATAACTAAGAACTCAAAGTGGCCATCATGAGTGCGGAAAGTCGTCTTATAAATATCTTCCTGGTGCATCCGAATTTGGTGATATCCGGATCTCAAGTCGATCTTAGAGAAGTAAGTGGCTCCATGTAGCTCATCAAATAATTCGTCGGCCGTAGGTATAGGACATCTATCTTTAACCGTAGATGAGTTTAGGGCTCGATAGTCTACACAAAATCTCCAAGAACCATCTTTCTTTTTGACCAGCAAGACCGGAGATGAAAATGGAGAAGTACTGTGTCGTATGATACCATCATTGAGCATCTCATGAATTAATTTCTCAATCTCTAGCTTCTGATGTTGAGGGTACCTGTAAGGTCGAACATTAAATGGTGCAACTCCAGGTAATAAGGGTATATGGTGGTCAACTACCCTCGGGGGTGGCAATCCTCTTGGCTTGTCAAATACAGTGGTGTATTTTGACAACATCTGCTGCAAGGTTAGCTTTTGTTGGCTCGTCAACTCGTCTGGTATGGCTGTTCATGTAGCACTTTGTTGAGTATCAAACCTCTCAGAAGCTATGAGCTGATATTAAGATGCAACTAAATCCACCTTTGTCATCCTTTTAAATTGATCGAGAGATATTTGCATGAAACTTGCTTGCTGCTGCAAGCCATTTAGCTCCACTGTCTTCCCTAGATGCTCAAAGTTCATGCGCAATGCTTTATAATAAAATAAAATAGGTCCGAGTTCAGTGAGCCATTGGGCTCCCAAAACTGCATCAGCACCGTAGATAGGTAGTAAGTAAAAATCAATATGAAATGAATTGTTACCAAAGCATAACTCGACGTTCTTGCACTGCCCCTCACAACTCAGGGCATCTCCGTTTCCGACTGCCACGTTCAAATGCTTCGCCTTTTCCACAGGTATGGCTGCATTGCGGGCGATCCGACCCTGTAAGAAATTGTGAGTTGATCTAGTATCGATCAAAACCACAACTCTTGCTCCCTTAAGCATCCCTTCAATTCTTAATGTTTGAGGAACCGGCTTACCCGGCGAGGCATAAAATGAGATGCTAGGTACATCAGCCTCGATTTGTTCTTGGTCACCAATCACAACTACTTCTTCATAATTTGGTTCAAGTGGCTCTTCCTCGAACACATCCTCTTCCAATACAAGGCATTGGAACCTCGGCTTACATTGATGCCTCATGCCCGGGTACAAATTTTTCGTCGCAATTAAAGCACAAACCTTTCTCATGCCTCGCCGTCATATCTGTTATACTAAGACGTCGGACAGGTAAATTCGTTGTCCCTCTTGCTGCTGGTGCTTTAATTGCTCATTGGTGTAACTGATGTACGTGAGAAAGTAGGTCGAGTGACCCAATTTCTTGTTTCATTTAATTTTTGCTCAGCAATCCTAGCCCTGCCCATTGCTACTCGAAGATTTGCTGGGCGCATAAGAACCATCTCACGATGCACTTCATCCTTTAATCCAGCCGTGAAACACTTTAGCAAGTTTCTGGGGTTTAATCAGGCGTCTTCAGAGATAATGACTCAAACTCCGCTATGTATGATGCGACGCTAGTGGTCTGATGCAGTTTGTTTAGGGCCACTTCCGGATCCCGGTAGGCTGAAGGACCAAAACGCGCCTTAATATCTTGAACAAACTCCAGCCAATCCGTTAGTAGGTGTGTCGAGTATAGCCACTGGTACCACCTCAAAGGTTCTCCATTCATATAAAAGGTTTCCATCGTCAACCTTTGGTCAAGTGGGATTGGATTATGCTAAAAAAACGTTCTATTTGAAATAGCCAAGCTTCAACATCATCACCTGTAAATAACGGGACATCAATGCGTGGTGTTCGGACTTGCTGGTAGTGAGTTTCAAATGGCGGTGCTGCTTGGTTGCTGCCACCTGAATGGTAAATTGAGGCTCCGGGTGGCTACAGGAGCAGAGGCGGCATGTTTTGCTGATGTGGTATTGCTGCGATAGGTTGCTTATCAGGACGTCGGTCTCCATAATGCGCTTCCTGCATCACTCTTTGCAGGGGTGACAGTGGTGGTCAATCGTTCAACATTTGCAGCAGTCTTTGCATTTTCATCGGCAAGGCGCTGAACCAATGTTTCAACAGCTTGTGTGCGGGTGTTGAATTATAAAAATGTTTGTTGAGTCTTTGCTGTAAGGTCATCGATGCTTTGTTGGGTGCGTGCCGATTGTTCTTCCATGCTCTTTGCCATGGCTGCAAGGGCTTCGGTGGTGCTACTTGTGTCCGGTGCCATTGCTGTCAGCTCTCAGTGAAAGCACCAATTTGATGCAGGACAGAAATAAGATGAAATTGGGCAGGGGAATCAGAAGAAATTAGGGAAAGAAATAGATGAAAACAGATGATGAGGGGAACAATTTACTAATTCATTCATACCCGTTTTGTTAATGGATACAGTAATTTATAAGGAAATTCTAAAGCTACAGTTGCGCCACTAACCCCATGCTGACTTGCCCCTCCAGTTGACTTGCCAAAGCTACAGTTGCGCCACTAACCCCATGCTGCACTTACTCATCCACGACTGCCATCTTCCACCTTTCCCACGTCCCCTTTTCCTGGTACATCTCCCAGCAACTCATCATGCGTAACAAATGTGCTAGCTGGATATCTAGTGGACTTAGTCTTATTCCGCGAACTCCTCCGATCAACTCGGGATTCTGGTTGCGCAACAGGTAACCCAGTTTGTAAGTGGTTCTTATGTTTAAATGTTTGGCATGATTTTGAGTGGCTTAGGCTCTAAATATGGGGTGTGAAATGTGTGATTAGTGGGTCAAATTTTAAGTGTGGAGTGAGTTCTACTCACTCCTATTCGACTTCACATTGCCAAGCCCCTCCACCTCTCCCTTGGTTTATCTATGAATAATGATGTTGCCCTTAGTGCTCATGTGCTTTATTGGAGTTTACTAGAGTTAAACTATTTTTTTATACCATGCCATGACTCTAGTTTCACATTTTATTGGCACTTAAGACACCTCGTGCACATGATAGAGGATGTAGATTACTTTCCTTGTTTGAATTCTATGAAACAAAATGCTATTATGTTATCATGTGACTTGTGATGCTCTCTTGCTCATACTTGCGTTTTGCATGACCTTGTATGTCACTTGTTGCTTTTAACCTCTCATGTGTTCTTGTCATCAAGGAAGTTATTTGCATCATGTACAATTAAGCTTAACACAATGACATCTTTTCTATTGGTGGGGCACATCTACAAACAAGGGGAGTTCTTATGCGCCTTTATCTCATTGTTTGCGCTAAGGGACTAAGCTACATTTTAAGTGTGGGTGGGGTAGTCGCATAGTTCACTCATTTGATGCCATGCCTATCATTTTCGAATGGACGCTTGCATTCATGTATTCTATCCCTAACATGAGAGTGTTTTTAACAACAAAAGGCTTGTGACTATCAACTCTAAATCCCTATAAATCACATCTAACCTACTTGTCACATTTATTTGATCTTGAACTTAGAACCGACCTAGTCCCTTGAATGTGCATTCTTGTGAAACAATATTATTGCTATCTCTTGTCTATCTAATTTTTTAAGTATTTTCATTTTTCATCAAAAAAAAAAAGTATTTTCATTGAAATACCTTGGATTAAGTTTTAGCAAGCACTTTTAAAAAATTTAAAAAAACATAGACCCTTTGAGTGCTCTTTGGTGACTTGAGTTTCTCTAATTGAGTGCCTTGTTTATGATTGTTCCCGCACATCCCATACACTTTTTGAACATATTGTCAAGTTTTAAGTGTGGAGTCAAAAGAGGGCGAAAAATAGGCCCCAACAAAAAAAAATTTCGTTCAAAGAGGGCAAAGCCCCGACTAAAAACTTTCTCGAGTACTAGAGAAGTTTTGCATCAAAATCTATACAAATGCCGGGGGTTAGGAAGAAAAGTTCCCCCTCGAAAGCATTTGTAGGCCAAAGGCCATTTGGAAAGAAAATAAAAAGCACATAAAACTTGACTCTATGTTTTCCTCCATTCTTCATTTGTGCGAGATTCATCATTTGCATTGTGTGCTAGTTGGATTAACTCTTTTACGATCCTTGTGCTTGCACGAGAGCTATTCATTTGGTCTATGCTCGTTTTCTAAGAACTCATAGTGTCGAACTCCTTTTAGAATACACATCTTTATACATTTTTGGTTTAGAATAGACGAACGGAAACACGATCTTACATAGTGCATGTGCTTGGCTTGCTCCTTTGGGTTCGACCAGGTCTTACTGGTCTTTATAAATTGTTTTTGACCAACTAGAGATTCTATCGCATTCGTTTGCTTGTGAAAATCTACAGCGTTCACCTTTGGCCTACAAATGCTTTCGAGGGGGAACTTTTCTTCCTAACCCCCTGCATGTTGGAGATTTTAGGGTATACATGTATATACCAGACTCTGAGGTCTCGAACCGGTCGGTTCAATGTTGGGCATCGAGCTGAATCGGCCGATTGAGAAGGTCAGAGTGAAGCCGTCTTTTGGACAAAAGACTAAACCGACCGGTTGAGAAGGTCAGTCTTTTGGGTTTCAGTTTGAACCGACCGTTTTAGTGAGCACCCAGGCAGAACATTACGGGGCGCGTCCAATGAAGACATTAACTTGTTAATGGCTGCTGTTAGCTCGACGACGTAATGTTGTTGTGGGGCGTCCGACATGTTTGTACTGCGTCCGACATAGACTTTAGGACTGGGTCGCGCCCAGCACCTAATGTTATCGTTGGACGCGGCGGTAATGTTAACACTGGGCGTGCGGCATTGACAGTTACGGCTTCAAACATTGGGAAAACTGGCAGAAAAGAGACATCGATCTTTTCGATTGTTTGGTCGTGATATAGAGAGCAAGGCAGACTAACTTGTCTCGAATTTTTTCTTCTTCAATTGTTAATCAATTTGAGATTGATTATTTCACTAATTTACAACCTTTCATCATTCCCTGTAGAAAATCGCTTGTCATATCCCAGTACAAGTTTCTGGATACCCTAATTGGGCAAAAATCTTGTATTTGGAAAGTGAGTTTCATTCACGTTTCAAGTAGAATCCAAGTCTCATTGAGTTGTTTCGACGCCCTGAAGAAAGCTAGCGAACTACACTCAAATACAAGATTCCTGACAGGCCGTCGTTGTGGCACTGCAAATTATCAATTTATAAGTCCACTACTATTTGGCTTACTATTGGCTAGTAAAGCGGTAAGTAGGGGTCGTACCCAAAGGAATTAGTGGATAGAGTAGTTCTTTTGAAAACTAAAAATAAAGTAAGACAGTTGGGTTTGATTTTGGTTTTGAACAGAAAGTAAATACTGAAAGTAAATGTACTGAAAGTAAATGTACTGAAAGTAAAGGTGCTGAATGTAAAGTTAGGTACTGAAAGTAAAGTTAGGTACTGAATGTAAAGGTACTGAAAGTAAAGTTAGGTACTGAATGTAAAGGTACTGAAAGTAAAGTTAGGAACTGAATTGAAGTTGTTGAAAGTAAGACTGTAAGTAAATGACAAGTTGGTGTTTTGATCAAGAGAAGGATTCGGTCTAGGGGCTTTATATCATAACTTCGTTCATCATTGACCTCTAATGATCTTACTAAGTATTCTAAGGTGTGGGTTGTTCCTTTTCAAGACTTAACCCAAAGCAAGGCTTTTTCAAGCACTTGCCACACCGGCTAGTCCTTTTCAAGACATAGCTTACTAGTTCTAGCTAGACTAATTCCCCTTTTCAAGGTATATTAGCCTAAGTGCATCCACTTGATCAATCATTTCCGATCAACCAAATGGTGTTAAAGAGGGGATGAACTACTTGGAAGAGCTTTGCTTTTTCAAGCATCCACTCAACCTTGTTATGTTCAACCCGAATTGATGGCACGAAGAACTAGTTAGAACACTAGGTAGCATTAAGTAAAGGGTCTAGAACGGTTTTATGATATAAAAAACCCTTCAACCGAATGAAGAGTTTAGCTACAAGTATCCATTGAAGGGAACACCATAGCTAGTACAAGGGAAGTAAATGGTTTTCGAAATTAAAGACAAGAACAAGTAAGGTTTTGGAAAAGTAACTCAAGAACAAATAGAGAGAAGTTGGAGCTTTTGATATCCAAATGTGTGTAGAGTGTGTACAAGCCTTGTGAGTGCAAGTGACAAAGATCTAAGCTAGTGAGATAGGTGACCAAGTATCCAAACTTCCAAAACAAACATGAATCAAGAGTTATGATTTAAAGGGACAAGCTCTTCTAATTATAGGCAAGGGAGAGAGGCAAACAACTAGGCATTGGCACTCCCCCAAAGTCCAGCCGCCGGCCAGCTGTCCCCCCAAAGCCGCCGGTATGGCCTTCTCCTACAAGGATAGAGTAGAAGAAATCAAAGGTCAACCAACATTAATTGTTGCCCGGAGCTTGGTCGGTTTTGGCCGGAATTTGATCGGAGCATGGCAGGCTTTGGTTGTGCTTGATCGGAGCTTAATCGGAGCTCGGCCGGAGCTTGGCCGGAATTTTGGTCGGAAGTCTTTTGCTTTTGGATTCCGGATTTGGAATGCTGAGGTAATTCTAAGCCTAATGGTCGAAGTCGTTTTGCCGGAATCTGGCCGGAACCCTGTCGGAATCCCAAAACGGCCGGAATTGCCCTAGTTTGGCCTTGATCGGGCTTGAGCTGGTTCCACTCGGGCGTTTTGTCTAGGGAGTGAGATTGTCCGAGTAGTTGGACGTTTCAAACAACTTGGTCGAGCCAGATTTTCCAGATTAGCTGGTCTGGTCGAGCGACTTCGTTTTGGTGTCTATGCGCGTGGGGCCTTTGCTTTGGAATTGAGCCAACTGCCAATCTGCTCGGGCATTCTCCTTGGTTTTCCGACATTGTCCACCTTATTTTCCATTTTGATAACTATGCTCGAGGCGGATTCGTCAGATCAGATGGTTTGCCCGAGCAACTTTAATTCAGTGCAAGACAGCTCGGCTGGGCACTCAGCACATCCGGACGCTGGACTCGGGCACTCGGCCTGGGACCTCTCGGCGCAGCGTGGTAGTGAAGTCCGGTCCCGGCTGGGTAGTTTTGACTTGTGATCCATTTTTAGCACAAAACTCCTCTTTTAAGCTTGTTTCCACCTTAGATCTTCAAGAATGCCTGTAAAGTAAAACGACACTAACAAGTGAAAGTTCAAAGGATAAAGTGTCGTTTAAGGTGGGTTTAGTTGACTCGATGAATCGTATAAATACGGTCCATCAATTCCTATGAATCATCTTCAATGGCGACTGGATTAGTTTGAGCGATGATGCCGAAATCTATAATTTGATTTTGATGATGGCTATGGGAAGGAAGATGACGGCAAGATTGGAAATTGAAGCATGAGTCCTGGAACGAATACAGAACAAGGGTCTCGCATAGATTGCCAACGCACCAGCCATAGATGATGACAAGTGGATAAAATCCTAAGTTTTGTCGAAACGATAAAAAGACTGGTGTAAGGTGTTGTTTGGCATTGGCTGTCGGAATGGTCAAAGAGAACCTTTAGCTTGTCTAAGTTTGTCTCAAGTTAGTCTCTTTCAAAGGACAAACCTAGACAAACGTTATAATGAGACTAACTAGGGACGAACTTAGACAAACCTTAGAATAAGACTAAAGTTTATCTTTGTTCGTCCCAAGTTAATCTCTTTCTAAGGACGAACCTAGACAAATGTTAGAAAGAGACTAACTTGGGACGAACTTAAACAAACCTTAGAATCAGACTAATGTTTGTCTTTGTTCGTCCCAAGTTAATCTCTTTCTAAGGACGAACCTAAACAAACATTAGATTGAGATTAAGTTGGGGCGAACTTAGACAAACCTTAGAATGAGAGGAAAGTTTGTCTTTGTTCAACCTAAGTTAGCCTCTTTCTAAGGACGAACCTAGACAAACGTTAGATTTAGACTGACTTGGGACGACCTTAGACAAACCTTAGAATGAGACTAAAGTTTGTCTTTGTTCATCCCAAGTTAGCCTCTTTCTAAGGACGAACCTAGACAAATGTTAGAATGAGACTAACTTGGGACGAACTTAGACAAACCTTAGAATGAGACTAACGTTCGTCTTTGTTCGTCCCACGTTAGTCTCTTTCTAAGGACGAACCTAGACAACAGTTAGATTTAGAATAACTTGGGACGAACTTAGACAAACCTTAGAATGAGACTAAAGTTTGTCTTTGTCCGTCCCAAGTTTGTCTCTTTCTAAGGACGAACCTAGACAAACGTTAGATTGAGACGAACTTTGACAAACCTTGGAATGAGAATAAAGTTTGTCTTTGTTCCTCCCAAGTTAGTCTCATTCTATGGTTTGTCTAAGTTCATCCTTAGAAAGAGACTAATTTGGGACGAACTAAGACAAACGTTTGTCTCATTCTAAGGTTTGTCTAAGTTCATCCCAAGTTAGTCTCATTCTAACGTTTGTCTAGGTTCGGCTTTAGAAAGAGACTAACTTGGGACGAACAAAGAGAAACTTTAGTCTCATTCAAAGTTTTGTCTAAGTTCGTCCCAAGTTTGTCTCAATCTAACGTTTGTCTTTATTCGTCCCAAGTTAGTCTCTTTCTAAGGACGAACCTAGACAAACATCCCAAGGTTCATCTAAGTTCGTCCCAAGTTTGTCGCTGGGTTTAGGTTCTAAGTAAAATCCAAATCATGTAAAACAATCCAAATCATGCAAAGATTAACTTATTAAACGATTCATAGTCAAGTAAGATTCACAGGACCCCAAAATATGGGTCACTACTCACTATCTATCGTCATGGAAATACAAATCATGTTCATGAACGGGATTAGGATTACGAACGAGAAAAAGGAAGTACTACACCCTTGCAATTGATGTTGATAACTCCCTTCAATCTCAATCCTCGATCCGGTCGTAAATGCTTGCGTTTTCGATTCCCCCTCTCTCCTTCTCGTCGTCTCCAAGTGTGTGGGCGTGAGTATGTGTGACTGGAAGTGGAGAATGTTAGGGTTGGTGGCTGCCCCCTTTTGTTTTTCTTCAATATTGTATTTTTGGGCTTTTTGCAAAAACCTAGCAAAAATTACATTTTTGGCCCATTTAGCCAATGTCACCTGATAAGTGACACAAGTGACACTATTTGGACCAGAGAGCAGGAAAAACTGCTCAATGTCAAAAATAAGTGACACAAGTGACATTGGCGCATAGTGAGATGACCTCTTGAGCTCAAGTTCTAACACTCTTAACGGCTGAATCTGCTCTAGGTGCAAACTACAAAGTTTTAGCCCTTTATCTAAGCTTTCCAACAAGCCATAGATCGACGGATTTAGACATCGTATGAGCTCTGGGCGTGTTCAACAAGTAGGGGTCAATCCACCTATTTTTGTACCGTTTTCGCCTAAATTCCACAAAATGCTTTATTTCGCTCTGGATTCGTTTTTCACCTACAAAGCACCAAAATATAAAGTGAGAGCTTATATAAACAAGGGAGATGATCGAAAATTGACTAAATGTGGAGCGTAAATATAGTACAAATTTATGCTCATCATAACTCTACCAACAGTTTAGGAGGATTTAACGATCCCTGTTTCAAAGAACAATATAAAGAGTACGACATGACATTAATAGCAGCACCCAAATCGATTAAACAGTGATATATAAAAGTCTCACCAACACCACATGTGACTATGAATGCACCTGAGTCCTTACACTTTCCACGCGGTGCCTCTTGACTCGCAGCAAACGGGTGGTCTTTCGTCGGCTTTTCTGGCTCATGCTTTGCCTCTAACTCGCCTCCTAGCTTATCCTTGTCGATCATATGCTTTTCAGGAGCTCTTATCTGCATTGAAAACGAAGATGGGGTCTCAAAATTCGAAAATAAATTTTCACATGCCATGCGCGTCACGTTCGATGAGGATTTTTAGTCTCCGCGCCCAGATGTTATGTCTCCCTTACGCGCGGCTTTAATCTCTTTGTTGAGTGCGACCAACTTATTTACCTCGTCGGCTGACATCTTTAACGCCGAGTCCAATGTTGATGTTACGTCGGCACGCCCAACCATAACGTTGTCTTTGGGCGTGAGACTCGCGGACTCTGACTCATTTTCTTCGTTTCCTGCCTCCGGTTCATCCACTATGGCCAATGTGCTGATGTTCCCTTTCGGATTAGGCACTGTCTGCGACGGTAGCTTTCCTGGATCTCTCTTCAGCTCAAAAATAGTCTGGGCTAAGTTGGACATCTGCTTAGCCAGCTCCGCTAATAATCCATTGGTCTTTGCCTGATGCACGTCGTTCCTAGCCTTATTTTGCTGCATAGTAGTGGCTAACTACTGGGTGCTAGCTGCCAGCTCCTTCACCACATCATCCAGAGGCTCGTTGAATTTCGATTACTAGGGCCTGCTTGATTGTAACTTTGCCCTCTCTGCTGATACTGACCTTGATTACTGTAGCAACCTTACTGCTGTCGATATGATGGGCGGTAGTACTGCTGCTGAGGTTGCTGGGGGCATGGTTGTTGAAATTTTGAAATTCACCCACTGCATTGACATTGGCCTGTGTATCCTCATGTAGAGTCGGGCAACCGTCCGTCTTATTATTAGTCGCATGACCTTACCTGAGCTACCTGATTAGCTAGTAAAACCTTCATCATCTATTTTAGGTATTTCAGCTCATCAGATGCTGGGGTCTCAGCCTTTGCAACATGTCTGGTTCGGCTAAATTCGTCTTGGCGGCTGGTCTCTTCTCAGAACCTATCATTCTCGGCCACCTTAGCGATCAAATTCCGCACTCCAGCTGAGGACAGATTCATGATGGTTCCTGCAGCTAAGGCGTCTAGCAGCATCCTGTCGAGAGGCCTCAGACCATCAAGCCTGTACTAAATTATCAGCTTCTCTGGCATTCCCAAATTGCAGCAGCTATGCTACAGGGCATTAAAGTTCTCTAGATAGTCATACATCGACTCGTTTACCCCTGTCTAAGAACCTGTCATGCCTTAACTGCTGGGTAGTATTTGTCGAGGAACTTCTTCTTCATCTGGTCCCATGTCCTGATGCTACATGAACGAAGAGACCAAAACCAAGATGTAGCCATGTCATTCAATGAAAAGTGAAAAGCTTTAAGTTTGAAGTTCTTCACTGTTAATCCATAGTGTCGGAGAGTCTAACAGATGCCATGAAAATCCTGTAGATGCCTGGTGGCTGATTCTCCTTGTCGACCCGAAAACTTTGGCAGATCGTGCACTAACGCAGTTTGGATCTCGATTTCTTGCATGTCTGCCCCCTCATTGATGCACCAGAGTATATTCTGAAAATTAGGGGCAGGCAACTCGTTCATTGTGGGTTGATACGACTTCATCTCATCATCACCCTCGCCATTCTCACTACCTGCGCGAGACATAGCAAAGCAAGTAGCAAAACACAAAAAATAGAAATAAAAACAAAAAGAAACAGCTTCACTGAAGTGTAGCTCCCCGGCAATGGCAGTAACCTCATCAGCAGTAGCAGTACTATCGCACATCGTACCATCAGCAGTAAGGTAGCTACAACAATCAGGGTAAGTATCAAAAGGCGAGGTCAGAACTATAATCAAGTAGGCCCTAGCAATCAGAATTCCAGCAAGTCTCTGGAAGATGTGGTGAAGGAGCTGGCAGCTAGCACCCAGCAGTTAGCCACCACTGTGTAGCAAAATCAGACCAAGAACGATGGAGATTTAGCAGAGCTGGCATAGTAACTGTCTCATATAACCAACATGTTTTTTAGCAGAGGAGTGATCCTGGAAAGCTACCGTCGCAGGCAGTGCCTAATCCGAGAGGAAACATCAACACATTTGCCGTAATAGACAAACCAGAGGCAAACAATGAAGAAAACGAGTCAGAGTCCGAGAGTCTCGCGCCCAAGCTAACCTCTGAACTTGATGCATCACTAAAGATATATGCAGACGTTATCATCGCATTGACCGCGGTCAATGAGCAGATTAACGCCGCGCCCAAAGAACACATTAAGGCTGAGCGCAGCAACTTAAAATCTTCGTTCGGCGCGACACTCTCTTTTAGGCAAAACTTATTTTCAAATCATGAGACCCCACTTTCATTTTCTATGCAGGTACGAGCTCCTGAAGAGCATGTAATCAATAAGGATGAGCTAAAAGACGAGTCGTAGGCAACACATGAGCTGGAAAAGCTAACAACGGAGCATGCACTTGCTAAGAGTCAAGAGGTACCGCTTGGAAAGTGTAAGGAGCCAGGTGCTTTCACAATCACCTGTGGTATTGGTAACGCACTTATACATCACTGTTTAATTGACATAGGCCCTATTATTAATGCCATGCCATGTTCCTTACACTGTTCTTTGAGACTAGGTCTATTGAAACCTCCTAAACTTTAGAGAGAGTTAGGGGATAAATCTCGCATTCGTCCAGTTTGTTTGCTTGAGGATCTAACCCTCCATGTAGGAGATCTTGTTGTTCTTGCAGATTTTTATGTTTTGCAGATGGGAGATGCTAGAAACGATGGTCCTCCAGCACTTATCTTGGGACATCCATTCCTTTTTGCCACTAAGACCAAGATTGACATGGAAACAGGCTTATTGTCACTTGCGTTTGCTGGGAAGACACCAAATTTCAATATTTATGAGGATGCCGACCGTGCATGCATTAAGAAACCACTGGACATCGTGCTCACACCATATCTTGGTGCCTTACCTCCTGACCTACCGGATGAGACTAGTGGTGCAGCAAATAAAGTGACTTTGAGAAAAGTGTTCTCGCAAACTCTAGAGGATGCACTACTACAGATCAGTCATTATGCATCGGTTCAAAAATGACAATATGCATCGGTTTAGAGTTATGCATCGGTTTTAGCTGAACCGATGCATATTGTAACAATATGCAACAGTTTTAGCTGAACCGATGCATATTGTAACAATATGCAACAGTTTTAGTTAAACCGATGCATATCGTAACCATTATGCAACGGTTTTAGATAAACCGATGCATATCATAACCATTATGCAACAGTTTTTAAACAACCGATGCATATTGTGCAATAAAAGACTTAGGTTTTATTTTGAAATTCGTCAGTCCGCCTGTCGATTTTGTTTATCGACGCTCTCAGTCTCTCCGTCGCCTCCGTCTCACTGCCTTGGTCGCCTCATATTGTCTCCGTCAGTCCGTCAGTCCGCCTCCATCGCTTCCAATCGGCTCCGCGCCATTGCTCCAATTGACTCTCTCAATCTCTCCGTCGCTTCCAATCGGCTCCGCGCCAATTGCCTTCCTCGCCAATCGTCCGAGTTAGTCGTGCGAATCTTGGCTTCCTCGCCAGTCGTCTCCGCGCCATTGCTCCTCCTCCTCCAATCGGCTCCGAATCAACAGGTTAGGGCTGAGATTTTAGTATGTACAATAGTTAGGGGTATTTTGCAGTTGTAATCCTATAACAATCAAGTATGCTAATATTAAGTTGAAATTTTAGTTGTTGCTCTATCATTGTTGAATGATGTAAATACATAATTGGATTCTTGTGTAAGCTAATATTTTTGTTTAAAAACATAGATTCGAGCGGCGTTACTTCCATACGGTGGGAGTTGTACCTTGTTTATCCTCCAAACATCATATCAAGTAAGGTATTCTATTGTGTTAATTGTGTATAGCTTTCGAAATTAGACATTGTTGCTCTTTCATCGTTGAATGAAGTTAATAACTAGTTGAATTTAAGTATATTAATTTAATTGATGTTCTTTTGTTTAGGGTTAACATTTGCGATCTACATCCTCTTCTCGTTGGTGGTGCTTCGCTTCTTCAATTCCTGGTATTTGATGGTTATCTATCTTTTTTATTTTAATATGAACATGGAGATTTGAATTTATTTTTCCTTGTTTACTAATTCGTTCTTGTTGTTTATAGCTCTTGTGCGTACTTGTTGCACACCGACCATTAAGATTCTTCTTCGCGAGCTTCTATTATAAGGTAAATCGCAAGTTAATTTATGTAACTCATTTACTACTTTTTAATTGTTTGAGTGCTTGTAATTCACTCAAATGTAATTGTTTGTTCATGTAAATTAGTAGTATGTAACTAATAATATTTACACGTTTCATGTAGTTGAATTACAATGAATCGAGAGTGGGTGTCCGGTAATAGGTTGAGTGATGAGTACGAGAAAGGGATTACGGATTTTTGTGCGTTTGCGTCGGCATATGCGTATAGAAACAACATTGAAATTGTCTTTTGTCCGTGTATGAGTTGTTGGAATTACAAAAAGGTCAAACCGAAGAAGTTAGGTAAACACATTTTGTTAAAGGGGATTAACCCACGATATACGGTGTGGTATTTGCATGGCGAGGTTGAACAACAAAACTTTAAGCCTCCACCCGTAGAAAGCTTGCCGGAGGATAATGATGATTGGGAAGAGGATAATCTAATTGAGATGGTTAACAACGTCGCCAATGACTTTGTTGATATGCCACATGTTTTGGAGTCGTTGAGGAATGACTCCGAATTACCATTGTATGAAGAGTGTTCCAAATATACAAGGCTATCGGCAACGTTGAAGTTGTTCAATCTCAAAGCAAAAAATGGATGGAGCAACAAGAGTTTCACTGAATTATTGGCGCTGGTGAAAGACATGCTTCCTGAGCGGAACACCCTACCTAACCGTACTTACGAGGCTAAGAAGGTTATGTGTCCGATGGGCCTCGAGTACAAGAAAATACATACTTGTCCCAATGATTGTATCTTGTATCGAAATGCTTTTATTGAACTCAAAGAATGTCCAGTGTGCAAGGCTTCTCGATACAAGTTAAACAAAGAACCGAAAGGTAAATCCAAAGGCACTCCTTCGAAAGTACTATGGTATCTTCCACCGATCCCCAGGTTTCAGAGATTATTTGCTGACACGGAAGATTCCAATAATATGCGTTGGCATGCTGAGAAACGTGTTGCTGATACGAAAATGCGTCATCCTGCCGATTCACTGCAATGAGCTAAAGTAGACAACACATTCCTAGTGTTTGGAGGAGAGTCTAGAAATTTACGCCTTGGCCTTTCTACCGATGGGGTGAATCCACATGGAAATCTCAGTAGTCAGCATAGTACATGGCCTGTGATTTTGGTTGTCTACAACCTACCTCCCAAGTTAACCATGAAGCGTAGATATATGATGCTTTCTTTGTTGATATCGGGTCCTCGGCAACCTGGAAATGATATTGATGTATACTTGGCTCCTCTGATAGATGATTTGAAGCTTTTATGGGACGAAGGAGTACGCACATATGATGCATCGAGGCAAGAATATTTCAATATGCGTGCTATGCTGATGTGCACGATCAATGACTTCCCAGCTTATGGTAACTTGTCCGGATATAGTATTAAAGGCTACAAAGCTTGTCCTGTATGCGAGGAAGGGACACATGCACGCCATTTTACGCAATTGTCGAAAAATGGTTTATATGGGACATCGATGTTTCTTACTGAGACATCATCCTTACAGGCGAAAGAAAGTTGCCTTCAATGGTGAGACTGAACACGGAATAGAACCGCAACCGGCTTCTGGCGATGAAATACTTCACAAAATTCAGAATATTACAAATCGATTTGGGAAACCATATTCGCGCACCGAAAGTGCTCCAGGGAAGAAGCGGTCGATATTTTTTGATCTCCCTTATTGGCATTCTCTTGACATCAGACATTGTATTGATGTGATGCATGTTGAAAAGAATATATGTGAAAGTCTGCTTGGTACTTTCTTAAACATTCCTGGAAAGACAAAAGATGGAGTTAAAGCAAGACTCGACATGCTGGAGATGAATATTCGTACCAAATTAGCACCTGAAACTCGAGGGCAGCGTACATATTTGCCGCCGTCGTGCACCACACTCTTTAAGAGCGAGAAAACTAGTTTGTGCGGATGTCTGAAGGGAGTTAAAGTTCCATATGGGTTCTCTTCAAATATTGCTAGCTTGGTGTCAATGAAGGATCTGCTATTAAATGGCTTAAAATCTCATGACTGTCATACATTGATGCAACAACTCCTGCCTATTGCAATCCGAGTATAATACTATAATGTCTCCCAAACCAAGGACACCTGTACAAAGACTTTGCGTCATTTTTAGCTCTTTATGTGCTAAGGTTATTGATACGTCGGAGCTTGATGGACTTTAAGAGCAGATAGTTGTTACACTTGGCCACCTTGAGATGTTTTTCCCTCCCAGCTTTTTCGATATAATGGTGCATCTTACTGTTCATTTGGTGCGTGAGGTTCGAATTCTTGGACCAGTTCATATGAGATGGATGTATCCTTTTGAGAGGTATATGAAGGTTCTTAAGAGCTATGTGAGGAATAGACAAAGTCCCGAAGGATGTATAGTGCAAGGATACATAGCTGAAGAGGCTGTTGAATTTTGCACAAACTTTTTGGCAAATACAACTGCGGTTGGGGTTCCAAGGCCACGTCATTTTGATCGATTCTTGGGAAAAGGCAAAAGTGGACATCAACTGATGCCTAAGTCATTTGATGAGTTAATGAAAGCTCATTTCTATGTACTACAACATATACCTGAAATAACACCCTTCATCGAGGATCACATAAACATATTGAGGAGTACATACCGAGGAAAATCTGAGCAGTGGTTGCAAAAAGAACACAATCGGTCATTTTGTGAATGGCTAAGGAGTAACGAGGTTTTAAATAATCAAACCAACTCTGAAGAAGAATCTGATAACTTGGTCAAGTGGCTTATGGCAAGCCCAAGACCTATTGTACAAACGTGGAAAGCTTATGATATTAACGGATTTTGTTTTCAAACAAAAGATCAAGATGAGCACACCGTTGTGCAAAATAGTGGTGTCACACTTGTTGCCGAAACCACTCATGTTTCCAGCGCAAGAGATCGGAATCCAATATCTGTCCCTGTGAATTATTTTGGGTTTATCCAAGAAATATGGGAGTTAGATTATGTAAAGTTTCGAGTACCCGTTTTTAAGTGTAAATGGGTTAACAATTCGGCGGTTCATATCGATGAATTTGGAATGACATTTGTCGATTTTCGAAGAGAGGGATATAAGGATGAGCCATTCATTATGGCCGAACAAGCAAGACACGTGTTTTACGTCAAAGACCCTTCGAACAACAATCAGTATGTTGTGATAAATGGAAAACAACAATTAATCAGTGGTACATCTGAAGAGATGAATGAGGATTGCCTGCCCGTTTGTACGACAGTTCCAGTAGACAACGACGACAGCAAAGTTGATGATGAAATTCAGTTGCGAGAAGATCACGGCGAAGGAATATGGATTGATAAAGAAACTTAATTTGTGTGTATGTTGTATATGCTACTTATTTCGTTATCACACGTCTTTTTATTTCTTTAATAATCGTCTCCATTTATGTATTCATATATTTAATGTGTTTAATCTGACATTTAATGTAACTCTTTACAGGATCATGGCTAGCAGCAGCAGCAGCGGCGGTGAGGATGATTTTCGTGTCTCGTCCCACACACCGAGACCCAAGAAAGGCCCTGTATACATGGCGAAGTTGGTTAAGCAACACACAGTGGCTGGTACCAAGATCATAATCAACTTCGATAGTAAGGGTAATCCGAAAGGGAAGAAGGAAGACACTTGGAGGAGCTTCTCCTATCAGCTACAACGATTGGAGGAAAGTTCCTGACCATTATAAGGAAACTTTGTGGAGAGATGCAACTGTAAGTTTTTCTTTAATTGAAATTTATACTTGTTTGTTATGGTGATTATTTTTTGTATTAATTATAACTTGTTATAATTCTCTTTAGGGAATTTTTGAGGGATGCGAGCCGCATAAAAAGCATGAGTTGAAGGTCGCTGGTAGCATATGGAAGAATTTCAAGTCAAGACTGGCAAAAGAGTACATCCACGGTGACAAGGCAACTGAAGATCCTTTGGTTGAGTATAAGTATCTTGACAAAGAGACTTGGAGGATATTTAAGGAGCAGAGGCTATCTGAAAATGCTATGAAGTTAAGAGACACTAACAAAGAGCTTGTTAAGAAGAATGTGTATGCGCACATACTTGGTCGAGGAGGCTACAGAAAACTTGAAGAGAAATTGACAACTGAGAAGATAGCCGAGTTATTTGTGCAGGGCGCAATTGAAGAGGTGCAATCTTCTGTCACTATAGAGAGACATGAGCTGTGGAAGAGGGGACGAAAAAAGAAGAATGACGAGTACGTCACTGAGGCATCCCAGCGAGTGGCAACAAAGATTGTAAGTTATTTTTTATGTCAATTTCAATAGTTAATCATACACTAACTTTTGGTATATAATGATTGTTTTATATAGGATGAATTAGTGGAAAGATCGTCTCAAAGACAGTTCTCGTCTCAAAATCAACGACATGACATACTGAATGAGGCGATTGGGACGCCCGAGCCCAAAGGACGCACCCGAGGAGTCGGATCACACATTCCGTGGAGGGTTGGGTTACCAATATCCACCTCCTCGGGTGGCACACCCAGCTCAAGTAATATTCGAAGAGATGCGTCCGACCACTGCAGCCTTCATTGTCCCATTGATTCAGACCCATTGAATAACATACCAGAGGTACATTTACAATTATTAAATTTATTATTTACGTTGGTTAAATGTATGTAATATTTTTTGTGTTTGTTTACAAATTATTACTTCTACTAACAGGGTGGCCTGAAGAGCCTATTATACATCGAGGGGCAACTTGAAGGTGACAAACAACTTGTGGCTATCGGTCGATGCGTAAATGGCCGGTTTGTTAACTTTCGGGCAATACCCGAAGATAACGTGAAGGTGAAGGTCGATAAAGCACTTTTACGAGGTCGAGGTGCAGCCTTGCCAACAGCCCATCAAAAGCTCTCGACTGTTCATGAAGCAGTTAACCACCACGTGGCTTGGCCAAAAGACTTGGTCGTTGTCAATAAAAGGGTAAGATCATCGAAGATTATAACTTCATTTGCTTCATTGTGTTATATTACAAATGAAATAAGATATTTAAGCTTCACGAAAATTTAACATGCAGGCATATGACAAACACTTATACGAGTCTTTGCCACTTACCGGCGATGATTTCATAGATGAAATGTCCGTGGACTGTAGACTTCTACGTGAGGTGTGGAAGACTTTGGGTAGAGACATGTTTGTAGTACAAGCCAACGCTGAGGTGTTCGGTGACGACTACGATATCTACTTGTGTGACGAGGAAGTGACGGACCTATTTAAGTTTAAAGCGTTGGGGAACGCAGCATCTGAGTTATATATATGGTAATATTTATATTCTTTCATCATTTTTTCCAATTAGTCTAACTGACACAAGTTTTTACTTCGTAGTCATTTACACGATCAGATGGTTCGTTCAAATATCAAGTTCGGTTTTTTTATTCCGTCATTAATGACCCCCATCCATAAACAAAAACGAGAGATTGGCGACGTTCGTGGGAAGATTGAATATGCCAGACAAAGACCAACTTTTTTGCTACTTTCTCCCTTATGTTGATCACATATTGTGAGTTCATCACTAACTTTATAGGTTGTTACACATTTGTTTTTAAGTTAGGGGATTTTTTTTAGGTGGCATTGGATGTTATGCGTCATCTTTCCAAGACAGCATAAAGTTCTTTGGCTTGATTCATCGACAGAAGAGAAGGATATAAATGCTGATGCAAAAGAGTTGGTGGAGACGTAAGTTTAGAAATTACTTTTATCTTATAACTTGTATTGAAAAGTCGCTAATAATTACATTATTGTGTGTGTTTTAGGGGATTAGATCGATACTACCAAGGATGTGTACCGAGGAGTACACGTAAAGTAGAGTGGAAGAAAGTTTTGGTATTCACAAATTAGACAATTTTATTTAATATATTTTTTTCATTTATAAAATTTGTTAACTGCAATTCTTGATATCGTGCAGTGTCCAAGACAACCACCTAGCCATTTTTGTGGATATTATGTCCTTCACTTTATGCGGGACATTATAGCATTTGTACATGCTAATAATGGTGCGGAGGTTGAAGACATAGCCCAAGTAAGCTTTTTAGAGATATATATACATATATATGTTATTCATTTAACTGTTTACTTTTTGATTGTTGATTTAGTTCTCTTGTTTTCACTCTTTAATTGTTGATTTAGCTTTTTAGACGTTAATCGTTGATTTAGCTTTTTAAGGCTTAATCGTTTTCACTATTTAATTGTTGACTTAGTTCTCTTTGTTTTTTATATAGTACTGTTTTCCTAATGAAGTAGAGGCATACGAAGTCGACAATATTCTTGAAGTTCGGGATGAAATCGCATACTACCTACGTGACTACGTGACAACTCATCCAGCGGTATAGGACATTAACTTAGACAACATTTGTAATGTGATAATTTGTGGCGTATTTGTACTAAAAAGAGACAAATATATGTGTATGAATGATATTGTATTGCAAATTAAGTGAAATGATGTTTAGCATGTAAGTTGTACTGTATTTAAAATGACGAACAACAAGGTTTATTATTGATGTTTAATTTCAGGTGGATTTGAGCTTTTGTAAAGCCAATTCTGCCATTTTTTTAAGCTTATGCATCGGTTTTTCAAGAAACCGTTGCATAATGTGCATCGATTTACACATTATGCATCGGTTCAAAGAAAAACCGTTGCATAAAGTCCGACGATTATGTGTATCTTGCACTATTTGTGTCTTTGAACTAAAGTCATGCCGTGAGAACACAGATTGGTTCAAAAGTGTGGGGTGTGTCTACACGTTTATTTTTTCTTGCACATTGTACTGTGTCAGCACGTTTTCAAATTTGAATGAAAGTATGAATTTATCTCTGTTTCTTGAATGAGCGGTATTGGATATTGAAATTATCTCAATTAGTCAGTTGTGTCTGCACGTTAATGGTTCGGAGTTTGCTCCACCACTGCAGCATTTATGTAAATAGGCGAGACGGGAAAACAGACCGTCCTATCTCTAGTCGAAGTAACCGGGAAAAGGTGAGTGACCCTCATCTTGACTCGCGTCAAAAAAGGGCTAGGGTGAGAAAGAGCGAGGAGGTATTTCCATATGTTTACGGGAGATGATTGGACCTTCTTCAAAAAAAAAAAAGAAAAGGACAAGCAATTCACAATAAAGGAGGAACACTCAGGAAGAAAAAAAATCAGCCAAGTTGTGAAGTCTTACAAGAAAAAAAAGAGAAGTACATCATTCATACACAAGAGCGAAAGGCCAAAGAAGTTGACTACATCGAAAGTTGTCCAACAAAAGAAGGAAGAAAAGCTCAAACTTTAAAGCTCGAATCAATCACGTGCCGGAAAAAGCAATGAAGTATAACCATATAGCTAGAGTTTGGAACAACGAATGCAGATCATGGTTCTATAGAGGACTATCTCCGTTCAACCAAATAAATTTGAATTTCAGCTCAAAGGTAACATGTATCAAGATAATTCTTCGTTAGGCATAATGATTTGAGTAACGATTGAGTTATGCATAGAAAAGCTGAATCTAGACTAGCAAGGTTGTTACCTTTGTCGGAATAACCACAGTGAGAAACATAAAATTTGATCATTAGATGTCTAGATAAACGTGTCAAAATGGAAACCCTAAGCTGAATATTCTCGCTGATTGAAAACCCTAATTTTGTGTCTTTCTCTTGTGCATTCACAACAATTACTCACAAACCCCCTTTTTAATTGTTTACAGTTACAGCTTTAACAAACCAGCTCTCTAGGGTTCGACCCTACTTACTACTTGCTAGTAGTTGCAGGAGATTACAAATTTAAGTTTGACGCATCAGATGACGCGCGACACAAATGGTACAATGAGAGTAACTTGGGATGAACATAGACAAATGTTAGGGAGAAAGAATGTTTAGGTTTGGAAAGATAGAGATGAACATAGACAAACGTTAGAATGAGACTAACTTGGCACGGACATAGACAAACGTTAGATTGAAACTATTTTTCGACGAAAATAGACAAATGTTAAAACGACACTAACTTGGGAGTAACACAGACAAACGTTAGAATGAGACTAAATTGGGGTGAGATACACGTTAGAATGAGACTAACGTGAGACTAACACAAAGACGGATATAGACAATCGTTAGAATGAGAAAGAGAAACGTTAGAATGAGACTATCTTACGACAAACATAGACAAGCGTTAGAATGAGACTAACTTGAGATGAACAAAGACAAACGTTAGAAGGAGATTAACTTGAGACGAACATAGACTAACTTTGGATGAACATAGACAAAAGTTAGGGAGAACGAATGTTTAGGTTTGGATAGAGAGAGACAAATAAAGACAAACGCTTGAATGAGAGTATACTGAGACAAGCATAAACAAACATTAGAATGAGACTAACTTGGGACGAACATAGACAAACGTTATAATGAAACTAACTTGGAACGAACATAGATAAACTCTAGAATGAGACTAACTTCGGGACGAACATAGACAAAAGTTATAATGAGACTATATTGAGATGAACATAGACAAACATTAGAATGGGAGTAACTTGAAACGAACCTAGACAAACGTTAGGCAGAACGAATGTTTAGGTTTGGATAGAGAGAGACGAACATAGACAAAAGTTAGAATGAGACTAACTATGGACGAACATAGAGAAACATTAGAATGAGACTAAGTTAGGAAACACATAGACCAACGTTAGATGAGACTAACTTGGTAAGACCATAGACAAACGTTAGAATGAGACAAACGTTTTGTCTCTAATTACTCTTTATTTTAACGTTTCTCAATGTTTGTGCCAAGTTAGTCTCATTCTAACGTGTCTATATGTTCGTCTCAAGTTTGTCTCTATCTAGCGTTTATCTACGTTTTTCCCGAAGTTAGTCTCATAGGTTTATCTATATTTGCCCCTAGTCTCATTCTAACGTTTGCCTATGTTCGTCTCATGTTAGTCTCATTCCAATATTTGTCTATGTTCATCTAAATATAGTCTCATTCTAACGTTTGTCTAAGTTCCCCCCAAGCTAGTCTCATTCTAACGTTTGTCTATGTTTGTCACTCTCTATCCAAACCTAAACATTTGTTCTCCTTAACGTTTGTCTATGTTCGTCTCGAGTTAGTCTCATTCTAATGTTGGGCCTATGTTCGTCTCAATATTGTCTCATTCTAACATATGTCTATGTTCGTCCAAAAGTTAGTCTCATTCTAGCGTTTGTCTATTGAACGATGTAGATTTTCACACGCAAATGAATGCGATAGAATCTCTATTGGTCAAAAACAATTTATAATGACAGGTAAGACTGGGTCGAACCCAAAGGAGCAAGTCAAGCACATGCACTATGTAAGATTGTGTTTCCGTTCGGCTATTCTAAACCAAAAATGTATAAAGGTGTTTATTCTAAATCCTAAGTTCCCCCAAGATAGATAAGAGGGTGTTTCGAGGGGTTACTCCCCTCCTTGGCATTTCCCATTTATCACATACACAATATTCTAACATTTTGTGGTAGTCAAATATTTGGAACCTAGTTTAGACTGAGGTAGACCAACTTCCGTGTGAATCTATTCTTAGCAAAACCTTCTTAATTAGAACCTCACTCGATCGAGATGTTGATTCACTCTATAACCTTTATTAACCTTGAAACATCTCCCAAGGTAATAAATGAAATAGGCATGAAAGACTAGTTCACTTGATATCCGTAGAAATGATCATATTCACTACATCCAAACTATCCCTAAGGTCGCCCGATTCTTAGGTCTAGTTTCATGATTCAACATGTTAGTTAGGCATTTCATCAAACACTTAGTAGCATGACATGTATAAAGAGCATAGTGAACATGAATTTGACACCATTTGATGGGATTGATTGATGATTCGCTTAATGACCAATTCCAATGAATAAAAGATTCAACCCCAGTCAAGCATCATATCCTAAGGCTCACTTTCATGCTTAAGATATGATCATTTTCTCCATCCTAGAACTATCCCCTAGCTTTCGCAAGTGATAGGTTCAAGTTTTAGTCCAAGTTGTCCCTTAAGCATTTTGACAAACACCTAGAGTGCATAACATTCAATAACATGAGAAAATGAAATCAACAATCATTCATATGAATATCAATGTATATTTGGGATCAAAGAGTACCGAGGAGGGTTGTAAAATCGTCAAAACACATCATCATGTTATATGTTATCAAAACAAAACTACAAGAGGGGAGAGAAAAGATGAGTAGAGAAAACCATAGTGGTAGATGGTGAGTGACAGGTCGTCGTCGGTACCTGCAAATTTAAATTTATAACTCCTTGCTCTTGGCTATGGGTTAGTACAGCGGTAAGCAAGGGTCGAACCCTAGGGAGCTAGATGGTTACTTGTTGTTCTGTAAAAAGGAAACAATTGGGTTTGTAAGAGATTTGGAAACAAGTGTAAACTAGGAAATAAACGAGATACGTCAATCAGAGGGAATATTCAGACTAGGGATTCTACTGTGACTTGTTATCCTTGACTACTAACGATCTAATTCAGTGTTTCTAAGTGTGGTCGTCCCGACAAGGGTGACTTCCCAAATAACCCGACAAAGGTGTTATGCCACAACCTAGCCCGACAAAGGTGAAAGGATTCTAATTCTCTACTAAATTAAACAACCCGACAAAGGTGTTATTTAACCTAGTTGTGCTATCTACCCAAACGACAAAGTATTAAGCAGATAATAATGATAGAAATATTGATCAACTAAGCTTTGCGACAAAGCATCCACCTAGTCTAGCAATAATTCGTAATATAAGCACGAGAATTAGTAAAACATGAATAGCATTAAGAAAGAAGTGTCAAACAATAGTCACAATGTATAAAACCCTAGCCCGAATAAAGGGCTTAGCTACACATGGCCATGGAAACAAAAGACAATAAAAATAAAGGAAAGATGTTCTTCTCTATTGCCGAATGAAGGAGGAAGAGGCGCCGAGTGAGAGGAGTGGAGAGCTCGAATTTGGGATGATGGGATGCTTTGAAAGGTTGAGGAGAGGCTGTATTTATAGCGTAGAATAGGGCTTCGAAGTTTCCAAATTGAGGTTGGCCCATAAACGGTTTTAGGAAACATGTCCTAAAACCGACTTTGCTTGATCTTCAAGTTAACTTCTTGTGCAAGTCTTCTAGAGTCTTCTAGGGCCTTCCAGAACCTGCTAGGAACTTCATGGAAGCCTCTAAACCGCCTCACTTGAGCCCACTGACTTGGCCCAGCGCGCGGGGCCTTCAATCGTCGTTTTGCTCATCTCGGCCAATCCCGCTCGTGCGTTTTGCTTGGCTAGTGATATCGTCCGAGTAATTTAGCATTTTGATCACTTTGGTCGAGCCAGAATTGCAAGATTTGTTTGTCTGGTCGAGCAACTTGGATTCAGCACTGGTCTGCTCGACAGGGCCTTCGGGCGCGGCCTGGAACTCTGCTCGGCTGCTCCTGGACCATTCCATCCGTGCGTTCTCCTTGGCTTGGTGACATTGTCTGACTTGTTTTCCATTTTGAGCAACTTGGTCGAGTCAGATTTGTCATCGGAGTCTGTCTGGTCGAGCGACTTGATTTCGGTGCCTATCAGCGCACACAAGACGTTTGGAATTGAGCCAACTGCCAATCTGCTCGGGCGTTTTCCATGGTTCTCCGACATTGTCCACCTTATTTTCTATTCTGATCACTTTGCTCGAAGTGGATTCGTCAGATCAGCTTGTTTGCCCGAGCAACTTGAGTTTAGTGTTGGTCAGCTCGACTCCTTGTGATGTTTTTAGCTCAGAAAGCCATCTTTTAAGCGCGTTTCCTCCTAGAGCTTCCGAAGCACCTGAAATGCAAAACAACACCAAAAGTAACTTGTTCGCATAATAAAGTGTCGGAAATGGTGGGATTTATTGACTCGATGAGTCGTATAAATACGGCTCATCAGTGAGCAAGCTCTAGGATCCTTCCTTGGTCTTCTCCCTTCTCCCCAAGCAAACCTTTGATGATGGTTGTCCTTCCTTAGCCTTCTTCTCACACTATTTCTCTCTAAAAACCTCCCCTTTTAGTCTAAAACCTCTCATTCTATTTATAGCTCCGAAACTGAAATTTCTATGTTTTAGACCCAGTCGGTCGGCTGGATGTGGCCTCAGTGCAATGCTCGAAAATGGAGGTGCCCAATTGGTCGGTTGGAATTTCAACCGGTCTAAGTTACGGGGGCTATTTAGTTATTTTAGTGTCCGAATATGGTCTTGGCTTAAACTAGAGAGTTGTAGCCCATTGAGTTAGCTTTCCAACAAGCATTAGGTTAACCAATTCAGACATCGTATGCGCCCTGGGCATGGAAATCAAGTCGGAAAGGTCAATATGCCCTGTTTTGCCCCGAAACTCCTTGTTTTGTACCGAATTTTTAGGTTTTCATGCAATCTTGATATTGAGGTCTCGGATTCAATGGGGTATCATTTTATACTTGAAATGTGAAAGGCAAAGGTCAAATGACATCAAATAAAGTCAGACACGGCTCAAAGCTATGGTGAAAAATAGCTATTAGAGAGTCGAAAACTCGACTCATCATCTATGTTCTTCCCAAGTTAGTCTCATTCTAACGTTTTCCTGTGTTCGTCCCAAGTTAGTCTCATTATAATGTTTGTCTATTTTCGTCTCAATATAGTCTCATTCTAATGTTTGTCTATGTTCGTCCCAAAGTTAGTCTCATTCTAGCGTTTGTCTATGTTCGTCCCAAGTAAGTCTCATTCTAACGCTTGTCTATGTTCATCCCATGGTAGTCTCATTTGAATATTTGTCTATGTTCATCTTAATATAGTCACATTCTAATATTTGTCTATGTTCGTCTCTTTCTATCCAAACCTAAACATTCGTTCTCCCTATGTTGGTCTACGTTTGTCCTAACTTAGTCTATGTTCGTCTCAAGTTACTCTCATTCTAATATTTTTCTATGTTCATCTCAAGTTAGTCTCATTCTAACATTTGTCTAGAGTTAGTCTCATTCTAACGTTTGTCAATGTTCGTCCCAAGTTACTCTCATTCTAACAGTTGTCTATCTTCGACCCAAGTTAGTCTCAATCTTACATTTCTCTTTCTCATTCTAACGATTGTCTATATTTGTCTCTATGTTCGTATCAAGTTAGTCTCATTCTAACATGTATCTTTCATCCTCCCAAGATAGACTCATTCTAATGTTTTTCTATGTTTGTCCCAAGTTAGTCTCATTCTAAAGTTTGTCTGTGTTTGTTTTAAGTTAATCTCATTCTAACTTTTGTCTATGTTCGTCTCAAGTTAGTCTCATTCTAATGTGTTCGTCTCAATATAATCTCATTCTAACTTTTGTCTAATTTCATCTCAAGATAGTCTCATTCAAACGTTTATCCATGTTTGTCCCAAGTTCTTCTCATTCTAACTCTCATTCTAACGTTTATCTATGATCAAACCAAGTTAATCTCATTCTAATGTTTGTCTATGTTTGTTCCAAGTTAGTCTCATTCTAACGTTTGTCTATGTTCACCTCAAGTTACTCTCATTCTAACATTTGTCTTATTTTGTCCAAAGTTAGTCTCATTCTAACATTTGTCTATGTTCGTCCCAAGTTAGTCTCATTCTAACATTTTTCTATGTTCGTCCCAAGTTAGGCTCATTCTAACTGTTGTTTATATCCATCTCTCTCTATCCTAACCTAAACATTCGTTCTCCCTAACGTTTGTCTATATTTGTCACAAGTTAGTCTATGTTAGTCACAAGTTAGTCTCATTGTAACGTTTGTCTATCTTCGTCCCGAGTTAGTCTCATTCTAACATTTTCCTATGTTCATCTCTCTCTCTCCAAACCTTAAAAATTCGTTCTCCCTAACGTTTGTCTTATGCGTCCCAAGGTAGTCTCCTTCTAACATTTGTCCATGTTCGTCACAAGCTAGTCTCATTCTAACGTTTGTCTATGTTCGTCCCAAGTGAGTCTCATTCTAACGTTTGTGTATGTTCTTCCCAAATTACTCTCATTCTAACATTTTTCTAAGTTCATCTCAAGTTAGTCTTATTCTAACGTTTGTCTACGTTCGTCCCAAGAATGAGAATAACTGGGGACGAACATAAACAAAAGTTAAGGGCGAACTAATGTTTAGTTTTGGATAGACAGAGCCGAACAGAGACAAACTATAGGGTGAGACTAACTTGTGGTAACGTAGACAAGCGTTAGATAGGAGACTAACTTAGGACAAACATAGACAATCGTTAGAATGAGATTAACTTCAGACGAACATAGATAAACGTTAGAATGAGACTAACTTGGGACTTACATAGACAATCGTTAGAATGAGACTAACTTGGGACTTACATAGAAAATCGTTAGAATAGTCTATGTTAGACTGAAGTTAGTCTCATTCTAAAGTTTGTCTATATTCGTCGCACGTTAGTCTCATTCTAACGTTTGTGTATGTTCTTCCCAAGTTAGTCTCATTCTAACATTTTTCTAAGTTCATCTCAAGTTAGTCTCATTCTAATGTTTGTCTACGTTCGTCCCTAGAATGAGACTAACTTGGGACGAACAAAGACATATGTTAGGGAGAACGAATTTTTAGGTTCTAACGATTGTCTATATTCATATCTGTGTTCGTCTCAAGTTTATCTCATTCTAACATTTCTTTTTCTTATTCTAACGATTGTGTTTTCGTCTCAAGTTAGTTCATGGTAACATGTATTTATGTTCGTCCCAAGACAGTCTCATTTGAACGTTTGTGTATGTTTGTCCCAAGTTAGTCTCATTCTAACGTTGTCCCTATGTTCGTCCCAAGTTAGTCTCATTCTAACGTTTGTCTTTGTTCATCCCAAGTTAGTCTCATTCTAACGTTTGTCTATAATCGTCCCAAGTTAGTCTCATTTAACGTTTGTCTAAGTTCGTGTCTCTCTTTACAAACCTAAACAATCGTTCTCCCTAACATTTGTCTATGTTCGTCCTAAGTTAGTCGCATTCTAACGTTTATCTATGTTCATCCCAAGTTAGTCTCACTCTAACGTTTATCTATGTTCGTCTCAAGTTAGTCTCATTCTAACGTTTGTTTATGTTCGTTTCTCTCTCTCCTTCAAACAAACATAGAGACCAAGATAGACAATCTTTGGAATGAGACTAACGTTACTCCAAGGTGGGACGAACTTATCAATGTTGGTCTCAAGTCAGACCCATTCTAGCGTTTGTCTGCGTTTGGCTCATTCTAATGTTTGTCTATGTTTGTCCTAAGTTAGTCTTATTCTAACGTTTGTCTATTTTTGTCCAAAGCAGGTCTCATTCTAACGTTTGTCTATGTGTGTGCCAAGTTAGTCATAATCTAACTTTTGTCTATGTTGGCCTCTCTCTAATAAAACCTAAACATTTGTTCTCCCTAACGTTTGTCTAGGTTCGTCCCAAGTTGGTCTCATTGTGACGTTTCACACTCTAACGTTTGTCTATGTTCGTCTCCCTCTATCCAATCCTAAACATTCGTTCTCCCTAACGTTTGTCTATGGTCATCCCCAGTTATTCTCATTCTAACGGTTGACTATGTTTGTTCCAAGTTAGTCTCATTCAAACGTTTGTCTATATTTTTCCCAAGTTAGTCTCATTCTATCACTTCTCTTTCTCATTCTAACGATTGTCTATATTCGTCTTTATGTACGTCTCAAGTTAGTCTCATTCTAACGTTTGTCTATGTACGACCTAATTTAGTCTCACTTGGGGTGAACATAGAGAAACATTCGAATGAGAATGACTTGGGACGAACATAGACAAACATTAGGGAGACTAATGTTTAGTATTGGATAGAGAGAGCCGAACAGAGACAAACATTAGTTTGAGACAAACTTGGGGTAACGTAGACAAACGTTCGAATGGAGACTACTTGGGACGAACATAAACAATCATTAGAATGACACTAATATAGGACGAACATAGACAATCGTTAGAATGACACTAACTTGGGACTTACATAGACAAACGTTAGAATGAGACTAACTTGAGACGAACATTGAGGCAAATATAGACAATCGTTAGAATGAGACTAACTTGCGACGAACATTGACAAACGTTAGAATGAGACGAACATAGACATACATTAGGGCTAACGAATGTTTAGGTTTGGAAAGAGAGAGACGAATATAGACAAACGTTAGAATGAGACTTACTTGGGATAACGTAGACAAACGTTAGAATGGAGACTAACTTGGGATGAACATAGACAATCGTTATAATGAGACTAACTTGGGACGAAGATAGACAAACTTTATAATGAGACTAACTTGGGGTATTAATGTTTAAAAAATGTCCCATTTTAACGTTTGTCTAGTCTCATTCTAACATTTATCTATGTTTGTCCCTCTCATACCAAATTGAAACATTCGTTCTCCTAAACATTAGAACATAGATGAACATTCATTTCCCTAACGTTATTGCGTTAGCCCCCTTCTAACTTTTGTCTATGTTCGTCTCAATTTAGTCTAATTCTAATGTTTGTCTATGTTCGTCCCAATTTAGTCTCATTCTATCACTTGTCTAAGCTCTTCTCAAGTTGCTCTCATTTTAACGTTTGTCTATACTCGTCCCTAGAATGAGACTAACTTGGGACGAACATAGACAAATGTTAGGGAGAACGAATGTTTAGGTTCTAACGATTGTCTATATTCGTCTCAATATCCGTCTCAACTTAGTCTAATTCTAAAGTCTATCTTTCTTATTTTAACGATTGTCTATGTTCGTCTCAATTTAGTCTCATTCTAACATGTATCTATGTTCGTCCCAAGTTAGTCTCATTTGAACGTTTGTCTATTTTTGTGCCAAGTTAGTCACATTCTACACTTCTTCCTATGTTCGTCCCAAGTTTGTCTTATTTTAATGTTTGTCTATGTTCGTTAAAATTCAGTCTCATTCTAACGTTTGTCTATGTTCAACCCAAGTTAGTTCATTCTAACGTTTTTCAATGTTCATTTGTCTCTCTCATTCTAACGAACATAGAGACGAAGATATACAATCGTTACCATGAGACTAACGTTACTCCAAGTTGGGACTATGTTGTCTATGTTAGTACCATTTCAACGGTTGTCTATGTTTGTCTCATTCTAACGTTTGTCTATCTTTGTCTCAAGTTAGTCTCATTCTAACGTTTGTCTATGTTTGTCCCAAGTTAGTGTCATTCTAACATTTGTCTATGTTCGTCCCAAGTTAGTCTTGTTCTAACTTTTGTCTATTTTTGTCTCTCTCAATCGAAACCCAAACATTCGTTCTCCCTAATAATTGTCTATGTTCGTCCCAAGTTAGTCTCAATCTAACGTTTGCGTATGTTCGTCCCAAGTTAGTCTCATTCTAGCATTCCAAACCTAAACATTCGTTCACCCTAACGTTTGGCTATGTTCGTCCCAAGTTAGCCTCATTCTAATTTTTGTATATATTATTCCCAAGTTAGTCTCCTTATTATAACATTTGTCTATGTTTGTCCTAAGTTAGTCTCATTCTAACGTGTCTCTTTCTCATTCTGACAATTGTCTATATTCATCTCTAACTTTAGAATGAGCATGACGAACACTAGAATGAGACTAACTTGGGACGAACATAGGCCAATGTTAGAATGAGACTTACTTGGGACGAATATATACAAACGTAAGGGAGAACAAATGTTTAAATTTTGGTTGAGAGAGACGGACATAAACAAACATTAGAATGAGAGTAACTTGGGACAAGCATAGACAAATGTTAGAATGAGACTAACTTGAGACGAACTAAGACAAATGTTAGAATGAGACTAACTTGGGACGAACAAAGACAAACGCTAGAGTGCGACTTACTTGGGACGAACATAGAAACATGTTAGGAAGAACGAATGTTTAGGTTTGGAATGAGAGAGACAAACATAGACATAAGTTAGAATGAGACAAACTTGGGACGAACATAAACAATTGTTAGAATGGGAGTAATTTGAGACGAACATAGACAAACGTTAGACTGAGACTAACTTGCGACGAACATAGACAAACGTTAGAATGAGACTAACCTTTGATGAACATAGACAAACGTCAGAATGAGACTAACTTGGGATAATCATAGACAAACGTTAGAATGAGTTTAACTTGAGAAGAACCAAGAAAACGTTAGAATATGACTAACTAAGGATGAACATAGACAAATGTTAGGGAGAACGAATGTTTATTTTTGGATAGAAAGAGATGAACATATACAGACATTAGAATGAGACTAACTTGGGGCGAACCTAGTGAAATGTTAGAATGAGACTAACTTGAGATGAACACGAACATAGATAAACATTAGGGAGAATGAATGTTTAGGTTTGCATAGAGAGAGACGAACATAGACAAACATTAAAATGAGACTAACTTGGGACAAAAATAGACAGACGTTAGAATGGAGACTAACTTGGGGCGAACAGCGACAAACGTTAGAATGAGACTAACTTGGGACAAACATAGACAAAATTAGAATTAGACTAACTTGCGACGAACATAGACAAATGCTAGAGAGACTAACTTGGGGCGAACATAGAGAAAGGTTAGAATGAGACTAATTTGGGATGTACGTAGACAAACCTTAGAATGAGATGAACGTAGATAAATGTTAGGCGTAACGAATGTTTAGGTTTGGAAAGAGAGAGTCGAACATGCACAAACGTTAGAATGAGACTTACTTGGGGCAACATAGACAAACGTTTGAATGGAGACTAACCTGGGACGAACATAGATAATCGTTAAAATTAGACTAACCCGAGATGAATATAGACAAACATTATATTGAGACTAACTTGGGGTTATTAATGTTCGACGAACTGTCATTATAACATTTGTCTATGTTTGTCCCAAGTTAGTCTCATTATTATGTATGTCTATGTTCGTCTCTCTCATTCCAAACCTAAACATTCGTTCTCCCTGATCATTAGAACATAAAGAAACCCTCATTCTCCATAACGTTATAATGATAGTCTCATTTTTACGTTTGTCTATGTTCGTCAAGTTAGTCTAATTCTAACATTTGTCTACGTTCGTCCCAAGTTCGTTTCTCTCATTCCATACCAAAACATTCGTTCTCCCAAACGTTTATCTATGTTAGTCCCAAGTTAGTCTTATTCTAACATTTGTCTAAATTTGTCCAAAGTTAGTCTCATTCTAACGTTTGTTTGAGTTTGTCTCATTCTAACTTTTGGTTAAGTTTTGTTCCAATTGAGTCTCATTCTAACGTTTGTCTGTGTTCATCCCAAGTTTGTTTCGTTCTAACGTTTATCTTTCTAATTCTAACAATTGTCTATATCTGTCTCTATGTTCGTCTCCAGTTATTCTTATTTTAACGTGTATCTATGTTTGCCCCAAGTTAGTCTCATTTTAAAAAATTTCTATGTTTTGTCCCAAGTTAGTTTCGTTCTAAGGTTTGTCTATGTTCGTGCCGAGTCAGTCTCATTCTAACGTTTGTCTATATTCATCTCAAGTTAGTCTCATTCTATTGTTTGTCTATGTTCATATCAATATAGTCTCATTCTAACATTTGTCTATGTTTGTCTCTCTCTATCAAAACCAAAACATTGGTTCTCCCTAACGGTTGTCTTTGTTCGTCCCAATGTAGTCCCTTTCTAACGTTTGTCTATGTTCGTCCCAAGTTTGTCTCATTCTAACATTTGTGTATGTTCGTCTTAAGTTACTCTCATTCTAACATGTATCTTTGTTCGTCCCAAGTTAGTCTCATTCTAACATTTTTCTATGTTCATTTCTCAACGATCGTCCCAAGTTAGTCCTATTCTAACGTTTCTCTTTCTCATTTTCAGATTGTCAATGTTCGTCTCAATGTTCGTCTCAAAGTTAGACAAACATTAGAATGAGGCAAACTTGGGTAGAACATAGACAAACGTTAGAAGAGACTAACTTGGGTAGAACATAGACAAACGTTAGAATGAGATTAACTTGTATGTTCGTCTCGAGTTGGAATAAGATGAACATAGACAAATGTGAGGGAGAACAAATGTTACTCTATGTTCGTCCCAAGTAGGGACGAACATAGACAAACGTTAGAATGAGACTTACATGAGATCATGACGTTGTAGTTTTTAACATGCAAATAAATTCAATTAAAACTCTAGTCAAAAGAATTTATATTTTTGGTAAGACCAAGTCGAACCCAAGGGAGAAATTGGATTGTACGCTAAGAGTTATCAAATTTTCTACTTGGCTATTCCTATCATTCAAGTATGAGGCGATTTCAAATTAAGAACTAACAATGCAAGAGTTTTGAGGGATTAAACTACAATTAAAGAGGCGTTTCGAGGAGTAAGTCCTGTCCTTCGCATTTGCCATTGATCACATACACAAGAGTTGAGACATTTCAAGGTGTCAAATAGTTTAGAACTTAGCTTATAGCCATCTATTCTCATGTGAATCTATTCCTAGTCATGTGAACTTAGCTAAGGTAGACTAATTCTCATGTGAATCTATTCCTAGTCAAGCCATCTTAATTAGAACCTCACTTCATCAAGATATTGGTTCACTCTATAGCCACTATTATACTTGGAACATCTCTCAAGGTAATAAATGCTATAGGCATTAAGCTCTAGTTAACCTCACATACATGCATTTACTCTCATAAACACTAGATCTGATCATTTTCACCACATCCAAACTATCATTAAGCTTTTTCAATACCTAGATCAAATTTTAAGACAAAATGTCACTTAGTCATTTCATCAAACACTCGATAACATGTCATAAATTGAGCACTTAGTGAAAATGAATTTAACATAATGTATTATTTAATCAAATGTGTGTACATGATCGTAGAGTACCGAGGAGGGTTGTAAGACCCTCACAACACAAAGGGACTACTCACTCATCATGTTAAACAATGAAGCACAAGTATTCAAAGAAAACAACTAGTAGAGACGATAGATTTAGAAGAAATAGGATGATCAAGCCTAGTTTCTCTCCTTGGATCTTCACTTCCTTTCCTTGGCTGAATCCTTGTTGATGACCTTTTTGTCTGGATCTTCACTAGTAGATCCTCTTTTTCTGGAAATTTTCCCCAAGAACTCCGCACCCTAGGTCAGTCATTCATCTTTCTATTTATAGGCTCGGGTGGAAAAACTGAAGTAGCACGTCCAGCTGGTCGGCTGGTGATTGGAATCCATATGCTTCTGTTGTGAACATCCAGCCGACCGGTTGGATTGGCCAACCGACCGACTCAAAGGTAAGCAGTTGTGAACCTCCTAAGGTCCTTTTCTAGCCGACCGGTTGAGCTCTCAGCCGACTGATTGAATATGTGCTTGGTCAAGCATTCGAAAATCTTATTCCAGCCAGTCGGCTGGTGAGTCCAACCGACTGACTCGATGGGGGCACCTGTTGAGCCTTTTGAAATCTTATTCAGTCGGTCAGCTGGTGAGTCCAACCGACCGAATCGATGTGGGTGATTGCTCTCAAGCCTGCCTTTTCACCCAGCCGACCTGGTTCAGGGCAATTTTTGAACCGGTCGGCTGGGAATCCTCTTTGCCCACATTTTGCTCTAATCTTTGGTTTTTACTCGAGTTTTCGTATCTAGGCCTTGACCTTGCGTGGGACTTGTTTTCTACCTGAAACGTAGAGATAGAGGTCAAATGACATCAAAATATCTTCGGAAACGACGCAAAGCTATAGTGAAAAATGGCTATTAGTAGGTTGAAAACTTGACTTATCAACACTCCACACTTAAGCTTTGTTCGTCCAAACAAAGTATGCAAATATGTCAAGGTCATGCAAATGGCGAAATGCTAGTGGTTCTATGTTTTTCGTCTATTTGCCTCACTAGATTTTACAAGGTCTCGATCATTATTCCTTGACATGTTATTCAAAAGAAAAATAAAAGTATGTACATCCTAACTAGCTCTTTTTCGTAGGCGTTTCGAATGCATTTAGCGCAACCATTAAGCCTTTAAACCCCTAGGCTACCCTAGTGGATGAGTTGTATATAGTCTCGTGAGAGCTTTCAGAAAAGGAAATACTACCAAATCCCAAATGCACCTATCATATAAGAATGAATTCAAGAATGCTTAACCAAGGCGAGGATTTCTCAAAACAAATCCCTTACCCCAAACTAGGACTACCGCCACATTATCATCAAAAGAACTTTTGAACCATTTAAGTTCTCATGACGTTGTGCATTCGAGATCATTACTACTAGAGCTATCAAATGTCTAATCCAATGATTTACTCATTATCAAGGCAATACAATAGATTCATAGTTGTTAGGTTGCATAAAAGAGTGCCAACCGCTACCTATGCTAGCTATTGCTAGTCCATTGGATCACGACATGAAACGCATTCCCCAAGTTTAGGCGCTTTAGCTATAATCCATACGGGAAGAGGAGTTCAACACTATGAGTTCTTAGAAAACGGGCATAGGCCAAATGAATAGCTCATGTGCAAGCACAAGGATCATCCAAGAATTAATCCAACTAGCCCACAATTCAAATGATGAATCCCGCACAAAAGAAGAATTGAGGAAAACATAGAGTCAAGTTTTAAGTGCTTTTGATTTTCTTTTCAAATGGCCTTTGGCCTACAAATGCTTTCGAGGGGGAACTTTACTTTTAACCCCCGGCATTTGTATCAATTTTGAAGCAAAACTTCTCTTGTACTTCGAGAAAGTTGTTAGTCACGACTTTGCACTATTTGACCACAAATTGTTTTTGTTGGGGCCTATTTTTCGCCCTCTTTCGGCTCCACACTTAAAACTTGACAGTATGTTCAAAAAAGTGAGTGGAATGTGCGGGAAGCAATCACAAGCAAGGCACTATGTTGGAAAAATCAAGTCACCAAGAAGCATACAAAAGGTCTAAGTTTTTTGTGAAAATTTTAAAAGTGATTGCTAAAACTTAATCCAAGGTATTTCAATGAAATTACTCAGAAAATTAGATAGACAAGAGATAGCAACGATATTGATTCACAAGAATTCACATTCAAAGGACTAGGTCGGTTCTAAGTTCGAGATCCAATAATTGTGACAAGTAGGCTAGATGTGATTTATTGGGATTTAGCATCGATAATCACAAGCCTTTGTGGTTAAAAACACTCTCATGTTAGGGATTAGGTGCGAAAGATGCGAGTGTCCATCTAAAAATGAGAAGCATGTCATGAAAGCATGTAAACTATGCGCATTAACCCACTCCACACTTAATTCAAGCTTAGTCCCTAAGCGCAAAGAATAATAAAATAAAGGCAACGACACATAGGAACTCCCGTCGTTTGTAGAATGGGTAGAAATCCAATGACATAACTCTTGGGAATGAGAAATATTCTTTTGGTTGCATAGTAGATAAGGAAGGTGATTTTGGCATGAGAAGAGCATGTGTATATATATCCCGTAGAGTTCACAAGCAACTATGTTAAAACACCTTCAATGTCATACGAGTGTAGCATACAACCAAAGATAAGTCAAGAGTACATCATAAAAAATTGCGCTAAAAGGAGACTTAACATTCAAGTACATGGTCCAAGCAAAAAAGTCTCAAAATAACAATACATGTATAACCAAAAAGTTGCAATGAACTCGTGATGTAGCATCATCGCCTCCCGGAGTGGTCTCTTTAGTGGTGGTCGGACGGTAGGAAGGTTGAGGTCGGTTGGAGTGAGAGCGGAGAGCAGCCGGTCGGGTGAAGTGTTTGGACTAACTTGGGAAGAACAAAGACAAACTTTAGACTCATTCCAAGGTTTGTCTAAGTTGGTCTCAAGTTAGTCTAAGTTCGTCCCAAGTTAGTCACTTTCTAAGGACGAACTTAGACAATCCTTAGAATAAGACTAACGAGACTAACATGGGAAGAACAAAGACAAACTTTAGTCTCATTGTAAGGTTTGTCTATGTTCGTCCCAAGTTAGTTTAAGTTCGTCCCAAGTTGGTCTCTTTCTAAGGATGAACTTAGACAAACCTTAGAATGAGACTAACGAGACTAAATTGGGACAAACAAACACAAACTTTAGTCTCATTCTATGGTTTGTCTAAGTTCGTCCGAAGTTTGTCTCTTTCGAAGGACGAACTTAGACAAACCTTAGAATGAGACTAACGAGACTAACTTGGGACGAACAAAGACAAATGTTAGTCTCATTCTAAGGTTTGTCTAAGTTCGTCCCAAGTTAGTCTCTCTTTAAGGACGAACTTTGACAAACCTCAGAATGAGACTAACGAGACTAACTTGGGACGAACAAAGACAAACTTTAGTCTCATTCTAAGGTTTGTCTAAGTTCGTCCCAAGTTAGTCTAAGTTCGTCACAAGTTAGTCTCTTTCTAAGGACGAACTTAGACAACCCTTAGAATGAGACTAACGAGACTAACTTGGGAAGAACAAAGACAAACTTTTTGTCTAAGTTCGTCCAAGTTAGTCTAAGTTCGTTCCAAAATAGTCTCTTTCTAAGGACGAACTCAGACAAACCTTAGAATGAGACTAACGAGACTGACTTGGGACAAACAAAGACAAACTTTAGTCTCATTGTAAGGTTTGTATAAGTTCATCCCAAATTAGTTTAAGTTCGTCCCAAGTTAGTCTAAGTCCCAAGTTTAAGTTCGTCCCAAGTTAGTGTCATTGTAAGGTTTGTCTAAGTTCGTCCCAAAATAGTCTCTTTCTAAGGACGAACTTAGACAAACCTTAGAATGAGACTAACGAGACTAACTTGGGACGAACAAAGACAAACGTTAGGCTCATTCTAAGGTTTGTCTAAGTTCGTCCCAAGTGAGTCTCTTTCTAAGGACGAACTTAGACAAACCTTAGAATGATACTAACGAGACTAACATGGGAAGAACAAAGACAAACTTTAGTCTCATTCTAAGGTTAGTCTAAGTTTGTCCCAAGTTAGTCTAAGTTCGTCCCAAGTTAGTCTCTTTCCAAGGACGAACTTAGACAAACGTTAGAATGAGACTAACGAGACTAACTTGGGAAGAACAAAGACAAACTTTAGTCTCATTCTAAGGTTTGTCTAAGTTGGTCTCTAGTTAGTCTAAGTTCGTCCCAAGTTAGTCACTTTCTAAGGACGAACTTAGACAATCCTTAGAATAAGACTAACGAGACTAACTTGGGAAGAACAAAGACAAACTTTAGTCTCATTCTAAGGTTTGTCTAAGTTCGTCCCAAGTTACTCTCTATCTAAGGACGAACATAGACAAACCTTAGAATGAAACTAACGTGACTAACTTGGGACGAATAAAGACAAACTTTAGTCTCATTGTAAGGTTTGTCCAAGTTCGTCCCAAGTTAGTTTAAGTTCGTCCCAAGTTAGTCTCTTTCTAAGGACGAACTTAGACAAACCTTAGAATGAGACAAACGAGACAAACTTGGGAAGAACAAAGTCAAACTTTAGTCTCATTATAAAATTTGTCTAAGTTCGTCCCAAATTAGTCTAAGTTCGTTCAAAAATAGTCTCTTTCTAATGACGAACTTAGACAAACTTTAGAATGAGACTAACGAGACTAACAGGGGACGAACAAAGACAAACGTTAGTCTCATTCTAAAGTGTGTCTAAGTTCGTCCCAAGTTAGTCTAAGTTCGTCCCAAGTTAGTCTCTTTCTAAGGATGAACTTAGACAAACCTTAGAATGAGACTAACGAGACTAACTTGGGACGAACAAAGACAAACTTTAGTCTCATTGTAAGGTTTGTCTAAATTCGTCTTAAGTTAGTTTAAGTTCGTCCCAAGTTAGTCTCTTTCAAAGGATGAACTTAGGCAAACCTTTGTATGAGTCTAACGAGACTAACTTGGGACCAACAAAGACAAAGTTTAGTCTCATTCTCAGGTTTGTCTAAGTTCGTCCAAAGTTAGTCTTTTTCTAAGGAGGAACTTAGACAAACCTTAGAATGAAACTAACGAGACTAACTTGGGACGAATAAAGACAAACTTTAGTCTCATTGTAAGGTTTGTCCAAGTTCGTCCCAAGTTAGTCTCTTTCTAAGGACGAACTTAGACAAACCTTAGAATGAGACAAACGAGACTAACTTGGGAAGAACAAAGACAAACTTTAGTCTCATTCTAAGGTTTGTCTAAGTTCGTCCCAAGTTTGTCTTAGTTCGTTCCAAAATAGTCTATTTCTAAAGACGAACTTAGACAAACTTAGAATGAGACTAAGAGACTAACTTGGTACGAACAAAGACAAACGTTAGTCTCATTATAAGGCTAGTCTAAGTTCGTCCCAAGTTAGTCTAAATTTGTCCCAAGTTAATCTCTTTCTAAGGATGAACATAGACAAACCTTTGAATGAGACTAACGTGGGACGAACAAAGACAAACTTTAGTCTCATTCTAAGGTTTGTCTAAGTTGGTCTCAAGTTAGTCAAAGTTCGTCCCAAGTTAGTTACTTTCTAAGGACGAACTTAGACAATCCTTAGAATAAGACTAACGAGACTAACTTGGGAAGAACAAAGACAAACTTTAGTCTCATTCTAAGGATTGTCTAAGTTCGTCCCAAGTTAGTCAATGTTCGTTCCAAAATAGTCTCTTTCTAAGGACGAACTTAGACAAACCTTAGAATGAGACTAACGAAACTAACTTGGGAAGAACAAAGACAAACTTTAGTCTCATTCTAAGGCTAGTCTAAGTTCGTCCCAAGTTAGAATAAGTTCGTCCCAAGTTTGTCTCTTTCTAAGGACGAACTTAGACAAACCTTAGAATAAGACTAACGAGACTAACTTGGGAAGAACTTAGACAAACTTTAGTCTCATTCTAAGGTTCGTCTAAGTTGGTCTCAAGGTAGTCTAAGTTCGTCCCAAGTTAGTCACTTTCTAAGGACGAACTTAGACAATCCTTAGAATAAGACAAACGAGAATAACTTTGGACGAATAAAGACAAACTTTAGTCTCATTGTAAGGTTTGTCCAAGTTCGTCCCAAGTTAGTTTAAGTTCGTCCCAAGTTAGTCTCTTTCTAAGGACGAACTTAGACAAACCTTAGAATGAGACAAACGAGACAAACTTGGGAAGAACAAAGACAAACTTTAGTCTCATTCTAAAATTTGTCTAAGTTCGTCCCAATTAGTCTAAGTTCGTTCAAAAATAGTCTCTTTCTAATGACGAACTTAGACAAACTTTAGAATGAGACTAACGAGACTAACATAGGACGAACAAAGACAAACACTAGTCTCATTCAAAAGTTTGTCTAAGTTCGTCCCAAGTTAGTCTCTTTCTAAGGACGAACTTAGACAAACCTTAGAATGAAACTAACGAGACAAACTTTTGACAAATAAAGGCAAACTTTATTCTCATTGTAAGGTTTGTCCAAGTTCGTCCCAAGTTAGTTTAAGTTCATCCCAAGTTAGTCTCTTTCTGAGGACGAACTTAGCCAAACCTTAGAATGAGACAAACGAGACTAACATTGGAAGAACAAAGACAAACTTTAGTCTCATTCTAAGGTTTGTCTAAGTTCGTCCCAAGTTTGTCTTAGTTCGTTCCAAAATAGTCTCTTTCTAAAGACGAACTTAGACAAACCTTAGAATGAGACTAACGAGACTAACTTGGTACGAACAAAGACAAACGTTAGTCTCATTATAAGGTTAGTCTAAGTTCGTCCCAAGTTAGTCTAAGTTTGTCCCAAGTTAATCTCTTTCTAAGGACGAACATAGACAAACCTTTGAATGAGACTAACGTGGGACGAACATAGACAAACGTTAGTCCCATTCCAAGGTTTTCTAAGTTCGTTTCAAGTTAGTCTAAGTTCGTCCCAAGTTAGTCTCTTTCTAAGGACGAACTTAGACAAAACTTAGAATGAGACTAACGAGACTAACTTGGGACGAACAAAGACAAACGTTTGTCTCATTCTAAGGTATGTCTAAGTTCGTCCCAAGTTAGTCTCTTTCTAAGGATGAACTTGGACAAACCTTAGAATGAGACTAACGAGACTAACTTGGGACCAACAAAGACAAACTTTAGTCTCATTCTAAGATTTGTTTAAGTTCGTCCCAAGTTAGTCTAAGTTCCCCCCAAGTTAGTCTCTTTCTAAGGGCGAACTTAGACAAACCTTAGAATGAGACTAACGAGACTAACTTGGGAAGAACAAAGACAAACTTTAGTCTCATTCTAAGGTTTGTCTAAGTTCGTCCGAAGTCAGTCTAAGTTCGTTCCAAAATAGTCTCTTTCTAAGGACGAACTTAAACAAACCTTAGAAAGAGACTAACGAGAATAACTTGGGACGAAAAAAGACAAACGTTAGTCTCATTCTAAGGTTTGTCTAAGTTCGTCCCAAGGTAGTCTATGTTCGTCCCAAGTTAGTCTCTTTCTAAGGGTGAACTTAGACAAACCTTAGAATGAGACTAACGAGACTAACTTGGGAAGAACAAAGACAAACTTTAGTCTCATTCTAAGGATTGTGTAAGTTCGTCCTAAGTTAGTCAAAGTTCGTTAAAAAATAGTCTCTTTCTAAGGACGAACTTAGACAAACCTTGGAATGAGACTAACGAGACTAACTTGGGAAGAACAAAGACAAACTTTAGTCTCATTCTAAGGTTTGTCTAAGTTCTTCCCAAGTTAGTCTAAGTTCGTCCCAAGTTTGTCTCTTTCTAAGGACGAGCTTAGACAAACCTTAGAATGCGACTAACGAGACTAACATGGGAAGAACAAAGACAAACTTTAGTCTCATTCTAAGGTTTTTTTAAGTTCGTCCCTAGTTAGTCTAAGTTCGTTCCGAAATAGTCTCTTTCTAAGCACGAACTTAGAAAAACCTTAGAATGAGACTAACGAGACTAACTTGGGACCAACAATGACAAACTTTAGTCTCATTCTAAGGATTGTCTAAGTTCGACCCAAGTTCGTCAAAGTTCGTCCCAAGTTAGTCTCTTTCTAAGGACGAACTTAGACAAACCATAGAATGAGACAAACGAGACTAACTTGGGATGAACAAAGACAAACGTTAGGCTCATTCTAAGCTTTGTCCTAGTTCGTCCCAAGTTAGTCTCTTTCAAAGGACGAACTTAGACAAACCTTAGAATGAGACTAACTTGGGACGAACAAAGACAAACTTTAGTCTCATTCTTAGAATTGTCTATGTTCGTCCCAAGTAAGTCAAAGTTCGTTCCAAAATAATCACTTTCTAAGGACGAATTTGGACAAACCTTAGAATGAGGCTAACGAGACTAACTTGGGACGAACAAAGACAAACTTTAGTCTCATTCTAAGGTTTGTCTAAGTTCGTCCCAAGTTTGTCTAAGTTCGTCCCAAAATTGTCTCTTTCTAAGGAGGAACTTAGACAAACCTTAGAATGAGACTAACGAGACTGACTTGGGAAGAAAAAAGACAAACTTTAGTCTCATTGCAAGGTTTGTCTAAGTTCGTCTCAAGTTAGTTTAAGTTCGTCCCAAGTTAGTCTCTTTCTTAGGACGAACTTATACAAACCTTAGAATGAGACTAACGAGACTAACTTGGGAAGAACAAAGACAAACTTTTGTCTCATTCTAAGGTTTGTCTAAGTTCGTCCCAAGTTAGTCTAAGTTCGTTCCAAAAAAGTCTCTTTCTAAGGACAAACTGATGAGCGATATTTATACGAGTCATCGAGTCAACTAAACCCACCTTAAACGACACTTACTTGTTAAGGTCGTTTTGCATTTCAGGCATTTTGGGAGTCTAAAGAGGAATCGAGCTTAAAAAGGGGCATTTTGTGCCAAAAAGGATCACCAACCAAGAACCGAAGTCCCAATATTCCGGTTGGATTCTACTATTCAATGGCGGTTGGCTTTTGGGACAAAGCCAATCCAAGTGTCCAAGTTGGTTGACCTTTGGGTAGAGCCAAGTGTCCAAGTCGGTTAGCTCTTGGCTTCAACCAAAGCCAAGTCGGCTGACCCTTGGGGAGAACCAAGTCCAAGTCGGTTGGCCCTTCCCTCTTGCCATGGCCAAAGCTTAACCAACTCCCTTGCCTATAAATAGAAGGACATGGCCTTGGAAACGAGGAGGCTTGTAATACAAAAAAACTTGAATACACTTCATCTTTTCACTTGATACCAAAAGCTCCAACTTCTCTCTACTTTGCTCTCGTTTACTTTTAGCAATCCTTTACTTTCCTTTAGCAATTTCCGAAATCCTATACTTCCCTTGTCATGGCTATGGTATTCCCCTCAATGAATACTAGTAGCTAAACCCTTCATTCGGTTGAAGGGATTGTTCTATTATGAAACCGTTTTGAGACCCTTTACTTAATACTACTTTTGTGTTTGTACTAGTTCTTGTGCCATCAATTCGGGTTGAACAACAAGGTTAAGTGGATGCTTATAATGGCAAAGCTTTTCCGAGTAGTTCAATCCCTCTTTTAGCCGCTTGGTTGATTTGAAACGTGAGATCAAGTGGCTGCACTTAGTCTAATACATCTTGCAATGGAGTATTAGTCTAGCTAGAACTAGAAGTCTATGTCTTGAAATGGACTAGATGGTGGTGTAAGTGCTTGAAATGGCCTTACTTAGGGTTATGTCTTGAAATGGAATAACCCACACCTATGAACACAAAGTAAGATAATTAGAGGTCAATGATGAACGGAGCCATAATAGAAGGCCCCTAGACCGAATAATTTCTCTTGATCGAAAACCCACTTGTTATTTACTTCAGTTCTTTACTTTCAGCCACTTTCATTTTAATCACTTACCTTTGCATTTACTTACAGTTACTTACTCTCCAGTATTTACTTTTAGTTCTTTACTTTCAAGCACTTTACTTTCGAGCACTTTACTTTCAAGCACTTTACTTTCAGTATTTACTTTCAGTTCAGTAGTTACTTTCAGTTCTTCCAGTCATTTACTTTCTGTCACGTTCATTTCAGTCTTAAAACCACTTACAAAACCCAAACTGTCTTTACTTTATTTTCTGTTTTCAAGAACAACTCTTCCACACAACTCTCTTGGGTTCGACCCCTACTTACCGCTCTACTAACCAATAGTGAGCCAACAAGTAGTGGACACTTATAAATTGATATATTTGAGAGGCCACAACGACGGCCTGTCAAATTTTGGTGCCGTTGCCGGGGAGTTAGTGCATCGGATAGTTGTCTTTCTTTTAGTTCTTTTTCTTAGTTTTTTGTACTTGCTTCTTGTAAACCATGTCTCATGCAGGAAGCCACCGTGATGATGATGAGGTTAACGACGACATGAACCCGTTCGTCCGAAATGATGAGGCACCGCCTCCATTTTTTGACGACCCGGAACAACTCATCCGAAACCGAAACCGAGCTGTTTGGGAGGCCGCCCGGAGGAACCAAGGGCCACCCGAGGCCCGGAATAGAGCTGGCCCGAGGCAACCACCTAGACAGCCGCCGCCTCCTCCACATCAACAACCTCCGAGGCAGCAGCCCGTCTATGAGGAGTACTATGAGGATGACATCCTCCACGAGCCCACCATGGGAGAGCTCTCAGCCCCAAATTTCAGAAATCAGCCTTGGTGCATATACGAGGGCCCGGAACTTGAGAACATAGCCTTACACGTCCGTAGTACACAACTTGCCTAAGTTCTCGGGCACTTAAGGGGAATCAGCAACCACTCACCTTCAGCGTTTGCATGGCGTTTGCCAAAATTTAAAACCATTTGGAGTAGATGTAGAGGACTTCATGAAGTCCTTCTATTTCTCTCTTATTGATGCAGCTAATGATTGGTTTCTTTGCTTGCCCTCAGGTAGCATCCGCACATGGACCCAAATGCAAAAGAAGTTCCTGGAAATATACTATCCCGCGGGTTGGGCGATGCAAGTAAGGAGGCAGCTGCAAGACACAAGGAAGGGGCCTAATGAGACCATGTACGACTACCTTGAGAAGTTCAACCGCTTGGAGCGGAGTTGCTGCACTCTCGGACTGCCCGAGAAGCTCATCATCGAGTACCTGCTTGATGGATTGAAACCCCTAGACAAAATGCTCATGGATGCCTCGGCTGGAGGGTCAATGATGAGCCTACCACTGAGCGGCATAAGGCAACTAATCACAAATGTTGCTGAAAATGCCCGGTTCAGAGAGGAGACCACGCGGCAGGATGAGTTTACCCGAACCAAGAATGTGGCAAAGGCCGAGGCCCCGGTGAACTCAATGCCCGAGGAAATGAAGCAAATGAAGGAGATGATGATCCAGATCCTACGGAGGCAGCCGGCTCAAGTGATGCCTTGTGAGTATTGTGGTGCTACGGACCACAAGATCGATGCATGCCCAACCTTGATAGAAGAAGACCCGGTGGGGGTCAATGCAGTGGATGGGTACCAAGGGTACAACAACAACAACCGAGCCGAACCAAGCCGGCAGTAGGGCAGGCGACCGGGCAAAACTGGCGAAACGACTCCGGGCAGAACTGGCGGAACGACGGCCATCCTCCGAGGGAAATACAACAGGCCACCCCTGAATCGGCTCAGCAGTTCTACCGACCGCCTCACCGGCAGTACAACCTGAACGGACCGGGCCAGTATCAGCAGAGGGGACCGAACCAATACCAGGCGGGCCCGAGCAATCAGCAAGGACCGAACAAGTCGCTCGAGGACATGGTAAAGGAACTGACCGCGAGCACCCAGCAGTTGGCTGCTACTGTGCATCAGAATCAAGTAAAAACCGATGGAGCAATAGCCGATCTGAATAAGCAAATGTCCCAGCTTGCTACCACAATGTCCGAACTCAAGAATGAACCCGACCGGCACCCTTCACAAACCATCCAGAACCCGAGGGGAAATGTGAATGCCGTGACTCTTAGGAGTGGGAATAAGCTCGTCGTTGAATCCACGGAGCCAGAGGAGGACGAAAACCTGAAGGTGCCCAAAGAAGAACAGACCAGGCCCGAGGCTCTCGGTACCCTCTCACCCGACGCACTCGGAGCGCACAGACCAGGCCCGGTACCAGCGGCCGAGGAAATTAGGGCAGGCCCGATACCCAGGACCGAGAATTCCAAAATCAACACCCCTCTTCCGTTCCCAGTGCCAGCCCGAGCTCCGAAATATTACGTCATGGATAAGGACGTCTTTGACTTATTCAGCAAGGTTGAGATCAACGTCCCCCTCTTGGAAGCTGGCGGGCTGTCGTTGTTCCCGTCAAAAAATAATAATTTGTAATCCGACTAGCAAGTGGTAAGTCGAGTCGTGTCCACAGAGATCGGTTGAGAATCTGTTCACTAAGTATTAGAGTAACAATGGGGGGGGTTTTCAAACAAGAACAAGTAAATTAAAACACAATTAAGCAACAATGATCACTTGTCAAGATGAGCAATTGTCACACAAATTCAAGTAACAAGTTCAAAGAGATGTGCAAGCTAGAACTCTCGATTGTGATGCAAGACTAAATCATTAACCCGACCGTTTTGATTTCTAATGTTTTACGACTTATAGCTCCCCGCTAGGTTGCACTACAAGTTGTCCTAGGGTGTCAATCCTAGTGGTATATTACTCGTATCCTAGTTTACTATCCCCGCTAGGTTGCTAGTAAACTTTGATAATTGAAATCAACACACAAACAAGAGCTCCCCCGCTAGGGTTCCACTCATGTTAGCATATCAAATTCATAAACATTGCATAGTAATATAGCGCAAAACATAGAAATTCAATATGAGTCTCAAATCAAAGCATCACAATATCAAGTTCTAGCCTACACAAATGAGTTTAGCTACTCATGGTAATAGAATACATAATCAAATTTGTAACGAAATGAATTGAAAATACTGTTGTTGAATAATCCTCCAAGTATTTGTTTCTTCTTCTTTTTCCTCTAAAATGGAAGTGTCCAATTCTCCCAGCAATCTCACGGCCAAAAGCAAAGACACAGCAACTCACTTTCCACAATTCTACACGGACCAAAAGCCGTGTCTCTTTTCCACACTGAAAAACGAGGTCTGGCCGCCTCCGGTCGCCTTGGGTTTGCATCTTCCTTCTTCTCCTTTTACAGCCCCCGAAGTATCAAAACGACATTACGAAATTCGACTGCCAGCTGTCCTCCGCGGACGTCTCTTGATTTATGCTCCGCGGACGTCTTGTGATTTATCATAATTGTTAAGACGTAAGTGACAGTAATTCTTCAGACGTAAGTGCCCGCGACTGAGTCAGCCTTCAATCATTTGGACTTCATTTCTTCGATGCAAAACATCTTCTAATGGGCTCCCTTAGCCTATATTCCTTCTATGGTCCCCGGATGTACCTGAGAATGAAAACTACACAACGGTAGTGAAATAATATACAGGCAAACACTAAAAGACGGGGTTTTAACACATAAAATAGTCGTACAACTACGACTCATCAAACTACCCCACACTTGAACTTGTTCGTCTCGAACAAGAACAAAGCCACAGAACGAATTATAATGCCCTAGTCATGCTATCCTTACATCTCAATCCTAAATCCAGTCTATAATCCTATCATGCTTAAGATTCTAACAATGCGAGCAAACATAGATGTTTCGATACTTGTTACCTCGCGAGTTGAAATTCAAATGACCTTGGATGATTGGGAGATAGTCCCCTATAGGTACCACGGACATTGCATTCTTTTCTGAGTTTTGGTCTTTTGATTGAGTCGGCGGCTTTCTCTGACACGCGACTAATTCACTGCTTTCGTACCATTGAGCTGGACTTTGATAAATGACACATCTTTGTTTGAATCAATCAGATTTCTGATTTTCTTCTCACTTGATGGATTGCTATCGGCTTTTGAATTTGTTTCTTGTCCACATAATCATTTGCGCCTTCTGCTCTTTCTCATCCTCGTCCTTTTCACGCGAGTCAAGCCGAGGGTCGCTCGTCTGTTTTCCTGGCTACTCGGACTAGAGATTGGACGGTGTGATGTTCTCCCATCCCACCTAACCGCATAAGCACTGCAGTGGCGGAGCAGACTCTCAGGATTAGGCTAGTGAAGCGTCAACCTCCACCGCTTTTCTCAATCATCAGAACCCAAAACTCAGAATTTCCTGCAACTTGCCGTACCTTTCTAGGACATTTCTGTCAACTCCACATCCCTGCATATCACAACTCACAAGAACAAAGCATCGAAAATTTTGAAATTTCGCATTTTTAGTCAAATGAGCACAATAGTCATACAAAATTGGAAATGAGATTTTGACATAAAAGGAAAGCATAGCAGTACATCATCAGTTCATCACGACACATGACATGCGACATAAAAATTGAAAAAAACAGACACGACACACAACTGACTCAACAACATCCCACCCCACACTTAGACGGACCCGTGTCCTCACGGTACAATTCAAGAGATGAGATGTATAAACAAAACAGACTCAACAGACTCAAAATAAAAAAATAAAAAATAAAAGAGGGAACTGGTACTCCCCTAATAGTCCGGTGGTGGCGCTGGGCTCTGCGATTTTTTCCTTTTTGAAATGCACCGCGGACGTCTCTTCCTTTTCTTCCCGCGGACGTCTGAATATTATGCAATAATTGCTGAGGCGTCCGTGCATGTAACTGTCAAGACGTGCGCCTGCGCGACTGAGGTAGAATTCCTTTCTTCGTTTAATCGCCTGAAAACACCAGAAATAAAAAGAAATGCACTCGAGGCGCATTATCAGCTTCCCAATTCCACTATAACATGTGTAAAATAGAAATAAAACACACCGGGTTGCCTCCCGGTAAGCGCCTTTGTTTTACGTCCTTGGCTGGACATTACCTCTTTAGGGATCACAAGTTAGGATCCCATGGCCGCTCCAAGTCAAACTTCTTTATTTTCTTGTGATAGTCATAGCCCTCAACGAGTGGTGCTCTCGTGTCTCTCCATCCTGGTTTCCATCCAAACGTGCCATGTCTCGGTCGCTTCCTCATGTATGGACGGTCAGAATCCTCGTGAACATGGAGGTTTGATGCCTTGCCAGCAAACGCAAGTGACAACATTTTTGTTCCCATGTCATTCTTGGTCCTTTTGGCCAAGATGACTGATTGTCCCAGAATGAGTGCAAGAGGACTGTGAGCGCTGGCATCTCCCATCTGCAAAATATAAGAGTCAACATCACGGGTGAGTGTGAGAATACCTGGATCCTTACACTTTTTGGGTGGTGCTACTTGACTTGTAGCACGTGGGTGCTCTATCATTGGCTCTTCCGGCTCACGCTTCACCTCCAACTCAGCTTCCAGCTCGTCATTATCGATCACATGGTCTTCCGGAGCTATCATCTGCATTGCGAATGGTAGAGGAGTGTTAGAAACTGGAATTTCCATACCTGAATTATTGGAGCCCGCGGACGTCTCCTGTTTATCCTCCGCGGAGGTCTCTTGATTTATCGGAAATTCTTCAGCCGTCCGCGCATCAATTGTAGAGACGTCCGCCGTAGCCACTGAGTTGGAATCTTCGTTCAGCTCTTCTTCCTGCATTTCGTAAAAGTCGCTGGCAATTTGAGATGCTTGCTTCTTTAGCTCGTCAATGACTTTAGCTTGTTGGTCAATCTTTTGAGTGAGTTCCTTCAGCATTCCTCTCATTTCATCTCTAAATTCCTTCATCTCCTCTTCATCCCTTACTACAATCATACTCACATTTTGCCTTGGATTGGGGATCGTTTGCGACGGAAGCTTCCCTTTGTCTTCTCGCTTTTCGAAAACGTCGCTGGCAATCTGAGTCATTTGCTTGGACATCTCACTGATCGCTCCATCATGTTGATTAACCTTTTGCACTAGCCCTTTCATTGCTTCTTTAATTTCCTTGATATCCTTAGACATTGAAGCTTCATCATCCCCTTGTCTGAATTGTGGTGGTCTGTACGGCTGCTTTTGTGGATACGAGGATTGCCCCGCATCGTAATTGTTGCTCCTTTGCCAACCACCCTCATTTTGTCTCGGCTGCCATTTGTTGTTGCCTTGGTATCCATCAGTCCTTCTTGGTGGCAAATCTCCCTTGTTTATGTATCCCACAATATTCACGTCTTCTGTTCTTTCCTGAAAAACAGTGCAATCATCACTGTTAGTCGAAATATTAGTAGACCTGTTTACCTTGCATTCTCTTGTTGATTGCCTTGCATTCTCCTGTTTACCTTGCATTCCCCGGCAACGGCGCCATTTTGGCGGGCTGTCGTTGTACCCGTCAAAAATAATAATTTGTAATCCGACTAGCAAGTGGTAAGTCGGGTCGTATCCACAGAGATTGGTCCGAGAATCTGTTCACTAAATATTCAAACACGTAATTGAGAAACACAAACACAAGCAACAGTTATCACGTATTAAGAAAGCAATCGTCACACGAATTCAGGTATGTAATATCAAAGAGAAGTGCAAGCTAGAACTTTCGACTGTGATGCAAGACTAAATCATTGACAAATCCGTTTTGATTCCTAATGTTCTACAACTTAGAGCTCCCCCGCTAAGGTTACACTCCCTGTTCTAGTTCTAGTACTTAATCTCGCGCTAGCGATAATCAAGACCCTAACTCGCTAGAGTTGCATTAAGATTTGAACAAGTTGTCCTAGGGTGTTTAATCCTAGTGGTATATTACTCGTGTCCTAGTTTGCTATCCCCGCTAGGTTGCTAGTAAACTTGACAATTGGAATCAACAAACAAACGAAAGCTCCCCCGCTAGGGTTCCACTCATGCTAGCACATCAATTCCATAAACACTGCATAGTAATATCACACAAAACACAGAAATCAATATAGGTCTCAAGTCAAAACATCACAATGTCGAGTTCTAGCCTACACAAGTGAGTTTAGCTACTCATCGTAATGGAATACATCATCATGTTTCTGAATAGAATGAAATGAAATTACTGATGACGAACTCTCCACCAATCTGCAGCTCCACTCCAGCACTTGAACCCAGCAACGAATCCTCAGTCGAAATCCTACTCCAAGAACTCTTCCTTCCAAACCGAACTTCGAACGAACCCTCGATGGATCTGAATTTCTCCTTGCTGATTGTTTTGTGGCTGTTGCGTCATAAGTTGAGCCACCATATTCCTTAGCTCCTGCAATTCAGATTGGACATTAACGTTAGCAACAGGTGCGGGTCTATGTGTCTCTTCTAAATACCTGGTGCCATCGGCCACTTTCTCAATCAATTCCCAAATTTCCTCGGGGTACATGTCAAGGATAGACCCTTGAGCTGAGGCATCTAGCATTCTCCTTTCCATGAGAATCATGCCATCCATAAAGTACTCTAGCAACATCCTTTGTGGGACTCCATGATTCGGACAATTCTCTTCCAATAGCCTAAATCTCTCCAAATACTCGAACAACGTCTCACCACGTCCTTGTCTAAGCATTGAGAGTTCCCTTCTTGTTTGAGCAGCCTTCGAATGGGAGTAGTATTTATCCATAAATTTCCTTTGCATTTGCTCCCATGACCAAATTGAACCTGAAGAAAGAGACATCAACCAAGATTTAGTATGTCCTACTAGAGAAAAAGGAAATGCCTTTAATTTAAAAGCCTCCTCAGAAACCAATGCTGATTTCATGGACATGCAAACTCCATGACATTCCTTCAAGTGCCTTAGTGGGTTCTCATCGGGCATCCCTCCAAACTTGGGTAGATGGTGGATCACCCCACCATTTATCTCAATGTTTTCCGCGTCTTGATCCACCTGAATGCACCAAGGTGCCTCATCGATGTATGGCGCAGAAATTCCTCTCATAGTGCGCCCCATATCCCGACGCCTAGCTGGCTGTCTATATTGATCCTCTCCATCGAGATATTCCCTATCCAGCTCATCCTCATACTCGTCGCGTCTAGCTGCGCGGTTCCTAGCATCTCTGTTCACATGCTGTTGATTGATAGGGGGTAGTGCTCTTCTTTGATTCACGGGAGGCAATCCTTGCCTCTGATCTTGCATATTTTCTCCAAGCACACTCTCTCGCTCATCACTATCATGATCAACACTTCGCTGCGACATTGTAACTTCAACAGAAGATGATCAAGTGACAAAATAAAAGACAGTAAAATAAAACTAAAAAGAAGAAATACTTAGCGAGATTCTTCGTTACCAATCCCCGGCAACGGCGCCATTTTGGCGGGCTGTCGTTGTACCCGTCAAAAAATAATAATTTGTAATCCGACTAGCAAGTGGTAAGTCGGGTCGTGTCCACAGAGATCGGTTGAGAATCTGTTCACTAAGTATTAGAGTAACAATGGGGGGGTTTTCAAACAAGAACAAGTAAATTAAAACACAATTAAGCAACAATGATCACTTGTCAAGATGAGCAATTGTCACACAAATTCAAGTAACAAGTTCAAAGAGATGTGCAAGCTAGAACTCTCGATTGTGATGCAAGACTAAATCATTAACCCGACCGTTTTGATTTCTAATGTTTTACGACTTATAGCTCCCCGCTAGGTTGCACTACAAGTTGTCCTAGGGTGTCAATCCTAGTGGTATATTACTCGTATCCTAGTTTACTATCCCCGCTAGGTTGCTAGTAAACTTTGATAATTGAAATCAACACACAAACAAGAGCTCCCCCGCTAGGGTTCCACTCATGTTAGCATATCAAATTCATAAACATTGCATAGTAATATAGCGCAAAACATAGAAATTCAATATGAGTCTCAAATCAAAGCATCACAATATCAAGTTCTAGCCTACACAAATGAGTTTAGCTACTCATGGTAATAGAATACATAATCAAATTTGTAACGAAATGAATTGAAAATACTGTTGTTGAATAATCCTCCAAGCTTTTGTTTCTTCTTCTTTTTCCTCTAAAATGGAAGTGTCCAATTCTCCCAGCAATCTCACGGCCAAAAGCAAAGACACAGCAACTCACTTTCCACAATTCTACACGGACCAAAAGCCGTGTCTCTTTTCCACACTGAAAAACGAGGTCTGGCCGCCTCCGGTCGCCTTGGGTTTGCATCTTCCTTCTTCTCCTTTTACAGCCCCCGAAGTGTCAAAACGACATTACGAAATTCGACTGCCAGCTGTCCTCCGCGGACGTCTCTTGATTTATGCTCCGCGGACGTCTTGTGATTTATCATAATTGTTAAGACGTAAGTGACAGTAATTCTTCAGACGTAAGTGCCCGCGACTGAGTCAGCCTTCAATCATTTGGACTTCATTTCTTCGATGCAAAACATCTTCTAATGGGCTCCCTTAGCCTATATTCCTTCTATGGTCCCCGGATGTACCTGAGAATGAAAACTACACAACGGTAGTGAAATAATATACAGGCAAACACTAAAAGACGGGGTTTTAACACATAAAATAGTCGTACAACTACGACTCATCAGAAGCCATCAAACAAATCACAAGATATGCAAAGTTCTTGAAGATACTTTGCACTAATCGAAGGAGAGGTACTCGGATTGTTCAAGAGCTGATGAGTAGGAACGTTTCAGCAGTCATTCAGCGGACGGTGCCCCCCAAGTGCGGCGACCCGGGGACTTATACCATTCCCTGCACGATTGGCAACATCCGGATTGAGAACTGCATGCTAGACCTTGGGGCTTCAATCAACGTCTTGCCGTATTAAATCTACTCATGCTTTCGGATTGGGCCCCTTGAACCTGCCGGACTCACCATCCAATTGGCAGACCGGTCGTGCAAACAACCCGAGGGCAAAATTGAAGATGTGTTGGTCCAAGTGGGAGAGTTGGTATTTCCGGCAGACTTCTACGTCCTCAAAATGGAGAATGGCGGCCCAACAGACAATGCGCCTATCCTTCTAGGCCGACCGTTTCTCAAGACGTCTAAAATGAAGATAGATTGCGGCAGTGGGTTGCTCTCAATGGAGGTAGAAGGAGAGGTGTTCAGTTTCGACATATTCCGAGCCATGAAGCATCCCATGGAGTTTAAGGCAGTGCATGCTCTTGATACATTGGACGACCTAGTCCAAGAAATCCAGCCAGAACGAGGAGCGGATCCTCTCAAACACACGCTCGATAGAGCCATGTACTCGCATGAGAATTCCTATGAGTTGGCCGAGGGCGTGCAAGAGGCACTATCCCACTTGGAGATCTCGGAGCCACTCACACCAAGGTATGAAGTCAATGTGGTGCGATTATTTAAATCTAACATCTTTTTACCTTCTATTGTGCAGGCACCCGAAGTGGAGTTGAAGCCCTTACCCGGGCATTTAAAGTATGCGTTCCTAGGGGAGAACGACACACTCCCGGTGATCATCAAGAGTGGCTTAGAGGCAAAACAAGAGCGTCGTTTGGTGGAGGTGCTGAGACGGCATAAGCTGGCCATTGGATGGACCCTAGCCGACTTGAGGGGAATAAACCCGGCGGTGTGCATGCACCGCATTCTGCTAGAGGATGGAGCAAAGCCTTCAAGGGATCCTCAACGATGACTCAACCCGATCATGATGGAGGTCGTTCAAAAAGAAATCCAGAAGCTGCTTGATGCGAACGTAATCTACCCCATCTCAGACTGGGATCACGGTCGAGGAAGACGCCGAGGGCAAGATGGTTATGAAAAGGGTCAAAAATGGATGGAGGATGTGCATTGACTGCAGAAAGTTGAATGCCGTCACAAGAAAAGATCATTTCCCTCTTCCATTCCTCGACCAAATGCTAGACCGATTGTCGGGTAAACCGTACTTCTGTTTCTTGGATGGATTCTCGGGCTACAATCAGATTCCCATAGCACCAGAGGACCAAGAGAAGACCACTTTCACCTGCCCATTCGGTACATTTGCCTTCCGAAGGATGTCGTTTGGATTATGCAATGCTCCGGGGACATTTCAAAGAGTGGTGACCAGTATCTTCTCAGACATGATTGGGACGATCATTGAAGTTTTCATGGACGACTTCACCGTATATGGAGGCACGTTCGATGCTTGCTTGGATAGCTTGAGCACGGTTCTGGCACGATGTGTCTCAATGAACTTAGTGCTCAACTATGAAAAGTGCCATTTCATGGTAACTCACGGCGTGGTCTTGGGGCATGTCGTCTCAAGAGAAGGAATAGAAGTTGACAAGGCCAAAGTTGATCTGATAATGACGCTGCCATATCCCTCCACGGTGCGAGACATCAAGTCGTTCCTTGGGCTTGCTGGATTCTACCGAAGATTCATAAAGGACTTTTCCAAGAAGGCGTTGCCTCTGTCCAATCTTCTTCAAAAAGACGTTCCTTTTGAGTTCACTAAGCCATGCAAGGACGCCTTGGACGAGCTCAAGAAGACCCTCACTAGCACTCCCATCATCCGAGCACCGGATTGGGACCAACCATTCGAAATCATGTGCGACGCTAGCAATTATGCCGTGGGGGCGGTCCTTGGCCAAAAAGTTGACAAAAAGGCGGTCGTTATCCACTACGCCTCGAGGACCTTAGATGGAGCCCAAAGAAACTACTCCACCACCGAGAAGGAGCTCTTAGCCGTGGTGTTTGCTCTAGAAAAGTTCAGATCCTACTTGCTCGGCGCTAAGGTGATAGTCTTCTCGGACAATGTAGCCATCCGATACTTAATGAAGAAGAAGGAGGCCACGCCGAGACTCATAAGGTTGATCTTGCTGCTGCGAGAATTCGATGTGGAGATCAGGGACAAAAAAGGGATTGAGAATACGGTGGCCGACCATCTGAGCCGGATTGTCCGAGAAGAGGAAGAAGGGCAAATCACCGAGTCATTTCCGGATGAGCACCTCTATGCCGTTACAAGCAAGGTGCCTTGCTATGCTCCAATCGTCAACTACTTGGTAGGAGGTACATTTCCTCCCTCTTATTCTAAAGCACAATACATGAAGCTTAGGCATGATGCTAGATTTTATTTATGGGATGATCCTTACTTATGGAAAATAGGTGTAGATCAAATGCTTAGGAGATGCATCCCTGATATTGAGATAGCTTCTGTTGTTAGCTTTTGTCATGAGTATGCTTGTGGTGGACACTTCGGGCCTAGGAGAACTGCTAGGAAAATCCTAGATAGCGATTTCTTTTGGCCGAGTGTATTTAGAGATGCATATGAGAAGTGTAGGAAATGTGATATGTGTCAAAGAGTAGGCAATGTATCGGCTGGAAATGAGATGCCCCAAGTACCCATCTTGGTCAATGATGTCTTTGACATTTGGGGCATTGATTTCATGGGGCCAATCCCCGTTTCATGTGGCCATGCCTATATACTTGTGGCTGTAGATTATGTATCAAAGTGGGTAGAGGCTAAGGCCACTAGGTGCGACGATTCAAAAACTGTCATAGATGTCTTGCGCACTCACATGTTTTGTAGGTATGGGGTACCCAAGGCCATCATAAGCGATCAAGGAACTCATTTCTGCAATAGAATGATGGCCTCCACTCTTAAACACTACCATGTGCACCATCGGACGTCCACAGCCTACCATCCCCAAACCAATGGACAAGCGGAGATCTCCCACCGCGAAATAAAGGGGATTTTAGAGAAAATGGTGAAGCCAGTATGACCTAGCCGAGCCACCAGATCCCACATGAGTGAGGTACGGTCGAGCCAACGACGTTAAACAAAGGCACTCGCCGGGAGGTAACCCGGCATTTTTAGTTTTATGTGTCGTTTAGTTTTTTCAGTTCATTTTACTTATGTCGTTTAGTTTTTGCCTTGAGTCATACACAGCCCCTTTGTATTTGGAAAGAAATGATCTTTTTGTGCAGGTACCGGGCTGCGCCCAAGAGTATCAGGTCCCGACCGAACTCCCTCGAACATCAACTGAATTACGCTGTTCCAAGCCCTGTCGTTTGCTCCTACAACCACAACTAAGCAACGACACCATAGGGCAGTTCTGTTCGCACTTTTACTCTTTATGTCATTTCCTTTCCTTCGTTAACTTGCATTTTGTGTTTTGAACTAAGTCGTGCCGAGAGGCACGGCTTTGTTCAAAAGTGTGGGGTGGGTAGTCATTGCACATAGTAGTCAACACGTTTGAGAATATAAACTTTCATGATGTGAAATAGATAGATCCGATTATGCATTTCCTTGTGAAATCTTAATTGTGTAAGAACATGCGAACTTAACTATCTACTTGTCCTTGTGTGCTGAGATAATACAGGATGTGGAGTTGAAAGAAATGCCCTAGAGAGGCTTGACAAGCACTCAAAGGACCGGATCTCAATACTATATGGTTATGAGGAGTCAGTGGAGGCTAGAACTTCGGGCTTGTTGGATTAGAGTTGGCTCCACCGTGCAGCGTTTATGCAAGGGGCGGGACGGGAATCAGACCATCCTATCTCTAGTCCGAGTAGCCGGGAAAAGAGATGAGCGACCCTCATCTTGACCTGCGCGAAAAAGGGCAAGGATGAGAAAGAGCGGGGAGGTATTTCCATATGCTCTCGGGCGAGGATTGGACCTCCCAAAAGTGAAGGAAATGGACAAGCAATTCACAAAGGAGCAAAGCTCAAAGAGTCATATCAAAGGCCGAAGGCCAAATTGTGAAAGTTGTACTCGAAGCAAAAGTGAAGTACTCCACTTTCATACCAAAGGCCGAAGGTCAAAATCACTTCAAAAGCTGTCCTTCCAAAGAAAATCAATAGAGCTCAACCCAATTAACCCGAACCAATCACGTGCTAGAAGAAACAAGAAGCATAACCATATAGTATGAGTTCGGAATCGAGAGTGCAGTTAAAGGGCCTAAAAGGACTATCTCCCACTCATCCAAATTGGTTTGCATCTCGTCTCAAAGGTAACAAGTATCAAGTTACTTTCTTGTTTGAGCACAATTCCTTTAGTAGCAAGTAAGTTATGCATGGAAAGGTGAAGTCTAGACTAGCATCTAACATTCACATCTAGGACTTATGGTGTTTTAGTTTAGTTTTCCTCTTTTGACCTAGACCTTGTTCGGGACGAACAAGTATAAGTGCGGGGTAATTTGATGAGCCATATTTATATGACTCATCGAGTCAACTAAACTCACCTTAAACGACACTTGGTCCTAAGAACACTTACTTGTTAAGGTCGTTTTGCATTTCAGGCATTTTGAGAGTCTAAAGAGGAATCGAGCTTAAAAAGGGGCATTTTGTGCCAAAAAGGATCACCAACCAAGAACCGAAGTCCCAATGTTCCGGTTGGATTCTACTATTCAAGGGCGGTTGGCTTTTGGGACAAAGCCAATCCAAGTGTCCAAGTTGGTTGACCTTTGGGTAGAGCCAAGTGTCCAAGTCGGTTAGCTCTTGGCTTCAACCAAAGCCAAGTCGGTTGACCCTTGGGGAGAACCAAGTCCAAGTCGGTTGGCCCTTCCCTCTTGCCATGGCCAAAGCTTAACCAACTCCCTTGCCTATAAATAGAAGGACATGGCCTTGGAAACGAGGAGGCTTGTAATACAAAAAAACTTGAATACACTTCATCTTTTCACTTGATACCAAAAGCTCCAACTTCTCTCTATTTTGTTCTCGTTTACTTTTAGCAATCCTTTACTTTCCTTTAGCAATTTCCGAAATCCTGTACTTCCCTTGTCATGGCTATGGTATTCCCCTCAATGAATACTAGTAGCTAAACCCTTCATTCGGTTGAAGGGATTCTTATATTATGAAACCGTTTTGAGACCCTTTACTTAATACTACTTTTGTGTTTCTACTAGTTCTTGTGCCATCAATTCGGGTTGAACAACAAGGTTAAGTGGATGCTTGAAATGGCAAAGCTTTTTCGAGTAGTTCAATCCCTCTTTTAGCCGCTTGGTTGATCTGAAACGTGAGATCAAGTGGCTGCACTTAGTCTAATACATCTTGCAATGGAGTATTAGTCTAGCTAGAACTAGAAGTCTATGTCTTGAAATGGACTAGATGGTGGTGTAAGTGCTTGAAATGGCCTTACTTAGGGTTATGTCATGAAATGGAATAACCCACACCTATGAACACAAAGTAAGATCATTAGAGGTCAATGATGAACGGAGCCATAATAGAAGGCCCCTAGACCGAATAATTTCTCTTGATCGAAAAACCCACTTGTTATTTACTTCAGTTATTTACTTTCAGCCACTTTCATTTCAATCACTTACCTTTGCATTTACTTACAGTTACTTACTCTCCAGTATTTACTTTCAGTTCTTTACTTTCAAGCACTTTACTTTCGAGCACTTTACTTTCAAGCACTTTACTTTCAGTATTTACTTTCAGTTCAGTATTTACTTTCAGTTCTTCCAGTCATTTACTTTCAATCATGTTCATTTCAGTCTTAAAACCACTTACAAAACCCAAACTGTCTTTACTTTATTTTCTGTTTTCAAGAACAACTCTCTTGGGTTTGACCCCTACTTACCGCTCTACTAACCAATAGTGAGCCAACAAGTAGTGGACACTTATAAATTGATATATTTGAGAGGCCACAACGACGACCTGTCACAAACTTAGACAAACCTTAGAATGAGACTAACGAGACTAACTTGGGACGAACAAAGACAAACTTTAGTCTCATTGTAAGGTTTGTCTAAGTTCGTCCCAAGTTAGTTTAAGTTCGTCTCAAGTTAGTCTCTTTCTAAGGATGAACTTAGACAAATCTTAGAATGAGACTAACGAGACTAACTTGGGAAGAACAAAGAGAAACTTTAGTCTCATTCTAAGGTTTGTCTAAGTTCGTCCCAAGTTAGTCTCGCTAGTCTCATTCTAAGGTTTGTCTAAGTTCGTCCCAAGTTAGTCTCGTTAGTCTCTTTCTAAGGACCAACTTAGAGAAACCTTAGAATGAGACTAACGAGACTAACTCGGGACGAACAAAGACAAACTTTAGTCTCATTCTAAGGTTTGTCTAAGTTCGTCCCAAGTTAGTCTCTTTCTAAGGACGAACTTAGACAAACCTTAGAATGAGACTAGCGAGACTAACTTGGGACGAACAATTACAAACGTTAGTCTCATTCTAAGGTTTGTCTAAGTTCGTCTAAAGTTAGTCACTTTCTAATGACCAACTTAGAGAAACCTTAGAATGAGACTAACGAGACTAACTCGGGACGAACAAAGACAAACTTTAGTCTCATTCTAAGGTTTGTCTAAGTTCGTCCCAAGTTAGTCTAAGTTCGTCCCAAGTTAGTCTCTTTCTAAGGACGAACTTAGACAAACCTTAGAATGAGACTAACGAGACTAACTCGGGACGAACAAAGACAAACTTTAGTCTCATTCTAAGGTTTGTCTAAGTTCGTCCCAAGTTAGTCTAAGTTCGTCCCAAGTTAGTCTCTTTCTAAGGACGAACTTAGACAAACCTTAGGATGAGACTAACGAGACTAACTTGGGAAGAACAAAGAGAAACTTTAGTCTCATTCTAAGGTTTGTCTAAGTTCGTCCCAAGTTAGTCTCTTTCTAAGGACGAACTTAAACAAACCTTAGAATGAGACTAACGACACTAACTTGGGAAGAACAAAGACAAACTTTAGTCTCATTCTAAGGTTTGTCTAAGTTCGTCCCAAGTTAGTCTCTTTCTAAGGACGAACTTAGACAAACCTTAGAATGAGACTAACGAGACTAACTTGGGAAGAACAAAGACAAACTTTAGTCTCATTCTAAGGTTTTTCTGAGTTCGTCCCAAGTTAGTCTCTTTCTAAGGACGAACTGAGACAAACCTTAGAATGGGACTAGCGAGACTAACTTGGGACGAACAATGACAAACGTTAGTCTCATTCTAAGGTTTGTCTAAGTTCGTCCCAAGTTAGTCTCTTTCTAAGGACCAACTTAGAGAAACCTTAGAATGAGACTAACGAGACTAACTCGGGACGAACAAAGACAAACTTTAGTCTCATTCGAAGGTTTGTCTAAGTTCGTCCCAAGTTAGTCTCTTTCTAAGGACGAACTTAGACAAACCTTAGAATGAGACTAGCGAGACTAACTTGGGACGAACAATTACAAACGTTAGTCTCATTCTAAGGTTTGTCTAAGTTCGTCCCAAGTTAGTCTCTTTCTAAGGACCAACTTAGAGAAACCTTAGAATGAGACTAACGAGACTAACTCGGGACGAACAAAGACAAACTTTACTCTCATTCTAAGGTTTGTCTAAGTTCGTCCCAAGTTAGTCTAAGTTCGTCCCAAGTTAGTCTCTTTCTAAGGACGAACTTAGACAAACCTTAGAATGAGACTAACGAGACTAACTTGGGAAGAACAAAGACAAACTTTAGTCTCATTCTAAGGTTTGTCTGAGTTCGTCCCAAGTTAGTCTCTTTCTAAGGTTGAACTGAGACAAACCTTGGAATGAGACTAGCGAGACTAACTTGGGACGAACAATGACAAACGTTAGTCTCATTCTAAGGTTTGTCTAAGTTCGTCCCAAGTTAGTCTCTTTCTAAGGACCAACTTAGAGAAACCTTAGAATGAGACTAACGAGACTAACTCGGGACGAACAAAGACAAACTTTAGTCTCATTCTAAGGTTTGTCTAAGTTCGTCCCAAGTTAGTCTCTTTCTAAGGACGAACTTAGACAAACCTTAGAATGAGACTAGCGAGACTAACTTGGGACGAACAATTACAAACGTTAGTCTCATTCTAAGGTTTGTCTAAGTTCGTCTAAAGTTAGTCTCTTTCTAAGGACCAACTTAGAGAAACCTTAGAATGAGACTAACGAGACTAACTCGGGACGAACAAAGACAAACTTTAGTCTCATTCTAAGGTTTGTCTAAGTTCGTCCCAAGTTAGTCTAAGTTCGTCCCAAGTTAATCTCTTTCTAAGGACAAACTTAGACAAACCTTAGAATGAGACAAACGAGACTAACTTGGGAAGAACAAAGACAAACTTTAGTCTCATTCTGAGGTTTGTCTAAGTTCGTCCCAAGTTAGTCTCTTTCTAAGGACCAACTTAGAGAAACCTTAGAATGAGACTAACGAGACTAACTCGGGGCGAACAAAGACAAACTTTAGTCTCATTCTAATGTTTGTCTAAGTTCGTCCCAAGTTCGTCTCTTTCTAAGGACCAACTTAGAGAAACCTTATAATGAGACTAACTAGACTAACTCGGGACGAACAAAGACAAACTTTAGTCTCATTCTAAGGATTGTCTTAGTTCGTCCCCAGTTAGTCTCTTTCTAAGGACGAACTTAGACAAACCTTAGAATGAGACTAACGAGATTAACTCGGGATGAACAAAGACAAACTTTAGTCTCATTCTAAGGTTTGTCTAAGTTCGTCCCAAATTAGTCTAAGTTCGTCCCAAGTTAGTCTCTTTCTAAGGACGAACTTAGACAAACCGTAGAATGAGACTAACGAGACTAACTTGGGAAGAACAAAGACAAACTTTAGTCTCATTCTAAGGTTTGTCTAAGTTCGTCCTAAGTTAGTCTAAGTTCGTCCCAAGTTAGTCTCTTTCTAAGGACGAACTTAGACAAACCTTAGAATGAGACTAACGAGACTAACTTGGGAAGAACAAAGAGAAACTTTAGTCACATTCTAAGGTTTGTCTAAGTTCGTCCCAAGTTAGTCTCTTTCTAAGGACGAACTTAAACAAACCTTAGAATGAGACTAACGACACTAACTTGGGAAGAACAAAGACAAACTTTAGTCTCATTCTAAGGTTTGTCTAAGTTCGTCCCAAGTTAGTCTAAGTTCGTCCCAAGTTAGTCTCTTTCTAAGGACCAACTTAGAGAAACCTTAGAATGAGACTAACGAGACTAACTCGGGACGAACAAAGACAAACTTTAGTCTCATTCTAAGGTTTGTCTAAGTTCGTCCCAAGTTAGTCTCTTTCTAAGGACGAACTTAGACAAACCTTAGAATGAGACTAGCGAGACTAACTTGGGACGAACAATTACAAACGTTAGTCTCATTCTAAGGTTTGTCTAAGTTCGTCTAAAGTTAGTCACTTTCTAAGGACCAACTTAGAGAAACCTTAGAATGAGACTAACGAGACTAACTCGGGACGAACAAAGACAAACTTTAGTCTCATTCTAAGGTTTGTCTATGTTCGTCCCAAGTTAGTCTAAGTTCGTCCCAAGTTAGTCTCTTTCTAAGGACGAACTTAGACAAACCTTAGAATGAGACTAACGAGACTAACTCGGGACGAACAAAGACAAACTTTAGTCTCATTCTAAGGTTTATCTAAGTTCGTCCCAAGTTAGTCTAAGTTCATCCCAAGTTAGTCTCTTTCTAAGGACGAACTTAGACAAACCTTAGAATGAGACTAACGAGACTAACTTGGGAAGAACAAAGAGAAACTTTAGTCTCATTCTAAGGTTTGTCTAAGTTCGTCCCAAGTTAGTCTCTTTCTAAGGACGAACTTAAACAAACCTTAGAATGAGACTAACGACACTAACTTGGGAAGAACAAAGACAAACTTTAGTCTCATTCTAAGGTTTGTCTAAGTTCGTCCCAAGTTAGTCTCTTTCTAAGGACGAACTTAGACAAACCTTAGAATGAGACTAACGAGACTAACTTGGGAAGAACAAAGACAAACTTTAGTCTCATTCTAAGGTTTTTCTGAGTTCGTCCCAAGTTAGTCTCTTTCTAAGGACGAACTGAGACAAACCTTAGAATGGGACTAGCGAGACTAACTTGGGACGAACAATGACAAACGTTAGTCTCATTCTAAGGTTTGTCTAAGTTCGTCCCAAGTTAGTCTCTTTCTAAGGACCAACTTAGAGAAACCTTAGAATGAGACTAACGAGACTAACTCGGGACGAACAAAGACAAACTTTAGTCTCATTCGAAGGTTTGTCTAAGTTCGTCCCAAGTTAGTCTCTTTCTAAGGACGAACTTAGACAAACCTTAGAATGAGACTAGCGAGACTAACTTGGGACGAACAATTACAAACGTTAGTCTCATTCTAAGGTTTGTCTAAGTTCGTCCCAAGTTAGTCTCTTTCTAAGGACCAACTTAGAGAAACCTTAGAATGAGACTAACGAGACTAACTCGGGACGAACAAAGACAAACTTTACTCTCATTCTAAGGTTTGTCGAAGTTCGTCCCAAGTTAGTCTAAGTTCGTCCCAAGTTAGTCTCTTTCTAAGGACGAACTTAGACAAACCTTAGAATGAGACTAACGAGACTAACTTGGGAAGAACAAAGACAAACTTTAGTCTCATTCTAAGGTTTGTCTGAGTTCGTCCCAAGTTAGTCTCTTTCTAAGGTTGAACTGAGACAAACCTTGGAATGGGACTAGCGAGACTAACTTGGGACGAACAATGACAAACGTTAGTCTCATTCTAAGGTTTGTCTAAGTTCGTCCCAAGTTAGTCTCTTTCTAAGGACCAACTTAGAGAAACCTTAGAATGAGACTAACGAGACTAACTCGGGACGAACAAAGACAAACTTTAGTCTCATTCTAAGGTTTGTCTAAGTTCGTCCCAAGTTAGTCTCTTTCTAAGGACGAACTTAGACAAACCTTAGAATGAGACTAGCGAGACTAACTTGGGACGAACAATTACAAACGTTAGTCTCATTCTAAGGTTTGTCGAAGTTCGTCTAAAGTTAGTCTCTTTCTAAGGACCAACTTAGAGAAACCTTAGAATGAGACTAACGAGACTAACTCGGGACGAACAAAGACAAACTTTAGTCTCATTCTAAGGTTTGTCTAAGTTCGTCCCAAGTTAGTCTAAGTTCGTCCCAAGTTAGTCTCTTTCTAAGGACGAACTTAGACAAACCTTACAATGAGACTAACGAGACTAACTCGGGACGAACAAAGACAAACTTTAGTCTCATTCTAAGGTTTGTCTAAGTTCGTCCCAAGTTAGTCTAAGTTCGTCCCAAGTTAATCTCTTTCTAAGGACAAACTTAGACAAACCTTAGAATGAGACAAACGAGACTAACTTGGGAAGAACAAAGACAAACTTTAGTCTCATTCTGAGGTTTGTCTAAGTTCGTCCCAAGTTAGTCTCTTTCTAAGGACCAACTTAGAGAAACCTTAGAATGAGACTAACGAGACTAACTCGGGGCGAACAAAGACAAACTTTAGTCTCATTCTAATGTTTGTCTAAGTTCGTCCCAAGTTCGTCTCTTTCTAAGGACCAACTTAGAGAAACCTTATAATGAGACTAACTAGACTAACTCGGGACGAACAAAGACAAACTTTAGTCTCATTCTAAGGTTTGTCTAAGTTCTTCCCAAGTTAGTCTAAGTTCGTCCCAAGTTAGTCACTTTCTAAGGACGAACTTAGACAAACCTTAGAATGAGACTAACGAAACTAACTCGGGACGAACAAAGACAAACTTTAGTCTCATTCTAAGGTTTGTCTAAGTTCGTCCCAAGTTAGTCTAAGTTCGTCCCAAGTTAATCTCTTCCTAAGGACGAACTTAGACAAACCTTAGAATGAGACAAACGAGACTAACTTGGGAAGAACAAAGACAAACTTTAGTCTCATTCTGAGGTTTGTCTAAGTTCGTCCCAAGTTAGTCTCTTTCTAAGGACCAACTTAGAGAAACCTTAGAATGAGACTAACGAGACTAACTCGGGGCGAACAAAGACAAACTTTAGTCTCATTCTAAGGTTTGTCTAAGTTCGTCCCAAGTTCGTCTCTTTCTAAGGACCAACTTAGAGAAACCTTATAATGAGACTAACGAGACTAACTCGGGACAAACAAAGACAAACTTTAGTCTCATTCTAAGGTTTGTCTAAGTTCGTCCCGAGTTAGTCAAAGTTCGTCCCGAGTTAGACTCTTTCTAAGGGCGAACTTAGACGAACCTTAGAATGAGACTAACGAGACTAACTCGGGACGAACAAAGACAAACTTTAGTCTCATTCTAAGGATTGTCTGAGTTCGTCCCAAGTTAGTCTCTTTCTAAGGACGAACTTAGACAAACCTTAGAATGAGACTAACGAGACTAACTTAGGAAGAACAAAGACAAACTTTAGTCTCATTTTAAGGTTTGTCTAAGTTCGTCCCAAGTTAGTCTCTTTCTAAGGACCAACTTAGAGAAACCTTAGAATGAGACTAACGAGACTAACTTGGGACGAACAAAAGACAAACTTTAGTCTCATTCTAAGGTTTGTCTAAGTTCGTCCCAAGTTAGTCTAAGTTCGTCCCAAGTTAGTCTCTTTCTAAGGACGAACTTAGGGAAACCTTAGAATGAGACTAACGAGACTAACTTGGGAAGAACAAAGACAAACTTTAGTCTCATTCTAAGGTTTGTCTAAGTTCGTCCCAAGTTAGTCTAACTTCGTCCCAAGTTAGTCTCTTTCTAAGGACGAACTTACATAAACCTTAGAATGAGACTAACGAGACTAACTTGGGACGAACAAAGATAAATTTTAGTCTTATTCTAAGGTTTGTCAAAGTTCGTCCCAAGTTAGTCTAAGTTCGTCCCAAGTTAGTCTCTTTCAAAGGACTAACTTAGACAAACCTCAGAATGAGAGTAACGAGCCTATCTTGGGAAGAACAAAGACAAGCTTTAGTCTCATTCTAAGGTTTGTCTAAGTTCGTCCCAAGTTAGTCTAAGTTCGTCCCAAGTTAGTCTCTTTCTAAGGACGAACTTTGACAAACCTTAGAATGAGACTAACGAGGCTAACTTGGGACGAACAATGACAAACGCTAGTCTCATTCTAACGTTTGTCTAAGTTCGTCCCAAGTTAGTCTCTTTCTTAGGACGAACTTAGACAAACCTAAGAATGAGAATAACGAGACTAACTTGGGAAGAACAAAGATAAACTTTAGTCTCATTCTAAGGTTTGTCTAATTTCGTCCCCAGTTAGTCTCTTTCTTAGGACGAACTTAGACAAACCTTAGAATGAGACTAATCAGACTAACTTGGGAAGAACAAAGACAAACTTTAGTCTCATTCTAAGGTTTGTCTAAGTTCGTCCCAAGTTAGTCTAAGTTCGTCCCAAGTTAGTCTGTTTCTAAGGATGAACCTAGACAAACCTTAGAATGAGACTAACGAGACTAACTTGGGAAGAACGAAAACAAACTTTAGTCTCATTCTAAGGTTTGTCTAAGTTCGTCCCAAGTTAGTCTCTTTCAAAGGACGAACTTAAACAAACCTTAGAATGAGACTTACGAGACTAACTTGGGACGAACAATGAGAAACGTTAGTCTCATTCTAAGGTTTGTCTAAGTTCGTCCCAAGTTAGTCTCTTTCTAAGGACCAACTTAGACAGACCTTAGAATGAGACTAACGAGACTAACTTGGGAACAACAATGACAAACTTTAGTCTCATTCTAAGGTTTGTCTAAGTTCGTCCCAAGTTAGTCTCTTTCTAAGAACGAACTTAGACAAACCTTAGAATGAGACTAATGAGACTAACTTGGGAAGAACAAAGACAAACTTTAGTCTCATTCTAAGGTTTGTCTAAGTTCGTCCCATGTTAGTCTCTTTCTAAGGACGAACTTAGACAAACTTTAGAATGAGACTAACGAGACTAACTCGGGACGAACAAAGACAAACTTTAGTCTCATTCTAAAGTTTGTCTAAGTTCATCCCAAGTTAGTCTAAGTTCATCCCAAGTTAGTCTCTTTCTAAGGACGAACTTAGACAAACCTTAGAATGAGACAAACGAGACTAACTTGGGAAGAACAAAGACAAACTTTAGTCTCATTCTAAGGTTTGTCTAAGTTCGTCCCAAGTTAGTCTAAGTTTGTCCCAAGTTAGTCTCTTTCTAAGGACGAACTTAGACAAACCTTAGAATGAGACTAACGAGACTAACTTGGGAAGAACAAAGACAAACTTCAGACTCATTCTAAGGTTTGTCTAAGTTCGTCCCAAGTTAGTCTAAGTTCGTCCCAAGTTAGTCTCTTTCTAAGGACGAACATAGACAAACCTTAGAATGAGACTAGCGAGACTAACTTGGGAAGAACAAAGACAAACTTTAGTCTCATTCTAAGGTTTGTCTGAGTTCGTCCTAAGTTAGTCTCTTTCTAAGGACGAACTGAGACAAACCTTAGAATGAGACTAGCGAGACTAACTTGGGACGAACAATGACTAACGTTAGTCTCATTCCATGGATTGTCTAAGTTCGTCCCATGTTAGTCTCTTTCTAAGGACGAACTTAGACAAACCTTAGAATGAGACTAATGAGACTAACTTGGGAAGAATAAAGACAAACTTTAGTCTCATTCTAAGGTTTGTCTAAGTTGGTCCCAAGTTAGTCTAAGTTCGTCCCAAGTTAGTCTGTTTCAGTCTCATTCTAAGGTTTGTCTCAGTTCGTCTCAAGTTAGTCTCTTTCTAAGGACGAACTTAGACAAACCTTAGAATGAGACTAACGAGACAAACTCGGGACGAACAAAGACAAACATTAGTCTCATTCTAAGGTTTGTCTAAGTTCGTCCCAAGTTAGTCTAAGTTCGTCCCAAGTTAGTCTCTTTCTAAGGACGAACTTAGACAAACCGTAGAATGAGACTAACGAGACTAACTTGGGAAGAACAAAGACAAACTTTAGTCTCATTCTAAGGTTTGTCTAAGTTCGTCCTAAGTTAGTCTAAGTTCGTCCCAAGTTAGTCTCTTTCTAAGGACGAACTTAGACAAACCTTAGAATGAGACTAACGAGACTAACTTGGGAAGAACAAAGAGAAACTTTAGTCTCATTCTAAGGTTTGTCTAAGTTCGTCCCAAGTTAGTCTCTTTCTAAGGACGAACTTAAACAAACCCTAGAATGAGACTAACGACACTAACTTGGGAAGAACAAAGACAAACTTTAGTCTCATTCTAAGGTTTGTCTAAGTTCGTCCCAAGTTAGTCTAAGTTCGTCCCAAGTTACTCTCTTTCTAAGGACGAACTTAGACAAACCTTAGAATGAGACTAACGAGACTAACTTGGGAAGAACAAAGACAAACTTTAGTCTCATTCTAAAGTTTGTCTAAGTTCATCCCAAGTTAGTCTAAGTTCATCCCAAGTTAGTCTCTTTCTAAGGACGAACTTAGACAAACCTTAGAATGAGACAAACGAGACTAACTTGGGAAGAACAAAGACAAACTTTAGTCTCATTCTAAGGTTTGTCTAAGTTCGTCCCAAGTTAGTCTAAGTTTGTCCCAAGTTAGTCTCTTTCTAAGGACGAACTTAGACAAACCTTAGAATGAGACTAACGAGACTAACTTGGGAAGAACAAAGACAAACTTCAGACTCATTCTAAGGTTTGTCTAAGTTCGTCCCAAGTTAGTCTAAGTTCGTCCCAAGTTAGTCTCTTTCTAAGGACGAACATAGACAAACCTTAGAATGAGACTAGCGAGACTAACTTGGGAAGAACAAAGACAAACTTTAGTCTCATTCTAAGGTTTGTCTGAGTTCGTCCTAAGTTAGTCTCTTTCTAAGGACGAACTGAGACAAACCTTAGAATGAGACTAGCGAGACTAACTTGGGACGAACAATGACTAACGTTAGTCTCATTCCATGGATTGTCTAAGTTCGTCCCATGTTAGTCTCTTTCTAAGGACGAACTTAGACAAACCTTAGAATGAGACTAATGAGACTAACTTGGGAAGAATAAAGACAAACTTTAGTCTCATTCTAAGGTTTGTCTAAGTTGGTCCCAAGTTAGTCTAAGTTCGTCCCAAGTTAGTCTGTTTCAGTCTCATTCTAAGGTTTGTCTCAGTTCGTCTCAAGTTAGTCTCTTTCTAAGGACGAACTTAGACAAACCTTAGAATGAGACTAACGAGACAAACTCGGGACGAACAAAGACAAACATTAGTCTCATTCTAAGGTTTGTCTAAGTTCGTCCCAAGTTAGTCTAAGTTCGTCCCAAGTTAGTCTCTTTCTAAGGACGAACTTAGACAAACCGTAGAATGAGACTAACGAGACTAACTTGGGAAGAACAAAGACAAACTTTAGTCTCATTCTAAGGTTTGTCTAAGTTCGTCCTAAGTTAGTCTAAGTTCGTCCCAAGTTAGTCTCTTTCTAAGGACGAACTTAGACAAACCTTAGAATGAGACTAACGAGACTAACTTGGGAAGAACAAAGAGAAACTTTAGTCTCATTCTAAGGTTTGTCTAAGTTCGTCCCAAGTTAGTCTCTTTCTAAGGACGAACTTAAACAAACCCTAGAATGAGACTAACGACACTAACTTGGGAAGAACAAAGACAAACTTTAGTCTCATTCTAAGGTTTGTCTAAGTTCGTCCCAAGTTAGTCTAAGTTCGTCCCAAGTTACTCTCTTTCTAAGGACGAACTTAGACAAACCTTAGAATGAGACTAACGAGACTAACTTGGGAAGAACAAAGAGAAACTTTAGTCTCATTCTAAGGTTTGTCTAAGTTCGTCCCAAGTTAGTCTCTTTCTAACGACGAACTTAGACAAACCTTAGAATGAGACTAACGAGACAAACTCGGGACGAACAAAGACAAACTTTAGTCTCATTCTAAGGTTTGTCTAAGTTCGTCCCAAGTCAGTCTAAGTTCGTCCCAAGTTAGTCTCTTTCTAAGGACGAACTTAGACAAACCGTAGAATGAGACTAACGAGACTAACTTGGGAAGAACAAAGACAAACTTTAGTCTCATTCTAAGGTTTGTCTAAGTTCGTCCTAAGTTAGTCTAAGTTCGTCCCAAGTTAGTCTCTTTCTAAGGACGAACTTAGACAAACCTTAGAATGAGACTAACGAGACTAACTTGGGAAGAACAAAGAGAAACTTTAGTCTCATTCTAAGGTTTGTCTAAGTTCGTCCCAATTTAGTCTCTTTCTAAGGACGAACTTAAACAAACCTTAGAATGAGACTAACGACACTAACTTGGGAAGAACAAAGACAAACTTTAGTCTCATTCTAAGGTTTGTCTAAGTTCGTCCCAAGTTAGTCTAAGTTCGTCCCAAGTTAGTCTCTTTCTAAGGACGAACTTAGACAAACCTTAGAATGAGACTAACGAGACTAACTTGGGAAGAACAAAGACAAACTTTAGTCTCATTCTAAGGTTTGTCTGAGTTCGTCCCAAGTTAGTCTCTTTCTAAGGACGAACTGAGACAAACCTTAGAATGGGACTAGCGAGACTAACTTGGGACGAACAATGACAAACGTTAGTCTCATTCTGAGGTTTGTCTAAGTTTGTCCCAAGTTAGTCTCTTTCTAAGGATCAACTTAGAGAAACCTTAGAATGAGACTAACTCGGGACGAACAAAGAGAAACTTTAGTCTCATTCTAAGGTTTGTCTAAGTTCGTCCCAAGTTAGTCTCTTTCTAACGACGAACTTAGACAAACCTTAGAATGAGACTAACGAGACAAACTCGGGACGAACAAAGACAAACTTTAGTCTCATTCTAAGGTTTGTCTAAGTTCGTCCCAAGTTAGTCTAAGTTCGTCCCAAGTTAGTCTCTTTCTAAGGGCGAACTTAGACAAACCTTAGAATGAGACTAACGAGACTAACTTGGGAAGAACAAAGACAAACTCTAGTCTCATTCTAAGGTTTGTCTAAGTTCGTCCCAAGTTAGTCTAAGTTCGTCCCAAGTTAGTCTCTTTCAAAGGACTAACTTAGACAAACCTTAGAATGAGACAAACGAGAATAACTTGGGAAAAACAAAGACAAACTTTAGTCTCATTCTAAGGTTTGTCTAAGTTCGTCCCAAGTTAGTCTAAGTTCCTCCCAAGTTAGTCTCTTTCTAAGGACGAACTTAGACAAACCTTAGAATGAGACTAACGAGACTAACTTGGGAAGAACAAAGACAAACTTTAGACTCATTCTAAGGTTTGTCTAATTTCGTCCCAAGTTAGTCTAAGTTCGTCCCAAGTTTGTCTCTTTCTAAGGACGAACCTAGACAAACCTTAGAATGAGACTAACGAGACTAACTTGGGAAGAACAAAGACAAACATTAGTCTCATTCTAAGGTTTGTCTAAGTTCGTCCCAAGTTAGTCAAAGTTCGTCCCAAGTTAGTCTCTTTCTAAGGACGAACTTATACAAACCTTAGAATGAGACTAACGAGACTAACTTGGGAAGAACAAAGACAAACTTTAGTCTCATTCTAAGGTTTGTCTAAGTTCGTCCCAAGTTAGTCTCTTTCTAAGGACGAACTTAGACAAACCTTAGAATGAGACTAACGAGACTAACTTGGGAAGAACAAAGACAAATTTTAGTCTCATTCTAAGGTTTGTCTAAGTTCGTCCCAAGTTAGTCTCTTTCTAAGGACGAACTTAGACAAACCTAAGAATGAGACTAACGAGACTAACTTGGGAAAAACAAAGACAAACTTTAGTCTCATTCTAAGGTTTGTCTGAGTTCGTCCCAAATTAGTCTCTTTCTAAGGAACAACTGAGACAAACCTTAGAATGTGACTAGCGAGACTAACTTGGGACGAACAATGACAAACGTTAGTCTCATTCTAAGGTTTGTCTAAGTTCGTCCCAAGTTAGTCTCTTTCTAAGGACCAACTTAGAGAAACCTTAGAATGAGACTAACGAGACTAACTCGGGACGAACAAAGACAAACTTTAGTCTCATTCTAAGGTTTGTCTAAGTTCGTCCCAAGTTAGTCTAAGTTCCTCCCAAGTTAGTCTCTTTCTAAGGACGAACTTAGACAAACCTTAGAATGAGACAAACGAGACTAACTTGGGAAGAACAATGACAAACTTTAGTCTCATTCTAAGGTTTGTCTAAGTTCGTCCCAAGTTAGTCTCTTTCTAAGGACGAACTTAGACAAACCTTAAAATGAGACAAACGAGACTAACTTGGGAAGAACAAAGACAAACTTTAGTCTCATTCTAAGGTTTGTCTAAGTTCGTCACAAGTTAGTCTCTTTCTAAGGACCAACTTAGAGAAACCTTAGAATGAGACTAACGAGACTAACTCGGGGCGAACAAAGACAAACTTTAGTCTCATTCTAAGGTTTGTCTAAGTTCGTCCCAAGTTAGTCTCTTTCTAAGGACGAACTTAGACAAACCTTAGAATGAGACTAGCGAGACTAACTTGGGACGAACAATGACAAACGTTACTCTCATTCTAAGGTTTGTCTAAGTTCGTCCCAAGTTAGTCTCTTTCTAAGGACGAACTTAAACAAACCTTAAAATGAGACAAACGAGACTAACTTGGGAAGAACAGAGACAAACTTTAGTCTCATTCTAAGGTTTGTCTAAGTTCGTCACAAGTTAGTCTCTTTCTAAGGACCAACTTAGAGAAACCTTAGAATGAGACTAACGAGACTAACTCGGGGCGAACAAAGACAACCTTTAGTCTCATTCTAAGGTTTCTCTAAGTTCGTCCCAAGTTAGTCTCTTTCTAAGGACCAACTTAGAGAAACCTTAGAATGAGACTAACGAGACTAACTCGGGAGGAACAAAGATAAACTTTAGTCTCATTCTAAGGTTTGTCTAAGTTCGTCCCAAGTTAGTCTAAGTTCGTCCCAAGTTAGACTCTTTCTAAGGATGAACTTAGACAAACCTTAGAATGAGACTAACGAGACTAACTCGGGACGTACAAAGACAAACTTTAGTCTCATTCTAAGGTTTGTCTAAGTTCGTCCCAAGTTAGTCTAAGTTCGTCTCAAGTTAGTCTCTTTCTAAGGACGAACTTAGACAAACCTTAGAATGAGACAAACGAGACTAACTTGGGAAGAACAAAGACAAACTTTAGTCTCATTCTAAGGTTTGTCTAAGTTCGTCCCAAGTTAGTCTCTTTCTAAGGACCAACTTAGACAAACCTTAGAATGAGACTAACGAGACTAACTCGGGACGAACAAAGACAAACTTTAGTCTCATTCTAAGGTTTGTCTAAGTTCGTCCCAAGTTAGTCTCTTTCTAAGGACGAACTTAGACAAACCTTAGAATGAGACAAACGAGACTAACTTGGGAAGAACAAAGACAAACTTTAGTCTCATTCTAAGGTTTGTCTAGGTTCATCCCAAGTTAGTCTAAGTTCCTCCCAAGTTAGTCTCTTTCTATGGACAAACTTAGACAAACCTGAGAATGAGACTAACGAGACTAACTTGGGAAGAACAAAGACAAACTTTAGACTCATTCTAAGGTTTGTCTAATTTCGTCCCAAGTTAGTCTAAGTTCGTCCCAAGTTTGTCTCTTTCTAAGGACGAACCTAGACAAACCTTAGAATGAGACTAGCGAGACTAACTTGGGACGAACAATGACAAACGTTAGTCTCATTCTAAGGTTTGTCTAAGTTCGTCCCAAGTTAGTCTCTTTCTAAGGACCAACTTGGACAAACCTTAGAATGAGACTAACGAGACTAACTTGGGAAGAACAATGACAAACTTTAGTCTCATTCTAAGGTTTGTCTAAGTTCGTCCCAAGTTAGTCTCTTTCTAAGGACGAACTTAGACAAACCTTAAAATGAGACAAACGAGACTAACTTGGGAAGAACAAAGACAAACTTTAGACTCATTCTAAGGTTTGTCTAATTTCGTCCCAAGTTAGTCTAAGTTCGTCCCAAGTTTGTCTCTTTCTAAGGACGAACCTAGACAAACCTTAGAATGAGACTAGCGAGACTAACTTGGGACGAACAATGACAAACGTTAGTCTCATTCTAAGGTTTGTCTAAGTTCGTCCCAAGTTAGTCTCTTTCTAAGGACCAACTTGGACAAACCTTAGAATGAGACTAACGAGACTAACTCGGGACGAACAAAGACAAACTTTAGTCTCATTCTAAGGTTTGTCTAAGTTCGTCCGAAGTTAGTCTATGTTCGTCCCAAGTTAGTCTCTTTCTAAGGACGAACTTAGACAAACCATAGAATGAGACTAGCGAGACTAACTTGGGACGAATAATGACAAACGTTAGTCTCATTCTAAGGTTTGTCTAAGTTCGTCCCAAGTTAGTCTCTTTCTAAGGACGAACTTAGACAAACCTTAGAATGAGACAAACGAGACTAACTTGGGAAGAACAAAGACAAACTTTAGTCTCCTTCTAAGGTTTGTCTAAGTTCGTCCCAAGTTAGTCTCTTTCTAAGGACCAACTTAGAGAAACCTTAGAATGAGACTAACGAGACTAACTCGGGGCGAACAAAGACAAACTTTAGTCTCATTCTAAGGTTTGTCTAAGTTCGTCCCAAGTTAGTCTCTTTCTAAGGACCAACTTAGAGAAACCTTAGAATGAGACTAACGAGACTAACTCGGGACGAACAAAGACAAACTTTAGTCTCATTCTAAGGTTTGTCTAAGTTCGTCCCAAGTTAGTCTAAGTTCGTCCCAAGTTAGTCTCTTTCTAAGGACGAACTTAGACAAACCTTAAAATGAGACAAACTAGACTAACTTGGGAAGAACAAAGACAAACTTTAGTCTCATTCTAAGGTTTGTCTAAGTTCGTTCCAAGTTAGTCTCTTTCTAAGGACCAACTTAGAGAGACCTTAGAATGAGACTAACAAGACTAACTCGGGGCGAACAAAGACAAACTTTAGTCTCATTCTAAGGTTTGTCTAAGTTCGTCCCAAGTTAGTCTCTTTCTAAGGACCAACTTAGAGAAACCTTAGAATGAGACTAACGAGACTAACTCGGGACGAACAAAGACAAACTTTAGTCTCATTCTAAGGTTTGTCTAAGTTCGTCCCAAGTTAGTCTAAGTTCGTCCCAAGTTAGTCTCTTTCTAAGGACGAACTTTTACAAACCTTAGAATGAGACTAACGAGACTAACACTAACTTGGGAAGAACAAAGAAAAACTTTAGTCTCATTCTAAGGTTTGTCTAAGTTCGTCCCAAGTTAGTCTAAGTTCGTCCCAAGTTAGTCTCTTTCTAAGGACGAACTTAGACAAACCTTAGAATGAGACTAACGAGACTAACTTGGGAAGAACAAAGACAAACTTTAGTCTCATTCTAAGGTTTGTCTAAGTTCGTCCCAAGTTAGTCTAAGTTCGTCCCAAGTTAGTCTCTTTCAAAGGACGAACTTAGACAAACCTTAGAATGAGACAAACGAGAATAACTTGGGAAGAACAAAGACAAACTTTAGTCTCATTCTAAGGTTTGTCTAATTTCGTCCCAAGTTAGTCTAAGTTCCTCCCAAGTTAGTCTCTTTCTAAGGACGAACTTAGACAAACCTTAGAATGAGACTAACGAGACTAACTTGGGAAGAACAAAGACAAACTTTAGACTCATTCTAAGGTTTGTCTAATTTCGTCCCAAGTTAGTCTAAGTTCGTCCCAAGTTTGTCTCTTTCTAAGGACGAACCTAGACAAACCTTATAATGAGACTAACGAGACTAACTTGGGAAGAACAAAGACAAACTTTAGTCTCATTCTAAGGTTTGTCAAAGTTCGTCCCAAGTTAGTCAAAGTTCGTCTCAAGTTAGTCTCTTTCTAAGGACGAACTTATACAAACCTTAGAATGAGACTAACGAGACTAACTTGGGAAGAACAAAGACAAACTTTAGTCTCATTCTAAGGTTTGTCTAAGTTCGTCCCAAGTTAGTCTCTTTCTAAGGACGAACTTAGACAAACCTTAGAATGAGACTAACGAGACTAACTTGGGAAAAACAAAGACAAACTTTAGTCTCATTCTAAGGTTTGTCTGAGTTCGTCCCAAGTTAGTCTCTTTCTAAGGACCAACTTATAGAAACCTTAGAATGAGACTAACGAGACTAACTCGGGACGAACAAAGACAAACTTTAGTCTCATTCTAAGGTTTGTCTAAGTTCGTCCCCAGTTAGTCTAAGTTCGTCCCAAGTTAGTCTCTTTCTAAGGACGAACTTAGGGAAACCTTAGAATGAGACTAACGAGACTAACTTGGGAAGAACAAAGACAAACTTTAGTCTCATTCTAAGGTTTGTCTAAGTTCGTCCCAAGTTAGTCTAACTTCGTCCCAAGTTAGTCTCTTTCTAAGGACGAACTTACATAAACCTTAGAATGAGACTAACGAGACTAACTTGGGACGAACAAAGATAAATTTTAGTCTTATTCTAAGGTTTGTCAAAGTTCGTCCCAAGTTAGTCTAAGTTCGTCCCAAGTTAGTCTCTTTCAAAGGACTAACTTAGACAAACCTCAGAATGAGAGTAACGAGCCTATCTTGGGAAGAACAAAGACAAGCTTTAGTCTCATTCTAAGGTTTGTCTAAGTTCGTCCCAAGTTAGTCTAAGTTCGTCCCAAGTTAGTCTCTTTCTAAGGACGAACTTTGACAAACCTTAGAATGAGACTAACGAGGCTAACTTGGGACGAACAATGACAAACGCTAGTCTCATTCTAACGTTTGTCTAAGTTCGTCCCAAGTTAGTCTCTTTCTTAGGACGAACTTAGACAAACCTAAGAATGAGAATAACGAGACTAACTTGGGAAGAACAAAGATAAACTTTAGTCTCATTCTAAGGTTTGTCTAATTTCGTCCCCAGTTAGTCTCTTTCTTAGGACGAACTTAGACAAACCTTAGAATGAGACTAATCAGACTAACTTGGGAAGAACAAAGACAAACTTTAGTCTCATTCTAAGGTTTGTCTAAGTTCGTCCCAAGTTAGTCTAAGTTCGTCCCAAGTTAGTCTGTTTCTAAGGATGAACCTAGACAAACCTTAGAATGAGACTAACGAGACTAACTTGGGAAGAACGAAAACAAACTTTAGTCTCATTCTAAGGTTTGTCTAAGTTCGTCCCAAGTTAGTCTCTTTCAAAGGACGAACTTAAACAAACCTTAGAATGAGACTTACGAGACTAACTTGGGACGAACAATGAGAAACGTTAGTCTCATTCTAAGGTTTGTCTAAGTTCGTCCCAAGTTAGTCTCTTTCTAAGGACCAACTTAGACAGACCTTAGAATGAGACTAACGAGACTAACTTGGGAACAACAATGACAAACTTTAGTCTCATTCTAAGGTTTGTCTAAGTTCGTCCCAAGTTAGTCTCTTTCTAAGAACGAACTTAGACAAACCTTAGAATGAGACTAATGAGACTAACTTGGGAAGAACAAAGACAAACTTTAGTCTCATTCTAAGGTTTGTCTAAGTTCGTCCCATGTTAGTCTCTTTCTAAGGACGAACTTAGACAAACTTTAGAATGAGACTAACGAGACTAACTCGGGACGAACAAAGACAAACTTTAGTCTCATTCTAAAGTTTGTCTAAGTTCATCCCAAGTTAGTCTAAGTTCATCCCAAGTTAGTCTCTTTCTAAGGACGAACTTAGACAAACCTTAGAATGAGACAAACGAGACTAACTTGGGAAGAACAAAGACAAACTTTAGTCTCATTCTAAGGTTTGTCTAAGTTCGTCCCAAGTTAGTCTAAGTTTGTCCCAAGTTAGTCTCTTTCTAAGGACGAACTTAGACAAACCTTAGAATGAGACTAACGAGACTAACTTGGGAAGAACAAAGACAAACTTCAGACTCATTCTAAGGTTTGTCTAAGTTCGTCCCAAGTTAGTCTAAGTTCGTCCCAAGTTAGTCTCTTTCTAAGGACGAACATAGACAAACCTTAGAATGAGACTAGCGAGACTAACTTGGGAAGAACAAAGACAAACTTTAGTCTCATTCTAAGGTTTGTCTGAGTTCGTCCTAAGTTAGTCTCTTTCTAAGGACGAACTGAGACAAACCTTAGAATGAGACTAGCGAGACTAACTTGGGACGAACAATGACTAACGTTAGTCTCATTCCATGGATTGTCTAAGTTCGTCCCATGTTAGTCTCTTTCTAAGGACGAACTTAGACAAACCTTAGAATGAGACTAATGAGACTAACTTGGGAAGAATAAAGACAAACTTTAGTCTCATTCTAAGGTTTGTCTAAGTTGGTCCCAAGTTAGTCTAAGTTCGTCCCAAGTTAGTCTGTTTCAGTCTCATTCTAAGGTTTGTCTCAGTTCGTCTCAAGTTAGTCTCTTTCTAAGGACGAACTTAGACAAACCTTAGAATGAGACTAACGAGACAAACTCGGGACGAACAAAGACAAACATTAGTCTCATTCTAAGGTTTGTCTAAGTTCGTCCCAAGTTAGTCTAAGTTCGTCCCAAGTTAGTCTCTTTCTAAGGACGAACTTAGACAAACCGTAGAATGAGACTAACGAGACTAACTTGGGAAGAACAAAGACAAACTTTAGTCTCATTCTAAGGTTTGTCTAAGTTCGTCCTAAGTTAGTCTAAGTTCGTCCCAAGTTAGTCTCTTTCTAAGGACGAACTTAGACAAACCTTAGAATGAGACTAACGAGACTAACTTGGGAAGAACAAAGAGAAACTTTAGTCTCATTCTAAGGTTTGTCTAAGTTCGTCCCAAGTTAGTCTCTTTCTAAGGACGAACTTAAACAAACCCTAGAATGAGACTAACGACACTAACTTGGGAAGAACAAAGACAAACTTTAGTCTCATTCTAAGGTTTGTCTAAGTTCGTCCCAAGTTAGTCTAAGTTCGTCCCAAGTTACTCTCTTTCTAAGGACGAACTTAGACAAACCTTAGAATGAGACTAACGAGACTAACTTGGGAAGAACAAAGACAAACTTTAGTCTCATTCTAAAGTTTGTCTAAGTTCATCCCAAGTTAGTCTAAGTTCATCCCAAGTTAGTCTCTTTCTAAGGACGAACTTAGACAAACCTTAGAATGAGACAAACGAGACTAACTTGGGAAGAACAAAGACAAACTTTAGTCTCATTCTAAGGTTTGTCTAAGTTCGTCCCAAGTTAGTCTAAGTTTGTCCCAAGTTAGTCTCTTTCTAAGGACGAACTTAGACAAACCTTAGAATGAGACTAACGAGACTAACTTGGGAAGAACAAAGACAAACTTCAGACTCATTCTAAGGTTTGTCTAAGTTCGTCCCAAGTTAGTCTAAGTTCGTCCCAAGTTAGTCTCTTTCTAAGGACGAACATAGACAAACCTTAGAATGAGACTAGCGAGACTAACTTGGGAAGAACAAAGACAAACTTTAGTCTCATTCTAAGGTTTGTCTGAGTTCGTCCTAAGTTAGTCTCTTTCTAAGGACGAACTGAGACAAACCTTAGAATGAGACTAGCGAGACTAACTTGGGACGAACAATGACTAACGTTAGTCTCATTCCATGGATTGTCTAAGTTCGTCCCATGTTAGTCTCTTTCTAAGGACGAACTTAGACAAACCTTAGAATGAGACTAATGAGACTAACTTGGGAAGAATAAAGACAAACTTTAGTCTCATTCTAAGGTTTGTCTAAGTTGGTCCCAAGTTAGTCTAAGTTCGTCCCAAGTTAGTCTGTTTCAGTCTCATTCTAAGGTTTGTCTCAGTTCGTCTCAAGTTAGTCTCTTTCTAAGGACGAACTTAGACAAACCTTAGAATGAGACTAACGAGACAAACTCGGGACGAACAAAGACAAACATTAGTCTCATTCTAAGGTTTGTCTAAGTTCGTCCCAAGTTAGTCTAAGTTCGTCCCAAGTTAGTCTCTTTCTAAGGACGAACTTAGACAAACCGTAGAATGAGACTAACGAGACTAACTTGGGAAGAACAAAGACAAACTTTAGTCTCATTCTAAGGTTTGTCTAAGTTCGTCCTAAGTTAGTCTAAGTTCGTCCCAAGTTAGTCTCTTTCTAAGGACGAACTTAGACAAACCTTAGAATGAGACTAACGAGACTAACTTGGGAAGAACAAAGAGAAACTTTAGTCTCATTCTAAGGTTTGTCTAAGTTCGTCCCAAGTTAGTCTCTTTCTAAGGACGAACTTAAACAAACCCTAGAATGAGACTAACGACACTAACTTGGGAAGAACAAAGACAAACTTTAGTCTCATTCTAAGGTTTGTCTAAGTTCGTCCCAAGTTAGTCTAAGTTCGTCCCAAGTTACTCTCTTTCTAAGGACGAACTTAGACAAACCTTAGAATGAGACTAACGAGACTAACTTGGGAAGAACAAAGAGAAACTTTAGTCTCATTCTAAGGTTTGTCTAAGTTCGTCCCAAGTTAGTCTCTTTCTAACGACGAACTTAGACAAACCTTAGAATGAGACTAACGAGACAAACTCGGGACGAACAAAGACAAACTTTAGTCTCATTCTAAGGTTTGTCTAAGTTCGTCCCAAGTCAGTCTAAGTTCGTCCCAAGTTAGTCTCTTTCTAAGGACGAACTTAGACAAACCGTAGAATGAGACTAACGAGACTAACTTGGGAAGAACAAAGACAAACTTTAGTCTCATTCTAAGGTTTGTCTAAGTTCGTCCTAAGTTAGTCTAAGTTCGTCCCAAGTTAGTCTCTTTCTAAGGACGAACTTAGACAAACCTTAGAATGAGACTAACGAGACTAACTTGGGAAGAACAAAGAGAAACTTTAGTCTCATTCTAAGGTTTGTCTAAGTTCGTCCCAATTTAGTCTCTTTCTAAGGACGAACTTAAACAAACCTTAGAATGAGACTAACGACACTAACTTGGGAAGAACAAAGACAAACTTTAGTCTCATTCTAAGGTTTGTCTAAGTTCGTCCCAAGTTAGTCTAAGTTCGTCCCAAGTTAGTCTCTTTCTAAGGACGAACTTAGACAAACCTTAGAATGAGACTAACGAGACTAACTTGGGAAGAACAAAGACAAACTTTAGTCTCATTCTAAGGTTTGTCTGAGTTCGTCCCAAGTTAGTCTCTTTCTAAGGACGAACTGAGACAAACCTTAGAATGGGACTAGCGAGACTAACTTGGGACGAACAATGACAAACGTTAGTCTCATTCTGAGGTTTGTCTAAGTTTGTCCCAAGTTAGTCTCTTTCTAAGGATCAACTTAGAGAAACCTTAGAATGAGACTAACTCGGGACGAACAAAGAGAAACTTTAGTCTCATTCTAAGGTTTGTCTAAGTTCGTCCCAAGTTAGTCTCTTTCTAACGACGAACTTAGACAAACCTTAGAATGAGACTAACGAGACAAACTCGGGACGAACAAAGACAAACTTTAGTCTCATTCTAAGGTTTGTCTAAGTTCGTCCCAAGTTAGTCTAAGTTCGTCCCAAGTTAGTCTCTTTCTAAGGGCGAACTTAGACAAACCTTAGAATGAGACTAACGAGACTAACTTGGGAAGAACAAAGACAAACTCTAGTCTCATTCTAAGGTTTGTCTAAGTTCGTCCCAAGTTAGTCTAAGTTCGTCCCAAGTTAGTCTCTTTCAAAGGACTAACTTAGACAAACCTTAGAATGAGACAAACGAGAATAACTTGGGAAGAACAAAGACAAACTTTAGTCTCATTCTAAGGTTTGTCTAAGTTCGTCCCAAGTTAGTCTAAGTTCCTCCCAAGTTAGTCTCTTTCTAAGGACGAACTTAGACAAACCTTAGAATGAGACTAACGAGACTAACTTGGGAAGAACAAAGACAAACTTTAGACTCATTCTAAGGTTTGTCTAATTTCGTCCCAAGTTAGTCTAAGTTCGTCCCAAGTTTGTCTCTTTCTAAGGACGAACCTAGACAAACCTTAGAATGAGACTAACGAGACTAACTTGGGAAGAACAAAGACAAACATTAGTCTCATTCTAAGGTTTGTCTAAGTTCGTCCCAAGTTAGTCAAAGTTCGTCCCAAGTTAGTCTCTTTCTAAGGACGAACTTATACAAACCTTAGAATGAGACTAACGAGACTAACTTGGGAAGAACAAAGACAAACTTTAGTCTCATTCTAAGGTTTGTCTAAGTTCGTCCCAAGTTAGTCTCTTTCTAAGGACGAACTTAGACAAACCTTAGAATGAGACTAACGAGACTAACTTGGGAAGAACAAAGACAAATTTTAGTCTCATTCTAAGGTTTGTCTAAGTTCGTCCCAAGTTAGTCTCTTTCTAAGGACGAACTTAGACAAACCTAAGAATGAGACTAACGAGACTAACTTGGGAAAAACAAAGACAAACTTTAGTCTCATTCTAAGGTTTGTCTGAGTTCGTCCCAAATTAGTCTCTTTCTAAGGAACAACTGAGACAAACCTTAGAATGTGACTAGCGAGACTAACTTGGGACGAACAATGACAAACGTTAGTCTCATTCTAAGGTTTGTCTAAGTTCGTCCCAAGTTAGTCTCTTTCTAAGGACCAACTTAGAGAAACCTTAGAATGAGACTAACGAGACTAACTCGGGACGAACAAAGACAAACTTTAGTCTCATTCTAAGGTTTGTCTAAGTTCGTCCCAAGTTAGTCTAAGTTCCTCCCAAGTTAGTCTCTTTCTAAGGACGAACTTAGACAAACCTTAGAATGAGACAAACGAGACTAACTTGGGAAGAACAATGACAAACTTTAGTCTCATTCTAAGGTTTGTCTAAGTTCGTCCCAAGTTAGTCTCTTTCTAAGGACGAACTTAGACAAACCTTAAAATGAGACAAACGAGACTAACTTGGGAAGAACAAAGACAAACTTTAGTCTCATTCTAAGGTTTGTCTAAGTTCGTCACAAGTTAGTCTCTTTCTAAGGACCAACTTAGAGAAACCTTAGAATGAGACTAACGAGACTAACTCGGGGCGAACAAAGACAAACTTTAGTCTCATTCTAAGGTTTGTCTAAGTTCGTCCCAAGTTAGTCTCTTTCTAAGGACGAACTTAGACAAACCTTAGAATGAGACTAGCGAGACTAACTTGGGACGAACAATGACAAACGTTACTCTCATTCTAAGGTTTGTCTAAGTTCGTCCCAAGTTAGTCTCTTTCTAAGGACGAACTTAAACAAACCTTAAAATGAGACAAACGAGACTAACTTGGGAAGAACAGAGACAAACTTTAGTCTCATTCTAAGGTTTGTCTAAGTTCGTCACAAGTTAGTCTCTTTCTAAGGACCAACTTAGAGAAACCTTAGAATGAGACTAACGAGACTAACTCGGGGCGAACAAAGACAACCTTTAGTCTCATTCTAAGGTTTCTCTAAGTTCGTCCCAAGTTAGTCTCTTTCTAAGGACCAACTTAGAGAAACCTTAGAATGAGACTAACGAGACTAACTCGGGAGGAACAAAGATAAACTTTAGTCTCATTCTAAGGTTTGTCTAAGTTCGTCCCAAGTTAGTCTAAGTTCGTCCCAAGTTAGACTCTTTCTAAGGATGAACTTAGACAAACCTTAGAATGAGACTAACGAGACTAACTCGGGACGTACAAAGACAAACTTTAGTCTCATTCTAAGGTTTGTCTAAGTTCGTCCCAAGTTAGTCTAAGTTCGTCTCAAGTTAGTCTCTTTCTAAGGACGAACTTAGACAAACCTTAGAATGAGACAAACGAGACTAACTTGGGAAGAACAAAGACAAACTTTAGTCTCATTCTAAGGTTTGTCTAAGTTCGTCCCAAGTTAGTCTCTTTCTAAGGACCAACTTAGACAAACCTTAGAATGAGACTAACGAGACTAACTCGGGACGAACAAAGACAAACTTTAGTCTCATTCTAAGGTTTGTCTAAGTTCGTCCCAAGTTAGTCTCTTTCTAAGGACGAACTTAGACAAACCTTAGAATGAGACAAACGAGACTAACTTGGGAAGAACAAAGACAAACTTTAGTCTCATTCTAAGGTTTGTCTAGGTTCATCCCAAGTTAGTCTAAGTTCCTCCCAAGTTAGTCTCTTTCTATGGACAAACTTAGACAAACCTGAGAATGAGACTAACGAGACTAACTTGGGAAGAACAAAGACAAACTTTAGACTCATTCTAAGGTTTGTCTAATTTCGTCCCAAGTTAGTCTAAGTTCGTCCCAAGTTTGTCTCTTTCTAAGGACGAACCTAGACAAACCTTAGAATGAGACTAGCGAGACTAACTTGGGACGAACAATGACAAACGTTAGTCTCATTCTAAGGTTTGTCTAAGTTCGTCCCAAGTTAGTCTCTTTCTAAGGACCAACTTGGACAAACCTTAGAATGAGACTAACGAGACTAACTTGGGAAGAACAATGACAAACTTTAGTCTCATTCTAAGGTTTGTCTAAGTTCGTCCCAAGTTAGTCTCTTTCTAAGGACGAACTTAGACAAACCTTAAAATGAGACAAACGAGACTAACTTGGGAAGAACAAAGACAAACTTTAGACTCATTCTAAGGTTTGTCTAATTTCGTCCCAAGTTAGTCTAAGTTCGTCCCAAGTTTGTCTCTTTCTAAGGACGAACCTAGACAAACCTTAGAATGAGACTAGCGAGACTAACTTGGGACGAACAATGACAAACGTTAGTCTCATTCTAAGGTTTGTCTAAGTTCGTCCCAAGTTAGTCTCTTTCTAAGGACCAACTTGGACAAACCTTAGAATGAGACTAACGAGACTAACTCGGGACGAACAAAGACAAACTTTAGTCTCATTCTAAGGTTTGTCTAAGTTCGTCCGAAGTTAGTCTATGTTCGTCCCAAGTTAGTCTCTTTCTAAGGACGAACTTAGACAAACCATAGAATGAGACTAGCGAGACTAACTTGGGACGAATAATGACAAACGTTAGTCTCATTCTAAGGTTTGTCTAAGTTCGTCCCAAGTTAGTCTCTTTCTAAGGACGAACTTAGACAAACCTTAGAATGAGACAAACGAGACTAACTTGGGAAGAACAAAGACAAACTTTAGTCTCCTTCTAAGGTTTGTCTAAGTTCGTCCCAAGTTAGTCTCTTTCTAAGGACCAACTTAGAGAAACCTTAGAATGAGACTAACGAGACTAACTCGGGGCGAACAAAGACAAACTTTAGTCTCATTCTAAGGTTTGTCTAAGTTCGTCCCAAGTTAGTCTCTTTCTAAGGACCAACTTAGAGAAACCTTAGAATGAGACTAACGAGACTAACTCGGGACGAACAAAGACAAACTTTAGTCTCATTCTAAGGTTTGTCTAAGTTCGTCCCAAGTTAGTCTAAGTTCGTCCCAAGTTAGTCTCTTTCTAAGGACGAACTTAGACAAACCTTAAAATGAGACAAACTAGACTAACTTGGGAAGAACAAAGACAAACTTTAGTCTCATTCTAAGGTTTGTCTAAGTTCGTTCCAAGTTAGTCTCTTTCTAAGGACCAACTTAGAGAGACCTTAGAATGAGACTAACAAGACTAACTCGGGGCGAACAAAGACAAACTTTAGTCTCATTCTAAGGTTTGTCTAAGTTCGTCCCAAGTTAGTCTCTTTCTAAGGACCAACTTAGAGAAACCTTAGAATGAGACTAACGAGACTAACTCGGGACGAACAAAGACAAACTTTAGTCTCATTCTAAGGTTTGTCTAAGTTCGTCCCAAGTTAGTCTAAGTTCGTCCCAAGTTAGTCTCTTTCTAAGGACGAACTTTTACAAACCTTAGAATGAGACTAACGAGACTAACACTAACTTGGGAAGAACAAAGAAAAACTTTAGTCTCATTCTAAGGTTTGTCTAAGTTCGTCCCAAGTTAGTCTAAGTTCGTCCCAAGTTAGTCTCTTTCTAAGGACGAACTTAGACAAACCTTAGAATGAGACTAACGAGACTAACTTGGGAAGAACAAAGACAAACTTTAGTCTCATTCTAAGGTTTGTCTAAGTTCGTCCCAAGTTAGTCTAAGTTCGTCCCAAGTTAGTCTCTTTCAAAGGACGAACTTAGACAAACCTTAGAATGAGACAAACGAGAATAACTTGGGAAGAACAAAGACAAACTTTAGTCTCATTCTAAGGTTTGTCTAATTTCGTCCCAAGTTAGTCTAAGTTCCTCCCAAGTTAGTCTCTTTCTAAGGACGAACTTAGACAAACCTTAGAATGAGACTAACGAGACTAACTTGGGAAGAACAAAGACAAACTTTAGACTCATTCTAAGGTTTGTCTAATTTCGTCCCAAGTTAGTCTAAGTTCGTCCCAAGTTTGTCTCTTTCTAAGGACGAACCTAGACAAACCTTATAATGAGACTAACGAGACTAACTTGGGAAGAACAAAGACAAACTTTAGTCTCATTCTAAGGTTTGTCAAAGTTCGTCCCAAGTTAGTCAAAGTTCGTCTCAAGTTAGTCTCTTTCTAAGGACGAACTTATACAAACCTTAGAATGAGACTAACGAGACTAACTTGGGAAGAACAAAGACAAACTTTAGTCTCATTCTAAGGTTTGTCTAAGTTCGTCCCAAGTTAGTCTCTTTCTAAGGACGAACTTAGACAAACCTTAGAATGAGACTAACGAGACTAACTTGGGAAAAACAAAGACAAACTTTAGTCTCATTCTAAGGTTTGTCTGAGTTCGTCCCAAGTTAGTCTCTTTCTAAGGACCAACTTATAGAAACCTTAGAATGAGACTAACGAGACTAACTCGGGACGAACAAAGACAAACTTTAGTCTCATTCTAAGGTTTGTCTAAGTTCGTCCCCAGTTAGTCTCTTTCTAAGGACGAACTTAGACAAACCTTAGAATGAGACTAGCGAGACTAACTTGGGACGAACAATTACAAACGTTAGTCTCATTCTAAGGTTTGTCTTAGTTCGTCCCAAGTTAGTCTCTTTCTAAGGACCAACTTAGAGAAACCTTAGAATGAGACTAACGAGACTAACTCGGGACGAACAAAGACAAACTTTAGTCTCATTCTAAGGTTTGTCTAAGTTCGTCCCAAGTTAGTCTAAGTTCGTCCCAAGTTAGTCTCTTTCTAAGGACGAACTTAGACAAACCTTAGAATGAGACTAACGAGACTAACTCGGGACGAACAAAGACAAACTTTAGTCTCATTCTAAGGTTTGTCTAAGTTCGTCTCAAGTTAGTCTAAGTTCGTCCCAAGTTAGTCTCTTTCTAAGGACGAACTTAGACAAACCTTAGAATGAGACAAACGAGACTAACTTGGGAAGAACAAAGACAAACTTTAGTCTCATTCTCAGGTTTGTCTAAGTTCGTCCCAAGTTAGTCTCTTTCTAAGGACCAACTAAGAGAAACCTTAGAATGAGACTAACGAGACTAAGTCGGGGCGAACAAAGACAAACTTTAGTCTCATTCTAAGGTTTGTCTAAGTTCGTCCCAAGTTAGTCTCTTTCTAAGGACCAACTTAAAGAAACCTTAGAATGAGACTAATGAGAATAACTCGGGACGAACAAAGACAAACTTTAGTCTCATTCTAAGGTTTGTCTAAGTTCGTCCCAAGTTAGTCTCTTTCTAAGGACGAACTTAGACAAACCTTAGAATGAGACTAACGAGACTAACCCGAGACGAACAAAGACAAACTTTAGTCTCATTCTAAGATTTGTCTAAGTTCGTCCCAAGTTAGTCTAAGTTCGTCCCAAGTTAGTCTCTTTCTAAGGACGAACTTAGACAAACCTTAGAATGAGACAAACGAGACTAACTTGGGAAGAACAATGACAAACTTTAGTCTCATTCTAAGGTTTGTCTAAGTTCGTCCCAAGTTAGTCTCTTTCTAAGGACGAACTTAGACAAACCTTAAAATGAGACAAACGAGACTAACTTGGGAAGAACAAAGACAAACTTTAGTCTCATTCTAAGGTTTGTCTAAGTTCGTCACAAGTTAGTCTCTTTCTAAGGACCAACTTAGAGAAACCTTAGAATGAGACTAACGAGACTAACTCGGGGCGAACAAAGACAAACTTTAGTCTCATTCTAAGGTTTCTCTAAGTTCGTCCCAAGTTAGTCTCTTTCTAAGGACCAACTTAGAGAAACCTTAGAATGAGACTAACGAGACTAACTCGGGAGGAACAAAGATAAACTTTAGTCTCATTCTAAGGTTTGTCTAAGTTCGTCCCAAGTTAGTCTAAGTTCGTCCCAAGTTAGACTCTTTCTAAGGGCGAACTTAGACAAACCTTAGAATGAGACTAACGAGACTAACTCGGGACGAACAAAGACAAACTTTAGTCTCATTCTAAGGTTTGTCTGAGTTCGTCCCAAGTTAGTCTCTTTCTAAGGACGAACTTAGACAAACCTTAGAATGAGACTAGCGAGACTAACTTGGGACGAACAATGACAAACGTTACTCTCATTCTAAGGTTTGTCTAAGTTCGTCCCAAGTTAGTCTCTTTCTAAGGACGAACTTAGACAAACCTTAAAATGAGACAAACGAGACTAACTTGGGAAGAACAGAGACAAACTTTAGTCTCATTCTAAGGTTTGTCTAAGTTCGTCACAAGTTTGTCTCTTTCTAAGGACGAACTTAGACAAACCTTAGAATGAGACAAACGAGACTAACTTGGGAAGAACAAAGACAAACTTTAGTCTCATTCTGAGGTTTGTCTAAGTTCGTCCCAAGTTAGTCTCTTTCTAAGGACCAACTTAGAGAAACCTTAGAATGAGACTAACGAGACTAACTCGGGGCGAACAAAGACAAACTTTAGTCTCATTCTAAGGTTTGTCTAAGTTCGTCCCAAGTTCGTCTCTTTCTAAGGACCAACTTAGAGAAACCTTATAATGAGACTAACGAGACTAACTCGGGACGAACAAAGACAAACTTTAGTCTCATTCTAAGATTTGTCTAAGTTCGTCCCAAGTTAGTCAAAGTTCGTCCCGAGTTAAACTCTTTCTAAGGGCGAACTTAGACAAACCTTAGAATGAGACTAACGAGACTAACTCGGGACGAACAAAGACAAACTTTAGTCTCATTCTAAGGATTCTCTGAGTTCGTCCCAAGTTAGTCTCTTTCTAAGGACGAACTTAGACAAACCTTAGAATGAGACTAACGAGACTAACTTAGGAAGAACAAAGACAAACTTTAGTCTCATTCTAAGGTTTGTCTAAGTTCGTCCCAAGTTAGTCTAAGTTCGTCCCAAGTTAGTCTCTTACTAAGGACGAACTTAGACAAACCTTAGAATGAGACTAACGAGACTAACTTAGGAAGAACAAAGACAAACTTTAGTCTCATTCTAAGGTTTGTCTAAGTTCGTCCCAAGTTCGTCCCAAGTTAGTCTCTTTCTATGGACGAACTTAGACAAACCTTAGAATGAGACTAACGAGACTAACTTGGGAAGAACAAAGACAAACTTTAGTCTCATTCTAAGGTTTGTCTAATTTCGTCCCAAGTTAGTCTAAGTTCGTCCCAAGTTAGTCTCTTTCTAAGGACGAACTTAGACAAACCGTAGAATGAGACTAACGAGACTAACTTGGGAAGAACAAAGCCAAACATTAATCTCATTCTAAGGTTTGTCTTAGTTCGTCCTAAGTTAGTCTAAGTTCGTCCCAAGTTAGTCTCTTTCTAAGGACGAACTTAGACAAACCTTAGAATGAGACTAACGACACTAACTTGGGAAGAACAAAGACAAACTTTAGTCTCATTCTGAGGTTTGTCTAAGTTCGTCCCAAGTTAGTCTCTTTCTAAGGACCAACTTAGAGAAACCTGAGAATGAGACTAACGAGACTAACTCGGGGCGAACAAAGACAAACTTTAGTCTCATTCTAAGGTTTGTCTAAGTTCGTCCCAAGTTCGTCTCTTTCTAAGGACCAACTTAGAGAAACCTTATAATGAGACTAACGAGACTAACTCGGGACGAACAAAGACAAACTTTAGTCTCATTCTAAGATTTGTCTAAGTTCGTCCCAAGTTAGTCAAAGTTCGTCTCGAGTTAAACTCTTTCTAAGGGCGAACTTAGACAAACCTTAGAATGAGACTAACGAGACTAACTCGGGACGAACAAAGACAAACTTTAGTCTCATTCTAAGGATTGTCTGAGTTCGTCCCAAGTTAGTCTCTTTCTAAGGACGAACTTAGACAAACCTTAGAATGAGACTAACGAGACTAACTTAGGAAGAACAAAGACAAACTTTAGTCTCATTCTAAGGTTTGTCTAAGTTCGTCCCAAGTTAGTCTAAGTTCGTCCCAAGTTAGTCTCTTACTAAGGACGAACTTAGACAAACCTTAGAATGAGACTAACGAGACTAACTTAGGAAGAACAAAGACAAACTTTAGTCTCATTCTAAGGTTTGTCTAAGTTCGTCCCATGTTAGTCTAAGTTCGTCCCAAGTTAGTTTCTTTCTAAGGACGAACTTAGACAAACCTTAGAATGAGACTAACGAGACTAACTTGGGAAGAACAAAGACAAACTTTAGTCTCATTCTAAGGTTTGTCTAAGTTCGTCCCAAGTTAGTCTAAGTTCGTCCCAAGTTAGTCTCTTTCTAAGGACGAACTTAGACAAACCTTAGAATGAGACTAACGAGACTAACTTGGGAAGAACAAAGACAAACTTTAGACTCATTCTAAGGTTTGTCTAATTTCGTCCCAAGTTAGTCTAAGTTCGTCCCAAGTTAGTCTCTTTCTAAGGACGAACTTAGACAAACCGTAGAATGAGACTAACGAGACTAACTTGGGAAGAACAGAGCCAAACTTTAGTCTCATTCTAAGGTTTGTCTTAGTTCGTCCAAAGTTAGTCTAAGTTCGTCCCAAGTTAGTCTAAGTTCGTCCCAAGTTAGACTCTTTCTAAGGGCGAACTTAGACAAACCTTAGAATGAGACTAACGAGACTAACTCGGGACGAACAAAGACAAACTTTAGTCTCATTCTAAGGTTTGTCTGAGTTCGTCCCAAGTTAGTCTCTTTCTAAGGACGAACTTAGACAAACCTTAGAATGAGACTAGCGAGACTAACTTGGGACGAACAATGACAAACGTTACTCTCATTCTAAGGTTTGTCTAAGTTCGTCCCAAGTTAGTCTCTTTCTAAGGACGAACTTAGACAAACCTTAAAATGAGACAAACGAGACCAACTTGGGAAGAACAGAGACAAACTTTAGTCTCATTCTAAGGTTTGTCTAAGTTCGTCACAAGTTAGTCTCTTTCTAAGGACGAACTTAGACAAACCTTAGAATGAGACTAACGAGACTAACTCGGGACGAACAAAGACAAACTTTAGTCTCATTCTAAGGTTTGTCTAAGTTCGTCCCAAGTTAGTCTAAGTTCGTCCCAAGTTAGTCTCTTTCTAAGGACGAACTTAGACAAACCTTAGAATGAGACAAACGAGACTAACTTGGGAAGAACAAAGACAAACTTTAGTCTCATTCTGAGGTTTGTCTAAGTTCGTCCCAAGTTAGTCTCTTTCTAAGGACCAACTTAGAGAAACCTTAGAATGAGACTAACGAGACTAACTCGGGGCGAACAAAGACAAACTTTAGTCTCATTCTAAGGTTTGTCTAAGTTCGTCCCAAGTTCGTCTCTTTCTAAGGACCAACTTAGAGAAACCTTATAATGAGACTAACGAGACTAACTCGGGACGAACAAAGACAAACTTTAGTCTCATTCTAAGATTTGTCTAAGTTCGTCCCAAGTTAGTCAAAGTTCGTCCCGAGTTAAACTCTTTCTAAGGGCGAACTTAGACAAACCTTAGAATGAGACTAACGAGACTAACTCGGGACGAACAAAGACAAACTTTAGTCTCATTCTAAGGATTCTCTGAGTTCGTCCCAAGTTAGTCTCTTTCTAAGGACGAACTTAGACAAACCTTAGAATGAGACTAACGAGACTAACTTAGGAAGAACAAAGACAAACTTTAGTCTCATTCTAAGGTTTGTCTAAGTTCGTCCCAAGTTAGTCTAAGTTCGTCCCAAGTTAGTCTCTTACTAAGGACGAACTTAGACAAACCTTAGAATGAGACTAACGAGACTAACTTAGGAAGAACAAAGACAAACTTTAGTCTCATTCTAAGGTTTGTCTAAGTTCGTCCCATGTTAGTCTAAGTTCGTCCCAAGTTAGTTTCTTTCTAAGGACGAACTTAGACAAACCTTAGAATGAGACTGACGAGACTAACTTGGGAAGAACAAAGACAAACTTTAGTCTCATTCTAAGGTTTGTCTAAGTTCGTCCCAAGTTAGTCTAAGTTCGTCCCAAGTTAGTCTCTTTCTAAGGACGAACTTAGACAAACCTTAGAATGAGACTAACGAGACTAACTTGGGAAGAACAAAGACAAACTTTAGACTCATTCTAAGGTTTGTCTAATTTCGTCCCAAGTTAGTCTAAGTTCGTCCCAAGTTAGTCTCTTTCTAAGGACGAACTTAGACAAACCGTAGAATGAGACTAACGAGACTAACTTGGGAAGAACAAAGCCAAACTTTAGTCTCATTCTAAGGTTTGTCTTAGTTCGTCCTAAGTTAGTCTAAGTTCGTCCCAAGTTAGTCTCTTTCTAAGGACGAACTTAGACAAACCTTAGAATGAGACTAACGACACTAACTTGGGAAGAACAAAGACAAACTTTAGTCTCATTCTGAGGTTTGTCTAAGTTCGTCCCAAGTTAGTCTCTTTCTAAGGACCAACTTAGAGAAACCTGAGAATGAGACTAACGAGACTAACTCGGGGCGAACAAAGACAAACTTTAGTCTCATTCTAAGGTTTGTCTAAGTTCGTCCCAAGTTCGTCTCTTTCTAAGGACCAACTTAGAGAAACCTTATAATGAGACTAACGAGACTAACTCGGGACGAACAAAGACAAACTTTAGTCTCATTCTAAGATTTGTCTAAGTTCGTCCCAAGTTAGTCAAAGTTCGTCTCGAGTTAAACTCTTTCTAAGGGCGAACTTAGACAAACCTTAGAATGAGACTAACGAGACTAACTCGGGACGAACAAAGACAAACTTTAGTCTCATTCTAAGGATTGTCTGAGTTCGTCCCAAGTTAGTCTCTTTCTAAGGACGAACTTAGACAAACCTTAGAATGAGACTAACGAGACTAACTTAGGAAGAACAAAGACAAACTTTAGTCTCATTCTAAGGTTTGTCTAAGTTCGTCCCAAGTTAGTCTCTTACTAAGGACGAACTTAGACAAACCTTAGAATGAGACTAACGAGACTAACTTAGGAAGAACAAAGACAAACTTTAGTCTCATTCTAAGGTTTGTCTAAGTTCGTCCCATGTTAGTCTAAGTTCGTCCCAAGTTAGTTTCTTTCTAAGGACGAACTTAGACAAACCTTAGAATGAGACTAACGAGACTAACTTGGGAAGAACAAAGACAAACTTTAGTCTCATTCTAAGGTTTGTCTAAGTTCGTCCCAAGTTAGTCTAAGTTCGTCCCAAGTTAGTCTCTTTCTAAGGACGAACTTAGACAAACCTTAGAATGAGACTAACGAGACTAACTTGGGAAGAACAAAGACAAACTTTAGACTCATTCTAAGGTTTGTCTAATTTCGTCCCAAGTTAGTCTAAGTTCGTCCCAAGTTAGTCTCTTTCTAAGGACGAACTTAGACAAACCGTAGAATGAGACTAACGAGACTAACTTGGGAAGAACAGAGCCAAACTTTAGTCTCATTCTAAGGTTTGTCTTAGTTCGTCCTAAGTTAGTCTAAGTTCGTCCCAAGTTAGTCTAAGTTCGTCCCAAGTTAGACTCTTTCTAAGGGCGAACTTAGACAAACCTTAGAATGAGACTAACGAGACTAACTCGGGACGAACAAAGACAAACTTTAGTCTCATTCTAAGGTTTGTCTGAGTTCGTCCCAAGTTAGTCTCTTTCTAAGGACGAACTTAGACAAACCTTAGAATGAGACTAGCGAGACTAACTTGGGACGAACAATGACAAACGTTACTCTCATTCTAAGGTTTGTCTAAGTTCGTCCCAAGTTAGTCTCTTTCTAAGGACGAACTTAGACAAACCTTAAAATGAGACAAACGAGACCAACTTGGGAAGAACAGAGACAAACTTTAGTCTCATTCTAAGGTTTGTCTAAGTTCGTCACAAGTTAGTCTCTTTCTAAGGACGAACTTAGACAAACCTTAGAATGAGACTAACGAGACTAACTCGGGACGAACAAAGACAAACTTTAGTCTCATTCTAAGGTTTGTTTAAGTTCGTCCCAAGTTAGTCTAAGTTCGTCCCAAGTTAGTCTCTTTCTAAGGACGAACTTAGACAAACCTTAGAATGAGACTAACGAGACTAACTTAGGAAGAACAAAGACAAACTTTAGTCTCATTCTAAGGTTTGTCTAAGTTCGTCCCAAGTTAGTCTAAGTTCGTCCCAAGTTAGTCTCTTACTAAGGACGAACTTAGACAAACCTTAGAATGAGACTAACGAGACTAACTTAGGAAGAACAAAGACAAACTTTAGTCTCATTCTAAGGTTTGTCTAAGTTCGTCCCATGTTAGTCTAAGTTCGTCCCAAGTTAGTTTCTTTCTAAGGACGAACTTAGACAAACCTTAGAATGAGACTGACGAGACTAACTTGGGAAGAACAAAGACAAACTTTAGTCTCATTCTAAGGTTTGTCTAAGTTCGTCCCAAGTTAGTCTAAGTTCGTCCCAAGTTAGTCTCTTTCTAAGGACGAACTTAGACAAACCATAGAATGAGACTAACGAGACTAACTTGGGAAGAACAAAGACAAACTTTAGACTCATTCTAAGGTTTGTCTAATTTCGTCCCAAGTTAGTCTAAGTTCGTCCCAAGTTAGTCTCTTTCTAAGGACGAACTTAGACAAACCGTAGAATGAGACTAACGAGACTAACTTGGGAAGAACAAAGCCAAACTTTAGTCTCATTCTAAGGTTTGTCTTAGTTCGTCCTAAGTTAGTCTAAGTTCGTCCCAAGTTAGTCTCTTTCTAAGGACGAACTTAGACAAACCTTAGAATGAGACTAACGACACTAACTTGGGAAGAACAAAGACAAACTTTAGTCTCATTCTGAGGTTTGTCTAAGTTCGTCCCAAGTTAGTCTCTTTCTAAGGACCAACTTAGAGAAACCTTAGAATGAGACTAACGAGACTAACTCGGGGCGAACAAAGACAAACTTTAGTCTCATTCTAAGGTTTGTCTAAGTTCGTCCCAAGTTCGTCTCTTTCTAAGGACCAACTTAGAGAAACCTTATAATGAGACTAACGAGACTAACTCGGGACGAACAAAGACAAACTTTAGTCTCATTCTAAGATTTGTCTAAGTTCGTCCCAAGTTAGTCAAAGTTCGTCCCGAGTTAAACTCTTTCTAAGGGCGAACTTAGACAAACCTTAGAATGAGACTAACGAGACTAACTCGGGACGAACAAAGACAAACTTTAGTCTCATTCTAAGGATTGTCTGAGTTCGTCCCAAGTTAGTCTCTTTCTAAGGACGAACTTAGACAAACCTTAGAATGAGACTAACGAGACTAACTTAGGAAGAACAAAGACAAACTTTAGTCTCATTCTAAGGTTTGTCTAAGTTCGTCCCAAGTTAGTCTAAGTTCGTCCCAAGTTAGTCTCTTACTAAGGACGAACTTAGACAAACCTTAGAATGAGACTAACGAGACTAACTTAGGAAGAACAAAGACAAACTTTAGTCTCATTCTAAGGTTTGTCTAAGTTCGTCCCATGTTAGTCTAAGTTCGTCCCAAGTTAGTTTCTTTCTAAGGACGAACTTAAACAAACCTTAGAATGAGACTAACGAGACTAACTTGGGAAGAACAAATACAAACTTTAGTCTCATTCTAAGGTTTGTCTAAGTTCGTCCCAAGTTAGTCTAAGTTCGTCCCAAGTTAGTCTCTTTCTAAGGATGAACTTAGACAAACCTTAGAATGAGACTAACGAGACTAACTTGGGAAGAACAAAGACAAACTTTAGACTCATTCTAAGGTTTGTCTAATTTCGTCCCAAGTTAGTCTAAGTTCGTCCCAAGTTAGTCTCTTTCTAAGGACGAACTTAGACAAACCGTAGAATGAGACTAACGAGACTAACTTGGGAAGAACAGAGCCAAACTTTAGTCTCATTCTAAGGTTTGTCTTAGTTCGTCCTAAGTTAGTCTAAGTTCGTCCCAAGTTAGTCTCTTTCTAAGGACGAACTTAGACAAACCTTAGAATGAGACTAACGACACTAACTTGGGAAGAACAAAGACAAACTTTAGTCTCATTCTAAGGTTTGTCTAAGTTCGTCCCAAGTTAGTCTCTTTCTAAGGACGAACTTAGACAAACCTTATAATGAGACTAACGAGACTAACTTAGGAAGAACAAAGACAAACTTTAGTCTCATTCTAAGGTTTGTCTAAGTTGTCCCAAGTTAGTCTCTTTCTAAGGACGAACTTAGACAAACCTTAGAATGGGACTAGCGAGACTAACTTGGGACGAACAATGACAAACGTTAGTCTCATTCTAAGGTTTGTCTAAGTTCGTCCCAAGTTAGTCTCTTTCTAAGGACCAACTTATAGAAACCTTAGAATGAGACTAACGAGACTAACTCGGGACGAACAGAGACAAACTTTAGTCTCATTCTAAGGTTTGTCTAAGTTCGTCCCAAGTTAGTCTAAGTTCGTCCCAAGTTAGTCTCTTTCTAAGGACGAACTTAGACAAACCTTAGAATGAGACAAACGAGACTAACTTGGGAAGAACAAAGACAAACTTTAGTCTCATTCTAAGGTTTGTCTAAGTTCGTCCCAAGTTAGTCTCTTTCTAAGGACCAACTTAGAGAAACCTTAGAATGAGACTAACGAGACTAACTCGGGGCGAACAAAGACAAACTTTAGTCTCATTCTAAGGTTTGTCTAAGTTCGTCCCAAGTTAGTCTCTTTCTAAGGACCAACTTAAAGAAACCTTAGAATGAGACTAATGAGAATAACTCGGGACGAACAAAGACAAACTTTAGTCTCATTCTAAGGTTTGTCTAAGTTCGTCCCAAGTTAGTCTAAGTTCGTCCCAAGTTAGTCTCTTTCTAAGGACGAACTTAGACAAACCTTAGAATGAGACTAACGAGACTAACTCGAGACGAACAAAGAAAAACTTTAGTCTCATTCTAAGATTTGTCTAAGTTCGTCCCAAGTTAGTCTAAGTTCGTCCCAAGTTAGTCTCTTTCTAAGGACGAACTTAGACAAACCTTAGAATGAGACAAACGAGACTAACTTGGGAAGAACAATGACAAACTTTAGTCTCATTCTAAGGTTTGTCTAAGTTCGTCCCAAGTTAGTCTCTTTCTAAGGACGAACTTAGACAAACCTTAAAATGAGACAAACGAGACTAACTTGGGAAGAACAAAGACAAACTTTAGTCTCATTCTAAGGTTTGTCTAAGTTCGTCACAAGTTAGTCTCTTTCTAAGGACCAACTTAGAGAAACCTTAGAATGAGACTAACGAGACTAACTCGGGGCGAACAAAGACAAACTTTAGTCTCATTCTAAGGTTTCTCTAAGTTCGTCCCAAGTTAGTCTCTTTCTAAGGACCAACTTAGAGAAACCTTAGAATGAGACTAACGAGACTAACTCGGGAGGAACAAAGATAAACTTTAGTCTCATTCTAAGGTTTGTCTAAGTTCGTCCCAAGTTAGTCTAAGTTCGTCCCAAGTTAGACTCTTTCTAAGGGCGAACTTAGACAAACCTTAGAATGAGACTAACGAGACTAACTCGGGACGAACAAAGACAAACTTTAGTCTCATTCTAAGGTTTGTCTGAGTTCGTCCCAAGTTAGTCTCTTTCTAAGGATGAACTTAGACAAACCTTAGAATGAGACTAACGAGACTAACGAGACTAACTCGGGACGAACAAAGACAATCTTTAGTCTCATTCTAAGGTTTGTCTAAGTTCGTCCCAAGTTAGTCTAAGTTCGTCTCAAGTTAGTCTCTTTCTAAGGACGAACTTAGACAAACCTTAGAATGAGACAAACGAGACTAACTTGGGAAGAACAAAGACAAACTTTAGTCTTATTCTAAGGTTTGTCTAAGTTCGTCCCAAGTTAGTCTCTTTCTAAGGACCAACTTAGACAAACCTTAGAATGAGACTAACGAGACTAACTCGGGACGAACAAAGACAAACTTTAGTCTCATTCTAAGGTTTGTCTAAGTTCCTCCCAAGTTAGTCTCTTTCTAAGGACGAACTTAGACAAACCTTAGAATGAGACAAACGAGACTAACTTGGGAAGAACAAAGACAAACTTTAGTCTCATTCTAAGGTTTGTCTAGGTTCATCCCAAGTTAGTCTAAGTTCCTCCCAAGTTAGTCTCTTTCTATGGACGAACTTAGACAAACCTTAGAATGAGACTAACGAGACTAACTTGGGAAGAACAAAGACAAACTTTAGACTCATTCTAAGGTTTGTCTAATTTCGTCCCAAGTTAGTCTAAGTTGTCCCAAGTTTGTCTCTTTCTAAGGACGAACCTAGACAAACCTTAGAATGAGACTAGCGAGACTAACTTGGGACGAACAATGACAAACGTTAGTCTCATTCTAAGGTTTGTCTAAGTTCGTCCCAAGTTAGTCTCTTTCTAAGGACCAACATGGACAAACCTTAGAATGAGACTAACGAGACCAACTCGGGACGAACAAAGACAAACTTTAGTCTCATTCTAAGGTTTGTCTAAGTTCGTCCGAAGTTAGTCTAAGTTCGTCCCAAGTTAGCCTCTTTCTAAGGACGAACTTAGACAAACCATAGAATGAGACTAGCGAGACTAACTTGGGACGAACAATGACAAACGTTAGTCTCATTCTAAGGTTTGTCTAAGTTCGTCCCAAGTTAGTCTCTTTCTAAGGACGAACTTAGACAAACCTTAGAATGAGACAAACGAGACTAACTTCGGAAGAACAAAGACAAACTTTAGTCTCCTTCTAAGGTTTGTCTAAGTTCGTCCCATGTTAGTCTCTTTCTAAGGACCAACTTAGAGAAACCTTAGAATGAGACTAACGAGACTAACTCGGGGCGAATAAAGACAAACTTTAGTCTCATTCTAAGGTTTGTCTAAGTTCGTCCCAAGTTAGTCTCTTTCTAAGGACCAACTTAGAGAAACCTTAGAATGAGACTAACGAGACTAACTCGGGACGAACAAAGACCAACTTTAGTCTCATTCTAAGGTTTGTCTAAGTTCGTCCCAAGTTAGTCTAAGTTCGTCCCAAGTTAGTCTCTTTCTAAGGACGAACTTAGACAAACCTTAAAATGAGACAAACTAGACTAACTTGGGAAGAACAAAGACAAACTTTAGTCTCATTCTAAGGTTTGTCTAAGTTCGTCCCAAGTTAGTCTCTTTCTAAGGACCAACTTAGAGAAACCTTAGAATGAGACTAACGAGACTAACTCGGGACGAACAAAGACAAACTTTAGTCTCATTCTAAGGTTTGTCTAAGTTCGTCACAAGTTAGTCTAAGTTCGTCCCAAGTTAGTCTCTTTCTAAGGATGAACTTAGACAAACCTTAGAATGAGACTAACGAGACTAACTCGGGACGAACAAATACAAACTTTAGTCTCATTCTAAGGTTTGTCTAAGTTCGTCCCAAGTTAGTCTAAGTTCGTCCCAAGTTACTCTCTTTCTAAGGACGAACTTAGACAAACCTTAGAATGAGACAAACGAGACTAACTTGGGAAGAACAAAGACAAACTTTAGTCTCATTCTAAGGTTTGTCTAAGTTCGTCCCAAGTTAGTCTAAGTTCCTCCCAAGTTAGTCTCTTTCTAAGGACGAACTTAGACAAACCTTAGAATGAGACTAACGAGACTAACGAGACTAACTTGGGAAGAACAAAGACAAAGTTTAGACTCATTCTAAGGTTTGTCTAATTTCGTCCCAAGTTAGTCTAAGTTCGTCCCAAGTTTGTCTCTTTCTAAGGACGAACCTAGACAAACCTTAGAATGAGACTAGTGAGACTAACTTGGGACGAACAATGACAAACGTTAGTCTCATTCTAAGGTTTGTCTAAGTTCGTCCCAAGTTAGTCTCTTTCTAATGACCAACTTAGACAAACCTTAGAATGAGACAAACGAGACTAACTCGGGACGAACAAAGACAAACTTTAGTCTCATTCTAAGGTTTATCTAAGTTCGTCCGAAGTTAGTCTAAGTTCGTCCCAAGTTAGTCTCTTTCTAAGGACGAACTTAGACAAACCTTAGAATGAGACTAGCGAGACTAACTTGGGACGAACAATGACAAACGTTTGTCTCATTCTAAGGTTTGTCTAAGTTCGTCCCAAGTTAGTCTCTTTCTAAGGACGAACTTAGACAAACCTTAGAATGAGACAAACGAGACTAACTCGGGACGAACAAAGACAAACTTTAGTCTCATTCTAAGGTTTGTCTAAGTTCGTCCCAAGTTAGTCTCTTTCTAAGGACGAACTTAGACAAACCTTAGAATGAGACTAGCGAGACTAACTTGGGACGAACAATTACAAACGTTAGTCTCATTCTAAGATTTGTCTAAGTTCGTCCCACGTTAGTCTCTTTCTGAGGACCAACTTAGAGAAACCTTAGAATGAGACTAACGAGACAAACTCGGGACGAACAAAGACAAAATTTAGTCTCATTCTAAGGTTTGTCTAAGTTCGTCCCAAGTTAGTCTAAGTTCGTCCGAAGTTAGTCTCTTTCTAAGGACGAACTTAGACAAACCTTAAAATGAGACAAACTAGACTAACTTGGGAAGAACAAAGACAAACTTTAGTCTCATTCTAAGGTTTGTCTAAGTTCGTCCCAAGTTAGTCTAAGTTCGTCCCAAGTTAGACTCTTTCTAAGGGCGAACTTAGACAAACCTTAGAATGAGACTAACGAGACTAACTCGGGACGAACAAAGACAAACTTTAGTCTCATTCTAAGGTTTGTCTGAGTTCGTCCCAAGTTAGTCTCTTTCTAAGGATGAACTTAGACAAACCTTAGAATGAGACTAACGAGACTAACGAGACTAACTCGGGACGAACAAAGACAAACTTTAGTCTCATTCTAAGGTTTGTCTAAGTTCGTCCCAAGTTAGTCTAAGTTCGTCTCAAGTTAGTCTCTTTCTAAGGACGAACTTAGACAAACCTTAGAATGAGACAAACGAGACTAACTTGGGAAGAACAAAGACAAACTTTAGTCTTATTCTAAGGTTTGTCTAAGTTCGTCCCAAGTTAGTCTCTTTCTAAGGACCAACTTAGACAAACCTTAGAATGAGACTAACGAGACTAACTCGGGACGAACAAAGACAAACTTTAGTCTCATTCTAAGGTTTGTCTAAGTTCCTCCCAAGTTAGTCTCTTTCTAAGGACGAACTTAGACAAACCTTAGAATGAGACAAACGAGACTAACTTGGGAAGAACAAAGACAAACTTTAGTCTCATTCTAAGGTTTGTCTAGGTTCATCCCAAGTTAGTCTAAGTTCCTCCCAAGTTAGTCTCTTTCTATGGACGAACTTAGACAAACCTTAGAATGAGACTAACGAGACTAACTTGGGAAGAACAAAGACAAACTTTAGACTCATTCTAAGGTTTGTCTAATTTCGTCCCAAGTTAGTCTAAGTTGTCCCAAGTTTGTCTCTTTCTAAGGACGAACCTAGACAAACCTTAGAATGAGACTAGCGAGACTAACTTGGGACGAACAATGACAAACGTTAGTCTCATTCTAAGGTTTGTCTAAGTTCGTCCCAAGTTAGTCTCTTTCTAAGGACCAACATGGACAAACCTTAGAATGAGACTAACGAGACCAACTCGGGACGAACAAAGACAAACTTTAGTCTCATTCTAAGGTTTGTCTAAGTTCGTCCGAAGTTAGTCTAAGTTCGTCCCAAGTTAGCCTCTTTCTAAGGACGAACTTAGACAAACCATAGAATGAGACTAGCGAGACTAACTTGGGACGAACAATGACAAACGTTAGTCTCATTCTAAGGTTTGTCTAAGTTCGTCCCAAGTTAGTCTCTTTCTAAGGACGAACTTAGACAAACCTTAGAATGAGACAAACGAGACTAACTTCGGAAGAACAAAGACAAACTTTAGTCTCCTTCTAAGGTTTGTCTAAGTTCGTCCCATGTTAGTCTCTTTCTAAGGACCAACTTAGAGAAACCTTAGAATGAGACTAACGAGACTAACTCGGGGCGAATAAAGACAAACTTTAGTCTCATTCTAAGGTTTGTCTAAGTTCGTCCCAAGTTAGTCTCTTTCTAAGGACCAACTTAGAGAAACCTTAGAATGAGACTAACGAGACTAACTCGGGACGAACAAAGACCAACTTTAGTCTCATTCTAAGGTTTGTCTAAGTTCGTCCCAAGTTAGTCTAAGTTCGTCCCAAGTTAGTCTCTTTCTAAGGACGAACTTAGACAAACCTTAAAATGAGACAAACTAGACTAACTTGGGAAGAACAAAGACAAACTTTAGTCTCATTCTAAGGTTTGTCTAAGTTCGTCCCAAGTTAGTCTCTTTCTAAGGACCAACTTAGAGAAACCTTAGAATGAGACTAACGAGACTAACTCGGGACGAACAAAGACAAACTTTAGTCTCATTCTAAGGTTTGTCTAAGTTCGTCACAAGTTAGTCTAAGTTCGTCCCAAGTTAGTCTCTTTCTAAGGATGAACTTAGACAAACCTTAGAATGAGACTAACGAGACTAACTCGGGACGAACAAATACAAACTTTAGTCTCATTCTAAGGTTTGTCTAAGTTCGTCCCAAGTTAGTCTAAGTTCGTCCCAAGTTACTCTCTTTCTAAGGACGAACTTAGACAAACCTTAGAATGAGACAAACGAGACTAACTTGGGAAGAACAAATACAAACTTTAGTCTCATTCTAAGGTTTGTCTAAGTTCGTCCCAAGTTAGTCTAAGTTCCTCCCAAGTTAGTCTCTTTCTAAGGACGAACTTAGACAAACCTTAGAATGAGACTAACGAGACTAACGAGACTAACTTGGGAAGAACAAAGACAAAGTTTAGACTCATTCTAAGGTTTGTCTAATTTCGTCCCAAGTTAGTCTAAGTTCGTCCCAAGTTTGTCTCTTTCTAAGGACGAACCTAGACAAACCTTAGAATGAGACTAGTGAGACTAACTTGGGACGAACAATGACAAACGTTAGTCTCATTCTAAGGTTTGTCTAAGTTCGTCCCAAGTTAGTCTCTTTCTAATGACCAACTTAGACAAACCTTAGAATGAGACAAACGAGACTAACTCGGGACGAACAAAGACAAACTTTAGTCTCATTCTAAGGTTTATCTAAGTTCGTCCGAAGTTAGTCTAAGTTCGTCCCAAGTTAGTCTCTTTCTAAGGACGAACTTAGACAAACCTTAGAATGAGACTAGCGAGACTAACTTGGGACGAACAATGACAAACGTTTGTCTCATTCTAAGGTTTGTCTAAGTTCGTCCCAAGTTAGTCTCTTTCTAAGGACGAACTTAGACAAACCTTAGAATGAGACAAACGAGACTAACTCGGGACGAACAAAGACAAACTTTAGTCTCATTCTAAGGTTTGTCTAAGTTCGTCCCAAGTTAGTCTCTTTCTAAGGACGAACTTAGACAAACCTTAGAATGAGACTAGCGAGACTAACTTGGGACGAACAATTACAAACGTTAGTCTCATTCTAAGATTTGTCTAAGTTCGTCCCACGTTAGTCTCTTTCTGAGGACCAACTTAGAGAAACCTTAGAATGAGACTAACGAGACAAACTCGGGACGAACAAAGACAAAATTTAGTCTCATTCTAAGGTTTGTCTAAGTTCGTCCCAAGTTAGTCTAAGTTCGTCCGAAGTTAGTCTCTTTCTAAGGACGAACTTAGACAAACCTTAAAATGAGACAAACTAGACTAACTTGGGAAGAACAAAGACAAACTTTAGTCTCATTCTAAGGTTTGTCTAAGTTCGTCCCAAGTTAGTCTCTTTCTAAGGACCAACTTAGAGAAACCTTAGAATGAGACTAACGAGACTACCTCGGGACGAACAAAGACAAACTTTAGTCTCATTCTAAGGTTTGTCTAAGTTCGTCACAAGTTAGTCTAAGTTCGTCCCAAGTTAGTCTCTTTCTAAGGATGAACTTAGACAAACCTTAGAATGAGACTAACGAGACTAACTCGGGACGAACAAAGACAAACTTTAGTCTCATTCTAAGGTTTGTCTAAGTTCGTCCCAAGTTAGTCTAAGTTCGTCCCAAGTTAGTCTCTTTCTAAGGACGAACTTAGACAAACCTTAGAATGAGACAAACGAGACTAACTTGGGAAGAACAAAGACAAACTTTAGTCTCATTCTAAGGTTTGTCTAAGTTCGTCCCAAGTTAGTCTAAGTTCCTCCCAAGTTAGTCTCTTTCTAAGGACGAACTTAGACAAATCTTAGAAGGAGACTAACGAGACTAACTTGGGAAGAACAGAGACAAACTTTAGTCTCATTCTAAGGTTTGTCTAATTTCGTCCCAAGTTAGTCTAAGTTCGTCCCAAGTTTGTCTCTTTCTAAGGACGAACCTAGACAAACCTTAGAATGAGACTAGCGAGACTAACTTGGGACGAACAATGACAAACGTTAGTCTCATTCTAAGGTTTGTCTAAGTTCGTCCCAAGTTAGTCTCTTTCTAAGGACCAACTTAGACAAACCTTAGAATGAGACTAACGAGACTAACTCGGGACGAACAAAGACAAACTTTAGTCTCATTCTAAGGTTTGTCTAAGTTCGTCCGAAGTTAGTCTAAGTTCGTCCCAAGTTAGTCTCTTTCTAAGGACGAACTTAGACAAACCTTAGAATGAGACTAGCGAGACTAACTGGGGACGAACAATGACAAACGTTTGTCTCATTCTAAGGTTTGTCTAAGTTCGTCCCAAGTTAGTCTCTTTCTAATGACCAACTTAGACAAACCTTAGAATGAGACAAACGAGACTAACTCGGGACGAACAAAGACAAACTTTAGTCTCATTCTAAGGTTTATCTAAGTTCGTCCGAAGTTAGTCTAAGTTCGTCCCAAGTTAGTCTCTTTCTAAGGACGAACTTAGACAAACCTTAGAATGAGACTAGCGAGACTAACTTGGGACGAACAATGACAAACGTTTGTCTCATTCTAAGGTTTGTCTAAGTTCGTCCCAAGTTAGTCTCTTTCTAAGGACGAACTTAGACAAACCTTAGAATGAGACAAACGAGACTAACTCGGGACGAACAAAGACAAACTTTAGTCTCATTCTAAGGTTTGTCTAAGTTCGTCCCAAGTTAGTCTCTTTCTAAGGACGAACTTAGCCAAACCTTAGAATGAGACTAGCGAGACTAACTTGGGACGAACAATTACAAACGTTAGTCTCATTCTAAGGTTTGTCTAAGTTCGTCCCAAGTTAGTCTCTTTCTGAGGACCAACTTAGAGAAACCTTAGAATGAGACTAACGAGACTAACTCGGGACGAACAAAGACAAAATTTAGTCTCATTCTAAGGTTTGTCTAAGTTCGTCCAAAGTTAGTCTAAGTTCGTCCGAAGTTAGTCTCTTTCTAAGGACGAACTTAGACAAACCTTAGAATGAGACTAACGAGACTAACTCGGGACGAACAAAGACAAACTTTAGTCTCATTCTAAGGTTTGTCTAAGTTCGTCCCAAGTTAGTCCAAGTTCGTCCCAAGTTAGTCTCTTTCTAAGGACGAACTTAGACAAACCTTAGAATGAGACAAACGAGGCTAACTTGGGAAGAACAAAGACAAACTTTAGTCTCATTCTAAGGTTTGTCTAAGTTCGTCCCAAGTTAGTCTCTTTCTAAGGACCAACTTAGAGAAACCTTAGAATGAGACTATCGAGCCTAACTCGGGGCGAACAAAGACAAACTTTAGTCTCATTCTAAGGTTTATCTAAGTTCGTCCCAAGTTAGTCTCTTTCTAAGGACCAACTTAGAGAAACCTTAGAATGAGACTAACGAGAGTAACTCGGGACGAACAAAGACAAACTTTAGTCTCATTCTAAGGTTTGTCTAAGTTCGTCCCAAGTAAGTCTAAGTTCGTCCCAAGTTAGACTCTTTCTAAGGGCGAACTTAGACAAACCTTAGAATGAGACTAACGAGACTAACTCGGGACGAACGAAGACAAACTTTAGTCTCATTCTAAGGATTGTCTGAGTTCGTCCCAAGTGGGTCTCTTTCTAAGGACGAACTTTGAAAAACCTTAGAATGAGACAAGCGAGACTAACTTGGGACGAACAATGACAAACGTTAGTCTCATTCTAAGGTTTGTCTAAGTTCGTCCCAAGTTAGTCTCTTTCTAAGGACCAAATTAGAGAAACCTTAGAATGAGACTAACAAGACTAACTCGGGACGAACAAAGACAAATTTTAGTCTCATTCTAAGGTTTGTCTAAGTTCGTCCCAAGTTAGTCTAAGTTCGTCCCAAGTTAGTCTCTTTCTAAGGATGAACTTAGACAAACCATAGAAGGAGACTAACGAGACTAACTCGGGACGAACAAAGACAAACTTTAGTCTCATTCTAAGGTTTGTCTAAGTTCGTCCCAAGTTAGTCTAAGTTCGTCCCAAGTTAGTCTCTTTCTAAGGACGAACTTAGACAAACCTTAGAATGAGACTAGCGAGACTAACTTGGGACGAACAATGACAAACGTTAGTCTCATTCTAAGGTTTGTCTAAGTTCGTCCCAAGTTAGTCTCTTTCTAAGGACCAACTTAGAGAAACCTTAGAATGAGACTAACGAGACTAACTCGGGACGAACAAAGACAAACTTTAGTCTCATTCTAAGGTTTGTCTAAGTTCGTCCCAAGTTAGTCTCTTTCTAAGGACGAACTTAGACAAACCTTAGAATGAGACTAGCGAGACTAATTTGGGACGAACAATTACAAACGTTAGTCTCATTCTAAGGTTTGTCTAAGTTCGTCCCAAGTTAGTCTCTTTCTAAGGACCAACTTAGAGAAACCTTAGAATGAAACTAACGAGACTAACTCGGGACGAACAAAGACAAACTTTAGTCTCATTCTAAGGTTTGTCTAAGTTCGTCCCAAGTTAGTCTAAGTTCGTCCCAAGTTAGTCTCTTTCTAAGGCGAACTTAGACAAACCATAGAATGAGACTAACGAGACTAACTCGGGACGAACAAAGACAAACTTTAGTCTCATTCTAAGGTTTGTCTAAGTTCGTCCCAAGTTAGTCCAAGTTCGTCCCAAGTTAGTTTCTTTCTAAGGACGAACTTAGACAAACCTCAGAATGAGACAAACGAGACTAACTTGGGAAGAACAAAGACAAACTTTAGTCTCATTCTAAGGTTTGTCTAAGTTCGTCCCATGTTAGTCTCTTTCTAAGGACCAACTTAGAGAAACCTTAGAATGAGACTAACGAGACTAACTCGGGGCGAACAAAGACAAACTTTAGTCTCATTCTAAGGTTTTTCTAAGTTCGTCCCAAGTTAGTCTCTTTCTAAGGACCAACTTAGAGAAACGTTAGAATGAGACTAACGAGACTAACTCGGGACGAACAAAGACAAACTTTAGTCTCATTCTAAGGTTTGTCTAAGTTCGTCCCAAGTTAGTCTAAGTTCGTCCCAAGTTAGACTCTTTCTAAGGGCGAACTTAGACAAACCTTAGAATGAGACTAACGAGACTAACTCGGGACGAACAAAGACAAACTTTAGTCTCATTCTAAGGATTGTCTGAGTTCGTCCCAAGTTGGTCTCTTTCTAAGGACGAACTTTGACAAACCTTAGAATGAGACTAGCGAGACTAACTTGGGACGATAAATGACAAACGTTAGTCTCATTCTAAGGTTTGTCTAAGTTCGTCCCAAGTTAGTCTCTTTCTAAGGACGAACTTATACAAACCTTAGAATGAGACTAACGAGACTAACTTGGGAAGAACAAAGACAAACTTTAGTCTCATTCTAAGGTTTGTCTAAGTTCGTCCCAAGTTAGTCTAAGTTCCTCCCAAGTTAGTCTCTTTCTAAGGACGAACTTAGACAAACCTTAGAATGAGACTAACGAGACTAACTTGGGAACAACAAAGACAAAGTTTAGACTCATTCTAAGGTTTGTCTAATTTCGTCCCAAGTTAGTCTAAGTTCGTCCCAAGTTTGTCTCTTTCTAAGGACGAACCTAGACAAACCTTAGAATGAGACTAGCGAGACTAACTTGGGAAGAACAAAGACAAACGTTAGTCTCATTCTAAGGTTTGTCTAAGTTCGTCCCAAGTTAGTCTCTTTCTAAGGACCAACTTAGACGAACCTTAGAATGAGACTAACGAGACTAACTCGGGACGAACAAAGACTAACTCGGGACGAACAAAGACAAACTTTAGTCTCATTCTAAGGTTTGTCTAAGTTCGTCCGAAGTTAGTCTAAGTTCGTCCGAAGTTAGTCTAAGTTCGTCCCAAGTTAGTCTCTTTCTAAGGACGAACTTAGACAAACCTTAGAATGAGACTAGCGAGACTAACTTGGGACGAACAATGACAAACGTTAGTCTCATTCTAAGGTTTGTCTAAGTTCGTCCCAAGTTAGTCTCTTTCTAAGGACCAACTTAGAGAAACCTTAGAATGAGACTAACGAGACTAACTCGGGACGAACAAAGACAAACTTTAGTCTCATTCTAAGGTTTGTCTAAGTTCGTCCCAAGTTAGTCTCTTTCTAAGGACGAACTTAGACAAACCTTAGAATGAGACTAGCGAGACTAACTTGGGACGAACAATTACAAACGTTAGTCTCATTCTAAGGTTTGTCTAAGTTCGTCCCAAGTTAGTCTCTTTCTAAGGACCAACTTAGAGAAACCTTAGAATGAGACTAACGAGACTAACTCGGGACGAACAAAGACAAACTTTAGTCTCATTCTAAGGTTTGTCTAAGTTCGTCCCAAGTCAGTCCAAGTTCGTCCCAAGTTAGTCTCTTTCTAAGGACGAACTTAGACAAACCTTAGAATGAGACAAACGAGGCTAACTTGGGAAGAACAAAGACAAACTTTAGTCTCATTCTAAGGTTTGTCTAAATTCGTCCCAAGTTAGTCTCTTTCTAAGGACCAACTTAGAGAAACCTTAGAATGAGACTAACGAGACTAACTCGGGGCGAACAAAGACAAACTTTAGTCTCATTCTAAGGTTTATCTAAGTTCCTCCCAAGTTAGTCTCTTTCTAAGGACCAACTTAGAGAAACCTTAGAATGAGACTAACGAGAGTAACTCGGGACGAACAAAGACAAACTTTAGTCTCATTCTAAGGTTTGTCTAAGTTCGTCCCAAGTAAGTCTAAGTTCGTCCCAAGTTAGACTCTTTCTAAGGGCGAACTTAGACAAACCTTAGAATGAGACTAACGAGACTAACTCGGGATGAACGAAGACAAACTTTAGTCTCATTCTAAGGTTTGTCTAAGTTCGTCACAAGTTAGTCTAAGTTCGTCCCAAGTTAGTCTCTTTCTAAGGATGAACTTAGACAAACCTTAGAATGAGACTAACGAGACTAACTCGGGACGAACAAAGACAAACTTTAGTCTCATTCTAAGGTTTGTCTAAGTTCGTCCTAAGTTAGTCTAAGTTCGTCCCAAGTTAGTCTCTTTCTAAGGACGAACTTAGACAAACCTTAGAATGAGACTAACGAGACTAACGAGACTAACTTGGGAAGAACAAAGACAAAGTTTAGACTCATTCTAAGGTTTGTCTAATTTCGTCCCAAGTTTGTCTCTTTCTAAGGACGAACCTAGACAAACCTTAGAATGAGACTAGCGATACTAACTTGGGACGAACAATGACAAACGTTAGTCTCATTCTAAGGTTTGTCTAAGTTCGTCCCAAGTTAGTCTCTTTCTAAGGACCAACTTAGACAAACCTTAGAATGAGACTAACGAGACTAACTCGGGACGAACAAAGACAAACTTTAGTCTCATTCTAAGGTTTGTCTAAGTTCGTCCGAAGTTAGTCTAAGTTCGTCCCAAGTTAGTCTCTTTCTAAGGACGAACTTAGACAAACCTTAGAATGAGACTAGCGAGACTAACTTGGGACGAACAAAGACAAACTTTAGTCTCATTCTAAGGTTTGTCTAAGTTCGTCCCAAGTTAGTCTAAGTTCCTCCCAAGTTAGTCTCTTTCTAAGGACGAACTTAGACAAACCTTAGAATGAGACTAACGAGACTAACTTGGGAACAAGAAAGACAAAGTTTAGACTCATTCTAAGGTTTGTCTAATTTCGTCCCAAGTTAGTCTAAGTTCGTCCCAAGTTTGTCTCTTTCTAAGGACGAACCTAGACAAACCTTAGAATGAGACTAGCGAGACTAACTTGGGAAGAACAAAGACAAACGTTAGTCTCATTCTAAGGTTTGTCTAAGTTCGTCCCAAGTTAGTCTCTTTCTAAGGACCAACTTAGACGAACCTTAGAATGAGACTAACGAGACTAACTCGGGACGAACAAAGACTAACTCGGGACGAACAAAGACAAACTTTAGTCTCATTCTAAGGTTTGTCTAAGTTCGTCCGAAGTTAGTCTAAGTTCGTCCGAAGTTAGTCTAAGTTCGTCCCAAGTTAGTCTCTTTCTAAGGACGAACTTAGACAAACCTTAGAATGAGACTAGTGAGACTAACTTGGGACGAACAATGACAAACGTTAGTCTCATTCTAAGGTTTGTCTAAGTTCGTCCCAAGTTAGTCTCTTTCTAAGGACCAACTTAGAGAAACCTTAGAATGAGACTAACGAGACTAACTCGGGACGAACAAAGACAAACTTTAGTCTCATTCTAAGGTTTGTCTAAGTTCGTCCCAAGTTAGACTCTTTCTAAGGACGAACTTAGACAAACCTCAGAATGAGACTAGCGAGACTAACTTGGGACGAACAATTACAAACGTTAGTCTCATTCTAAGGTTTGTCTAAGTTCGTCCCAAGTTAGTCTCTTTCTAAGGACCAACTTAGAGAAACCTTAGAATGAGACTAACGAGACTAACTCGGGACGAACAAAGACAAACTTTAGTCTCATTCTAAGGTTTGTCTAAGTTCGTCCCAAGTTAGTCTCTTTCTAAGGACGAACTTAGACAAACCTTAGAATGAGACTAACGAGACTAACTCGGGACGAACAAAGACAAACTTTAGTCTCATTCTAAGGTTTGTCTAAGTTAGTCCAAGTTCGTCCCAAGTTAGTCTCTTTCTAAGGACGAACTTAGACAAACCTCAGAATGAGACAAACGAGACTAACTTGGGAAGAACAAAGACAAACTTTAGTCTCATTCTAAGGTTTGTCTAAGTTCGTCCCATGTTAGTCTCTTTCTAAGGACCAACTTACAGAAACCTTAGAATGAGACTAACGAGACTAACTCGGGGCGAACAAAGACAAACTTTAGTCTCATTCTAAGGTTTATCTAAGTTCGTCCCAAGTTAGTCTCTTTCTAAGGACCAACTTAGAGAAACCTTAGAATGAGACTAACGAGAGTAATCGGGACGAACAAAGACAAACTTTAGTCTCATTCTAAGGTTTGTCTAAGTTCGTCCCAAGTAAGTTTAAGTTCGTCCCAAGTTAGACTCTTTCTAAGGGCGAACTTAGACAAACCTTAGAATGAGACTAACGAGACTAACTCGGGACGAACGAAGACAAACTTTAGTCTCATTCTAAGGTTTGTCTAAGTTCGTCACAAGTTAGTCTAAGTTCGTCCCAAGTTAGTCTCTTTCTAAGGATGAACTTAGACAAACCTTAGAATGAGACTAACGAGACTAACTCGGGACGAACAAAGACAAACTTTAGTCTCATTCTAAGGTTTGTCTAAGTTCGTCCCAAGTTAGTCTCTTTCTAAGGACGAACTTAGACAAACCTTAGAATGAGACAAACGAGACTAACTTGGGAAGAACAAAGACAAACTTTAGTCTCATTCTAAGGTTTGTCTAAGTTCGTCCCAAGTTAGTCTAAGTTCCTCCCAAGTTAGTCTCTTTCTAAGGACAAACTTAGACAAACCTTAGAATGAGACTAACGAGACTAACTTGGGAAGAACAAAGACAAAGTTTAGACTCATTCTAAGGTTTGTCTAATTTCGTCCCAAGTTAGTCTAAGTTCGTCCCAAGTTTGTCTCTTTCTAAGGACGAACCTAGACAAACCTTAGAATGAGACTAGCGAGACTAACTTGGGACGAACAATGACAAACGTTAGTCTCATTCTAAGGTTTGTCTAAGTTCGTCCCAAGTTAGTCTCTTTCTAAGGACCAACTTAGACAAACCTTAGAATGAGACTAACGAGACTAACTCGGGACGAACAAAGACAAACTTTAGTCTCATTCTAAGGTTTGTCTAAGTTCGTCCGAAGTTAGTCTAAGTTCGTCCCAAGTTAGTCTCTTTCTAAGGACGAACTTAGACAAACCTTAGAATGAGACTAGCGAGACTAACTGGGGACGAACAATGACAAACGTTTGTCTCATTCTAAGGTTTGTCTAAGTTCGTCCCAAGTTAGTCTCTTTCTAAGGACGAACTTAGACAAACCTTAGAATGAGACAAACGAGACTAACTCGGGACGAACAAAGACAAACTTTAGTCTCATTCTAAGGTTTGTCTAAGTTCGTCCCAAGTTAGTCTCTTTCTAAGGACGAACTTAGACAAACCTTAGAATGAGACTAGCGAGACTAACTTGGGACGAACAATTACAAACGTTAGTCTCATTCTAAGGTTTGTCTAAGTTCGTCCCAAGTTAGTCTCTTTCTGAGGACCAACTTAGAGAAACCTTAGAATGAGACTAACGAGACTAACTCGGGACGAACAAAGACAAAATTTAGTCTCATTCTAAGGTTTGTCTAAGTTCGTCCCAAGTTAGTCTAAGTTCGTCCGAAGTTAGTCTCTTTCTAAGGACGAACTTAGACAAACCTTAGAATGAGACTAACGAGACTAACTCGGGACGAACAAAGACAAACTTTAGTCTCATTCTAAGGTTTGTCTAAGTTCGTCCCAAGTTAGTACAAGTTCGTCCCAAGTTAGTCTCTTTCTAAGGACGAACTTAGACAAACCTTAGAATGAGACAAACGAGGCTAACTTGGGAAGAACAAAGACAAACTTTAGTCTCATTCTAAGGTTTGTCTAAGTTCGTCCCAAGTTAGTCTCTTTCTAAGGACCAACTTAGAGAAACCTTAGAATGAGACTATCGAGCCTAACTCGGGGCGAACAAAGACAAACTTTAGTCTCATTCTAAGGTTTATCTAAGTTCGTCCCAAGTTAGTCTCTTTCTAAGGACCAACTTAGAGAAACCTTAGAATGAGACTAACGAGAGTAACTCGGGACGAACAAAGACAAACTTTAGTCTCATTCTAAGGTTTGTTTAAGTTCGTCCCAAGTAAGTCTAAGTTCGTCCCAAGTTAGACTCTTTCTAAGGGCGAACTTAGACAAACCTTAGAATGAGACTAACGAGACTAACTCGGGACGAACGAAGACAAACTTTAGTCTCATTCTAAGGATTGTCTGAGTTCGTCCCAAGTGGGTCTCTTTCTAAGGACGAACTTTGAAAAACCTTAGAATGAGACTAACGAGACTAACTCGGGGCGAACAAAGACAAACTTTAGTCTCATTCTAAGGTTTATCTAAGTTCGTCCCAAGTTAGTCTCTTTCTAAGGACCAACTTAGAGAAACCTTAGAATGAGACTAACGAGAGTAACTCGGGACGAACAAAGACAAACTTTAGTCTCATTCTAAGGTTTGTCTAAGTTCGTCCCAAGTAAGTTTAAGTTCGTCCCAAGTTAGATTCTTTATAAGGGCGAACTTAGACAAACCTTAGAATGAGACTAACGAGACTAACTCGGGACGAACGAAGACAAACTTTAGTCTCATTCTAAGGTTTGTCTAAGTTCGTCACAAGTTAGTCTAAGTTCGTCCCAAGTTAGTCTCTTTCTAAGGATGAACTTAGACAAACCTTAGAATGAGACTAACGAGACTAACTCGGGACGAACAAAGACAAACTTTAGTCTCATTCTAAGGTTTGTCTAAGTTCGTCCCAAGTTAGTCTCTTTCTAAGGACGAACTTAGACAAACCTTAGAATGAGACAAACGAGACTAACTTGGGAAGAACAAAGACAAACTTTAGTCTCATTCTAAGGTTTGTCTAAGTTCGTCCCAAGTTAGTCTAAGTTCCTCCCAAGTTAGTCTCTTTCTAAGGACAAACTTAGACAAACCTTAGAATGAGACTAACGAGACTAACTTGGGAAGAACAAAGACAAAGTTTAGACTCATTCTAAGGTTTGTCTAATTTCGTCCCAAGTTAGTCTAAGTTCGTCCCAAGTTTGTCTCTTTCTAAGGACGAACCTAGACAAACCTTAGAATGAGACTAGCGAGACTAACTTGGGACGAACAATGACAAACGTTAGTCTCATTCTAAGGTTTGTCTAAGTTCGTCCCAAGTTAGTCTCTTTCTAAGGACCAACTTAGACAAACCTTAGAATGAGACTAACGAGACTAACTCGGGACGAACAAAGACAAACTTTAGTCTCATTCTAAGGTTTGTCTAAGTTCGTCCGAAGTTAGTCTAAGTTCGTCCCAAGTTAGTCTCTTTCTAAGGACGAACTTAGACAAACCTTAGAATGAGACTAGCGAGACTAACTGGGGACGAACAATGACAAACGTTTGTCTCATTCTAAGGTTTGTCTAAGTTCGTCCCAAGTTAGTCTCTTTCTAAGGACGAACTTAGACAAACCTTAGAATGAGACAAACGAGACTAACTCGGGACGAACAAAGACAAACTTTAGTCTCATTCTAAGGTTTGTCTAAGTTCGTCCCAAGTTAGTCTCTTTCTAAGGACGAACTTAGACAAACCTTAGAATGAGACTAGCGAGACTAACTTGGGACGAACAATTACAAACGTTAGTCTCATTCTAAGGTTTGTCTAAGTTCGTCCCAAGTTAGTCTCTTTCTGAGGACCAACTTAGAGAAACCTTAGAATGAGACTAACGAGACTAACTCGGGACGAACAAAGACAAAATTTAGTCTCATTCTAAGGTTTGTCTAAGTTCGTCCCAAGTTAGTCTAAGTTCGTCCGAAGTTAGTCTCTTTCTAAGGACGAACTTAGACAAACCTTAGAATGAGACTAACGAGACTAACTCGGGACGAACAAAGACAAACTTTAGTCTCATTCTAAGGTTTGTCTAAGTTCGTCCCAAGTTAGTCCAAGTTCGTCCCAAGTTAGTCTCTTTCTAAGGACGAACTTAGACAAACCTTAGAATGAGACAAACGAGGCTAACTTGGGAAGAACAAAGACAAACTTTAGTCTCATTCTAAGGTTTGTCTAAGTTCGTCCCAAGTTAGTCTCTTTCTAAGGACCAACTTAGAGAAACCTTAGAATGAGACTATCGAGCCTAACTCGGGGCGAACAAAGACAAACTTTAGTCTCATTCTAAGGTTTATCTAAGTTCTTCCCAAGTTAGTCTCTTTCTAAGGACCAACTTAGAGAAACCTTAGAATGAGACTAACGAGAGTAACTCGGGACGAACAAAGACAAACTTTAGTCTCATTCTAAGGTTTGTCTAAGTTCGTCCCAAGTAAGTTTAAGTTCGTCCCAAGTTAGACTCTTTCTAAGGGCGAACTTAGACAAACCTTAGAATGAGACTAACGAGACTAACTCGGGACGAACGAAGACAAACTTTAGTCTCATTCTAAGGTTTGTCTAAGTTCGTCACAAGTTAGTCTAAGTTCGTCCCAAGTTAGTCTCTTTCTAAGGATGAACTTAGACAAACCTTAGAATGAGACTAACGAGACTAACTCGGGACGAACAAAGACAAACTTTAGTCTCATTCTAAGGTTTGTCTAAGTTCGTCCCAAGTTAGTCTCTTTCTAAGGACGAACTTAGACAAACCTTAGAATGAGACAAACGAGACTAACTTGGGAAGAACAAAGACAAACTTTAGTCTCATTCTAAGGTTTGTCTAAGTTCGTCCCAAGTTAGTCTAAGTTCCTCCCAAGTTAGTCTCTTTCTAAGGACAAACTTAGACAAACCTTAGAATGAGACTAACGAGACTAACTTAGGAAGAACAAAGACAAAGTTTAGACTCATTCTAAGGTTTGTCTAATTTCGTCCCAAGTTAGTCTAAGTTCGTCCCAAGTTTGTCTCTTTCTAAGGACGAACCTAGACAAACCTTAGAATGAGACTAGCGAGACTAACTTGGGACGAACAATGACAAACGTTAGTCTCATTCTAAGGTTTCTCTAAGTTCGTCCCAAGTTAGTCTCTTTCTAAGGACCAACTTAGACAAACCTTAGAATGAGACTAACGAGACTAACTCGGGACGAACAAAGACAAACTTTAGTCTCATTCTAAGGTTTGTCTAAGTTCGTCCGAAGTTAGTCTAAGTTCGTCCCAAGTTAGTCTCTTTCTAAGGACGAACTTAGACAAACCTTAGAATGAGACTAGCGAGACTAACTGGGGACGAACAATGACAAACGTTTGTCTCATTCTAAGGTTTGTCTAAGTTCGTCCCAAGTTAGTCTCTTTCTAAGGACGAACTTAGACAAACCTTAGAATGAGACAAACGAGACTAACTCGGGACGAACAAAGACAAACTTTAGTCTCATTCTAAGGTTTGTCTAAGTTCGTCCCAAGTTAGTCTCTTTCTAAGGACGAACTTAGACAAACCTTAGAATGAGACTAGCGAGACTAACTTGGGACGAACAATTACAAACGTTAGTCTCATTCTAAGGTTTGTCTAAGTTCGTCCCAAGTTAGTCTCTTTCTGAGGACCAACTTAGAGAAACCTTAGAATGAGACTAACGAGACTAACTCGGGACGAACAAAGACAAAATTTAGTCTCATTCTAAGGTTTGTCTAAGTTCGTCCCAAGTTAGTCTAAGTTCGTCCGAAGTTAGTCTCTTTCTAAGGACGAACTTAGACAAACCTTAGAATGAGACTAACGAGACTAACTCGGGACGAACAAAGACAAACTTTAGTCTCATTCTAAGGTTTGTCTAAGTTCGTCCCAAGTTAGTCCAAGTTCGTCCCAAGTTAGTCTCTTTCTAAGGACGAACTTAGACAAACCTTAGAATGAGACAAACGAGGCTAACTTGGGAAGAACAAAGACAAACTTTAGTCTCAATCTAAGGTTTGTCTAAGTTCGTCCCAAGTTAGTCTCTTTCTAAGGACCAACTTAGAGAAACCTTAGAATGAGACTATCGAGCCTAACTCGGGGCGAACAAAGACAAACTTTAGTCTCATTCTAAGGTTTATCTAAGTTCGTCCCAAGTTAGTCTCTTTCTAAGGACCAACTTAGAGAAACCTTAGAATGAGACTAACGAGAGTAACTCGGGACGAACAAAGACAAACTTTAGTCTCATTCTAAGGTTTGTCTAAGTTCGTCCCAAGTAAGTTTAAGTTCGTCCCAAGTTAGACTCTTTCTAAGGGCGAACTTAGACAAACCTTAGAATGAGACTAACGAGACTAACTCGGGACGAACGAAGACAAACTTTAGTCTCATTCTAAGGTTTGTCTAAGTTCGTCACAAGTTAGTCTAAGTTCGTCCCAAGTTAGTCTCTTTCTAAGGATGAACTTAGACAAACCTTAGAATGAGACTAACGAGACTAACTCGGGACGAACAAAGACAAACTTTAGTCTCATTCTAAGGTTTGTCTAAGTTCGTCCCAAGTTAGTCTCTTTCTAAGGACGAACTTAGACAAACCTTAGAATGAGACAAACGAGACTAACTTGGGAAGAACAAAGACAAACTTTAGTCTCATTCTAAGGTTTGTCTAAGTTCGTCCCAAGTTAGTCTAAGTTCCTCCCAAGTTAGTCTCTTTCTAAGGACAAACTTAGACAAACCTTAGAATGAGACTAACGAGACTAACTTGGGAAGAACAAAGACAAAGTTTAGACTCATTCTAAGGTTTGTCTAATTTCGTCCCAAGTTAGTCTAAGTTCGTCCCAAGTTTGTCTCTTTCTAAGGACGAACCTAGACAAACCTTAGAATGAGACTAGCGAGACTAACTTGGGACGAACAATGACAAACGTTAGTCTCATTCTAAGGTTTGTCTAAGTTCGTCCCAAGTTAGTCTCTTTCTAAGGACCAACTTAGACAAACCTTAGAATGAGACTAACGAGACTAACTCGGGACGAACAAAGACAAACTTTAGTCTCATTCTAAGGTTTGTCTAAGTTCGTCCGAAGTTAGTCTAAGTTCGTCCCAAGTTAGTCTCTTTCTAAGGACGAACTTAGACAAACATTAGAATGAGACTAGCGAGACTAACTGGGGACGAACAATGACAAACGTTTGTCTCATTCTAAGGTTTGTCTAAGTTCGTCCCAAGTTAGTCTCTTTCTAAGGACGAACTTAGACAAACCTTAGAATGAGACAAACGAGACTAACTCGGGACGAACAAAGACAAACTTTAGTCTCATTCTAAGGTTTGTCTAAGTTCGTCCCAAGTTAGTCTCTTTCTAAGGACGAACTTAGACAAACCTTAGAATGAGACTAGCGAGACTAACTTGGGACGAACAATTACAAACGTTAGTCTCATTCTAAGGTTTGTCTAAGTTCGTCCCAAGTTAGTCTCTTTCTGAGGACCAACTTAGAGAAACCTTAGAATGAGACTAACGAGACTAACTCGGGACGAACAAAGACAAAATTTAGTCTCATTCTAAGGTTTGTCTAAGTTCGTCCCAAGTTAGTCTAAGTTCGTCCGAAGTTAGTCTCTTTCTAAGGACGAACTTAGACAAACCTTAGAATGAGACTAACGAGACTAACTCGGGACGAACAAAGACAAACTTTAGTCTCATTCTAAGGTTTGTCTAAGTTCGTCCCAAGTTAGTCCAAGTTCGTCCCAAGTTAGTCTCTTTCTAAGGACGAACTTAGACAAACCTTAGAATGAGACAAACGAGGCTAACTTGGGAAGAACAAAGACAAACTTTAGTCTCATTCTAAGGTTTGTCTAAGTTCGTCCCAAGTTAGTCTCTTTCTAAGGACCAACTTAGAGAAACCTTAGAATGAGACTATCGAGCCTAACTCGGGGCGAACAAAGACAAACTTTAGTCTCATTCTAAGGTTTATCTAAGTTCGTCCCAAGTTAGTCTCTTTCTAAGGACCAACTTAGAGAAACCTTAGAATGAGACTAACGAGAGTAACTCGGGACGAACAAAGACAAACTTTAGTCTCATTCTAAGGTTTGTCTAAGTTCGTCCCAAGTAAGTCTAAGTTCGTCCCAAGTTAGACTCTTTCTAAGGGCGAACTTAGACAAACCTTAGAATGAGACTAACGAGACTAACTCGGGACGAACGAAGACAAACTTTAGTCTCATTCTAAGGATTGTCTGAGTTCGTCCCAAGTGGGTCTCTTTCTAAGGACGAACTTTGAAAAACCTTAGAATGAGACAAGCGAGACTAACTTGGGACGAACAATGACAAACGTTAGTCTCATTCTAAGGTTTGTCTAAGTTCATCCCAAGTTAGTCTCTTTCTAAGGACCAAATTAGAGAAACCTTAGAATGAGACTAACAAGACTAACTCGGGACGAACAAAGACAAATTTTAGTCTCATTCTAAGGTTTGTCTAAGTTCGTCCCAAGTTAGTCTAAGTTCGTCCCAAGTTAGTCTCTTTCTAAGGATGAACTTAGACAAACCATAGAAGGAGACTAACGAGACTAACTCGGGACGAACAAAGGCAAACTTTAGTCTCATTCTAAGGTTTGTCTAAGTTCGTCCCAAGTTAGTCTAAGTTCGTCCCAAGTTAGTCTCTTTCTAAGGACGAACTTAGACAAACCTTAGAATGAGACTAGCGAGACTAACTTGGGACGAACAATGACAAACGTTAGTCTAATTCTAAGGTTTGTCTAAGTTCGTCCCAAGTTAGTCTCTTTCTAAGGACCAACTTAGAGAAACCTTAGAATGAGACTAACGAGACTAATTCGGGACGAACAAAGACAAACTTTAGTCTCATTCTAAGGTTTGTCTAAGTTCGTCCCAAGTTAGTCTCTTTCTAAGGACGAACTTAGACAAACCTTAGAATGAGACTAGCGAGACTAATTTGGGACGAACAATTACAAACGTTAGTCTCATTCTAAGGTTTGTCTAAGTTCATCCCAAGTTAGTCTCTTTCTAAGGACCAACTTAGAGAAACCTTAGAATGAAACTAACGAGACTAACTCGGGACGAACAAAGACAAACTTTAGTCTCATTCTAAGGTTTGTCTAAGTTCGTCCCAAGTTAGTCTAAGTTCGTCCCAAGTTAGTCTCTTTCTAAGGCGAACTTAGACAAACCTTAGAATGAGACTAACGAGACTAACTCGGGACGAACAAAGACAAAATTTAGTCTCATTCTAAGGTTTGTCTAAGTTCGTCCCAAGTTAGTCTAAGTTCGTCCGAAGTTAGTCTCTTTCTAAGGACGAACTTAGACAAACCTTAGAATGAGACTAACGAGACTAACTCGGGACGAACAAAGACAAACTTTAGTCTCATTCTAAGGTTTGTCTAAGTTCGTCCCAAGTTAGTCCAAGTTCGTCCCAAGTTAGTCTCTTTCTAAGGACGAACTTAGACAAACCTTAGAATGAGACAAACGAGGCTAACTTGGGAAGAACAAAGACAAACTTTAGTCTCATTCTAAGGTTTGTCTAAGTTCGTCCCAAGTTAGTCTCTTTCTAAGGACCAACTTAGAGAAACCTTAGAATGAGACTATCGAGCCTAACTCGGGGCGAACAAAGACAAACTTTAGTCTCATTCTAAGGTTTATCTAAGTTCGTCCCAAGTTAGTCTCTTTCTAAGGACCAACTTAGAGAAACCTTAGAACGATAGTAACTCGGGACGAACAAAGACAAACTTTAGTCTCATTCTAAGGTTTGTCTAAGTTCGTCCCAAGTAAGTTTAAGTTCGTCCCAAGTTAGACTCTTTCTAAGGGCGAACTTAGACAAACCTTAGAATGAGACTAACGAGACTAACTCGGGACGAACGAAGACAAACTTTAGTCTCATTCTAAGGTTTGTCTAAGTTCGTCACAAGTTAGTCTAAGTTCGTCCCAAGTTAGTCTCTTTCTAAGGATGAACTTAGACAAACCTTAGAATGAGACTAACGAGACTAACTCGGGACGAACAAAGACAAACTTTAGTCTCATTCTAAGGTTTGTCTAAGTTCGTCCCAAGTTAGTCTCTTTCTAAGGACGAACTTAGACAAACCTTAGAATGAGACAAACGAGACTAACTTGGGAAGAACAAAGACAAACTTTAGTCTCATTCTAAGGTTTGTCTAAGTTCGTCCCAAGTTAGTCTACGTTCCTCCCAAGTTAGTCTCTTTCTAAGGACAAACTTAGACAAACCTTAGAATGAGACTAACGAGACTAACTTGGGAAGAACAAAGACAAAGTTTAGACTCATTCTAAGGTTTGTCTAATTTCGTCCCAAGTTAGTCTAAGTTCGTCCCAAGTTTGTCTCTTTCTAAGGACGAACCTAGACAAACCTTAGAATGAGACTAGCGAGACTAACTTGGGACGAACAATGACAAACGTTAGTCTCATTCTAAGGTTTGTCTAAGTTCGTCCCAAGTTAGTCTCTTTCTAAGGACCAACTTAGACAAACCTTAGAATGAGACTAACGAGACTAACTCGGGACGAACAAAGACAAACTTTAGTCTCATTCTAAGGTTTGTCTAAGTTCGTCCGAAGTTAGTCTAAGTTCGTCCCAAGTTAGTCTCTTTCTAAGGACGAACTTAGACAAACCTTAGAATGAGACTAGCGAGACTAACTAGGGACGAACAATGACAAACGTTTGTCTCATTCTAAGGTTTGTCTAAGTTCGTCCCAAGTTAGTCTCTTTCTAAGGACGAACTTAGACAAACCTTAGAATGAGACAAACGAGACTAACTCGGGACGAACAAAGACAAACTTTAGTCTCATTCTAAGGTTTGTCTAAGTTCGTCCCAAGTTAGTCTCTTTCTAAGGACGAACTTAGACAAACCTTAGAATGAGACTAGCGAGACTAACTTGGGACGAACAATTACAAACGTTAGTCTCATTCTAAGGTTTGTCTAAGTTCGTCCCAAGTTAGTCTCTTTCTGAGGACCAACTTAGAGAAACCTTAGAATGAGACTAACGAGACTAACTCGGGACGAACAAAGACAAAATTTAGTCTCATTCTAAGGTTTGTCTAAGTTCGTCCCCAGTTAGTCTAAGTTCGTCCGAAGTTAGTCTCTTTCTAAGGACGAACTTAGACAAACCTTAGAATGAGACTAAAGAGACTAACTCGGGACGAACAAAGACAAACTTTAGTCTCATTCTAAGGTTTGTCTAAGTTCGTCCCAAGTTAGTCCAAGTTCGTCCCAAGTTAGTCTCTTTCTAAGGACGAACTTAGACAAACCTTAGAATGAGACAAACGAGGCTAACTTGGGAAGAACAAAGACAAACTTTAGTCTCATTCTAAGGTTTGTCTAAGTTCGTCCCAAGTTAGTCTCTTTCTAAGGACCAACTTAGAGAAACCTTAGAATGAGACTATCGAGCCTAACTCGGGGCGAACAAAGACAAACTTTAGTCTCATTCTAAGGTTTATCTAAGTTCGTCCCAAGTTAGTCTCTTTCTAAGGACCAACTTAGAGAAACCTTAGAATGAGACTAACGAGAGTAACTCGGGACGAACAAAGACAAACTTTAGTCTCATTCTAAGGTTTGTCTAAGTTCGTCCCAAGTAAGTCTAAGTTCGTCCCAAGTTAGACTCTTTCTAAGGGCGAACTTAGACAAACCTTAGAATGAGACTAACGAGACTAACTCGGGACGAACGAAGACAAACTTTAGTCTCATTCTAAGGATTGTCTGAGTTCGTCCCAAGTGGGTCTCTTTCTAAGGACGAACTTTGAAAAACCTTAGAATGAGACAAGCGAGACTAACTTGGGACGAACAATGACAAACGTTAGTCTCATTCTAAGGTTTGTCTAAGTTCATCCCAAGTTAGTCTCTTTCTAAGGACCAAATTAGAGAAACCTTAGAATGAGACTAACAAGACTAACTCGGGACGAACAAAGACAAATTTTAGTCTCATTCTAAGGTTTGTCTAAGTTCGTCCCAAGTTAGTCTAAGTTCGTCCCAAGTTAGTCTCTTTCTAAGGATGAACTTAGACAAACCATAGAAGGAGACTAACGAGACTAACTCGGGACGAACAAAGGCAAACTTTAGTCTCATTCTAAGGTTTGTCTAAGTTCGTCCCAAGTTAGTCTAAGTTCGTCCCAAGTTAGTCTCTTTCTAAGGACGAACTTAGACAAACCTTAGAATGAGACTAGCGAGACTAACTTGGGACGAACAATGACAAACGTTAGTCTCATTCTAAGGTTTGTCTAAGTTCGTCCCAAGTTAGTCTCTTTCTAAGGACCAACTTAGAGAAACCTTAGAATGAGACTAACGAGACTAATTCGGGACGAACAAAGACAAACTTTAGTCTCATTCTAAGGTTTGTCTAAGTTCGTCCCAAGTTAGTCTCTTTCTAAGGACGAACTTAGACAAACCTTAGAATGAGACTAGCGAGACTAATTTGGGACGAACAATTACAAACGTTAGTCTCATTCTAAGGTTTGTCTAAGTTCATCCCAAGTTAGTCTCTTTCTAAGGACCAACTTAGAGAAACCTTAGAATGAAACTAACGAGACTAACTCGGGACGAACAAAGACAAACTTTAGTCTCATTCTAAGGTTTGTCTAAGTTCGTCCCAAGTTAGTCTAAGTTCGTCCCAAGTTAGTCTCTTTCTAAGGCGAACTTAGACAAACCTTAGAATGAGACTAACGAGACTAACTCGGGACGAACAAAGACAAAATTTAGTCTCATTCTAAGGTTTGTCTAAGTTCGTCCCAAGTTAGTCTAAGTTCGTCCGAAGTTAGTCTCTTTCTAAGGACGAACTTAGACAAACCTTAGAATGAGACTAACGAGACTAACTCGGGACGAACAAAGACAAACTTTAGTCTCATTCTAAGGTTTGTCTAAGTTCGTCCCAAGTTAGTCCAAGTTCGTCCCAAGTTAGTCTCTTTCTAAGGACGAACTTAGACAAACCTTAGAATGAGACAAACGAGGCTAACTTGGGAAGAACAAAGACAAACTTTAGTCTCATTCTAAGGTTTGTCTAAGTTCGTCCCAAGTTAGTCTCTTTCTAAGGACCAACTTAGAGAAACCTTAGAATGAGACTATCGAGCCTAACTCGGGGCGAACAAAGACAAACTTTAGTCTCATTCTAAGGTTTATCTAAGTTCGTCCCAAGTTAGTCTCTTTCTAAGGACCAACTTAGAGAAACCTTAGAATGAGACTAACGAGAGTAACTCGGGACGAACAAAGACAAACTTTAGTCTCATTCTAAGGTTTGTCTAAGTTCGTCCCAAGTAAGTTTAAGTTCGTCCCAAGTTAGACTCTTTCTAAGGGCGAACTTAGACAAACCTTAGAATGAGACTAACGAGACTAACTCGGGACGAACGAAGACAAACTTTAGTCTCATTCTAAGGTTTGTCTAAGTTCGTCACAAGTTAGTCTAAGTTCGTCCCAAGTTAGTCTCTTTCTAAGGATGAACTTAGACAAACCTTAGAATGAGACTAACGAGACTAACTCGGGACGAACAAAGACAAACTTTAGTCTCATTCTAAGGTTTGTCTAAGTTCGTCCCAAGTTAGTCTCTTTCTAAGGACGAACTTAGACAAACCTTAGAATGAGACAAACGAGACTAACTTGGGAAGAACAAAGACAAACTTTAGTCTCATTCTAAGGTTTGTCTAAGTTCGTCCCAAGTTAGTCTAAGTTCCTCCCAAGTTAGTCTCTTTCTAAGGACAAACTTAGACAAACCTTAGAATGAGACTAACGAGACTAACTTGGGAAGAACAAAGACAAAGTTTAGACTCATTCTAAGGTTTGTCTAATTTCGTCCCAAGTTAGTCTAAGTTCGTCCCAAGTTTGTCTCTTTCTAAGGACGAACCTAGACAAACCTTAGAATGAGACTAGCGAGACTAACTTGGGACGAACAATGACAAACGTTAGTCTCATTCTAAGGTTTGTCTAAGTTCGTCCCAAGTTAGTCTCTTTCTAAGGACCAACTTAGACAAACCTTAGAATGAGACTAACGAGACTAACTCGGGACGAACAAAGACAAACTTTAGTCTCATTCTAAGGTTTGTCTAAGTTCGTCCGAAGTTAGTCTAAGTTCGTCCCAAGTTAGTCTCTTTCTAAGGACGAACTTAGACAAACCTTAGAATGAGACTAGCGAGACTAACTAGGGACGAACAATGACAAACGTTTGTCTCATTCTAAGGTTTGTCTAAGTTCGTCCCAAGTTAGTCTCTTTCTAAGGACGAACTTAGACAAACCTTAGAATGAGACAAACGAGACTAACTCGGGACGAACAAAGACAAACTTTAGTCTCATTCTAAGGTTTGTCTAAGTTCGTCCCAAGTTAGTCTCTTTCTAAGGACGAACTTAGACAAACCTTAGAATGAGACTAGCGAGACTAACTTGGGACGAACAATTACAAACGTTAGTCTCATTCTAAGGTTTGTCTAAGTTCGTCCCAAGTTAGTCTCTTTCTGAGGACCAACTTAGAGAAACCTTAGAATGAGACTAACGAGACTAACTCGGGACGAACAAAGACAAAATTTAGTCTCATTCTAAGGTTTGTCTAAGTTCGTCCCCAGTTAGTCTAAGTTCGTCCGAAGTTAGTCTCTTTCTAAGGACGAACTTAGACAAACCTTAGAATGAGACTAAAGAGACTAACTCGGGACGAACAAAGACAAACTTTAGTCTCATTCTAAGGTTTGTCTAAGTTCGTCCCAAGTTAGTCCAAGTTCGTCCCAAGTTAGTCTCTTTCTAAGGACGAACTTAGACAAACCTTAGAATGAGACAAACGAGGCTAACTTGGGAAGAACAAAGACAAACTTTAGTCTCATTCTAAGGTTTGTCTAAGTTCGTCCCAAGTTAGTCTCTTTCTAAGGACCAACTTAGAGAAACCTTAGAATGAGACTATCGAGCCTAACTCGGGGCGAACAAAGACAAACTTTAGTCTCATTCTAAGGTTTATCTAAGTTCGTCCCAAGTTAGTCTCTTTCTAAGGACCAACTTAGAGAAACCTTAGAATGAGACTAACGAGAGTAACTCGGGACGAACAAAGACAAACTTTAGTCTCATTCTAAGGTTTGTCTAAGTTCGTCCCAAGTAAGTCTAAGTTCGTCCCAAGTTAGACTCTTTCTAAGGGCGAACTTAGACAAACCTTAGAATGAGACTAACGAGACTAACTCGGGACGAACGAAGACAAACTTTAGTCTCATTCTAAGGATTGTCTGAGTTCGTCCCAAGTGGGTCTCTTTCTAAGGACGAACTTTGAAAAACCTTAGAATGAGACAAGCGAGACTAACTTGGGACGAACAATGACAAACGTTAGTCTCATTCTAAGGTTTGTCTAAGTTCATCCCAAGTTAGTCTCTTTCTAAGGACCAAATTAGAGAAACCTTAGAATGAGACTAACAAGACTAACTCGGGACGAACAAAGACAAATTTTAGTCTCATTCTAAGGTTTGTCTAAGTTCGTCCCAAGTTAGTCTAAGTTCGTCCCAAGTTAGTCTCTTTCTAAGGATGAACTTAGACAAACCATAGAAGGAGACTAACGAGACTAACTCGGGACGAACAAAGGCAAACTTTAGTCTCATTCTAAGGTTTGTCTAAGTTCGTCCCAAGTTAGTCTAAGTTCGTCCCAAGTTAGTCTCTTTCTAAGGACGAACTTAGACAAACCTTAGAATGAGACTAGCGAGACTAACTTGGGACGAACAATGACAAACGTTAGTCTCATTCTAAGGTTTGTCTAAGTTCGTCCCAAGTTAGTCTCTTTCTAAGGACCAACTTAGAGAAACCTTAGAATGAGACTAACGAGACTCATTCGGGACGAACAAAGACAAACTTTAGTCTCATTCTAAGGTTTGTCTAAGTTCGTCCCAAGTTAGTCTCTTTCTAAGGACGAACTTAGACAAACCTTAGAATGAGACTAGCGAGACTAATTTGGGACGAACAATTACAAACGTTAGTCTCATTCTAAGGTTTGTCTAAGTTCATCCCAAGTTAGTCTCTTTCTAAGGACCAACTTAGAGAAACCTTAGAATGAAACTAACGAGACTAACTCGGGACGAACAAAGACAAACTTTAGTCTCATTCTAAGGTTTGTCTAAGTTCGTCCCAAGTTAGTCTAAGTTCGTCCCAAGTTAGTGTCTTTCTAAGGCGAACTTAGACAAACCTTAGAATGAGACTAACGAGACTAACTCGGGACGAACAAAGACAAACTTTAGTCTCATTCTAAGGTTTGTCTAAGTTCGTCCCAAGTTAGTCCAAGTTCGTCCCAAGTTAGTTTCTTTCTAAGGACGAACTTAGACAAACCTCAGAATGAGACAAACGAGACTAACTTGGGAAGAACAAAGACAAACTTTAGTCTCATTCTAAGGTTTGTCTAAGTTCGTCCCATGTTCGTCTCTTTCTAAGGACCAACTTAGAGAAACCTTAGAATGAGACTAACGAGACTAACTCGGGGCGAACAAAGACAAACTTTAGTCTCATTCTAAGGTTTTTCTAAGTTCGTCCCAAGTTAGTCTCTTTCTAAGGACCAACTTAGAGAAACGTTAGAATGAGACTAACGAGACTAACTCGGGACGAACAAAGACAAACTTTAGTCTCATTCTAAGGTTTGTCTAAGTTCGTCCCAAGTTAGTCTAAGTTCGTCCCAAGTTAGACTCTTTCTAAGGGCGAACTTAGACAAACCTTAGAATGAGACTAACGAGACTAACTCGGGACGAACAAAGACAAACTTTAGTCTCATTCTAAGGATTGTCTGAGTTCGTCCCAAGTTGGTCTCTTTCTAAGGACGAACTTTGACAAACCTTAGAATGAGACTAGCGAGACTAACTTGGGACGATAAATGACAAACGTTAGTCTCATTCTAAGGTTTGTCTAAGTTCGTCCCAAGTTAGTCTCTTTCTAAGGACGAACTTATACAAACCTTAGAATGAGACTAACGAGACTAACTTGGGAAGAACAAAGACAAACTTTAGTCTCATTCTAAGGTTTGTCTAAGTTCGTCCCAAGTTAGTCTAAGTTCCTCCCAAGTTAGTCTCTTTCTAAGGACGAACTTAGACAAACCTTAGAATGAGACTAACGAGACTAACTTGGGAACAACAAAGACAAAGTTTAGACTCATTCTAAGGTTTGTCTAATTTCGTCCCAAGTTAGTCTAAGTTCGTCCCAAGTTTGTCTCTTTCTAAGGACGAACCTAGACAAACCTTAGAATGAGACTAGCGAGACTAACTTGGGAAGAACAAAGACAAACGTTAGTCTCATTCTAAGGTTTGTCTAAGTTCGTCCCAAGTTAGTCTCTTTCTAAGGACCAACTTAGACGAACCTTAGAATGAGACTAACGAGACTAACTAGGGACAAACAAAGACTAACTCGGGACGAACAAAGACAAACTTTAGTCTCATTCTAAGGTTTGTCTAAGTTCGTCCGAAGTTAGTCTAAGTTCGTCCGAAGTTAGTCTAAGTTCGTCCCAAGTTAGTCTCTTTCTAAGGACGAACTTAGACAAACCTTAGAATGAGACTAGCGAGACTAACTTGGGACGAACAATGACAAACGTTAGTCTTATTCTAAGGTTTGTCTAAGTTCGTCCCAAGTTAGTCTCTTTCTAAGGACCAACTTAGAGAAACCTTAGAATGAGACTAACGAGACTAACTCGGGACGAACAAAGACAAACTTTAGTCTCATTCTAAGGTTTGTCTAAGTTCGTCCCAAGTTAGTCTCTTTCTAAGGACGAACTTAGACAAACCTTAGAATGAGACTAGCGAGACTAACTTGGGACGAACAATTACAAACGTTAGTCTCATTCTAAGGTTTGTCTAAGTTCGTCCCAAGTTAGTCTCTTTCTAAGGACCAACTTAGAGAAACCTTAGAATGAGACTAACGAGACTAACTCGGGACGAACAAAGACAAACTTTAGTCTCATTCTAAGGTTTGTCTAAGTTCGTCCCAAGTTAGTCTCTTTCTAAGGACGAACTTAGACAAACCTTAGAATGAGACTAACGAGACTAACTCAGGACGAACAAAGACAAACTTTAGTCTCATTCTAAGGTTTGTCTAAGTTCGTCCCAAGTTAGTCCAAGTTCGTCCCAAGTTAGTCTCTTTCTAAGGACGAACTTAGACAAACCTCAGAATGAGACAAACGAGACTAACTTGGGAAGAACAAAGACAAACTTTAGTCTCATTCTAAGGTTTGTCTAAGTTCGTCCCATGTTAGTCTCTTTCTAAGGACCAACTTAGAGAAACCTTGGAATGAGACTAACGAGACTAACTCGGGGCGAACAAAGACAAACTTTAGTCTCATTCTAAGGTTTGTCTAAGTTCGTCCCAAGTTAGTCTCTTTCTAAGGACGAACTTAGACAAACCTTAGAATGAGACTAGCGAGACTAACTTGGGACGAACAATTACAAACGTTAGTCTCATTCTAAGGTTTGTCTAAGTTCGTCCCAAGTTAGTCTCTTTCTAAGGACGAACTTAGACAAACCTTAGAATGAGACTAACGAGACTAACTCGGGACGAACAAAGACAAACTTTAGTTTCATTCTAAGGTTTGTCTAAGTTCGTCCCAAGTTAGTCCAAGTTCGTCCCAAGTTAGTCTCTTTCTAAGGACGAACTTAGACAAACCTTAGATGAGACAAACGAGGCTAACTTGGGAAGAACAAAGACAAACTTTAGTCTCATTCTAAGGTTTGTCTAAGTTCGTCCCAAGTTAGTCTCTTTCTAAGGACCAACTTAGAGAAACCTTAGAATGAGACTAACGAGACTAACTCGGGGCGAACAAAGACAAACTTTAGTTTCATTCTAAGGTTTGTCTAAGTTCGTCCCAAGTTAGTCTCTTTCTAAGGACGAACTTAGACAAACCTTAGAATGAGACTAGCGAGACTAACTTGGGACGAACAATTACAAACGTTAGTCTCATTCTAAGGTTTGTCTAAGTTCGTCCCAAGTTAGTCTAAGTTCCTCCCAAGTTAGTCTCTTTCTAAGGACGAACTTAGACAAACCTTAGAATGAGACTAACGAGACTAACTTGGGAACAACAAAGACAAAGTTTAGACTCATTCTAAGGTTTGTCTAATTTCGTCCCAAGTTAGTCTAAGTTCGTCCCAAGTTTGTCTCTTTCTAAGGACGAACCTAGACAAACCTTAGAATGAGACTAGCGAGACTAACTTGGGAAGAACAAAGACAAACGTTAGTCTCATTCTAAGGTTTGTCTAAGTTCGTCCCAAGTTAGTCTCTTTCTAAGGACCAACTTAGACGAACCTTAGAATGAGACTAACGAGACTAACTAGGGACGAACAAAGACTAACTCGGGACGAACAAAGACAAACTTTAGTCTCATTCTAAGGTTTGTCTAAGTTCGTCCGAAGTTAGTCTAAGTTCGTCCGAAGTTAGTCTAAGTTCGTCCCAAGTTAGTCTCTTTCTAAGGACGAACTTAGACAAACCTTAGAATGAGACTAGCGAGACTAACTTGGGACGAACAATGACAAACGTTAGTCTTATTCTAAGGTTTGTCTAAGTTCGTCCCAAGTTAGTCTCTTTCTAAGGACCAACTTAGAGAAACCTTAGAATGAGACTAACGAGACTAACTCGGGACGAACAAAGACAAACTTTAGTCTCATTCTAAGGTTTGTCTAAGTTCGTCCCAAGTTAGTCTCTTTCTAAGGACGAACTTAGACAAACCTTAGAATGAGACTAGCGAGACTAACTTGGGACGAACAATTACAAACGTTAGTCTCATTCTAAGGTTTGTCTAAGTTCGTCCCAAGTTAGTCTCTTTCTAAGGACCAACTTAGAGAAACCTTAGAATGAGACTAACGAGACTAACTCGGGACGAACAAAGACAAACTTTAGTCTCATTCTAAGGTTTGTCTAAGTTCGTCCCAAGTTAGTCTCTTTCTAAGGACGAACTTAGACAAACCTTAGAATGAGACTAACGAGACTAACTCGGGACGAACAAAGACAAACTTTAGTCTCATTCTAAGGTTTGTCTAAGTTCGTCCCAAGTTAGTCCAAGTTCGTCCCAAGTTAGTCTCTTTCTAAGGACGAACTTAGACAAACCTCAGAATGAGACAAACGAGACTAACTTGGGAAGAACAAAGACAAACTTTAGTCTCATTCTAAGGTTTGTCTAAGTTCGTCCCATGTTAGTCTCTTTCTAAGGACCAACTTAGAGAAACCTTAGAATGAGACTAACGAGACTAACTCGGGGCGAACAAAGACAAACTTTAGTCTCATTCTAAGGTTTGTCTAAGTTCGTCCCAAGTTAGTCTCTTTCTAAGGACGAACTTAGACAAACCTTAGAATGAGACTAGCGAGACTAACTTGGGACGAACAATTACAAACGTTAGTCTCATTCTAAGGTTTGTCTAAGTTCGTCCCAAGTTAGTCTCTTTCTAAGGACGAACTTAGACAAACCTTAGAATGAGACTAACGAGACTAACTCGGGACGAACAAAGACAAACTTTAGTCTCATTCTAAGGTTTGTCTAAGTTCGTCCCAAGTTAGTCCAAGTTCGTCCCAAGTTAGTCTCTTTCTAAGGACGAACTTAGACAAACCTTAGATGAGACAAACGAGGCTAACTTGGGAAGAACAAAGACAAACTTTAGTCTCATTCTAAGGTTTGTCTAAGTTCGTCCCAAGTTAGTCTCTTTCTAAGGACCAACTTAGAGAAACCTTAGAATGAGACTAACGAGACTAACTCGGGGCGAACAAAGACAAACTTTAGTTTCATTCTAAGGTTTGTCTAAGTTCGTCCCAAGTTAGTCTCTTTCTAAGGACGAACTTAGACAAACCTTAGAATGAGACTAGCGAGACTAACTTGGGACGAACAATTACAAACGTTAGTCTCATTCTAAGGTTTGTCTAAGTTCGTCCCAAGTTAGTCTCTTTCTGAGGACCAACTTAGAGAAACCTTAGAATGAGACTAACGAGACTAACTCGGGACAAACAAAGACAAAATTTAGTCTCATTCTAAGGTTTGTCTAAGTTCGTTCTAAGGTTTGTCTAAGTTCGTCCCAAGTTAGTCTAAGTTCGTCCCAAGTTAGTCTCTTTCCAAGGACCAACTTAGACAAACCTTAGAATGAGACTAACGAGACTAACTTGGGACGAACAAAGACAAACTTTAGTCTCATTCTAAGGTTTGTCTAAGTTCGTCCCAAGTTAGTCTCTTTCTGAGGACGAACTTAGACAAACCTTAGAATGAGACTAGCGAGACTAACTTGGGACGAACAATTACAAACGTTAGTCTCATTCTAAGGTTTGTCTAAGTTCGTCCCAAGTTAGTCTCTTTCTAAGGACGAACTTAGACTAACCTTAGAATGAGACTAAGGAGACTAACTCGGGACGAACAAAGACAAAGTTTAGTCTCATTCTAAGGTTTGTCTAAGTTCGTCCCAAGTTAGTCTAAGTTCGTCCCAAGTTAGTCCCTTTCTAAGGACGAACTTAGACAAACCTTAGAATGAGACAAACGAGACAAACTTGGGAAGAACAAAGACAAACTTTAGTCTCATTCTAAGGTTTGTCTAAGTTCATCCCAAGTTAGTCTAAGTTCGTCCCAAGTTAGTCTCTTTCTAAGGACGAACTTAGACAAACCTTAGAATGAGACTAACGAGACTAACTTGGGAAGAACAAAGACAAACTTTAGACTCATTCTAAGGTTTGTCTAAGTTCGTCCCAAGTTAGTCTAAGTTCGTCCCAAGTTTGTCTCTTTCTAAGGACGAACCTAAACAAACCTTAGAATGAGACTAACGAGACTAACTTGGGAAGAACAAAGACAAACTTTAGTCTCCTTCTAAGGTTTGTCTAAGTTCGTCCCAAGTTAGTCTCTTTCTAAGGACGAACTTAGACAAACCTTAGAATGAGACAAACGAGACTAACTTGGGAAGAACAAAGACAAACTTTAGCCTCATTCTAAGGTTTGTCTAAGTTCGTCCCAAGTTAGTCTAAGTTCATCCCAAGTTAGTCTCTTTCTAAGGACGAACTTAGACAAACCTTAGAATGAGACTAACGAGACTAACTTTGGAAGAACAAAAACAAACTTTAGTCTCATTCTAAGGTTTGTCTAAGTTCGTCCCAAGTTAGTCTCTTTCTAAGGACGAACTTAGACAAACCTTAGAATGAGACTAGCGAGACTAACTTGGGACGAACAATGACAAACGTTAGTCTCATTCTAGGGATTGTCTAAGTTCGTCCCAAGTTAGTCTCTTTTTAAGGACGAACTTAGACAAACCTTGGAATGAGACTAACGAGACAAACTTGGGAAGAACAAAGACAAACTTTAGTCTCATTCTATGGTATGTCTAAGTTCGTCCCAAGTTAGTCTCTTTCTAAGGACGAACTTAGACTAACCTTAGAATGAGACTAATGAGACTAACTTGGGAAGAACAAAGACAAACTTTAGTCTCATTCTAAGGTTTGTCTATGTTCGTCCCAAGTTAGTCTAAGTTCGTCCCAAGTTAGTCTGTTTCTAAGGACGAACCTAGACAAACCTTAGAGTGAGACTAACGAGACTAACTTGGGAAGAACGAAGACAAACTTTCGTCTCATTCTAAGGTTTCTCTAGGTTCGTCCCAAGTTAGTCTCTTTCTAAGGACGAACTTAGACAAACCTTAGAATGAGACTAGCGAGACTAACTTGGGACGAACAATGACAAACGTTAGTCTCATTCTAAGGTTTGTCTAAGTTCGTCCCAAGTTAGTCTCTTTCTAAGGACCAACTTAGAGAAACCTTAGAATGAGACTAACGAGACTAACTTGGGACGAACAAAGACAAATTTTAGTCTCATTCTAAGGTTTGTCTAAGTTTGTCCCAAGTTAGTCTAAGTTCGTCCCAAGTTAGTCTCTTTCCAAGGACGAACTTAGACAAACCTTAGAATGAGACTAACGAGACTAACTTGGGACAAACAAAGACAAACTTTAGTCTCATTCTAAGGTTTGTCTAAGTTCTTCCCAAATTAGTCTCTTTCTAAGGACGAACTTAGACAAACCTTAGAATGAGACTAACGAGACTAACTTGGGACGAACAAAGACAAACTTTAGTCTCATTCTATGGTTTGTCTAAGTTCGTCCCAAGTTAGTCTCTTTCTAAGGACGAACTTAGACTAACCTTAGAATGAGACTAAGGAGACTAACTCGGGACGAACAAAGACAAAGTTTAGTCTCATTCTAAGGTTTGTCTAAGTTCGTCCCAAGTTAGTCTAAGTTCGTCCCAAGTTAGTCCCTTTCTAAGGACGAACTTAGACAAACCTTAGAATGAGACAAACGAGACAAACTTGGGAAGAACAAAGACAAACTTTAGTCTCATTCTAAGGTTTGTCTAAGTTCGTCCCAAGTTAGTCTAAGTTCGTCCCAAGTTAGTCTCTTTCTAAGGACGAACTTAGACAAACCTTAGAATGAGACTAACGAGACTAACTTGGGAAGAACAAAGACAAACTTTAGACTCATTCTAAGGTTTGTCTAAGTTCGTCCCAAGTTAGTCTAAGTTCGTCCCAAGTTTGTCTCTTTCTAAGGACGAACCTAAACAAACCTTAGAATGAGACTAACGAGACTAATTTGGGAAGAACAAAGACAAACTTTAGTCTCCTTCTAAGGTTTGTCTAAGTTCGTCCCAAGTTAGTCTCTTTCTAAGCACGAACTTAGACAAACCTTAGAATGAGACAAACGAGACTAACTTGGGAAGAACAAAGACAAACTTTAGCCTCATTCTAAGGTTTGTCTAAGTTCGTCCCAAGTTAGTCTAAGTTCATCCCAAGTTAGTCTCTTTCTAAGGACGAACTTAGACAAACCTTAGAATGAGACTAACGAGACTAACTTTGGAAGAACAAAAACAAACTTTAGTCTCATTCTAAGGTTTGTCTAAGTTCGTCCCAAGTTAGTCTCTTTCTAAGGACGAACTTAGACAAACCTTAGAATGAGACTAGCGAGACTAACTTGGGACGAACAATGACAAACGTTAGTCTCATTCTAGGGATTGTCTAAGTTCGTCCCAAGTTAGTCTCTTTCTAAGGACGAACTTAGACAAACCTTGGAATGAGACTAACGAGACAAACTTGGGAAGAACAAAGACAAACTTTAGTCTCATTCTATGGTATGTCTAAGTTCGTCCCAAGTTAGTCTCTTTCTAAGGACGAACTTAGACTAACCTTAGAATGAGACTAATGAGACTAACTTGGGAAGAACAAAGACAAACTTTAGTCTCATTCTAAGGTTTGTCTATGTTCGTCCCAAGTTAGTCTAAGTTCGTCCCAAGTTAGTCTGTTTCTAAGGACGAACCTAGACAAACCTTAGAGTGAGACTAACGAGACTAACTTGGGAAGAACGAAGACAAACTTTCGTCTCATTCTAAGGTTTCTCTAGGTTCGTCCCAAGTTAGTCTCTTTCTAAGGACGAACTTAGACAAACCTTAGAATGAGACTAGCGAGACTAACTTGGGACGAACAATGACAAACGTTAGTCTCATTCTAAGGTTTGTCTAAGTTCGTCCCAAGTTAGTCTCTTTCTAAGGACCAACTTAGAGAAACCTTAGAATGAGACTAACGAGACTAACTTGGGACGAACAAAGACAAATTTTAGTCTCATTCTAAGGTTTGTCTAAGTTTGTCCCAAGTTAGTCTAAGTTCGTCCCAAGTTAGTCTCTTTCCAAGGACGAACTTAGACAAACCTTAGAATGAGACTAACGAGACTAACTTGGGACAAACAAAGACAAACTTTAGTCTCATTCTAAGGTTTGTCTAAGTTCTTCCCAAATTAGTCTCTTTCTAAGGACGAACTTAGACAAACCTTAGAATGAGACTAACGAGACTAACTTGGGACGAACAAAGACAAACTTTAGTCTCATTCTATGGTTTGTCTAAGTTCGTCCCAAGTTAGTCTCTTTCTAAGGACGAACTTAGACTAACCTTAGAATGAGACTAAGGAGACTAACTCGGGACGAACAAAGACAAAGTTTAGTCTCATTCTAAGGTTTGTCTAAGTTCGTCCCAAGTTAGTCTAAGTTCGTCCCAAGTTAGTCCCTTTCTAAGGACGAACTTAGACAAACCTTAGAATGAGACAAACGAGACAAACTTGGGAAGAACAAAGACAAACTTTAGTCTCATTCTAAGGTTTGTCTAAGTTCGTCCCAAGTTAGTCTAAGTTCGTCCCAAGTTAGTCTCTTTCTAAGGACGAACTTAGACAAACCTTAGAATGAGACTAACGAGACTAACTTGGGAAGAACAAAGACAAACTTTAGACTCATTCTAAGGTTTGTCTAAGTTCGTCCCAAGTTAGTCTAAGTTCGTCCCAAGTTTGTCTCTTTCTAAGGACGAACCTAAACAAACCTTAGAATGAGACTAACGAGACTAACTTGGGAAGAACAAAGACAAACTTTAGTCTCCTTCTAAGGTTTGTCTAAGTTCGTCCCAAGTTAGTCTCTTTCTAAGGACGAACTTAGACAAACCTTAGAATGAGACAAACGAGACTAACTTGGGAAGAACAAAGACAAACTTTAGCCTCATTCTAAGGTTTGTCTAAGTTCGTCCCAAGTTAGTCTAAGTTCATCCCAAGTTAGTCTCTTTCTAAGGACGAACTTAGACAAACCTTAGAATGAGACTAACGAGACTAACTTTGGAAGAACAAAAACAAACTTTAGTCTCATTCTAAGGTTTGTCTAAGTTCGTCCCAAGTTAGTCTCTTTCTAAGGACGAACTTAGACAAACCTTAGAATGAGACTAGCGAGACTAACTTGGGACGAACAATGACAAACGTTAGTCTCATTCTAGGGATTGTCTAAGTTCGTCCCAAGTTAGTCTCTTTCTAAGGACGAACTTAGACAAACCTTGGAATGAGACTAACGAGACAAACTTGGGAAGAACAAAGACAAACTTTAGTCTCATTCTATGGTATGTCTAAGTTCGTCCCAAGTTAGTCTCTTTCTAAGGACGAACTTAGACAAACCTTAGAATGAGACTAGCGAGACTAACTTAGGACGAACAATGACAAACGTTAGTCTCATTCTAGGGATTGTCTAAGTTCGTCCCAAGTTAGTCTCTTTCTAAGGACGAACTTAGACAAACCTTGGAATGAGACTAACGAGACAAACTTGGGAAGAACAAAGACAAACTTTAGTCTCATTCTATGGTATGTCTAAGTTCGTCCCAAGTTAGTCTCTTTCTAAGGACGAACTTAGACTAACCTTAGAATGAGACTAATGAGACTAACTTGGGAAGAACAAAGACAAACTTTAGTCTCATTCTAAGGTTTGTCTATGTTCGTCCCAAGTTAGTCTAAGTTCGTCCCAAGTTAGTCTGTTTCTAAGGACGAACCTAGACAAACCTTAGAGTGAGACTAACGAGACTAACTTGGGAAGAACGAAGACAAACTTTCGTCTCATTCTAAGGTTTCTCTAGGTTCGTCCCAAGTTAGTCTCTTTCTAAGGACGAACTTAGACAAACCTTAGAATGAGACTAGCGAGACTAACTTGGGACGAACAATGACAAACGTTAGTCTCATTCTAAGGTTTGTCTAAGTTCGTCCCAAGTTAGTCTCTTTCTAAGGACCAACTTAGAGAAACCTTAGAATGAGACTAACGAGACTAACTTGGGACGAACAAAGACAAATTTTAGTCTCATTCTAAGGTTTGTCTAAGTTTGTCCCAAGTTAGTCTAAGTTCGTCCCAAGTTAGTCTCTTTCCAAGGACGAACTTAGACAAACCTTAGAATGAGACTAACGAGACTAACTTGGGACAAACAAAGACAAACTTTAGTCTCATTCTAAGGTTTGTCTAAGTTCTTCCCAAATTAGTCTCTTTCTAAGGACGAACTTAGACAAACCTTAGAATGAGACTAACGAGACTAACTTGGGACGAACAAAGACAAACTTTAGTCTCATTCTATGGTTTGTCTAAGTTCGTCCCAAGTTAGTCTCTTTCTAAGGACGAACTTAGACTAACCTTAGAATGAGACTAAGGAGACTAACTCGGGACGAACAAAGACAAAGTTTAGTCTCATTCTAAGGTTTGTCTAAGTTCGTCCCAAGTTAGTCTAAGTTCGTCCCAAGTTAGTCCCTTTCTAAGGACGAACTTAGACAAACCTTAGAATGAGACAAACGAGACAAACTTGGGAAGAACAAAGACAAACTTTAGTCTCATTCTAAGGTTTGTCTAAGTTCGTCCCAAGTTAGTCTAAGTTCGTCCCAAGTTAGTCTCTTTCTAAGGACGAACTTAGACAAACCTTAGAATGAGACTAACGAGACTAACTTGGGAAGAACAAAGACAAACTTTAGACTCATTCTAAGGTTTGTCTAAGTTCGTCCCAAGTTAGTCTAAGTTCGTCCCAAGTTTGTCTCTTTCTAAGGACGAACCTAAACAAACCTTAGAATGAGACTAACGAGACTAACTTGGGAAGAACAAAGACAAACTTTAGTCTCCTTCTAAGGTTTGTCTAAGTTCGTCCCAAGTTAGTCTCTTTCTAAGGACGAACTTAGACAAACCTTAGAATGAGACAAACGAGACTAACTTGGGAAGAACAAAGACAAACTTTAGCCTCATTCTAAGGTTTGTCTAAGTTCGTCCCAAGTTAGTCTAAGTTCATCCCAAGTTAGTCTCTTTCTAAGGACGAACTTAGACAAACCTTAGAATGAGACTAACGAGACTAACTTTGGAAGAACAAAAACAAACTTTAGTCTCATTCTAAGGTTTGTCTAAGTTCGTCCCAAGTTAGTCTCTTTCTAAGGACGAACTTAGACAAACCTTAGAATGAGACTAGCGAGACTAACTTGGGACGAACAATGACAAACGTTAGTCTCATTCTAGGGATTGTCTAAGTTCGTCCCAAGTTAGTCTCTTTCTAAGGACGAACTTAGACAAACCTTGGAATGAGACTAACGAGACAAACTTGGGAAGAACAAAGACAAACTTTAGTCTCATTCTATGGTATGTCTAAGTTCGTCCCAAGTTAGTCTCTTTCTAAGGACGAACTTAGACAAACCTTAGAATGAGACTAGCGAGACTAACTTAGGACGAACAATGACAAACGTTAGTCTCATTCTAGGGATTGTCTAAGTTCGTCCCAAGTTAGTCTCTTTCTAAGGACGAACTTAGACAAACCTTGGAATGAGACTAACGAGACAAACTTGGGAAGAACAAAGACAAACTTTAGTCTCATTCTATGGTATGTCTAAGTTCGTCCCAAGTTAGTCTCTTTCTAAGGACGAACTTAGACTAACCTTAGAATGAGACTAATGAGACTAACTTGGGAAGAACAAAGACAAACTTTAGTCTCATTCTAAGGTTTGTCTATGTTCGTCCCAAGTTAGTCTAAGTTCGTCCCAAGTTAGTCTGTTTCTAAGGACGAACCTAGACAAACCTTAGAGTGAGACTAACGAGACTAACTTGGGAAGAACGAAGACAAACTTTCGTCTCATTCTAAGGTTTCTCTAGGTTCGTCCCAAGTTAGTCTCTTTCTAAGGACGAACTTAGACAAACCTTAGAATGAGACTAGCGAGACTAACTTGGGACGAACAATGACAAACGTTAGTCTCATTCTAAGGTTTGTCTAAGTTCGTCCCAAGTTAGTCTCTTTCTAAGGACCAACTTAGAGAAACCTTAGAATGAGACTAACGAGACTAACTTGGGACGAACAAAGACAAATTTTAGTCTCATTCTAAGGTTTGTCTAAGTTTGTCCCAAGTTAGTCTAAGTTCGTCCCAAGTTAGTCTCTTTCCAAGGACGAACTTAGACAAACCTTAGAATGAGACTAACGAGACTAACTTGGGACAAACAAAGACAAACTTTAGTCTCATTCTAAGGTTTGTCTAAGTTCTTCCCAAATTAGTCTCTTTCTAAGGACGAACTTAGACAAACCTTAGAATGAGACTAACGAGACTAACTTGGGACGAACAAAGACAAACTTTAGTCTCATTCTATGGTTTGTCTAAGTTCGTCCCAAGTTAGTCTCTTTCTAAGGACGAACTTAGACTAACCTTAGAATGAGACTAAGGAGACTAACTCGGGACGAACAAAGACAAAGTTTAGTCTCATTCTAAGGTTTGTCTAAGTTCGTCCCAAGTTAGTCTAAGTTCGTCCCAAGTTAGTCCCTTTCTAAGGACGAACTTAGACAAACCTTAGAATGAGACAAACGAGACAAACTTGGGAAGAACAAAGACAAACTTTAGTCTCATTCTAAGGTTTGTCTAAGTTCGTCCCAAGTTAGTCTAAGTTCGTCCCAAGTTAGTCTCTTTCTAAGGACGAACTTAGACAAACCTTAGAATGAGACTAACGAGACTAACTTGGGAAGAACAAAGACAAACTTTAGACTCATTCTAAGGTTTGTCTAAGTTCGTCCCAAGTTAGTCTAAGTTCGTCCCAAGTTTGTCTCTTTCTAAGGACGAACCTAAACAAACCTTAGAATGAGACTAACGAGACTAACTTGGGAAGAACAAAGACAAACTTTAGTCTCCTTCTAAGGTTTGTCTAAGTTCGTCCCAAGTTAGTCTCTTTCTAAGCACGAACTTAGACAAACCTTAGAATGAGACAAACGAGACTAACTTGGGAAGAACAAAGACAAACTTTAGCCTCATTCTAAGGTTTGTCTAAGTTCGTCCCAAGTTAGTCTAAGTTCATCCCAAGTTAGTCTCTTTCTAAGGACGAACTTAGACAAACCTTAGAATGAGACTAACGAGACTAACTTTGGAAGAACAAAAACAAACTTTAGTCTCATTCTAAGGTTTGTCTAAGTTCGTCCCAAGTTAGTCTCTTTCTAAGGACGAACTTAGACAAACCTTAGAATGAGACTAGCGAGACTAACTTGGGACGAACAATGACAAACGTTAGTCTCATTCTAGGGATTGTCTAAGTTCGTCCCAAGTTAGTCTCTTTCTAAGGACGAACTTAGACAAACCTTGGAATGAGACTAACGAGACAAACTTGGGAAGAACAAAGACAAACTTTAGTCTCATTCTATGGTATGTCTAAGTTCGTCCCAAGTTAGTCTCTTTCTAAGGACGAACTTAGACTAACCTTAGAATGAGACTAATGAGACTAACTTGGGAAGAACAAAGACAAACTTTAGTCTCATTCTAAGGTTTGTCTATGTTCGTCCCAAGTTAGTCTAAGTTCGTCCCAAGTTAGTCTGTTTCTAAGGACGAACCTAGACAAACCTTAGAGTGAGACTAACGAGACTAACTTGGGAAGAACGAAGACAAACTTTCGTCTCATTCTAAGGTTTCTCTTGGTTCGTCCCAAGTTAGTCTCTTTCTAAGGACGAACTTAGACAAACCTTAGAATGAGACTAGCGAGACTAACTTGGGACGAACAATGACAAACGTTAGTCTCATTCTAAGGTTTGTCTAAGTTCGTCCCAAGATAGTCTCTTTCTAAGGACCAACTTAGAGAAACCTTAGAATGAGACTAACGAGACTAACTTGGGACGAACAAAGACAAATTTTAGTCTCATTCTAAGGTTTGTCTAAGTTTGTCCCAAGTTAGTCTAAGTTCGTCCCAAGTTAGTCTCTTTCCAAGGACGAACTTAGACAAACCTTAGAATGAGACTAACGAGACTAACTTGGGACAAACAAAGACAAACTTTAGTCTCATTCTAAGGTTTGTCTAAGTTCTTCCCAAATTAGTCTCTTTCTAAGGACGAACTTAGACAAACCTTAGAATGAGACTAACGAGACTAACTTGGGACGAACAAAGACAAACTTTAGTCTCATTCTATGGTTTGTCTAAGTTCGTCCCAAGTTAGTCTCTTTCTAAGGACGAACTTAGACTAACCTTAGAATGAGACTAAGGAGACTAACTCGGGACGAACAAAGACAAAGTTTAGTCTCATTCTAAGGTTTGTCTAAGTTCGTCCCAAGTTAGTCTAAGTTCGTCCCAAGTTAGTCCCTTTCTAAGGACGAACTTAGACAAACCTTAGAATGAGACAAACGAGACAAACTTGGGAAGAACAAAGACAAACTTTAGTCTCATTCTAAGGTTTGTCTAAGTTCGTCCCAAGTTAGTCTAAGTTCGTCCCAAGTTAGTCTCTTTCTAAGGACGAACTTAGACAAACCTTAGAATGAGACTAACGAGACTAACTTGGGAAGAACAAAGACAAACTTTAGACTCATTCTAAGGTCTGTCTAAGTTCGTCCCAAGTTAGTCTAAGTTCGTCCCAAGTTTGTCTCTTTCTAAGGACGAACCTAAACAAACCTTAGAATGAGACTAACGAGACTAACTTGGGAAGAACAAAGACAAACTTTAGTCTCCTTCTAAGGTTTGTCTAAGTTCGTCCCAAGTTAGTCTCTTTCTAAGGACGAACTTTGACAAACCTTAGAATGAGACTTACGAGACTAACTTGGGACAAACAAAGACAAACTTTAGTCTCATTCTAAGGTTTGTCTAAGTTCGTCCCAAGTTAGTCTCTTTCTAAGGACGAACTTAGACAAACCTTAGAATGAGACTAGCGAGACTAACTTGGGACGAACAATGACAAACGTTAGTCTCATTCTAAGGTTTGTCTAAGTTCGTCCCATGTTAGTCTCTTTCTAAGGACGAACTTAGACAAACCTTAGAATGAGACTAACGAGACTAACTTAGGAAGAAAAAACACAAACTTTAGTCTCATTCTAAGCTTTGTCTAAGTTCGTCCCAAGTTAGTCTCTTTCTAAAGACGAACTTAGACAAACCTTAGAATGAGACTAACGACACTAACTTGGGAAGAACAAAGACAAACTCTAGTCTCATTCTAAGGTTTGTCTAAGTTCGTCCCAAGTTAGTCTAAGTTCGTCCCAAGTTTGTCTCTTTCTAAGGACGAACATAGACAAACCTTAGAATGAGACTGACGAGACTAACTTGGGAAGAACAAAGACAAACTTTAGTCTCATTCTAAGGTTTGTCTGAGTTCGTCCCAAGTTAGTCTCTTTCTAAGGACGAACATAGACAAACCTTAGAATGAGACTAACGAGACTAACTTGGGAAGAACGAAGACAAACTTTCGTCTCATTCTAAGGTTTCTCTAAGTTCGTCCCAGGTTAGTCTCTTTCTAAGGAAGAACTTAGACAAACCTTAGAATGAGACTAAGGAGACTAACTTGGGACAAACAAAGACAAACTTTAGACTCATTCTAAGGTTTGTCTAAGTTCGTCCCAAGTTAGTCTAAGTTCGTCCCAAGTTTGTCTCTTTCTAAGGACGAACCTAAACAAACCTTAGAATGAGACTAACGAGACTAACTTGGGAAGAACAAAGACAAACTTTAGTCTCCTTCTAAGGTTTGTCTAAGTTCGTCCCAAGTTAGTCTCTTTCTAAGGACGAACTTTGACAAACCTTAGAATGAGACTTACGAGACTAACTTGGGACAAACAAAGACAAACTTTAGTCTCATTCTAAGGTTTGTCTAAGTTCGTCCCAAGTTAGTCTCTTTCTAAGGACGAACTTAGACAAACCTTAGAATGAGACTAGCGAGACTAACTTGGGACGAACAATGACAAACGTTAGTCTCATTCTAAGGTTTGTCTAAGTTCGTCCCATGTTAGTCTCTTTCTAAGGACGAACTTAGACAAACCTTAGAATGAGACTAACGAGACTAACTTAGGAAGAAAAAACACAAACTTTAGTCTCATTCTAAGCTTTGTCTAAGTTCGTCCCAAGTTAGTCTAAGTTCGTCCCAAGTTAGTCTCTTTCTAAAGACGAACTTAGACAAACCTTAGAATAAGACTAACGACACTAACTTGGGAAGAACAAAGACAAACTCTAGTCTCATTCTAAGGTTTGTCTAAGTTCGTCCCAAGTTAGTCTAAGTTCGTCCCAAGTTTGTCTCTTTCTAAGGACGAACATAGACAAACCTTAGAATGAGACTGACGAGACTAACTTGGGAAGAACAAAGACAAACTTTAGTCTCATTCTAAGGTTTGTCTGAGTTCGTCCCAAGTTAGTCTCTTTCTAAGGACGAACTTAGACAAACCTTAGAATGAGACTAACGAGACTAACTTGGGAAGAACAAAGACAAACTTTTGTCTCATTCTAAGGTTTGTCTAAGTTCGTCCCAAGTTAGTCTAATTTCGTCCCAAGTTAGTCTCTTTCTAAGGACGAACTTAACAAACCTTAGAATGAGACTAACGAGACTAACTTGGGAAGAACAAAGACAAACTTTAGTCTGATTCTAAGGTTTGTCTAAGTTCGTCCCAAGTTAGTCTAAGTTCGTCCCAAGTTAGTCTCTTTCAAAGGACTAACTTAGACAAACCTTAGAATGAGACTAACGAGACTAACTTGGGAAGAACAAAGACAAGCTTTAGTCTCATTCTAAGGTTTGTCTAAGTTCGTCCCAAGGTAGTCTCTTTCTAAGGACGAACTTTGACGAACCTTAGAATGAGACTAACGAGGCTAACTTGGGACGAACAATGACAAACGCTAGTCTCATTCTAAGGTTTGTCTAAGTTCGTCCCAAGTTAGTCTCTTTCTAAGGACGAACTTAGACAAAACTTAGAATGAGACTAACGAGACTAACTTGGGAAGAACAAAGACAAACTTTAGTCCCATTCTAAGATTTGTCTAAGTTCGTCCCCAGTTAGTCTCTTTCTTAGGACGAACTTAGACAAACCTTAGAATGAGACTAACGAGACAAACTTGGGAAGAACAAAGACAAACTTTAGTCTCATTCTAAGGTTTGTCTAAGTTCGTCCCAACTTAGTCTAAGTACGTCCCAAGTTAGTCTCTTTCTAAGGACGAACTTAGACACACCTTAGAATGAGACTAACGAGAATAACTTGGGAAGAACAAAGACAAACTTTAGTCTTAGTCTAAGGTTTGTCTAAGTTCGTCCCAAGTTAGTCTCTTTCTAAGGACGAACTTAGACAAACCTTAGAATGAGACTAACGAGACTAACTTGGGAAGAACAAAGACAAACTTTAGTCTCATTCTAAGGTTTGTCTAAGTCCGTCCCAAGTTAGTCTCTTTCTAAGGACGAACTTAGACAAACCTTAGAATGAGACTAGCGAGACTAACTTGGGACGAACAATGACAAACGTTAGTCTCATTCGAAGGTTTGTCTAAGTTCATCCCAAGTTAGTCTCTTTCTAAGGACGAACTTAGACAAACCTTAGAATGAGACTAACGAGACTAACTTGGGACGAACAAAGACAAACTTTAGTCTCATTCTAAGGTTTGACTAAGTTCGTCCCAAGTTAGTCTAAGTTCGTCCAAAGTTAGTCTCTTTCTAAGGATGAACTTAGACAAACCTTAGAATGAGATTAACGAGACTAACTTGGGAAGAACAAAGACAAACTTTAGTCTCATTCTAAGGTTTGTCTAAGTTCGTCCCAAGTTAGTCTAAGTTCGTCCCAAGTTTGTCTCTTTCTAAGGACGAACTTAGACAAACCTTAGAATGAGACTAACGAGACTAACTTGGGAAGAACAAAGACAAACTTTAGTCTCATTCTAAGGTTTGTCTAAGTTCGTCCCAATTTAGTCTCTTTCTAAGGACGAACTTAGACAAACCTTAGAATGAGACTAACGAGACTAACTTGGGAAGATCATAGACAAACTTTTGTCTCATTCTAAGGTTTGTCTAAGTTCGTCCCAAGTTAGTCTCTTTCTAAGGACGAACTTAGACAAACCTTAGAATGAGACTAACGAGACTAACTTGGGAAGATCATAGACAAACTTTTGTCTCATTCTAAGGTTTGTCTAAGTTCGTCCCAAGTTTGTCTAAGTTCGTCCCAAGTTTGTCTCTTTCTAAGAACGAACTTAGACAAACCTTGGAATGAGACTAACGAGACTAACTTGGGAAGAACAAAGACAAACTTTAGTCTCATTCTAAGGTTTGTCTAAGTTCGTCCCAAGTTTATCTCTTTCTAAGGACGAACTTAGACAAACCTTAGCATGAGACTAGCGAGCTTAACTTGGGGACGAACAATGACAAACGTTAGTCTCATTCTAAGGTTTGTCTAAGTTCGTCCCAAGTTAGTCTCTTTCTAAGGACGAACTTAGACAAACCTTAGAATGAGACTAACGAGACTAACTTGGGACGAACAAAGACAAACTTTAGTCTCATTCTAAGGTTTGTCTAAGTTCGTCCCAAGTTAGTCTAAGTTCGTCCTAAGTTAGTCTCTTTCTAATGACGAACTTAGACAAACCTTAGAATGAGATTAACGAGACTAACTTGGGAAGAACAAAGACAAACTTTAGTCTCATTCTAAGGTTTGTCTAAGTTCGTCCCAAGTTAGTCTAAGTTCGTCCCAAGTTAGTCTTTTTCTAAGGACGAACTTAGACAAACCTTAGAATGAGACTAACGAGACAAACTTGGGAAGAACAAAGACAAACTTTAGTCTCATTCTAAGGTTTGTCTAAGTTCGTCCCAAGTTAGTCTCTTTCTAAGGACGAGCTTAGACAACCCTTAGAATGAGACTAGCAAGACTAACTTGGGACGCACAATGACAAACGTTAGTCTCATTCTATGGATTGTCTAAGTTCGTCCCAAGTTAGTCTCTTTCTAAGGACGAACTTAGACAAACCTTAGAATGAGACTAATGAGACTAACTTGGGAAGAACAAAGACAAACTTTTGTCTCATTCTAAGGTTTGTCTAAGTTCGTCCCAAGTTAGTCTCTTTCTAAGGACGAACTTAACAAACCTTAGAATGAGACTAACGAGACTAACTTGGGAAGAACAAAGACAAATTTTAGTCTGATTCTAAGGTTTGTCTAAGTTCGTCCCAAGTTAGTCTAAGTTCGTCCCAAGTTAGTCTCTTTCAAAGGACTAACTTAGACAAACCTTAGAATGAGACTAACGAGACTAACTTGGGAAGAACAAAGACAAGCTTTAGTCTCATTCTAAGGTTTGTCTAAGTTCGTCCCAAGGTAGTCTCTTTCTAAGGACGAAATTTGACGAACCTTAGAATGAGACTAACGAGGCTAACTTGGGACGAACAATGACAAACGCTAGTCTCATTCTAAGGTTTGTCTAAGTTCGTCCCAAGTTAGTCTCTTTCTAAGGACGAACTTAGACAAACCTTAGAATGAGACGAACGAGACTAACTTGGGACGAACAAAGAAAAACTTTAGTCTCATTCTACGGTTTGTCTAAGTTCGTCCCAAGTTAGTCTAAGTTCGTCCTAAGTTAGTCTCTTTCTAATGACGAACTTAGACAAACCTTAGAATGAGATTAACGAGACTAACTTGGGAAGAACAAAGACAAACTTTAGTCTCATTCTAAGGTTTGTCTAAGTTCGTCCCAAGTTAGTCTAAGTTCGTCCCAAGTTAGTCTTTTTCTAAGGACGAACTTAGACAAACCTTAGAATGAGACTAACGAGACAAACTTGGGAAGAACAAAGACAAACTTTAGTCTCATTCTAAGGTTTGTCTAAGTTCGTCCCAAGTTAGTCTCTTTCTAAGGACGAGCTTAGACAAACCTTAGAATGAGACTAGCAAGACTAACTTGGGACGCACAATGACAAACGTTGGTCTCATTCTATGGATTGTCTAAGTTCGTCCCAAGTTAGTCTCTTTCTAAGGACGAACTTAGACAAACCTTAGAATGAGACTAACGAGACTAACTTGGGAAGAACAAAGACAAACTTTTGTCTCATTCTAAGGTTTGTCTAAGTTCGTCCCAAGTTAGTCTAAGTTCGTCCCAAGTTAGTCTCTTTCTAAGGACGAACTTAACAAACCTTAGAATGAGACTAACGAGACTAACTTGGGAAGAACAAAGACAAACTTTAGTCTGATTCTGAGGTTTGTCTAAGTTCGTCCCAAGTTAGTCTAAGTTCGTCCCAAGTTAGTCTCTTTCAAAGGACTAACTTAGACAAACCTTAGAATGAGGACTAACGAGACTAACTTGGGAAGAACAAAGACAAGCTTTAGTCTCATTCTAAGGTTTGTCTAAGTTCGTCCCAAGGTAGTCTCTTTCTAAGGACGAACTTTGACGAACCTTAGAATGAGACTAACGAGGCTAACTTGGGACGAACAATGACAAACGCTAGTCTCATTCTAAGGTTTGTCTAAGTTCGTCCCAAGTTAGTCTCTTTCTAAGGACGAACTTAGACAAAACTTAGAATGAGACTAACGAGACTAACTTGGGAAGAACAAAGACAAACTTTAGTCCCATTCTAAGGTTTGTCTAAGTTCGTCCCCAGTTAGTCTCTTTCTTAGGACGAACTTAGACAAACCTTAGAATGAGACTAACGAGACAAACTTGGGAAGAACAAAGACAAACTTTAGTCTCATTCTAAGGTTTGTCTAAGTTCATCCCAAGTTAGTCTAAGTTCGTCACAAGTTAGTCTCTTTCTAAGGACGAACTTAGACAAACCTTAGAATGAGACTAACGTGACTAACTTGGGAAGAACGAAGACAAACTTTAGTCTCATTCTAAGGTTTGTCTAAGTTCGTCCCAAGTAAGTCTAAGTTCGTCCAAAGTTAGTCTCTTTCTAAGGACGAACTTAGACAAACCTTAGAATGAGATTAACGAGACTAACTTGGGAAGAACAAAGACAAAGTTTAATCTCATTCTAAGGTTTGTCTAAGTTCGTCCCAAGTTAGTCTAAGTTCGTCCCAAGTTAGTCTTTTTCTAAGGAGGAACTTTGACAAATCTTAGAATGAGACTAACGAGACTAACTTGGGAAGAACAAAGACAAACTTTAGTCTCATTCTAAGGTTTGCCTAAGTTCGTCCCAAGTTAGTCTCTTTCTAAGGACGAGCTTAGACAAACCTTAGAATGAGACTAGCAAGACTAACTTGGGACGCACAATGACAAACGTTAGTCTCATTCTATGGATTGTCTAAGTTCGTCCCAAGTTAGTCTCTTTCTAAGGACGAACTTAGACAAACCTTAGAATGAGACTAACGAGACTAACTTGGGAAGAACAAAGACAAACTTTAGTCTCATTCTACGGTTTGTCTAAGTTCGTCCCAAATTAGTCTAAGTTCGTCCTAAGTTAGTCTCTTTCTAATGACGAACTTAGACAAACCTTAGAATGAGATTAACGAGACTAACTTGGGAAGAACAAAGACAAACTTTAGTCTCATTCTAAGGTTTGTCTAAGTTCGTCCCAAGTTAGTCTAAGTTCGTCCCAAGTTAGTCTTTTTCTAAGGACGAACTTAGACAAACCTTAGAATGAGACTAACGAGACAAACTTGGGAAGAACAAAGACAAACTTTAGTCTTATTCTAAGGTTTGTCTAAGTTCGTCATAAGTTAGTCTCTTTCTAAGGACGAGCTTAGACAAACCTTAGAATGAGACTAGCAAGACTAACTTGGGACGCACAATGACAAACTTTAGTCTCATTCTAAGGTTTGTCTAAGTTCGTCCCAAGTTAGTCTCTTTCTAAGGACGAGCTTAGACAAACCTTAGAATGAGACTTGCAAGACTAACTTGGGACGCACAATGACAAACGTTAGTCTCATTCTATGGATTGTCTAAGTTCGTCCCAAGTTAGTCTCTTTCTAAGGACGAACTTAGACAAACCTTTGAATGAGACTAACGAGACTAACTTGGGAAGAACAAAGACAAACTTTTGTCTCATTCTAAGGTTTGTCTAAGTTCGTCCCAAGTTAGTCTCTTTCTAAGGACGAACTTAACAAACCTTAGAATGAGACTAACGAGACTAACTTGGGAAGAACAAAGACAAACTTTAGTCTGATTCTAAGGTTTGTCTAAGTTCGTCCCAAGTTAGTCTAAGTTCGTCCCAAGTTAGTCTCTTTCAAAGGACTAACTTAGACAAACCTTAGAATGAGACTAACGAGACTAACTTGGGAAGAACAAAGACAAGCTTTAGTCTCATTCTAAGGTTTGTCTAAGTTCGTCCCAAGGTAGTCTCTTTCTAAGGACGAACTTTGACGAACCTTAAAATGAGACTAACGAGGCTAACTTGGGACGAACAATGACAAACGCTAGTCTCATTCTAAGGTTTCTCTAAGTTCGTCCCAAGTTAGTCTCTTTCTAAGGACGAACTTAGACAAACCTTAGAATGAGACTAACGAGACTAACTTGGGACGAACAAAGACAAACTTTAGTCTCATTCTAAGGTTTGTCTAAGTTCGTCCCAAGTTAGTCTAAGTTCGTCCCAAGTTAGTCTTTTTCTAAGGACGAACTTAGACAAACCTTAGAATGAGACTAACGAGACAAACTTGGGAAGAACAAAGACAAACTTTAGTCTTATTCTAAGGTTTGTCTAAGTTCGTCATAAGTTAGTCTCTTTCTAAGGACGAGCTTAGACAAACCTTAGAATGAGACTAGCAAGACTAATTTGGGACGCACAATGACAAACTTTAGTCTCATTCTAAGGTTTGTCTAAGTTCGTCCCAAGTTAGTCTCTTTCTAAGGACGAGCTTAGACAAACCTTAGAATGAGACTAGCAAGACTAACTTGGGACGCACAATGACAAACGTTAGTCTCATTCTATGGATTGTCTAAGTTCGTCCCAAGTTAGTCTCTTTCTAAGGACGAACTTAGACAAACCTTAGAATGAGACTAACGAGACTAACTTGGGAAGAACAAAGACAAACTTTTGTCTCATTCTAAGGTTTGTCTAAGTTCGTCCCAAGTTAGTCTAAGTTCGTCCCAAGTTAGTCTCTTTCTAAGGACGAACTTAACAAACCTTAGAATGAGACTAACGAGACTAACTTGGGAAGAACAAAGACAAACTTTAGTCTGATTCTAAGGTTTGTCTAAGTTCGTCCCAAGTTAGTCTAAGTTCGTCCCAAGTTAGTCTCTTTCAAAGGACTAACTTAGACAAACCTTAGAATGAGACTAACGAGACTAACTTGGGAAGAACAAAGACAAGCTTTAGTCTCATTCTATGGTTTGTCTAAGTTCGTCCCAAGGTAGTCTCTTTCTAAGGACGAACTTTGACGAACCTTAGAATGAGACTAACGAGGCTAACTTGGGACGAACAATGACAAACGCTAGTCTCATTCTAAGGTTTGTCTAAGTTCGTCCCAAGTTAGTCTCTTTCTAAGGACGAACTTAGACAAAACTTAGAATGAGACTAACGAGACTAACTTGGGAAGAACAAAGACAAACTTTAGTTCCATTCTAAGGTTTGTCTAAGTTCGTCCCCAGTTAGTCTCTTTCTTAGGACGAACTTAGACAAACCTTAGAATGAGACTAACGAGACAAACTTGGGAAGAACAAAGACAAACTTTAGTCTCATTCTAAGGTTTGTCTAAGTTCATCCCAAGTTAGTCTAAGTTCGTCCCAAGTTAGTCTCTTTCTAAGGACGAACTTAGACAAACCTTAGAATGAGACTAACGTGACTAACTTGGGAAGAACGAAGACAAACTTTAGTCTCATTCTAAGGTTTGTCTAAGTTCGTCCCAAGTAAGTCTAAGTTCGTCCAAAGTTAGTCTCTTTCTAAGGACGAACTTAGACAAACCTTAGAATGAGACTAGCGAGACTAACTTGGGACGAATAAAGACAAAAGTTAGTCTCATTCTAAGGTTTGTCTAAGTTCGTCCCCAGTTAGTCTCTTTCTGAGGATGAACTTAGCCAAACCTTAGAATGAGACCAACGAGACTAACTTGGGACGAACAAAGAAAAACTTTAGTCTCATTCTAAGGTTTGTCTAAGTTCGTCCCAAGTTAGTCTAAGTTCGTCCCAAGTCAGTCTCTTTCTAAGGACGAACTTAGACAAATCTTAGAATGAGACTAACGAGCCTAACTTGGGAAGAACAAAGACAAACTTTAGTCTCATTCTAAGGTTTGTCTAAGTTCGTCCCAAGTTAGTCTCTTTCTAAGGACGAACTTAGACAAACCTTAGAATGAGACTAACGAGACTAACTCGGGACGAACAAAGACAAACTTTAGTATCATTCTAAGGTTTGTCTAAGTTCGTCCCAAGTTCGTCCCAAGTTAGTGTAATTTCGTCCCAAGTGAGTCTCTTTCTAAGGACGAACTTAGACAAACCTTAGAATGAGACTAGCGAGACTAACTTGGGACGAATAATGACAAACGTTAGTCTCATTCTAACGTTTGTCTAAGTTCGTCCCAAGTTAGTCTCTTTCTGAGGATGAACTTAGCCAAACCTTAGAATGAGACTAACGAGACTAACTTGGGAACAACAATGACAAACTTTAGTCTCATTCTAAGGTTTGTCTAAGTTCGTCCCAAGTTTGTCTAAGTTCGTCCCAAGTTAGTCTCTTTCTAAGAACGAACTTAGACAAACCTTAGAATGAGACTAATGAGACTAACTTGGGAAGAACAAAGACAAACTTTAGTCTCATTCTAAGGTTTGTCTAAGTTCGTCCCAAGTTAGTCTCTTTCTAAGGACGAACTTAGACAAACCTTAGAATGAGACTAGCGAGACTAACTTGGGACGAATAATGACAAACGTTAGTCTCATTCTAAGGTTTGTCTAAGTTCGTCCCAAGTTAGTCTCTTTCTAAGGACGAACTTAGACAAACCTTAGAATGAGACTAGCGAGACTAACTTGGGACGAATAATGACAAACGTTAGTCTCATTCTAAGGTTTGTCTAAGTACGTCCCAAGTTAGTCTCTTTCTAAGGATGAACTTAGACAAACCTTAGAATGAGACTAACGAGACTAACTTGGGAAGAAAAAGACAAACTTTAGTCTCATTCTAAGGTATGTCTAAGTTCGTCCCAAGTTAGTCTCTTTCTAAGGACGAAGTTAGACAAACCGTAGAATGAGACTAGAGAGACTGACTTGGGACGAACAATGACAAACGTTAGTCTCATTCTAAGGTTTGTCTAAGTTCGTCCCAAGTTAGTCTCTTTATAAGGACGAACTTAGACAAACCTTAGAATGAGACTAACGAGACTAACTTGGGAAGACCAAAGACAAAATTTAGTCTCATTCTAAGGTTTGTCCAAGTTCGTCCCAAGTTAGTCTCTTTCTAAGGACGAACTTAGACAAACCTTAGAATGAGACTAACGTGACTAACTTGGGGCGAACAAAGACAAACTTTAGTCTTAGTCTAAGGTTTGTCTAAGTTCGTCCCAAGTTAGTCTCTTTCTAAGGACGAACTTAGACAAACCTTAGAATGAGACTAGCGAGACTATCTTGGGACGAACAATGACAAACGTTAGTCTCATTCTAAGGTTTGTCTAAGTTCGTCCCAAGTTAGTATTTTTCTAAGGATGAACTTAGCCAAACCTTAGAATGAGAGTAACGAGACTAACTTGGGACGAACAAAGACAAACTTTAGTCTCATTCTAAGGTTTGTCTAAGTTCGTCCCAAGTTTGGCCCAAGTTAGTCTCTTTCTATGGACGAACTTAGACACACCTTAGAATGAGACTAACGAGAATAACTTGAGAAGAACAAAGACAAACTTTAGTCTCATTCTAAGGTTTGTCTAAGTTCGTCGCAAGTTAGTCTAAGTTTGGCCCAAGTTAGTCTCTTTCTAAGGACGAACTTAGACACACCTTAGAATGAGACTAACGAGAATAACTTGGGAAGAACAAAGACAAACTTTAGTCTCATTCTAAGGTTTGTCTAAGTTCGTCCCAAGTTAGTCTAAGTTCGTCCCAAGTTAGTCTCTTTCTAAGGACGAACTTAGACAAACCTTAGAATGAGACTAACGAGACCAACTTGGGAAGAACAAAGACAAACTTTAGTCTCATTCTAAGGTTTGTCTAAGTTCGTCCCAAGTTAGTCTAAGTTCGTCCCAAGTTAGTCTCTTTCTAAGGACGAACTTAGACAAACTTTAGAATGAGACTAAAGAGACTAACTTGGGAAGAACAAAGACAAACTTTACTCTCATTCTAAGGTTTGTCTAAGTTCGTCCCAAGTTAGTCTAAGTTCGTCCCAAGTTAGTCTCTTTCTAAGGACGAACTTAGACAAACCTTAGAATGAGACTAACGTGACTAACTTGGGGCGAACAAAGACAAACTTTAGTCTTAGTCTAAGGTTTGTCTAAGTTCGTCCCAAGTTAGTCTCTTTCTAAGGACGAACTTAGACAAACCTTAGAATGAGACTAGCGAGACTAACTAGGGACGAATAATGACAAACGTTAGTCTCATTCTAAGGTTTGTGTAAGTTCGTCCCAAGTGAGTCTCTTTCTAAGGACGAACTTAGACAAACCTTAGAATGAGACTAGCGGGACTAACTTGGGACGAATAATGACAAACGTTAGTCTCATTCTAAGGTTTGTCTAAGTTCGTCCCAAGTTAGTCTCTTTATAAGGACGAACTTAGACAAACCTTAGAATGAGACTAGCGAGACTAACTTGGGACGAATAATGACAAACGTTAGTCTCATTCTAAGGTTTGTCTAAGTTCGTCCCAAGTTAGTCTCTTTATAAGGACGAACTTAGACAAACCTTAGAATGAGACTAACGTGACTAACTTGGGACGAACAAAGACAAACTTTAGTCTCATTCTAAGGTTTGTCTAAGTTCGTCCCAAGTTAGTCTAAGTTCGGCCCAAGTTAGTCTAAGTTCGTCCCAAGTGAGTCTCTTTCTAAGGACGAACTTAGACAAACCTTAGAATGAGACTAGCGAGACTAACTTGGGACGAATAATGACAAACGTTTGTCTCATTCTAACGTTTGTCTAAGTTCGTCCCAAGTTAGTCTCTTTCTAAGGACGAACTTAGACAGGTACCTTAGAATGAGACTAACGAGACTAACTTGGGAACAACAATGACAAACTTTAGTCTCATTCTAAGGTTTGTCTAAGTTCGTCCCAAGTTAGTCTCTCTCTAAGAACGAACTTAGACAAACCTTAGAATGAGACTAATGAGACTAACTTGGGAAGAACAAAGACAAACTTTAGTCTCATTCTAAGGTTTGTCTAAGTTCGTCCCATGTTAGTCTCTTTCTAAGGACGAACTTAGACAAACCTTAGAATGAGACTAGCGAGACTAACTTGGGACGAATAATGACAAACGTTAGTCTCATTCTAAGGTTTGTCTAAGTTCGTCCCAAGTTAGTCTCTTTCTAAGGACGAACTTAGACAAACCTTAGAATGAGACTAGCGAGACTAACTTGGGACGAATAATGACAAACGTTAGTCTCATTCTAAGGTTTGTCTAAGTACGTCCCAAGTTAGTCTCTTTATAAGGACGAACTTAGACAAACCTTAGAATGAGACTAACGTGACTAACTTGGGACGAACAAAGACAAACTTTAGTCTCATTCTAAGGTTTGTCTAAGTTCGTCCCAAGTTAGTCTAAGTTCGTCCCAACTCATTCTAAGGACGAACTTAGACAAACCTTAGAATGAGACTAACGAGACTAACTTGGGAAGAAAAAGACAAACTTTAGTCTCATTCTAAGGTTTGTCTAAGTTCGTCCCAAGTTAGTCTCTTTCTAAGGACGAACTTAGACAAACCTTAGAATGAGACTAGTGAGACTAACTTGGGACGAACAATGACAAACGTTAGTCTCATTCTAAGGTTTGTCTAGGTTCGTCCCAAGTTAGTCTCTTTATAAGGACGAACTTAGACAAACCTTAGAATGAGACTAACGAGACTAACTTGGGAAGAACAAAGACAAACTTTAGTCTCATTCTTAGGTTTGTCTAAGTTCGTCCCAAGTTAGTCTAAGTTCGTCCCGAGTTAGTCTCTTTCTAAGGACGAACTTGGACAAACCTTAGAATGAGACTAATGAGACTAACTTGGGAAGAACAAAGACAAACTTTAGTCTCATTCTAAGGTTTGTCTGAGTTCGTCCCAAGTGAGTCTCTTTCTAAGGATGAACTTAGACAAACCTTAGAATGAGACTAGCGAGACTAACTTGGGACGAATAATGACAAACGTTAGTCTCATTCTAAGGTTTGTCTAAGTTCGTCCCAAGTTAGTATCTTTCTAAGGATGAACTTAGCAAAACCTTAGAATGAGACAAACGAGACTAACTTGGGACGAACAAAGACAAACTTTAGTCTCATTCTAAGGTTTGTCTAAGTTCGTCCCAAGTTAGTCTAAGTTCCTCCCAAGTTAGTCTCTTTCTAAGGACGAACTTAGACAAATCTTAGAATGAGACTAACGAGCCTAACTTGGGAAGAACAAAGACAAACTTTAGTCTCATTCTAAGGTTTGTCCAAGTTCGTCCCAAGTTAGTCTCTTTCTAAGGACGAACTTAGACAAACCTTAGAATGAGACTAGCGAGACTATCTTGGGACGAACAATGACAAACGTTAGTCTCATTCTAAGGTTTGTCTAAGTTCGTCCCAAGTTAGTATCTTTCTAAGGATGAACTTAGCCAAACCTTAGAATGAGACTAACGAGACTAACTTGGGACGAACAAAGACAAACTTTAGTCTCATTCTATGGTTTGTCTAAGTTCGTCCCAAGTTAGTCCAAGTTCGTCCCAAGTTAGTCTAAGTTCGTCCCAAGTGAGTCTCTTTCTAAGGACGAACTTAGACAAACCTTAGAATGAGACTAGCGAGACTAACTTGGGACGAATAATGACAAACGTTAGTCTCATTCTAACGTTTGTCTAAGTTCGTCCCAAGTTAGTCTCTTTCTAAGGACGAACTTAGACACACCTTAGAATGAGACTAACGAGAATAACTTGGGAAGAACAAAGACAAACTTTAGTCTCATTCTAAGGTTTGTCTAAGTTCGTCCCAAGTTAGTCTAAGTTCGTCCCAAGTTAGTCTCTTTCTAAGGACGAACTTAGACAAACCTTAGAATGAGACTAACGAGACTAACTTGGGAAGAACAAAGACAAACTTTAGTCTCATTCTAAGGTTTGTCTAAGTTCGTCCCAAGTTAGTCTAAGTTCGTCCCAAGTTAGTCTCTTTCTAAGGACGAACTTAGACAAACTTTAGAATGAGACTAAAGAGACTAACTTGGGAAGAACAAAGACAAACTTTACTCTCATTCTAAGGTTTGTCTAAGTTCGTCCCAAGTTAGTCTAAGTTCGTCCCAAGTTAGTCTCTTTCTAAGGACGAACTTAGACAAACCTTAGAATGAGACTAACGTGACTAACTTGGGGCGAACAAAGACAAACTTTTGTCTTAGTCTAAGGTTTGTCTAAGTTCGTCCCAAGTTAGTCTCTTTCTAAGGACGAACTTAGACAAACCTTAGAATGAGACTAGCGAGACTAACTAGGGACGAATAATGGCAAACGTTAGTCTCATTCTAAGGTTTGTCTAAGTTCGTCCCAAGTGAGTCTCTTTCTAAGGACGAACTTAGACAAACCTTAGAATGAGACTAGCGAGACTAACTTGGGACGAATAATGACAAACGTTAGTCTCATTCTAAGGTTTGTCTAAGTTTGTCCCAAGTTAGTCTCTTTATAAGGACGAACTTAGACAAACCTTAGAATGAGACTAGCGAGACTAACTTGGGACGAATAATGACAAACGTTAGTCTCATTCTAAGGTTTGTCTAAGTTCGTCCCAAGTTAGTCTCTTTATAAGGACGAACTTAGACAAACCTTAGAATGAGACTAACGTGACTAACTTGGGACGAACAAAGACAAACTTTAGTCTCATTCTAAGGTTTGTCTAAGTTCGTCCCAAGTTAGTCTAAGTTCGGCCCAAGTTAGTCTAAGTTCGTCCCAAGTGAGTCTCTTTCTAAGGACGAACTTAGACAAACCTTAGAATGAGACTAGCGAGACTAATTTGGGACGAATAATGACAAACGTTTGTCTCATTCTAACGTTTGTCTAAGTTCGTCCCAAGTTAGTCTCTTTCTAAGGACGAACTTAGACAGGTACCTTAGAATGAGACTAACGAGACTGACTTGGGAACAACAATGACAAACTTTAGTCTCATTCTAAGGTTTATCTAAGTTCGTCCCAAGTTAGTCTCTTTCTAAGAACGAACTTAGACAAACCTTAGAATGAGACTAATGAGACTAACTTGGGAAGAACAAAGACAAACTTTAGTCTCATTCTAAGGTTTGTCTAAGTTCGTCCCATGTTAGTCTCTTTCTAAGGACGAACTTAGATAAACCTTAGAATGAGACTAGCGAGACTAACTTGGGACGAATAATGACAAACGTTAGTCTCATTCTAAGGTTTGTCTAAGTTCGTCCCAAGTTAGTCTCTTTCTAAGGACGAACTTAGACAAACCTTAGAATGAGACTAGCGAGACTAACTTGGGACGAATAATGACAAACGTTAGTCTCATTCTAAGGTTTGTCTAAGTACGTCCCAAGTTAGTCTCTTTATAAGGACGAACTTAGACAAACCTTAGAATGAGACTAACGTGACTAACTTGGGACGAACAAAGACAAACTTTAGTCTCATTCTAAGGTTTGTCTAAGTTCGTCCCAAGTTAGTCTAAGTTCGTCCCAACTCATTCTAAGGACGAACTTAGACAAACCTTAGAATGAGACTAACGAGACTAACTTGGGAAGAAAAAGACAAACTTTAGTCTCATTCTAAGGTTTGTCTAAGTTCGTCCCAAGTTAGTCTCTTTCTAAGGACGAACTTAGACAAACCTTAGAATGAGACTAGTGAGACTAACTTGGGACGAACAATGACAAACGTTAGTCTCATTCTAAGGTTTGTCTAGGTTCGTCCCAAGTTAGTCTCTTTATAAGGACGAACTTAGACAAACCTTAGAATGAGACTAACGAGACTAACTTGGGAAGAACAAAGACAAACTTTAGTCTCATTCTTAGGTTTGTCTAAGTTCGTCCCAAGTTAGTCTAAGTTCGTCCCGAGTTAGTCTCTTTCTAAGGACGAACTTGGACAAACCTTAGAATGAGACTAATGAGACTAACTTGGGAAGAACAAAGACAAACTTTAGTCTCATTCTAAGGTTTGTCTAAGTTCGTCCCAAGTGAGTCTCTTTCTAAGGATGAACTTAGACAAACCTTAGAATGAGACTAGCGAGACTAACTTGGGACGAATAATGACAAACGTTAGTCTCATTCTAAGGTTTGTCTAAGTTCGTCCCAAGTTAGTATCTTTCTAAGGATGAACTTAGCAAAACCTTAGAATGAGACAAACGAGACTAACTTGGGACGAACAAAGACAAACTTTAGTCTCATTCTAAGGTTTGTCTAAGTTCGTCCCAAGTTAGTCTAAGTTCGTCCCAAGTTAGTCTCTTTCTAAGGACGAACTTAGACAAATCTTAGAATGAGACTAACGAGCCTAACTTGGGAAGAACAAAGACAAACTTTAGTCTCATTCTAAGGTTTGTCCAAGTTCGTCCCAAGTTAGTCTCTTTCTAAGGACGAACTTAGACAAACCTTAGAATGAGACTAGCGAGACTATCTTGGGACGAACAATGACAAACGTTAGTCTCATTCTAAGGTTTGTCTAAGTTCGTCCCAAGTTAGTATCTTTCTAAGGATGAACTTAGCCAAACCTTAGAATGAGACTAACGAGACTAACTTGGGACGAACAAAGACAAACTTTAGTCTCATTCTATGGTTTGTCTAAGTTCGTCCCAAGTTAGTCCAAGTTCGTCCCAAGTTAGTCTAAGTTCGTCCCAAGTGAGTCTCTTTCTAAGGACGAACTTAGACAAACCTTAGAATGAGACTAGCGAGACTAACTTGGGACGAATAATGACAAACGTTAGTCTCATTCTAACGTTTGTCTAAGTTCGTCCCAAGTTAGTCTCTTTCTAAGGACGAACTTAGACACACCTTAGAATGAGACTAACGAGAATAACTTGGGAAGAACAAAGACAAACTTTAGTCTCATTCTAAGGTTTGTCTAAGTTCGTCCCAAGTTAGTCTAAGTTCGTCCCAAGTTAGTCTCTTTCTAAGGACGAACTTAGACAAACCTTAGAATGAGACTAACGAGACTAACTTGGGAAGAACAAAGACAAACTTTAGTCTCATTCTAAGGTTTGTCTAAGTTCGTCCCAAGTTAGTCTAAGTTCGTCCCAAGTTAGTCTCTTTCTAAGGACGAACTTAGACAAACTTTAGAATGAGACTAAAGAGACTAACTTGGGAAGAACAAAGACAAACTTTACTCTCATTCTAAGGTTTGTCTAAGTTCGTCCCAAGTTAGTCTAAGTTCGTCCCAAGTTAGTCTCTTTCTAAGGACGAACTTAGACAAACCTTAGAATGAGACTAACGTGACTAACTTGGGGCGAACAAAGACAAACTTTTGTCTTAGTCTAAGGTTTGTCTAAGTTCGTCCCAAGTTAGTCTCTCTCTAAGGACGAACTTAGACAAACCTTAGAATGAGACCAGCGAGACTAACTAGGGACGAATAATGGCAAACGTTAGTCTCATTCTAAGGTTTGTCTAAGTTCGTCCCAAGTGAGTCTCTTTCTAAGGACGAACTTAGACAAACCTTAGAATGAGACTAGCGAGACTAACTTGGGACGAATAATGACAAACGTTAGTCTCATTCTAAGGTTTGTCTAAGTTCGTCCCAAGTTAGTCTCTTTATAAGGACGAACTTAGACAAACCTTAGAATGAGACTAGCGAGACTAACTTGGGACGAATAATGACAAACGTTAGTCTCATTCTAAGGTTTGTCTAAGTTCGTCCCAAGTTAGTCTCTTTATAAGGACGAACTTAGACAAACCTTAGAATGAGACTAACGTGACTAACTTGGGACGAACAAAGACAAACTTTAGTCTCATTCTAAGGTTTGTCTAAGTTCGTCCCAAGTTAGTCTAAGTTCGGCCCAAGTTAGTCTAAGTTCGTCCCAAGTGAGTCTCTTTCTAAGGACGAACTTAGACAAACCTTAGAATGAGACTAGCGAGACTAACTTGGGACGAATAATGACAAACGTTTGTCTCATTCTAACGTTTGTCTAAGTTCGTCCCAAGTTAGTCTCTTTCTAAGGACGAACTTAGACAGGTACCTTAGAATGAGACTAACGAGACTAACTTGGGAACAACAATGACAAACTTTAGTCTCATTCTAAGGTTTGTCTAAGTTCGTCCCAAGTTAGTCTCTTTCTAAGAACGAACTTAGACAAACCTTAGAATGAGACTAATGAGACTAACTTGGGAAGAACAAAGACAAACTTTAGTCTCATTCTAAGGTTTGTCTAAGTTCGTCCCATGTTAGTCTCTTTCTAAGGACGAACTTAGATAAACCTTAGAATGAGACTAGCGAGACTAACTTGGGACGAATAATGACAAACGTTAGTCTCATTCTAAGGTTTGTCTAAGTTCGTCCCAAGTTAGTCTCTTTCTAAGGACGAACTTAGACAAACCTTAGAATGAGACTAGCGAGACTAACTTGGGACGAATAATGACAAACGTTAGTCTCATTCTAAGGTTTGTCTAAGTACGTCCCAAGTTAGTCTCTTTATAAGGACGAACTTAGACAAACCTTAGAATGAGACTAACGTGACTAACTTGGGACGAACAAAGACAAACTTTAGTCTCATTCTAAGGTTTGTCTAAGTTCGTCCCAAGTTAGTCTAAGTTCGTCCCAACTCATTCTAAGGACGAACTTAGACAAACCTTAGAATGAGACTAACGAGACTAACTTGGGAAGAAAAAGACAAACTTTAGTCTCATTCTAAGGTTTGTCTAAGTTCGTCCCAAGTTAGTCTCTTTCTAAGGACGAACTTAGACAAACCTTAGAATGAGACTAGTGAGACTAACTTGGGACGAACAATGACAAACGTTAGTCTCATTCTAAGGTTTGTCTAGGTTCGTCCCAAGTTAGTCTCTTAATAAGGACGAACTTAGACAAACCTTAGAATGAGACTAACGAGACTAACTTGGGAAGAACAAAGACAAACTTTAGTCTCATTCTTAGGTTTGTCTAAGTTCGTCCCAAGTTAGTCTAAGTTCGTCCCGAGTTAGTCTCTTTCTAAGGACGAACTTGGACAAACCTTAGAATGAGACTAATGAGACTAACTTGGGAAGAACAAAGACAAACTTTAGTCTCATTCTAAGGTTTGTCTAAGTTCGTCCCAAGTGAGTCTCTTTCTAAGGATGAACTTAGACAAACCTTAGAATGAGACTAGCGAGACTAACTTGGGACGAATAATGACAAACGTTAGTCTCATTCTAAGGTTTGTCTAAGTTCGTCTCAAGTTAGTATCTTTCTAAGGATGAACTTAGCAAAACCTTAGAATGAGACAAACGAGACTAACTTGGGACGAACAAAGACAAACTTTAGTCTCATTCTAAGGTTTGTCTAAGTTCGTCCCAAGTTAGTCTAAGTTCGTCCCAAGTTAGTCTCTTTCTAAGGACGAACTTAGACAAATCTTAGAATGAGACTAACGAGCCTAACTTGGGAAGAACAAAGACAAACTTTAGTCTCATTCTAAGGTTTTCCAAGTTCGTCCCAAGTTAGTGTCTTTCTAAGGACGAACTTAGACAAACCTTAGAATGAGACTAGCGAGACTATCTTGGGACGAACAATGACAAACGTTAGTCTCATTCTAAGGTTTGTCTAAGTTCGTCCCAAGTTAGTATCTTTCTAAGGATGAACTTAGCCAAACCTTAGAATGAGACTAACGAGACTAACTTGGGACGAACAAAGACAAACTTTAGTCTCATTCTATGGTTTGTCTAAGTTCGTCCCAAGTTAGTCCAAGTTCGTCCCAAGTTAGTCTAAGTTCGTCCCAAGTGAGTCTCTTTCTAAGGACGAACTTAGACAAACCTTAGAATGAGACTAGCGAGACTAACTTGGGACGAATAATGACAAACGTTAGTCTCATTCTAACGTTTGTCTAAGTTCGTCCCAAGTTAGTCTCTTTCTAAGGACGAACTTAGACACACCTTAGAATGAGACTAACGAGAATAACTTGGGAAGAACAAAGACAAACTTTAGTCTCATTCTAAGGTTTGTCTAAGTTCGTCCCAAGTTAGTCTAAGTTCGTCCCAAGTTAGTCTCTTTCTAAGGACGAACTTAGACAAACCTTAGAATGAGACTAACGAGACTAACTTGGGAAGAACAAAGACAAACTTTAGTCTCATTCTAAGGTTTGTCTAAGTTCGTCCCAAGTTAGTCTAAGTTCGTCCCAAGTTAGTCTCTTTCTAAGGACGAACTTAGACAAACTTTAGAATGAGACTAAAGAGACTAACTTGGGAAGAACAAAGACAAACTTTACTCTCATTCTAAGGTTTGTCTAAGTTCGTCCCAAGTTAGTCTAAGTTCGTCCCAAGTTAGTCTCTTTCTAAGGACGAACTTAGACAAACCTTAGAATGAGACTAACGTGACTAACTTAGGGCGAACAAAGACAAACTTTAGTCTTAGTCTAAGGTTTGTCTAAGTTCGTCCCAAGTTAGTCTCTTTCTAAGGACGAACTTAGACAAACCTTAGAATGAGACTAGCGAGACTAACTAGGGACGAATAATGACAAACGTTAGTCTCATTCTAAGGTTTGTCTAAGTTCGTCCCAAGTGAGTCTCTTTCTAAGGACGAACTTAGACAAACCTTAGAATGAGACTAGCGAGACTAACTTGGGACGAATAATGACAAACGTTAGTCTCATTCTAAGGTTTGTCTAAGTTCGTCCCAAGTTAGTCTCTTTATAAGGACGAACTTAGACAAACCTTAGAATGAGACTAGCGAGACTAACTTGGGACGAATAATGACAAACGTTAGTCTCATTCTAAGGTTTGTCTAAGTTCGTCCCAAGTTAGTCTCTTTATAAGGACGAACTTAGACAAACCTTAGAATGAGACTAACGTGACAAACTTGGGACGAACAAAGACAAACTTTAGTCTCATTCTATGGTTTGTCTAACTTCGTCCCAAGTTAGTCTAAGTTCGGCCCAAGTTAGTCTAAGTTCGTCCCAAGTGAGTCTCTTTCTAAGGACGAACTTAGACAAACCTTAGAATGAGACTAGCGAGACTAACTTGGGACGAATAATGACAAACGTTAGTCTCATTCTAACGTTTGTCTAAGTTCGTCCCAAGTTAGTCTCTTTCTAAGGACAAACTTAGACAGACCTTAGAATGAGACTAACGAGACTAACTTGGGAACAACAATGACAAACTTTAGTCTCATTCTAAGGTTTTTCTAAGTTCGTCCCAAGTTAGTCTCTTTCTAAGAACGAACTTAGACAAACCTTAGAATGAGACTAATGAGACTAACTTGGGAAGAACAAAGACAAACTTTAGTCTCATTCTAAGGTTTGTCTAAGTTCGTCCCATGTTAGTCTCTTTCTAAGGACGAACTTAGACAAACCTTAGAATGAGACTAGCGAGACTAACTTGGGACGAATAATGACAAACGTTAGTCTCATTCTAAGGTTTGTCTAAGTTCGTCCCAAGTTAGTCTCTTTATAAGGACGAACTTAGACAAACCTTAGAATGAGACTAGCGAGACTAACTTGGGACGAATAATGACAAACGTTAGTCTCATTCTAAGATTTGTCTAAGTTCGTCCCAAGTTAGTCTCTTTATAAGGACGAACTTAGACAAACCTTGGAATGAGACTAACGTGACTAACTTGGGACGAACAAAGACAAACTTTAGTCTCATTCTAAGGTTTGTCTAAGTTCGTCCCAAGTTAGTCTAAGTTCGGCCCAAGTTAGTCTAAGTTCGTCCCAAGTGAGTCTCTTTCTAAGGACGAACTTAGACAAACCTTAGAATGAGACTAGCGAGACTAACTTGGGACGAATAATGACAAACGTTTGTCTCATTCTAACGTTTGTCTAAGTTCGTCCCAAGTTAGTCTCTTTCTAAGGACGAACTTAGACAGGTACCTTAGAATGAGACTAACGAGACTAACTTGGGAACAACAATGACAAACTTTAGTCTCATTCTAAGGTTTGTCTAAGTTCGTCCCAAGTTAGTCTCTTTCTAAGAACGAACTTAGACAAACCTTAGAATGAGACTAATGAGACTAACTTGGGAAGAACAAAGACAAACTTTAGTCTCATTCTAAGGTTTGTCTAAGTTCGTCCCATGTTAGTCTCTTTCTAAGGACGAACTTAGATAAACCTTAGAATGAGACTAGCGAGACTAACTTGGGACGAATAATGACAAACGTTAGTCTCATTCTAAGGTTTGTCTAAGTTCGTCCCAAGTTAGTCTCTTTCTAAGGACGAACTTAGACTAACCTTAGAATGAGACTAGCGAGACTAACTTGGGACGAATAATGACAAACGTTAGTCTCATTCTAAGGTTTGTCTAAGTACGTCCCAAGTTAGTCTCTTTATAAGGACGAACTTAGACAAACCTTAGAATGAGACTAACGTGACTAACTTGGGACGAACAAAGACAAACTTTAGTCTCATTCTAAGGTTTGTCTAAGTTCGTCCCAAGTTAGTCTAAGTTCGTCCCAACTCATTCTAAGGACGAACTTAGACAAACCTTAGAATGAGACTAACGAGACTAACTTGGGAAGAAAAAGACAAACTTTAGTCTCATTCTAAGGTTTGTCTAAGTTCGTCCCAAGTTAGTCTCTTTCTAAGGACGAACTTAGACAAACCTTAGAATGAGACTAGTGAGACTAACTTGGGACGAACAATGACAAACGTTAGTCTCATTCTAAGGTTTGTCTAGGTTCGTCCCAAGTTAGTCTGTTAATAAGGACGAACTTAGACAAACCTTAGAATGAGACTAACGAGACTAACTTGGGAAGAACAAAGACAAACTTTAGTCTCATTCTTAGGTTTGTCTAAGTTCGTCCCAAGTTAGTCTAAGTTCGTCCCGAGTTAGTCTCTTTCTAAGGACGAACTTGGACAAACCTTAGAATGAGACTAATGAGACTAACTTGGGAAGAACAAAGACAAACTTTAGTCTCATTCTAAGGTTTGTCTAAGTTCGTCCCAAGTGAGTCTCTTTCTAAGGATGAACTTAGACAAACCTTAGAATGAGACTAGCGAGACTAACTTGGGACGAATAATGACAAACGTTAGTCTCATTCTAAGGTTTGTCTAAGTTCGTCCCAAGTTAGTATCTTTCTATGGATGAACTTAGCAAAACCTTAGAATGAGACAAACGAGACTAACTTGGGACGAACAAAGACAAACTTTAGTCTCATTCTAAGGTTTGTCTAAGTTCGTCCCAAGTTAGTCTAAGTTCGTCCCAAGTTAGTTTCTTTCTAAGGACGAACTTAGACAAATCTTAGAATGAGACTAACGAGCCTAACTTGGGAAGAACAAAGACAAACTTTAGTCTCATTCTAAGGTTTTCCAAGTTCGTCCCAAGTTAGTCTCTTTCTAAGGACGAACTTAGACAAACCTTAGAATGAGACTAGCGAGACTATCTTGGGACGAACAATGACAAACGTTAGTCTCATTCTAAGGTTTGTCTAAGTTCGTCCCAAGTTAGTATCTTTCTAAGGATGAACTTAGCCAAACCTTAGAATGAGACTAACGAGACTAACTTGGGACGAACAAAGACAAACTTTAGTCTCATTCTATGGTTTGTCTAAGTTCGTCCCAAGTTAGTCCAAGTTCGTCCCAAGTTAGTCTAAGTTCGTCCCAAGTGAGTCGCTTTCTAAGGACGAACTTAGACAAACCTTAGAATGAGACTAGCGAGACTAACTTGGGACGAATAATGACAAACGTTAGTCTCATTCTAACGTTTGTCTAAGTTCGTCCCAAGTTAGTCTCTTTCTAAGGACGAACTTAGACACACCTTAGAATGAGACTAACGAGAATAACTTGGGAAGAACAAAGACAAACTTTAGTCTCATTCTAAGGTTTGTCTAAGTTCGTCCCAAGTTAGTCTAAGTTCGTCCCAAGTTAGTCTCTTTCTAAGGACGAACTTAGACAAACCTTAGAATGAGACTAACGAGACTAACTTGGGAAGAACAAAGACAAACTTTAGTCTCATTCTAAGGTTTGTCTAAGTTCGTCCCAAGTTAGTCTAAGTTCGTCCCAAGTTAGTCTCTTTCTAAGGACGAACTTAGACAAACTTTAGAATGAGACTAAAGAGACTAACTTGGGAAGAACAAAGACAAACTTTACTCTCATTCTAAGGTTTGTCTAAGTTCGTCCCAAGTTAGTCTAAGTTCGTCCCAAGTTAGTCTCTTTCTAAGGACGAACTTAGACAAACCTTAGAATGAGACTAACGTGACTAACTTAGGGCGAACAAAGACAAACTTTAGTCTTAGTCTAAGGTTTGTCTAAGTTCGTCCCAAGTTAGTCTCTTTCTAAGGACGAACTTAGACAAACCTTAGAATGAGACTAGCGAGACTAACTAGGGACGAATAATGACAAACGTTAGTCTCATTCTAAGGTTTGTCTAAGTTCGTCCCAAGTGAGTCTCTTTCTAAGGACGAACTTAGACAAACCTTAGAATGAGACTAGCGAGACTAACTTGGGACGAATAATGACAAACGTTAGTCTCATTCTAAGGTTTGTCTAAGTTCGTCCCAAGTTAGTCTCTTTATAAGGACGAACTTAGACAAACCTTAGAATGAGACTAGTGAGACTAACTTGGGACGAACAATGACAAACGTTAGTCTCATTCTAAGGTTTGTCTAGGTTCATCCCAAGTTAGTCTCTTTATAAGGACGAACTTAGACAAACCTTAGAATGAGACTAACGAGACTAACTTGGGAAGAACAAAGACAAACTTTAGTCTCATTCTTAGGTTTGTCTAAGTTCGTCCCAAGTTAGTCTAAGTTCGTCCCAAGTTAGTCTCTTTCTAAGGACGAACTGGGACAAACCTTAGAATGAGACTAATGAGACTAACTTGGGAAGAACAAAGACAAACGTTAGTCTCATTCTAAGGTTTGTCTAAGTTCGTCCCAAGTTAGTCTCTTTATAAGGACGAACTTAGACAAACCTTAGAATGAGACTAGCGAGACTAACTTGGGACGAACAAAGACAAACTTTAGTCTCATTCTAAGGTTTGTCTAAGTTCGTCCCAAGTTAGTCTAAGTTCGGCCCAAGTTAGTCTAAGTTCGTCCCAAGTGAGTCTCTTTCTAAGGACGAACTTAGACAAACCTTAGAATGAGACTAGCGAGACTAACTTGGGACGAATAATGACAAACGTTAGTCTCATTCTAACGTTTGTCTAAGTTCGTCCCAAGTTAGTCTCTTTCTAAGGACGAACTTAGACAGACCTTAGAATGAGACTAACGAGACTAACTTGGGAGCAACAATGACAAACTTTAGTCTCATTCTAAGGTTTGTCTAAGTTCGTCCCAAGTTAGTCTCTTTCTAAGAACGAACTTAGACAAACCTTAGAATGAGACTAATGAGACTAACTTGGGAAGAACAAAGACAAACTTTAGTCTCATTCTAAGGTTTGTCTAAGTTCGTCCCATGTTAGTCTCTTTCTAAGGACGAACTTAGACAAACCTTAGAATGAGACTAGCGAGACTAACTTGGAACGAATAATGACAAACGTTAGTCTCATTCTAAGGTTTGTCTAAGTTCGTCCCAAGTTAGTCTCTTTCTAAGGACGAACTTAGACAAACCTTAGAATGAGACTAGCGAGACTAACTAGGGACGAATAATGACAAACGTTAGTCTCATTCTAAGGTTTGTCTAAGTTCGTCCCAAGTGAGTCTCTTTCTAAGGACGAACTTAGACAAACCTTAGAATGAGACTAGCGAGACTAACTTGGGACGAATAATGACAAACGTTAGTCTCATTCTAAGGTTTGTCTAAGTTCGTCCCAAGTTAGTCTCTTTATAAGGACGAACTTAGACAAACCTTAGAATGAGACTAGTGAGACTAACTTGGGACGAACAATGACAAACGTTAGTCTCATTCTAAGGTTTGTCTAGGTTCATCCCAAGTTAGTCTCTTTATAAGGACGAACTTAGACAAACCTTAGAATGAGACTAACGAGACTAACTTGGGAAGAACAAAGACAAACTTTAGTCTCATTCTTAGGTTTGTCTAAGTTCGTCCCAAGTTAGTCTAAGTTCGTCCCAAGTTAGTCTCTTTCTAAGGACGAACTTGGACAAACCTTAGAATGAGACTAATGAGACTAACTTGGGAAGAACAAAGACAAACGTTAGTCTCATTCTAAGGTTTGTCTAAGTTCGTCCCAAGTTAGTCTCTTTATAAGGACGAACTTAGACAAACCTTAGAATGAGACTAGCGAGACTAACTTGGGACGAACAAAGACAAACTTTAGTCTCATTCTAAGGTTTGTCTAAGTTCGTCCCAAGTTAGTCTAAGTTCGGCCCAAGTTAGTCTAAGTTCGTCCCAAGTGAGTCTCTTTCTAAGGACGAACTTAGACAAACCTTAGAATGAGACTAGCGAGACTAACTTGGGACGAATAATGACAAACGTTAGTCTCATTCTAACGTTTGTCTAAGTTCGTCCCAAGTTAGTCTCTTTCTAAGGACGAACTTAGACAGACCTTAGAATGACACTAACGAGACTAACTTGGGAGCAACAATGACAAACTTTAGTCTCATTCTAAGGTTTGTCTAAGTTCGTCCCAAGTTAGTCTCTTTCTAAGAACGAACTTAGACAAACCTTAGAATGAGACTAATGAGACTAACTTGGGAAGAACAAAGACAAACTTTAGTCTCATTCTAAGGTTTGTCTAAGTTCGTCCCATGTTAGTCTCTTTCTAAGGACGAACTTAGACAAACCTTAGAATGAGACTAGCGAGACTAACTTGGAACGAATAATGACAAACGTTAGTCTCATTCTAAGGTTTGTCTAAGTTCGTCCCAAGTTAGTCTCTTTCTAAGGACGAACTTAGACAAACCTTAGAATGAGACTAGCGAGACTAACTTGGGACGAATAATGACAAACGTTAGTCTCATTCTAAGGTTTGTCTAAGTACGTCCCAAGTTAGTCTCTTTATAAGGACGAACTTAGACAAACCTCAGAATGAGACTAACGTGACTAACTTTGGACGAACAAAGACAAACTTTAGTCTCATTCTAAGGTTTGTCTAAGTTCGTCCCAAGTTAGTCTAAGTTCGTCCCAACTCATTCTAAGGACGAACTTAGACAAACCTTAGAATGAGACTAACGAGACTAACTTGGGAAGAAAAAGACAAACTTTAGTCTCATTCTAAGGTTTGTCTAAGTTCGTCCCAAGTTAGTCTCTTTCTAAGGACGAACTTAGACAAACCTTAGAATGAGACTAGTGAGACTAACTTGGGACGAACAATGACAAACGTTAGTCTCATTCTAAGGTTTGTCTAGGTTCGTCCCAAGTTAGTCTCTTTATAAGGACGAACTTAGACAAACCTTAGAATGAGACTAACGAGACTAACTTGGGAAGAACAAAGACAAACTTTAGTCTCATTCTTAGGTTTGTCTAAGTTCGTCCCAGGTTAGTCTAAGTTCGTCCCAAGTTAGTCTCTTTCTAAGGACGAACTTGGACAAACCTTAGAATGAGACTAATGAGACTAACTTGGGAAGAACAAAGACAAACTTTAGTCTCATTCTAAGGTTTGTCTAAGTTCGTCCCAAGTTAGTCTCTTTCTAAGGACGAACTTAGACAAACCTTAGAATGAGACTAGTGAGACTAACTTGGGACGAACAATGACAAACGTTAGTCTCATTCTAAGGTTTGTCTAGGTTCGTCCCAAGTTAGTCTGTTAATAAGGACGAACTTAGACAAACCTTAGAATGAGACTAACGAGACTAACTTGGGAAGAACAAAGACAAACTTTAGTCTCATTCTTAGGTTTGTCTAAGTTCGTCCCAAGTTAGTCTAAGTTCGTCCCGAGTTAGTCTCTTTCTAAGGACGAACTTGGACAAACCTTAGAATGAGACTAATGAGACTAACTTGGGAAGAACAAAGACAAACTTTAGTCTCATTCTAAGGTTTGTCTAAGTTCGTCCCAAGTGAGTCTCTTTCTAAGGATGAACTTAGACAAACCTTAGAATGAGACTAGCGAGACTAACTTGGGACGAATAATGACAAACGTTAGTCTCATTCTAAGGTTTGTCTAAGTTCGTCCCAAGTTAGTATCTTTCTAAGGAGGAACTTAGCAAAACCTTAGAATGAGACAAACGAGACTAACTTGGGACGAACAAAGACAAACTTTAGTCTCATTCTAAGGTTTGTCTAAGTTCGTCCCAAGTTAGTCTAAGTTCGTCCCAAGTTAGTCTCTTTCTAAGGACGAACTTAGACAAATCTTAGAATGAGACTAACGAGCCTAACTTGGGAAGAACAAAGACAAACTTTAGTCTCATTCTAAGGTTTTCCAAGTTCGTCCCAAGTTAGTCTCTTTCTAAGGACGAACTTAGACAAACCTTAGAATGAGACTAGCGAGACTATCTTGGGACGAACAATGACAAACGTTAGTCTCATTCTAAGGTTTGTCTAAGTTCGTCCCAAGTTAGTATCTTTCTAAGGATGAACTTAGCCAAACCTTAGAATGAGACTAACGAGACTAACTTGGGACGAACAAAGACAAACTTTAGTCTCATTCTATGGTTTGTCTAAGTTCGTCCCAAGTTAGTCCAAGTTCGTCCCAAGTTAGTCTAAGTTCGTCCCAAGTGAGTCGCTTTCTAAGGACGAACTTAGACAAACCTTAGAATGAGACTAGCGAGACTAACTTGGGACGAATAATGACAAACGTTAGTCTCATTCTAACGTTTGTCTAAGTTCGTCCCAAGTTAGTCTCTTTCTAAGGACGAACTTAGACACACCTTAGAATGAGACTAACGAGAATAACTTGGGAAGAACAAAGACAAACTTTAGTCTCATTCTAAGGTTTGTCTAAGTTCGTCCAAAGTTAGTCTAAGTTCGTCCCAAGTTAGTCTCTTTCTAAGGACGAACTTAGACAAACCTTAGAATGAGACTAACGAGACTAACTTGGGAAGAACAAAGACAAACTTTAGTCTCATTCTAAGGTTTGTCTAAGTTCGTCCCAAGTTAGTCTAAGTTCGTCCCAAGTTAGTCTCTTTCTAAGGACGAACTTAGACAAACTTTAGAATGAGACTAAAGAGACTAACTTGGGAAGAACAAAGACAAACTTTACTCTCATTCTAAGGTTTGTCTAAGTTCGTCCCAAGTTAGTCTAAGTTCGTCCCAAGTTAGTCTCTTTCTAAGGACGAACTTAGACAAACCTTAGAATGAGACTAACGTGACTAACTTAGGGCGAACAAAGACAAACTTTAGTCTTAGTCTAAGGTTTGTCTAAGTTCGTCCCAAGTTAGTCTCTTTCTAAGGACGAACTTAGACAAACCTTAGAATGAGACTAGCGAGACTAACTAGGGACGAATAATGACAAACGTTAGTCTCATTCTAAGGTTTGTCTAAGTTCGTCCCAAGTGAGTCTCTTTCTAAGGACGAACTTAGACAAACCTTAGAATGAGACTAGCGAGACTAACTTGGGACGAATAATGACAAACGTTAGTCTCATTCTAAGGTTTGTCTAAGTTCGTCCCAAGTTAGTCTCTTTATAAGGACGAACTTAGACAAACCATAGAATGAGACTAGTGAGACTAACTTGGGACGAACAATGACAAACGTTAGTCTCATTCTAAGGTTTGTCTAGGTTCATCCCAAGTTAGTCTCTTTATAAGGACGAACTTAGACAAACCTTAGAATGAGACTAACGAGACTAACTTGGGAAGAACAAAGACAAACTTTAGTCTCATTCTTAGGTTTGTCTAAGTTCGTCCCAAGTTAGTCTAAGTTCGTCCCAAGTTAGTCTCTTTCTAAGGACGAACTTGGACAAACCTTAGAATGAGACTAATGAGACTAACTTGGGAAGAACAAAGACAAACGTTAGTCTCATTCTAAGGTTTGTCTAAGTTCGTCCCAAGTTAGTCTCTTTATAAGGACGAACTTAGACAAACCTTAGAATGAGACTAGCGAGACTAACTTGGGACGAACAAAGACAAACTTTAGTCTCATTCTAAGGTTTGTCTAAGTTCGTCCCAAGTTAGTCTAAGTTCGGCCCAAGTTAGTCTAAGTTCGTCCCAAGTGAGTCTCTTTCTAAGGACGAACTTAGACAAACCTTAGAATGAGACTAGCGAGACTAACTTGGGACGAATAATGACAAACGTTAGTCTCATTCTAACGTTTGTCTAAGTTCGTCCCAAGTTAGTCTCTTTCTAAGGACGAACTTAGACAGACCTTAGAATGAGACTAACGAGACTAACTTGGGAGCAACAATGACAAACTTTAGTCTCATTCTAAGGTTTGTCTAAGTTCGTCCCAAGTTAGTCTCTTTCTAAGAACGAACTTAGACAAACCTTAGAATGAGACTAATGAGACTAACTTGGGAAGAACAAAGACAAACTTTAGTCTCATTCTAAGGTTTGTCTAAGTTCGTCCCATGTTAGTCTCTTTCTAAGGGCGAACTTAGACAAACCTTAGAATGAGACTAGCGAGACTAACTTGGAACGAATAATGACAAACGTTAGTCTCATTCTAAGGTTTGTCTAAGTTCGTCCCAAGTTAGTCTCTTTCTAAGGACGAACTTAGACAAACCTTAGAATGAGACTAGCGAGACTAACTTGGGACGAATAATGACAAACGTTAGTCTCATTCTAAGGTTTGTCTAAGTACGTCCCAAGTTAGTCTCTTTATAAGGACGAACTTAGACAAACCTTAGAATGAGACTAACGTGACTAACTTTGGACGAACAAAGACAAACTTTAGTCTCATTCTAAGGTTTGTCTAAGTTCGTCCCAAGTTAGTCTAAGTTCGTCCCAACTCATTCTAAGGACGAACTTAGACAAACCTTAGAATGAGACTAACGAGACTAACTTGGGAAGAAAAAGACAAACTTTAGTCTCATTCTAAGGTTTGTCTAAGTTCGTCCCAAGTTAGTCTCTTTCTAAGGACGAACTTAGACAAACCTTAGAATGAGACTAGTGAGACTAACTTGGGACGAACAATGACAAACGTTAGTCTCATTCTAAGGTTTGTCTAGGTTCGTCCCAAGTTAGTCTCTTTATAAGGACGAACTTAGACAAACCTTAGAATGAGACTAACGAGACTAACTTGGGAAGAACAAAGACAAACTTTAGTCTCATTCTTAGGTTTGTCTAAGTTCGTCCCAGGTTAGTCTAAGTTCGTCCCAAGTTAGTCTCTTTCTAAGGACGAACTTGGACAAACCTTAGAATGAGACTAATGAGACTAACTTGGGAAGAACAAAGACAAACTTTAGTCTCATTCTAAGGTTTGTCTAAGTTCGTCCCAAGTTAGTCTCTTTCTAAGGATGAACTTAGACAAACCTTAGAATGAGACTAGCGAGACTAACTTGGGACGAATAATGACAAACGTTAGTCTCATTCTAAGGTTTGTCTAAGTTCGTCCCAAGTTAGTATCTTTCTAAGGATGAACTTAGCAAAACCTTAGAATGAGACAAACGAGACTAACTTGGGACGAACAAAGACAAACTTTAGTCTCATTCTAAGGTTTGTCTAAGTTCGTCCCAAGTTAGTCTAAGTTCGTCCCAAGTTAGTCTCTTTCTAAGGACGAACTTAGACAAATCTTAGAATGAGACTAACGAGCCTAACTTGGGAAGAACAAAGACAAACTTTAGTCTCATTCTAAGGTTTGTCCAAGTTCGTCCCAAGTTAGTCTCTTTCTAAGGACGAACTTAGACAAACCTTAGAATGAGACTAGCGAGACTATCTTGGGACGAACAATGACAAACGTTAGTCTCATTCTAAGGTTTGTCTAAGTTCGTCCCAAGTTAGTATCTTTCTAAGGATGAACTTAGCCAAACCTTAGAATGAGACTAACGAGACTAACTTGGGACGAACAAAGACAAACTTTAGTCTCATTCTATGGTTTGTCTAAGTTCGTCCCAAGTTAGTCCAAGTTCGTCCCAAGTTAGTCTAAGTTCGTCCCAAGTGAGTCTCTTTCTAAGGACGAACTTAGACAAACCTTAGAATGAGACTAGCGAGACTAACTTGGGACGAATAATGACAAACGTTAGTCTCATTCTAACGTTTGTCTAAGTTCGTCCCAAGTTAGTCTCTTTCTAAGGACGAACTTAGACAAACCTTAGAATGAGACTAACGAGACTAACTTGGGAACAACAATGACAAACTTTAGTCTCATTCTAAGGTTTGTCTAAGTTCGTCCCAAGTTAGTCTCTTTCTAAGAACGAACTTAGACAAACCTTAGAATGAGACTAATGAGACTAACTTGGGAAGAACAAAGACAAACTTTAGTCTCATTCTAAGGTTTGTCTAAGTTCGTCCCATGTTAGTCTCTTTCTAAGGACGAACTTAGACAAACCTTAGAATGAGACTAGCGAGACTAACTTGGGACGAATAATGACAAACGTTAGTCTCATTCTAAGGTTTGTCTAAGTTCGTCCCAAGTTAGTCTCTTTCTAAGGACGAACTTAGACAAACCTTAGAATAGGACTAGCGAGACTATCTTGGGACGAACAATGACAAACGTTAGTCTCATTCTAAGGTTTGTCTAAGTTCGTCCCAAGTTAGTATTTTTCTAAGGATGAACTTAGCCAAACCTTAGAATGAGACAAACGAGACTAACTTGGGACGAACAAAGACAAACTTTAGTCTCATTCTAAGGTTTGTCTAAGTTCGTCCCAAGTTCGGCCCAAGTTAGTCTCTTTCTAAGGACGAACTTAGACACACCTTAGAATGAGACTAACGAGAATAACTTGGGAAGAACAAAGACAAACTTTAGTCTCATTCTAAGGTTTGTCTAAGTTCGTCCCAAGTTAGTCTAAGTTTGGCCCAAGTTAGTCTCTTTCTAAGGACGAACTTAGACACACCTTAGAATGAGACTAACGAGAATAACTTGGGAAGAACAAAGACAAACTTTAGTCTCATTCTAAGGTTTGTCTAAGTTCGTCCCAAGTTAGTCTAAGTTCGTCCCAAGTTAGTCTCTTTCTAAGGACGAACTTAGACAAACCTTAGAATGAGACTAACGAGACTAACTTGGGAAGAACAAAGACAAACTTTAGTCTCATTCTAAGGTTTGTCTAAGTTCGTCCCAAGTTAGTCTAAGTTCGTCCCAAGTTAGTCTCTTTCTAAGGACGAACTTAGACAAACTTTAGAATGAGACTAAAGAGACTAACTTGGGAAGAACAAAGACAAACTTTACTCTCATTCTAAGGTTTGTCTAAGTTCGTCCCAAGTTAGTCTAAGTTCGTCCCGAGTTAGTCTCTTTCTAAGGACGAACTTAGACAAACCTTAGAATGAGACTAACGTGACTAACTTGGGGCGAACAAAGACAAACTTTAGTCTTAGTCTAAGGTTTGTCTAAGTTCGTCCCAAGTTAGTCTCTTTCTAAGGACGAACTTAGACAAACCTTAGAATGAGACTAGCGAGACTAACTAGGGACGAATAATGACAAACGTTAGTCTCATTCTAAGGTTTGTCTAAGTTCGTCCCAAGTGAGTCTCTTTCTAAGGACGAACTTAGACAAACCTTAGAATGAGACTAGCGAGACTAACTTGGGACGAATAATGACAAACGTTAGTCTCATTCTAAGGTTTGTCTAAGTTCGTCCCAAGTTAGTCTCTTTATAAGGACGAACTTAGACAAACCTTAGAATGAGCTTAGCGAGACTAACTTGGGACGAATAATGACAAACGTTAGTCTCATTCTAAGGTTTGTCTAAGTTCGTCCCAAGTTAGTCTCTTTATAAGGACGAACTTAGACAAACCTTAGAATGAGACTAACGTGACTAACTTGGGACGAACAAAGACAAACTTTAGTCTCATTCTAAGGTTTGTCTAAGTTCGTCCCAAGTTAGTCTAAGTTCGGCCCAAGTTAGTCTAAGTTCGTCCCAAGTGAGTCTCTTTCTAAGGACGAACTTAGACAAACCTTAGAATGAGACTAGCGAGACTAACTTGGGACGAATAATGACAAACGTTAGTCTCATTCTAACGTTTGTCTAAGTTCGTCCCAAGTTAGTCTCTTTCTAAGGACGAACTTAGACAGACCTTAGAATGAGACTAACGAGACTAACTTGGGAACAACAATGACAAACTTTAGTCTCATTCTAAGGTTTGTCTAAGTTCGTCCCAAGTTAGTCTCTTTCTAAGAACGAACTTAGACAAACCTTAGAATGAGACTAATGAGACTAACTTGGGAAGAACAAAGACAAACGTTAGTCTCATTCTAAGGTTTGTCTAAGTTCGTCCCATGTTAGTCTCTTTCTAAGGACGAACTTAGACAAACCTTAGAATGAGACTAGCGAGACTAACTTGGGACGAATAATGACAAACGTTAGTCTCATTCTAAGGTTTGTCTAAGTTCGTCCCAAGTTAGTCTCTTTCTAAGGACGAACTTAGACAAACCTTAGAATGAGACTAACGTGACTAACTTGGGACGAACAAAGACAAACTTTAGTCTCATTCTAAGGTTTGTCTAAGTTCGTCCCAAGTTAGTCTAAGTTCGTCCCAACTCATTCTAAGGACGAACTTAGACAAACCTTAGAATGAGACTAACTTGGGAAGAAAAAGACAAACTTTAGTCTCATTCTAAGGTTTGTCTAAGTTCGTCCCAAGTTAGTCTCTTTCTAAGGACGAACTTAGACAAACCTTAGAATGAGACTAGTGAGACTAACTTGGGACGAACAATGACAAACGTTAGTCTCATTCTAAGGTTTGTCTAGGTTCGTCCCAAGTTAGTCTCTTTATAAGGACGAACTTAGACAAACCTTAGAATGAGACTAACGAGACTAACTTGGGAAGAACAAAGACAAACTTTAGTCTCATTCTTAGGTTTGTCTAAGTTCGTCCCAAGTTAGTCTAAGTTCGTCCCAAGTTAGTCTCTTTCTAAGGACGAACTTAGACAAACCTTAGAATGAGACTAATGAGACTAACTTGGGAAGAACAAAGACAAACTTTAGAATGAGACTAACGTTTGTCATTGTTCGTCCCAAGTTAGTCTCACTAGTCTCATTCTAAGGTTTGTCTAAGTTCGTCCTTAGAAAGAGACTAACTTGGGACGAACTTAGACAAACCTTAGAATGAGACTAAAGTTTGTCTTTTTCTTCCCAAGTTAGTCTCATTCTAAGGTTTGTCTAAGTTCGTCCTTAGAATGAGTTGGGACGAACTTAGACTAACTTGGGACGAACTTAGACAAACCTTAGAATGAGACTAAAGTTTGTCTTTTTCTTCCCAAGTTAGTCTCTTTCTAAGGACGAACTTAGACAAACCTTAGAATGAGACTAGCGAGACTATCTTGGGACGAACAATGACAAACGTTAGTCTCATTCTAAGGTTTGTCTAAGTTCATCCCAAGTTAGTATTTTTCTAAGGATGAACTTAGCCAAACCTTAGAATGAGACTAACAAGACTAACTTGGGACGAACAAAGACAAACTTTAGTCTCATTCTAAGGTTTGTCTAAGTTCGTCCCAAGTTCGGCCCAAGTTAGTCTCTTTCTAAGGACGAACTTAGACACACCTTAGAATGAGACTAACGAGAATAACTTGGGAAGAACAAAGACAAACTTTAGTCTCATTCTAAGGTTTGTCTAAGTTCGTCCCAAGTTAGTCTAAGTTTGGCCCAAGTTAGTCTCTTTCTAAGGACGAACTTAGACACACCTTAGAATGAGACTAACGAGAATAACTTGGGAAGAACAAAGACAAACTTTAGTCTCATTCTAAGGTTTGTCTAAGTTCGTCCCAAGTTAGTCTAAGTTCGTCCCAAGTTAGTCTCTTTCTAAGGACGAACTTAGACAAACCTTAGAATGAGACTAACGAGACTAACTTGGGAAGAACAAAGACAAACTTTAGTCTCATTCTAAGGTTTGTCTAAGTTCGTCCCAAGTTAGTCTAAGTTCGTCCCAAGTTAGTCTCTTTCTAAGGACGAACTTAGACAAACTTTAGAATGAGACTAAAGAGACTAACTTGGGAAGAACAAAGACAAACTTTACTCTCATTCTAAGGTTTGTCTAAGTTCGTCCCAAGTTAGTCTAAGTTCGTCCCGAGTTAGTCTCTTTCTAAGGACGAACTTAGACAAACCTTAGAATGAGACTAACGTGACTAACTTGGGGCGAACAAAGACAAACTTTAGTCTTAGTCTAAGGTTTGTCTAAGTTCGTCCCAAGTTAGTCTCTTTCTAAGGACGAACTTAGACAAACCTTAGAATGAGACTAGCGAGACTAACTAGGGACGAATAATGACAAACGTTAGTCTCATTCTAAGGTTTGTCTAAGTTCGTCCCAAGTGAGTCTCTTTCTAAGGACGAACTTAGACAAACCTTAGAATGAGACTAGCGAGACTAACTTGGGACGAATAATGACAAACGTTAGTCTCATTCTAAGGTTTGTCTAAGTTCGTCCCAAGTTAGTCTCTTTATAAGGACGAACTTAGACAAACCTTAGAATGAGCCTAGCGAGACTAACTTGGGACGAATAATGACAAACGTTAGTCTCATTCTAAGGTTTGTCTAAGTTCGTCCCAAGTTAGTCTCTTTATAAGGACGAACTTAGACAAACCTTAGAATGAGACTAACGTGACTAACTTGGGACGAACAAAGACAAACTTTAGTCTCATTCTAAGGTTTGTCTAAGTTCGTCCCAAGTTAGTCTAAGTTCGGCCCAAGTTAGTCTAAGTTCGTCCCAAGTGAGTCTCTTTCTAAGGACGAACTTAGACAAACCTTAGAATGAGACTAGCGAGACTAACTTGGGACGAATAATGACAAACGTTAGTCTCATTCTAACGTTTGTCTAAGTTCGTCCCAAGTTAGTCTCTTTCTAAGGACGAACTTAGACAGACCTTAGAATGAGACTAACGAGACTAACTTGGGAACAACAATGACAAACTTTAGTCTCATTCTAAGGTTTGTCTAAGTTCGTCCCAAGTTAGTCTCTTTCTAAGAACGAACTTAGACAAACCTTAGAATGAGACTAATGAGACTAACTTGGGAAGAACAAAGACAAACGTTAGTCTCATTCTAAGGTTTGTCTAAGTTCGTCCCATGTTAGTCTCTTTCTAAGGACGAACTTAGACAAACCTTAGAATGAGACTAGCGAGACTAACTTGGGACGAATAATGACAAACGTTAGTCTCATTCTAAGGTTTGTCTAAGTTCGTCCCAAGTTAGTCTCTTTCTAAGGACGAACTTAGACAAACCTTAGAATGAGACTAACGTGACTAACTTGGGACGAACAAAGACAAACTTTAGTCTCATTCTAAGGTTTGTCTAAGTTCGTCCCAAGTTAGTCTAAGTTCGTCCCAACTCATTCTAAGGACGAACTTAGACAAACCTTAGAATGAGACTAACTTGGGAAGAAAAAGACAAACTTTAGTCTCATTCTAAGGTTTGTCTAAGTTCGTCCCAAGTTAGTCTCTTTCTAAGGACGAACTTAGACAAACCTTAGAATGAGACTAGTGAGACTAACTTGGGACGAACAATGACAAACGTTAGTCTCATTCTAAGGTTTGTCTAGGTTCGTCCCAAGTTAGTCTCTTTATAAGGACGAACTTAGACAAACCTTAGAATGAGACTAACGAGACTAACTTGGGAAGAACAAAGACAAACTTTAGTCTCATTCTTAGGTTTGTCTAAGTTCGTCCCAAGTTAGTCTAAGTTCGTCCCAAGTTAGTCTCTTTCTAAGGACGAACTTAGACAAACCTTAGAATGAGACTAATGAGACTAACTTGGGAAGAACAAAGACAAACTTTAGAATGAGACTAACGTTTGTCATTGTTCGTCCCAAGTTAGTCTCACTAGTCTCATTCTAAGGTTTGTCTAAGTTCGTCCTTAGAAAGAGACTAACTTGGGACGAACTTAGACAAACCTTAGAATGAGACTAAAGTTTGTCTTTTTCTTCCCAAGTTAGTCTCATTCTAAGGTTTGTCTAAGTTCGTCCTTAGAATGAGTTGGGACGAACTTAGACTAACTTGGGACGAACTTAGACAAACCTTAGAATGAGACTAAAGTTTGTCTTTTTCTTCCCAAGTTAGTCTCTTTCTAAGGACGAACTTAGACAAACCTTAGAATGAGACTAGCGAGACTATCTTGGGACGAACAATGACAAACGTTAGTCTCATTCTAAGGTTTGTCTAAGTTCATCCCAAGTTAGTATTTTTCTAAGGATGAACTTAGCCAAACCTTAGAATGAGACTAACAAGACTAACTTGGGACGAACAAAGACAAACTTTAGTCTCATTCTAAGGTTTGTCTAAGTTCGTCCCAAGTTAGTCTCTTTCTAAGGACGAACTTAGACACACCTTAGAATGAGACTAACGAGAATAACTTGGGAAGAACAAAGACAAACTTTAGTCTCATTCTAAGGTTTGTCTAAGTTCGTCCCAAGTTAGTCTAAGTTTGGCCCAAGTTAGTCTAAGTTTGGCCCAAGTTAGTCTCTTTCTAAGGACGAACTTAGACACACCTTAGAATGAGACTAACGAGAATAACTTGGGAAGAACAAAGACAAACTTTAGTCTCATTCTAAGGTTTGTCTAAGTTCGTCCCAAGTTAGTCTAAGTTCGTCCCAAGTTAGTCTCTTTCTAAGGACGAACTTAGACAAACCTTAGAATGAGACTAACGAGACTAACTTGGGAAGAACAAAGACAAACTTTAATCTCATTCTAAGGTTTGTCTAAGTTCGTCCCAAGTTAGTCTAAGTTCGTCCCAAGTTAGTCTCTTTCTAAGGACGAACTTAGACAAACTTTAGAATGAGACTAAAGAGACTAACTTGGGAAGAACAAAGACAAACTTTACTCTCATTCTAAGGTTTGTCTAAGTTCGTCCCAAGTTTGTCTAAGTTCGTCCCAAGTTTGTCTCTTTCTAAGGACGACCTTAGACAAACCTTAGAATGAGACTAACGTGACTAACTTGGGGCGAACAAAGACAAACATTAGTCTTAGTCTAAGGTTTGTCTAAGTTCGTCCCAAGTTAGTCTCTTTCTAAGGACGAACTTAGACAAACCTTAGAATGAGACTAGCGAGACTAACTAGGGACGAATAATGACAAACGTTAGTCTCATTCTAAGGTTTGTCTAAGTTCGTCCCAAGTGAGTCTCTTTCTAAGGACGAACTTAGACAAACCTTAGAATGAGACTAGCGAGACTAACTTGAGACGAATAATGACAAACGTTAGTCTCATTCTAAGGTTTGTCTAAGTTCGTCCCAAGTTAGTCTCTTTATAAGGACGAACTTAGACAAACCTTAGAATGAGACTAACGTGACTAACTTGGGACGAACAAAGACAAACTTTAGTCTCATTCTAAGGTTTGTCTAAGTTCGTCCCAAGTTAGTCTAAGTTCGGCGCAAGTTAGTCTCTTTCTAAGGACGAACTTAGACACACCTTAGAATGAGACTAACGAGAATAACTTGGGAAGAACAAAGACAAACTTTAGTCTCATTCTAAGATTTGTCTAAGTTCGTCCCAAGTTAGTCTAAGTTCGTCCCAAGTTAGTCTCTTTCTAAGGACTAACTTAGACAAACCTTAGAATGAGACTAAAGAGACTAACTTGGGAAGAACAAAGACAAACTTTACTCTCATTCTAAGGTTTGTCTAAGTTCGCCCAAGTTAGTCTATTTCTAAGGACGAACTTAGACAAACCTTAGAATGAGACTAGCGAGACTAACTTGGGACGAATAATGACAAACGTTAGTCTCATTCTAAGGTTTGTCTAAGTTCGTCCCAAGTTAGTCTCTTTATAAGGACGAACTTAGACAAACCTTAGAATGAGACTAACGTGACTAACTTGGGACGAACAAAGACAAACTTTAGTCTCATTCTAAGGTTTGTCTAAGTTCGTCCCAAGTTAGTCTAAGTTCGTCCCAACTCATTCTAAGGACGAACTTTGACAAACCTTAGAATGAGACTAACGAGACTAACTTGGGAAGAAAAAGACAAACTTTAGTCTCATTCTAAGGTTTGTCTAAGTTCGTCCCAAGTTAGTCTCTTTCTAATGACGAACTTAGACAAACCTTAGAATGAGACTAGTGAGACTAACTTGGGACGAACAATGACAAACGTTAGTCTCATTCTAAGGTTTGTCTAGGTTCGTCCCAAGTTAGCCTCTTTATAAGGACGAACTTAGACAAACCTTAGAATCAGACTAACGAGACTAACTTGGGAAGAAAATAGACAAACTTTAGTCTCATTCTTAGGTTTGTCTAAGTTCGTCCCAAGTTAGGCTAAGTTCGTCCCAAGTTAGTCTCTTTCTAAGGACGAACTTAGACAAACCTTAGAATGAGACTAATGAGACTAACTTGGGAAGAACAAAGACAAACTTTAGTCTCATTCTAAGGTTTGTCTAAGTTCGTCCCATGTTAGTCTCTTTCTAAGGACGAACTTAGACAAACCTTAGAATGAGACTAGCGAGACTAACTTGGGACGAATAATGACAAACGTTAGTCTCATTCTAAGGTTTGTCTAAGTTCGTCCCAAGTTAGTCTCTTTCTAAGGACGAAACTTAGACAAACCTTAGAATGAGACTAGCGAGACTAACTTGGGACGAATAATGACAAACGTTAGTCTCATTCTAAGGTTTGTCTAAGTACGTCCCAAGTTAGTCTCTTTATAAGGACGAACTTAGACAAACCTTAGAATGAGACTAACGTGACTAACTTGGGACGAACAAAGACAAACTTTAGTCTCATTCTAAGGTTTGTCTAAGTTCGTCCCAAGTTAGTCTAAGTTCGTCCCAACTCATTCTAAGGACGAACTTAGACAAACCTTAGAATGAGACTAACTTGGGAAGAAAAAGACAAACTTTAGTCTCATTCTAAGGTTTGTCTAAGTTCGTCCCAAGTTAGTCTCTTTCTAAGGACGAACTTAGACAAACCTTAGAATGAGACTAGTGAGACTAACTTGGGACGAACAATGACAAACGTTAGTCTCATTCTAAGGTTTGTCTAGGTTCGTCCCAAGTTAGTCTCTTTATAAGGACGAACTTAGACAAACCTTAGAATGAGACTAACGAGACTAACTTGGGAAGAACAAAGACAAACTTTAGTCTCATTCTTAGGTTTGTCTAAGTTCGTCCCAAGTTAGTCTAAGTTCGTCCCAAGTTAGTCTCTTTCTAAGGACGAACTTAGACAAACCTTAGAATGAGACTAATGAGACTAACTTGGGAAGAACAAAGACAAACTTTAGTCTCATTCTAAGGTTTGTCTAAGTTCGTCCCAAGTTAGTCTCTTTCAAAGGATGAACTTAGACAAACCTTAGAATGAGACTAGCGAGACTAACTTGGGACGAATAATGACAAACGTTAGTCTCATTCTAAGGTTTGTCTAAGTTCGTCCCAAGTTAGTATCTTTCTAAGGATGAACTTAGCAAAACCTTAGAATGAGACAAACGTGACTAACTTGGGACGAACAAAGACAAACTTTAGTCTCATTCTAAGGTTTGTCTAAGTTCGTCCCAAGTTAGTCTAAGTTCGTCCCAAGCTAGTCTCTTTCTAAGGACGAACTTAGACAAATCTTAGAATGAGACTAACGATCCTAACTTGGGAAGAACAAAGACAAACTTTAGTCTCATTCTAAGGTTTGTCCAAGTTCGTCCCAAGTTAGTCTCTTTCTAAGGACGAACTTAGACAAACCTTAGAATGAGACTAGCGAGACTATCTTGGGACGAACAATGACAAACGTTAGTCTCATTCTAAGGTTTGTCTAAGTTCGTCCCAAGTTAGTATCTTTCTAAGGATGAACTTAGCCAAACCTTAGAATGAGACTAACGAGACTAACTTGGGACGAACAAAGACAAACTTTAGTCTCATTCTATGGTTTGTCTAAGTTCGTCCCAAGTTCGTCCCAAGTTAGTCTAAGTTCGTCCCAAGTTAGTCCAAGTTCGTCCCAAGTTAGTCTAAGTTCGTCCCAAGTGAGTCTCTTTCTAAGGACGAACTTAGACAAACCTTAGAATGAGACTAGCGAGACTAACTTGGGACGAATAATGACAAACGTTAGTCTCATTCTAACGTTTGTCTAAGTTCGTCCCAAGTTAGTCTCTTTCTAAGGACGAACTTAGACAAACCTTAGAATGAGACTAACGAGACTAACTTGGGAACAACAATGACAAACTTTAGTCTCATTCTAAGGTTTGTCTAAGTTCGTCCCAAGTTAGTCACTTTCTAAGAACGAACTTAGACAAACCTTAGAATGAGACTAATGAGACTAACTTGGGAAGAACAATGACAAACTTTAGTCTTATTCTAAGGTTTGTCTAAGTTCGTCCCAAGTTAGTCTCTTTCTAAGGATGAACTTAGACAAACCTTAGAATGAGACTAACGAGACTAACTTGGGAAGAAAAAGACAAACTTTAGTCTCATTCTAAGGTATGTCTAAGTTCGTCCCAAGTTAGTCTCTTTCTAAGGACGAAGTTAGACAAACCTTAGAATGAGACTAGAGAGACTAACTTGGGACGAACAATGACAAACGTTAGTCTCATTCTAAGGTTTGTCTAAGTTCGTCCCAAGTTAGTCTCTTTATAAGGACGAACTTAGACAAACCTTAGAATGAGACTAACGAGACTAACTTGGGAAGACCAAAGACAAAATTTAGTCTCATTCTAAGGTTTGTCCAAGTTCGTCCCAAGTTAGTCTCTTTCTAAGGACGAACTTAGACAAACCTTAGAATGAGACTAACGTGACTATCTTGGGACGAACAATGAGAAACGTTAGTCTCATTCTAAGGTTTGTCTAAGTTCGTCCCATGTTAGTCTCTTTATAAGGACGAACTTAGACAAACCTTAAAATGAGACTAACGTGACTAACTTGGGACGAACAAAGACAAACTTTAGTCTCATCCTAAGGTTTGTCTAAGTTCGTCCCAAGTTAGTCTAAGTTCGGCCCAAGTTAGTCTCTTTCTAAGGACGAATTTAGACACACCTTAGAATGAGACTAACGAGAATAACTTGGGAAGAACAAAGACAAACTTTAGTCTTAGTCTAAGGTTTGTCTAAGTTCGTCCCAAGTTAGTCTCTTTCTAAGGACGAACTTAGACAAACCTTAGAATGAGACTAGCGAGACTATCTTGGGACGAACAATGACAAACGTTAGTCTCATTCTAAGGTTTGTCTAAGTTCGTCCCAAGTTAGTATTTTTCTAAGGATGAACTTAGCCAAACCTTAGAATGAGACTAACGAGACTAACTTGGGACGAACAAAGACAAACTTTAGTCTCATTCTAAGGTTTGTCTAAGTTCGTCCCAAGTTCGGCCCAAGTTAGTCTCTTTCTAAGGACGAACTTAGACACACCTTAGAATGAGACTAACGAGAATAACTTGGGAAGAACAAAGACAAACTTTAGTCTCATTCTAAGGTTTGTCTAAGTTCGTCCCAAGTTATTCTAAGTTTGGCCCAAGTTAGTCTCTTTCTAAGGACGAACTTAGACACACCTTAGAATGTGACTAACGAGAATAACTTGGGAAGAACAAAGACAAACTTTAGTCTCATTCTAAGGTTTGTCTAAGTTCATCCCAAGTTAGTCTAAGTTCGTCCCAAGTTAGTCTCTTTCTAAGGACGAACTTAGGCAAACCTTAGAATGAGACTAACGAGACTAACTTGGGAAGAACAAAGACAAACTTTAATCTCATTCTAAGGTTTGTCTAAGTTCGTCCCAAGTTAGTCTAAGTTCGTCCCAAGTTAGTCTCTTTCTAAGGACGAACTTAGACAAACTTTAGAATGAGACTAAAGAGACTAACTTGGGAAGAACAAAGACAAACTTTACTCTCATTCTAAGGTTTGTCGAAGTTCGTCCCAAGTTTGTCTAAGTTCGTCCCAAGTTAGTCTCTTTCTAAGGACGAACTTAGACAAACCTTAGAATGAGACTAACGTGACTAACTTGGGGCGAACAAAGACAAACATTAGTCTTAGTCTAAGGTTTGTCTAAGTTCGTCCCAAGTTGGTCTCTTTCTAAGGACGAACTTAGACAAACCTTAGAATGAGACTAGCGAGACTAACTAGGGACGAATAATGACAAACGTTAGTCTCATTCTAAGGTTTGTCTAAGTTCGTCCCAAGTTAGTCTCTTTATAAGGACGAACTTAGACAAACCTTAGAATGAGACTAACGTGACTAACTTGGGACGAACAAAGACAAACTTTAGTCTCATTCTAAGGTTTGTCTAAGTTCGTCCCAAGTTAGTCTAAGTTCGGCCCAAGTTAGTCTCTTTCTAAGGACGAACTTAGACACACCTTAGAATGAGACTAACGAGAATAACTTGGGAAGAACAAAGACAAACTTTAGTCTCATTCTAAGGTTTGTCTAAGTTCGTCCCAAGTTAGTCTAAGTTCGTCCCAAGTTAGTCTCTTTCTAAGGACTAACTTAAACAAACCTTAGAATTAGACTAAAGAGATTAACTTGGGAAGAACAAAGACAAACTTTACTCTCATTCTAAGGTTTGTCTAAGTTCACCCAAGTTAGTCTCTTTCTAAGGACGAACTTAGACAAACCTTAGAATGAGACTAGCGAGACTAACTTGGGACGAATAATGACAAACGTTAGTCTCATTCTAAGGTTTGTCTAAGTGCGTCCCAAGTGAGTCTCTTTCTAAGGACGAACTTAGACAAACCTTAGAATGAGACTAGCGAGACTAACTTGGGACGAATAATGACAAACGTTAGTCTCATTCTAAGGTTTGTCTAAGTTCGTCCCAAGTTAGTCTCTTTATAAGGACGAACTTAGACAAACCTTAGAATGAGACTAACGTGACTAACTTGGGACGAACAAAGACAAACTTTAGTCTCATTCTAAGGTTTGTCTAAGTTCGTCCCAAGTTAGTCTAAGTTCGGCCCAAGTTAGTCTCTTTCTAAGGACGAACTTAGACACACCTTAGAATGAGACTAACGAGAATAACTTGGGAAGAACAAAGACAAACTTTAGTCTCATTCTAAGGTTTGTCTAAGTTCGTCCCAAGTTAGTCTAAGTTCGTCCCAAGTTAGTCTCTTCTAAGGACTAACTTAGACAAACCTTAGAATGAGACTAAAGAGACTAACTTGGGAAGAACAAAGACAAACTTTACTCTCATTCTAAGGTTTGTCTAAGTTCATTAGTCTCATTCTAAGGTTTGTCTAAGTTCGTCCCAACTCATTCTAAGGACGAACTTTGACAAACCTTAGAATGAGACTAACGAGACTAACTTGGGAAGAAAAAGACAAACTTTAGTCTCATTCTAAGGTTTGTCTAAGTTCGTCCCAAGTTAGTCTCTTTCTAAGGACGAACTTAGACAAACCTTAGAATGAGACTAGTGAGACTAACTTGGGACGAACAATGACAAACGTTAGTCTCATTCTAAGGTTTGTCTAGGTTCGTCCCAAGTTAGTCTCTTTATAAGGACGAACTTAGACAAACCTTAGAATGAGACTAACGAGACTAACTTGGGAAGAACAAAGACAAACTTTAGTCTCATTCTTAGGTTTGTCTAAGTTCGTCCCAAGTTAGTCTAAGTTCGTCCCAAGTTAGTCTCTTTCTAAGGACGAACTTAGACAAACCTTAGAATGAGACTAATGAGACTAACTTGGGAAGAACAAAGACAAACTTTAGTCTCATTCTAAGGTTTGTCTAAGTTCGTCCCAAGTTAGTCTAAGTTCGGCCCAAGTTAGTCTCTTTCTAAGGACGAACTTGGACACACCTTAGAATGAGAGTAACGAGAATAACTTGGGAAGAACAAAGACAAACTTTAGTATTAGTCTAAGGTTTGTCTAAGTTCGTCCCAAGTTAGTCTCTTTTTAAGGACGAACTTAGACAAACCTTAGAATGAGACTAGCGAGACTATCTTGGGACGAACAATGACAAACGTTAGTCTCATTCTAAGGTTTGTCTAAGTTCGTCCCAAGTTAGTATTTTTCTAAGGATGAACTTAGCCAAACCTTAGAATGAGACTAACAAGACTAACTTGGGACGAACAAAGACAAACTTTAGTCTCATTCTAAGGTTTGTCTAAGTTCGTCCCAAGTTAGTCTAAGTTGGGCCCAAGTTAGTCTCTTTCTAAGGACGAACTTAGACACACCTTAGAATGAGACTAACGAGAATAACTTGGGAAGAACAAAGACAAACTTTAGTCCCATTCTAAGGTTTGTCTAAGTTCGTCCCAAGTTAGTCTAAGTTGGGCCCAAGTTAGTCTCTTTCTAATAAGGACGAACTTAGACACACCTTAGAATGAGACTAACGAGAATAACTTGGGAAGAACAAAGACAAACTTTAGTCTCATTCTAAGGTTTGTCTAAGTTCGTCCCAAGTTAGTCTAAGTTCGTCCCAAGTTAGTCTCTTTCTAAGGAATAAGTTAGACAAACCTTAGAATGAGACTAACGAGACTAACTTGGGAAGAACAAAGACAAACTTTAATCTCATTCTAAGGTTTGTCTAAGATCGTCCCAAGTTAGTCTAAGTTCGTCCCAAGTTAGTCTCTTTCTAAGGACGAACTTAGACAAACTTTAGAATGAGACTAAAGAGACTAACTTGGGAAGAACAAAGACAAACTTTACTCTCATTCTAAGGTTTGTCTAAGTTCGTCCCAAGTTTGTCTAAGTTCGTCCCAAGTTAGTCTCTTTCTAAGGACGAACTTAGACAAACCTTAGAATGAGACTAACGTGACTAACTTGGGGCGAACAAAGACAAACATTAGTCTTAGTCTAAGGTCTGTCTAAGTTCGTCCCAAGTTAGTCTCTTTCTAAGGACGAACTTAGACAAACCTTAGAATGAGACTAGCGAGACTAACTAGGGACGAATAATGACAAACGTTAGTCTCATTCTAAGGTTTGTCTAAGTTCGTCCCAAGTGAGTCTCTTTCTAAGGACGAACTAAGACAAACCTTAGAATGAGACTAGCGAGACTAACTTGGGACGAATAATGACAAACGTTAGTCTCATTCTAAGGTTTGTCTAAGTTCGTCCCAAGTTAGTCTCTTTATAAGGACGAACTTAGACAAACCTTAGAATGAGACTAACGTGACTAACTTGGGACGAACAAAGACAAACTTTAGTCTCATTCTAAGGTTTGTCTAAGTTCGTCCCAAGTTAGTCTAAGTTCGGCCCAAGTTAGTCTCTTTCTAAGGACGAACTTAGACACACCTTAGAATGAGACTAACGAGAATAACTTGGGAAGAACAAAGACAAACTTTAGTCTCATTCTAAGGTTTGTCTAAGTTCGTCCCAAGTTAGTCTAAGTTCGTCCCAAGTTAGTCTCTTTCTAAAGACTAACTTAGACAAACCTTAGAATGAGACTAAAGAGACTAACTTGGGAAGAACAAAGACAAACTTTACTCTCATTGTAAGGTTTGTCTAAGTTCGCCCAAGTTAGTCTCTTTCTAAGGACGAACTTAGACAAACCTTAGAATGAGACTAAAGAGACTAACTTGGGAAGAACAAAGACAAACTTTAGTCTTATTCTAAGGGTTGTCTAAGTTCGTCCCATGTTAGTCTCTTTCTAAGGACGAACTTAGACAAACCTTAGAATGAGACTAGCGAGACTAACTTGGGACGAATAATGACAAACGTTAGTCTCATTCTAAGGTTTGTCTAAGTGCGTCCCAAGTGAGTCTCTTTCTAAAGACGAACTTAGACAAACCTTAGAATGAGACTAGCGAGACTAACTTGGGACGAATAATGACAAACGTTAGTCTCATTCTAAGGTTTGTCTAAGTTCGGCCCAAGTTAGTCTCTTTATAAGGACGAACTTAGACAAACCTTAGAATGAGACTAACGTGACTAACTTGGGACGAACAAAGACAAACTTTAGTCTCATTCTAAGGGTTGTCTAAGTTCGTCCCAAGTTAGTCTAAGTTCGTCCCAACTCATTCTAAGGACGAACTTTGACAAACCTTAGAATGAGACTAACGAGACTAACTTGGGAAGAAAAAGACAAACTTTAGTATCATTCTAAGGTTTATCTAAGTTCGTCCCAAGTTAGTCTCTTTCTAAGGACGAACTTCGACAAACCTTAAAATGAGACTAGTGAGACTAACTTGGGACGAACAATGACAAACGTTAGTCTCATTCTAAGGTTTGTCTAGGTTCGTCCCAAGTTAGTCTCTTTATAAGGACGAACTTAGACAAACCTTAGAATGAGACTAACGAGACTAACTTGGGAAGAACAAAGACAAACTTTAGTCTCATTCTTAGGTTTGTCTAAGTTCGTCCCAAGTTAGTCTAAGTTCGTCCCAAGTTAGTCTCTTTCTAAGGACGAACTTAGACAAACCTTAGAATGAGACTAATGAGACTAACTTGGGAAGAACAAAGACAAACTTTAGTCTCATTCTAAGGTTTGTCTAAGTTCGTCCCAAGTTAGTCTCTTTCTAAGGATGAACTTAGACAAACCTTAGAATGAGACTAGCGAGACTAACTTGGGACGAATATTGACAAACGTTAGTCTCATTCTAAGGTTTGTCTAAGTTCGTCCCAAGTTAGTCTCTTTCTAATGATGAACTTAGACAAACCATAGAATGAGACTAACGAGAGAAACTTGGGACGAACAAAGACAAACTTTAGTCTCTTTCCAAGTTTTGTCTAAGTTCGTCCCAAGTTAGTCTAAGTTCCTCCGAAGTTAGTCTCTTTCTAAGGACGAAGTTAGACAAACATTAGAATGAGACTAGAGAGACTAACTTGGGACGAACAATGACAAACGTTAGTCTCATTCTAAGGTTTGTCTAAGTTCGTCCCAAGTTAGTCTCTTTCTAAGGACGAACTTAGACAAACCTTAGAATGAGACTAACGAGACTAACTTGGGAAGACCAAAGACAAAATTTAGTCTCATTCTAAGGTTGGTCCAAGTTCGTCCCAAGTTAGTCTCTTTCTAAGGACGAACTTAGACAAACCTTAGAATGAGACTAACGTGACTAACTTGGGGCGAACAAAGACAATCTTTAGTCTCATTCTAAGGTTTGTCTAAGTTCGTCCCAAGTTAGTATTTTTCTAAGGATGAACTTAGCCAAACCTTAGAATGAGACTAACGAGACAAACTTGGGACGAACAAAGACAAACTTTAGTCTCATTCTAAGGTTTGTCTAAGTTCGTCCCAAGTTCGGCCCAAGTAAGTCTCTTTCTAAGGACGAACTTAGACACACCTTAGAATGAGACTAACGAGAATAACTTGGGAAGAACAAAGACAAACTTTAGTCTCATTCTAAGGTTTGTCTAAGTTCGTCCCAAGTTAGTCTAAGTTCGGCCCAAGTTAGTCTCTTTCTAAGGACGAACTTAGACACACCTTAGAATGAGACTAACGAGAATAACTTGGGAAGAACAAAGACAAACTTTAGTCCCATTCTAAGGTTTGTCTAAGTTCGTCCCAAGTTAGTCTCTTTCTAAGGACGAACTTAGACAAACCTTAGAATGAGACTAGTGAGACTAACTTGGGACGAACAATGACAAACGTTAGTCTCATTCTAAGGTTTGTCTAGGTTCGTCCCAAGTTAGTCTCTTTATAAGGACGAACTTAGACAAACCTTAGAATGAGACTAACGAGACTAACTTGGGAAGAACAAAGACAAACTTTAGTCTCATTCTTAGGTTTGTCTAAGTTCGTCCCAAGTTAGTCTAAGTTCGTCCCAAGTTAGTCTCTTTCTAAGGACGAACTTAGACAAACCTTAGAATGAGACTAATGAGACTAACTTGGGAAGAACAAAGACAAACTTTAGTCTCATTCTAAGGTTTGTCTAAGTTCGTCCCAAGTTAGTCTAAGTTCGGCCCAAGTTAGTCTCTTTCTAAGGACGAACTTAGACACACCTTAGAATGAGAGTAACGAGAATAACTTGGGAAGAACAAAGACAAACTTTAGTATTAGTCTAAGGTTTGTCTAAGTTCGTCCCAAGTTAGTCTCTTTCTAAGGACGAACTTAGACAAACCTTAGAATGAGACTAGCGAGACTATCTTGGGACGAACAATGACAAACGTTAGTCTCATTCTAAGGTTTGTCTAAGTTCGTCCCAAGTTAGTATTTTTCTAAGGATGAACTTAGCCAAACCTTAGAATGAGACTAACAAGACTAACTTGGGACGAACAAAGACAAACTTTAGTCTCATTCTAAGGTTTGTCTAAGTTCGTCCCAAGTTCGGCCCAAGTTAGTCTCTTTCTAAGGACGACCTTAGACACACCTTAGAATGAGACTAACGAGAATAACTTGGGAAGAACAAAGACAAACTTTAGTCTCATTCTAAGGTTTGTCTAAGTTCGTCCCAAGTTAGTCTAAGTTGGGCCCAAGTTAGTCTCTTTCTAAGGACGAACTTAGACACACCTTAGAATGAGACTACTGAGAATAACTTGGGAAGAACAAAGACAAACTTTAGTCTCATTCTAAGGTTTGTCTAAGTTCGTCCCAAGTTAGTCTAAGTTCGTCCCAAGTTAGTCTCTTTCTAAGGAAGAACTTAGACAAACCTTAGAATGAGACTAACGAGACTAACTTGGGAAGAACAAAGACAAACTTTAATCTCATTCTAAGGTTTGTCTAAGATCGTCCCAAGTTAGTCTAAGTTCGTCCCAAGTTAGTCTCTTTCTAAGGACGAACTTAGACAAACTTTAGAATGAGACTAAAGAGACTAACTTGGGAAGAACAAAGACAAACTTTACTCTCATTCTAAGGTTTGTCTAAGTTCGTCCCAAGTTTGTCTAAGTTCGTCCCAAGTTAGTCTCTTTCTAAGGACGAACTTAGACAAACCTTAGAATGAGACTAACGTGACTAACTTGGGGCGAACAAAGACAAACATTAGTCTTAGTCTAAGGTCTGTCTAAGTTCGTCCCAAGTTAGTCTCTTTCTAAGGACGAACTTAGACAAACCTTAGAATGAGACTAGCGAGACTAACTAGGGACGAATAATGACAAACGTTAGTCTCATTCTAAGGTTTGTCTAAGTTCGTTCCAAGTGAGTCTCTTTCTAAGGACGAACTTAGACAAACCTTAGAATGAGACTAGCGAGACTAACTTGGGACGAATAATGACAAACGTTAGTCTCATTCTAAGGTTTGTCTAAGTTCGTCCCAAGTTAGTCTCTTTATAAGGACGAACTTAGACAAACCTTATAATGAGACTAACGTGACTAACTTGGGACGAACAAAGACAAACTTTAGTCTCATTCTAAGGTTTGTCTAAGTTCGTCCCAAGTTAGTCTAAGTTCGGCCCAAGTTAGTCTCTTTCTAAGGACGAACTTAGACACACCTTAGAATGAGACTAACGAGAATAACTTGGGAAGAACAAAGACAAACTTTAGTCTCATTCTAAGGTTTGTCTAAGTTCGTCCCAAGTTAGTCTAAGTTCGTCCCAAGTTAGTCTCTTTCTAAGGACTAACTTAGACAAACCTTAGAATGAGACTAAAGAGACTAACTTGGGAAGAACAAAGACAAACTTTACTCTCATTGTAAGGTTTGTCTAAGGTCGCCCAAGTTAGTCTCTTTCTAAGGATGAACTTAGACAAACCTTAGAATGAGACTAAAGAGACTAACTTGGGAAGAACAAAGACAAACTTTAGTCTTATTCTAAGGGTTGTCTAAGTTCGTCCCATGTTAGTCTCTTTCTAAGGACGAACTTAGACAAACCTTAGAATGAGACTAGCGAGACTAACTTGGGACGAATAATGACAAACGTTAGTCTCATTCTAAGGTTTGTCTAAGTTCGTCCCAAGTTAGTCTCTTTATAAGGACGAACTTAGACAAACCTTAGAATGAGACTAACGTGACTAACTTGGGACGAACAAAGACAAACTTTAGTCTCATTCTAAGGTTTGTCTAAGTTCGTCCCAAGTTAGTCTAAGTTCGTCCCAACTCATTCTAAGGACGAACTTTGACAAACCTTAGAATGAGACTAACGAGACTAACTTGGGAAGAAAAAGACAAACTTTAGTATCATTCTAAGGTTTGTCTAACTTCGTCCCAAGTTAGTCTCTTTCTAAGGACGAACTTAGACAAACCTTAAAATGAGACTAGTGAGACTAACTTGGGACGAACAATGACAAACGTTAGTCTCATTCTAAGGTTTGTCTAGGTTCGTCCCAAGTTAGTCTCTTTATAAGGACGAACTTAGACAAACCTTAGAATGAGACTAACGAGACTAACTTGGGAAGAACAAAGACAAACTTTAGTCTCATTCTTAGGTTTGTCTAAGTTCGTCCCAAGTTAGTCTAAGTTCGTCCCAAGTTAGTCTCTTTCTAAGGACGAACTTAGACAAACCTTAGAATGAGACTAATGAGACTAACT